>CM043714.1:20097401-20697401 GCA_023969325.1 Oryzias curvinotus
AATCATGATTATGAAAGGAGATGATTTCTTGCAATATTTCACTTAGTTTTGGGTGTAGCATTTTCAAGTATCACAATATTGGCTGACATTTCCTGATTTATGGGGGCGTTGAGAATACCGATGCTTTCCCACTCAGGAATGTGTTCCCCTCTTACAGCAGACAACACAAACGACACTCTCCTCAACAAGTCACTTTCAGCATCCAGACCAGCAGATTTATTTGCTTCTTTGTTATTTATGTCATAAACATAAAATTGTCATGCTAATATTAAAAAGGTGTTATAATTAAAGAGAAGCTAAACTTTTAAATTAATTTATTTCTTTGCCAAATTATTTTTACATTTCAACATTAACAGGAAATTATTGTTTTGTGGGTCCCTGTGGAATGTTCATAATAAAAATGTGTCACAAATATATTACCCTAAAAATTCCCATTAATCTTTTAGCAGGTTTAACCAAAGCCTCCTAAGCATATTGCTGTGTTTGTCGATAGCAAACTGAGACGACATCAAAACCAAGAACGATGGCAATCAAAAAAGCTGTGGAATGTGACTGGTTCTGTTTGTTTATTCTGGCGTCACATGTCTATACACGAATGAATCCTTTTTTTGTAAATTATTCATCATTTAAGATGTGCTTTTTGCTCCTAAATGATACCTCATTTCTTACCATCAAGTTTGTCCACGTAACAGTACACGTCGTAAGTCTCTGTGGGTTTTCTGGTTCCATATGACCTAATGCCAGGGTTAGTCATGAGGTTTCCAAAGCAGCCCTTTCTGGGCTTTGTAATTGGGTATCTGCAAGTGGAGAAACAAATAGTTACAAGAATTTCTGAGTCACTACTAGCTGCTTTTGGCCAACACTTAAAATATGCGTCTAAAACACAGAAATTTCTAAAATCTAGGTGCTTTAAGTAAAGCTTTAACTGAAGATGCTGACCTCACTGTCTGATCGGCAATCCAGCCAGCATCACATTGGTCAAACCCATCCTCGTAGGCCGCTTTCAGTTGGTCATAGGTAGCAATAGTTGCTCCAATATCTTGACAGGCCCGAACAGCCTTCTGATAATCTAAAGTGTATCTGCTGGTTTTGGCTCGGTAATGGAAAACAACGCCTGGAAGAAAGGAGTTTGAAAAAAATTACTTTTCAAAGATGAGACAGGATTTTTTGTTTTAGCAAAATTTCTCTTTGCAAAGAAATTTGAAGATTGTCATCTGGATTTCATGAGTGTAAACCTGGAGTGGTAAATTCAGAGTAAATGTCTTATAAAGCAGAATCTGTTGGTAAAATAACTGAATCATGCATTTTATATGGAAAGGGGGAGCAAAGAGGATATGCAAAGCACTCTACAGTTTACCACAAATGAACAAGATAACTGCACATGATGCCATGGCCCTGAAATCCCCATATTTGTGGACAGTAGAAAGACGCAAAAGATTTGATTGATGGTGTCAATTAAGATTGCAGATAGTTAGAAACGTGGTTGTGCAGTCTGTAAACCAAAACTATCCATTATTTTCCCCACCCATGTTTTCAATTAGAGTCACATAATACTTCCCACAACACTTAAAAAAACAAAAACAAAAAAATATGTATATGCGGACAACAAGTACAAGCTGGTGGGCTCCCCATCTAATTCTTACATATCCTGCTTCCACTCTGACACCGTTTGAATAAATATTCAACAGGTTATGAAGTGATGGGCAGATTAAAAGCACATGTTGATGAACGAAAAGAGAAAAACGGACACAGTAAATAACTTTAGTAAGATTAATTGATCAGTTCAATTTCATCCACATTTAGTTTCTAATGACTGATTAGCTTAGATTGATTATTTCAGACTATAAAACATATATTTGGCATCATTAAGGATCTATTTATGAAACTTTAATTTCTGTTCTGTTATTAATATTTAGCATTTGAAGCAAAAACATTTTAATGCCATTTTCTGGATAAAACAAGTGTAGGAGAACAAGTGTACAAATCTCACCTCTGACGTCAAGGCTAACTGTGTCCTGGGTGTCTTCGATGCCGTACAAGACCTCACAGCGGTAAGTGCCTGCATCACTGGCACGCAGCTTGACCATAGTCAGTGAAGCGTCGCCAACATCTTCAGGATGACTGGGCACTGATACTCGGTTCCTGTAACTCTTACCTATCTTGATCACTCCATTTTGCGCCACCAGCACAACAGACTCTGTATTTCTTTCTATCTTAGTCCATTTGATCCTCAACAGATCCCGGCCATAAGTGATTGATCCATTTGGACCAATGAGTGGTGCAGATGTTGGGATTGTTGAAAAAGAGCAAGGAAGATTCACTTTCCCTGACAGGGATCCAGTTATCGGTCTGAATATTGATAATGCGTGGGAAGCTAAAAGGCAAAAAAAAATAACAATAATAATTCATTTTAGCATATTTTTAAGGCATTTTTCTCATACACTTTTAGCTGGTTACGGCAGACACTACGTAGTGCTTGAGTCATTTCAGTAGATGGGGTGTGACAACTACACCCAGCCTAATTTTTTTAAAAAAAGGACTGTAACTTGAAAGTAGCTTTTGGAAAGTTTAACCTCAACCTGACATCGATGGGTGTGGGGAGACATCTAAGGCTTTTGAATGTACAGTATGTTTGTATGATGTCAGACATAACAGCTTAGAGGAGGGAGCATTATTGCATCACCTCCGAGCAACAGCAACTACATGTTCACGAAAGACAGAAAAGCTCAAATGTGTTTTTCCTACTTAAGCTTTAAACCAAGGGATGGATAACTGACTGAGTTCAGCATTATAAAAACATTGTTATAACCAGTTAATAGTCACACAGCTTGAACATAAAACAAAAATCAGTTTATATACTGAATCCTCATTTTTAAACTTGTTGGTAGAATTACACCAATTTAGAAAGAATAGCAATAACAAAATGAATGGCAAGAATTTCTCATAGGAGAAAAAAAATCTATTTTTCTCTTTTTGTTGGAAAAGGTTTGCAAGTATTCGCAGAAAACAAGGTGGAGAATTCTCAGGACACAGCGATGGGACAGCCCCAAAGGCATGAGCCTATGAGCTTTAACAGAGGGTCTTATTAGGATGTAGGATACAACCAGCTGTTCAGCTTCCACACTTGGAGTGGTGTTTAATTAAAAGGTGTCCATTCAGAGACAAAAAGAGAAGGGGCCAATAGAGGCACGGAGGCAATGTGAACATCTGTACTTATGCCACCTCTATTTCTAGGCAAAGTGTTGGATGAGAGACAGGACCAATTTGTTTTCTACAATTTTAAGAAAAACTGGCAGCCTTTATGTTTTGGGACTCTACATTTATAAGTTTATCATTCTAGAAAAGAGGAGAGATAGCTAATAGAAATGAACAAGAAAAAAGGGGAGGGACTCAGGGAGGCAGACTGAGGAGGAGCAGAGGAGTAACCAGAGGAGAGATTTAAAAGAGGAGATGGATGAAACCATTCAAACCTTACCTGTTGCTGCAGCAGCTTCACTGAGATAATACAACCACAGGATATGCCTTATATTTAGAATCATCTGTTGGGGACAGAGACAATAAAAAGCTCTGTTAGGACAGTTTTCATGTTATTTACTTTTTAGTTTGCAACTATTTAAGTGATTGTTCAAATACGATTTGTCATCCAATTAAACTAATTTATTTATTTGTTTTAAACACATATGAGCAAAAATCTGACGTTTTCGGGGAACTTGTGGGTGGCAGAATTGAGGGGTAATACATCCTGTGAGGTCAAACTTTGAAGTTTGTGGAGACGGGATGACAGGAGCTGTGAACCCCTTCTCCCACCAGCACCCCGCTGTATAAACAAAGGTGGTGGGTCCCAGTTGACGCTGGAACTGGGGGAGCTCTTGTGCAGCAACCAAAAAAATTACTGGATACCACTTAAAATTAAGCTTTGTGTCAATCTCATCAGTGGATTTGACAGTAAAGCCTTGAAGGGAATGCAACTGTGGCAATAGATGAAGTTTCATAGTTGTTTTAAAAATTATTAAACCACGTGCAAATGCATTTTTTTTTTATCTGAAAGTCAATGTAAAAACCAAAACAAAGTTTAAAACGTCGGTGCGCTTTCTTCAGAATTACACGTTTTGGCCAAATGATTTTTGGAGCACCTGATCACCTTCAAGAAGTAGAGGAGCTTTTCTGCAACTGGCAAAGTGATTCCTTTCAATGTCTTCAAAAAAAAAAACTTTTTATGCTCATTACAAAAAAAATAAACAATCATATGCTCGTAACAACATATCAATTTTGCATAGACGCATTACTATTCTAAATTAACATTGCAAGCGCGGGTTATCTGAGGACAACCCGCACTGGATGTAACTTGTGAATCGCTAAAAACCTGTCTTTCACCGGATGGGTCCATTTTTATTTAGTTGAGATAGCCTACTACGAAACATCTAAAAAGTTAGAAAATGTAAAGACAACATTTAAAAACAAACTATACATTAAAATATAGGTTTAAAATAATTAGAGAGGGGAAACAAACTTACGTTTATTTGTGTTTTATTCCATCAAGAATGACAATATGTAAGTAAGTCCTTAAACTGAATGAGTCCTCGTGCGTAAAGTTCGTGCGTAAACAGTGCCCGGATAAGTCCGCTTCAAACTGACGCAGCAGCTTCCCTCCTCTCCTGCGGGATGCTCCGCGCGCGCTGGCTCTCACTCAGGGCTGATCCTGGCTCTGGATGAAGGGACAGAGTCCGAACTGTTGGAAAGGAACAAGTGAAGTTTGCTTCACCCCCACGCTGCTATCTCGTCAGAGAAGGGGGGCTGGTCTTGAAAAAAGTGAATGAGACACCTTTGTAGAGTGGGAGTGGGCCGGGGTTGGAGAGTGTGTGTGTGTGGCGAGGGGGGGGGTATTTCATCACAAGAATCTAGTATTAAATCTTCTTCCAGTTGAATTTGTTCCCCCCACAAGAATTCACACTTTGCATCAGAAAACAACACATTTCTTGTCAGATGGAACAAAAATTCACACTTTAGTTGTGTGTTTCTTACAATAAATGGCCTCAGCAAAAGATGCCACATTGATGCCATATGGAGGGAGAGACCATCAGACCATATCCAAGGTTGAGCAATGGAAACAGGGTGGTGTAGGCATTTGTCTGGCTGTGCTTGACTCACAAAATATTGTGCTTTCCAACACTGCATTTTGTCAAAATTTGGAGTTGTATTTGGAGGAGTTTCACTGTTCGTCCCATTGAGGACACAGCTACCATAACGACATTGTTTATCATGAGTCATAGAACTTCTTAGAGAGATTTGGCTTTTCATGAGTCCTTTGGGTTTTTTTTTTTTCATCTCATTGAAAGTAAGTTTGGGAGCAGCACGGTCTGAGTGGATAAAAGTGGTGGTTGACTGGAAACTCTGTGCTTAACTTTTCCACAGGGGGGAGAGGCTGGATCACAGTTTATCAGCTCTTTACTTACAATCAGCAGAGTGGTCACTGCATGAGGAAAGTTCAGCAGAGTGAATAAGTTTGTGTGGGCATGGAATAGACCCAGACACCACAGTGACCCAGATAGTACATTATATTAAAATTCCCATAAATCCCCAAATAACAAACGTATCAGTATGAATAAATAAAAATTGGCTATAGTCATTACCCTGTGTCCTGAAGAAAGAATATGTGTTAAGTTAATTTAATAGCATATGTAATACATTTTAAATAGCTTTTCAGTCAGTCAATCACACACACTTATTATTTAAAAACGAAATCTCTACTTTGCATTTTTTTTTATCGAAAAACAAGTTTTTGAAAAAAAAATTGAAAATGCTTGACTACAAGGAGTGATAATCAAAATAAGACCTGAAAGTCCATTAGATGCTTTTTTTGCTCCAACTCATCAGAAAAAATAAACAACTTTTATCCACATTAAACCATGTTGTTCCTTTATATTAAAGACATGTCTGACTAGCTTACAACACACATTGACTAAGCTATCTTCTCAGAATATCTAAAAACAGCAATGATAGAATAAAAAAAATAATAAATGTCAAAGCTTTTGTCAACTTAAACTCACATTGGCTTCTTATTTGAAGCTCACAATTATAAAAAAAAATAAATAGGAATCAATTCATCATGTTTAATAATTTGGGCGGAAAAATGCAGGGAAACAGATTGAGATTGTTTGGACACATAAGAGGACGGATAATAATCATGTGCTGAGGCATTTTACAATTTTCAGCAAAATCTACGTTGAGTCTACAGTCATAGAAAAATAGATAACTGGGTTCACTTGTTTGTTCTGAGTCAAACGCGTTGGGTCGACCTGGACACATCAAAGCAGAGGGGAAAACCTCAGATGGCAAAGAGTTGATAAAAGTTTTCATTTACCCTGCTGATGTGGTCTTGAAGTTGAGTCATGACATCTGGACTTAGACTTATTTCTTGAAATGTTTCACCCCTCATCCAAGTGGGTTCATCAGTCATCAGTGGACTGAAGAAGGAAGACTTTAGGTTCAGACGCCATGACTCAACTTTAAGACTCAGACAGCAAAGTCCAGAAAGCTCCTGCTAAAGAGGCATTTTTCATACCTGAGTCCATTTTAATGATCTCATGTCCAAGAAGTAGCTACCCCCCACAATGCATCTCTCCCCTATGAGGCTGGACTGGTCTAGACAGCCAGATTCTGAAAGAAAAAGGAAGTTAAAGGAAGCAGCATTTGAGACCGTAAAGGAAGGCTGGAGGCAGCAACCTGTCAATTTCTGTTGATTTTGTACTTCACATCCCCAACCTAACAATTTTACACTGACAATATTGAACTGGGAGAAGAGACAAAATCAGAAAATGACACTAAACGTATATTTAACTTTTGAAAAAGGGCACTTTCTCACTGCAAACACAAACGTACGATGACAGAGATGGATGACTTGATGACACAAGAGGCTCAAGGGCAAACATTTACAGGTTTTCAAACTACTTTGCACAGCTCAAAGCAACCAGCCTAACTAAGACCAACTCACAGGCATCATTTCAGTAGCTGTTCATTTTCCAGCTCAATCAACGTCAAGTTGAAAGCTTGATGTGAATTAGTGTTCTGTAAAACATTTATACTGTATGTGAAACCCTGTTGCCTCCAACCATCTATAACTCACTGAGCCATAGAGCCAGTCAGAGCGTTTGATCCTGGTGATCCGCTGTGCGGGCCTCAAAATGACCCAAGTATCACATGACCTATAAAGACAGTCTGCCTCCGGCCCCATGCCATCGCAAAAAAACATGAAAGTGTGTTAAACTTCTCCAAGTTTAAGAGGATTGTCTTCAAAAAGTCAAATGGTCATTTTAAAAAATGTCCAGTTTTATTGTGCTCTGTTGATTAGACACAGGTCAGGCTGCTCCGATTAGAGCCAATAAAAAATGTGCTTGACATCATGTTTGCTCATACATAAATACACAATAATGTCCACCTGGCACACAACAAAACGACACAACCGCTGTTGCTAGGAGAAAGAGGAATGATTAAACTATTGTTTTGAACAAGTTGCTGAATCGAAATGTAGACAGAAAGCCCAAACCTGTGACAGACAGTGAAACACAGCTTGCTGTGGATTTCAGGGTTTGTGGAATCGAGCTTGCAGTCTGTGTGTGTTTGTCAATGAACCTCCTGTTTGGAGGAAGACATGTGGGAAAATGGAGTTGGACAGACGTGAACCTTGATCTTTTGGAGTCAAGTGAGGAGGTCCAGACCAGCACAGCCGATCCCTAAAACAACGCAGAAGTTGGTTTAGTCAAGTGTCTTCTGGACTTCAAAAAGTTCCATACATCTTCAGAGACAACGATAAATGTGGGGGGTTTTTCACGCACATTGAAGATGTTATTTCATTGATTTAGTTTTAATTGCTTCGCTTTCTCCAACCTTGAGAAATATATATAGATTTTAATGTTATACTTCATAATTGAATATAAATGCCATCTTTTTTCTGCTTAAGAGGAAATGACATAGATAAAATACATCAAAAGAAAGACAAATTTGTATTTTTACTGAGTAAATGGATTCTAACATAATAAATAAAATTGTGATTGCAATATATTTTTTTAAAGCTTATGAATCTTTCATTAAACTACAGACTTCACAAACAGTAATGAAAGAAAGCACTGATAAAACTGGGAGCTGCTATGATGAGGCATTCTCATTTTCTGCACCAGGTGTTACCAAGCAGAAAACTTTTGTCACATAAGAAACGCAAATGTCCTTCCACAGGTAGATGTAACCTTCTGTCAACTGCTTGTAGCTTTCATTATAAATGAGTGATATGAGTGATTAGATTTGGCTTTTAGTTATTCATTTCTTTCAACATTTATTTCTGTAATTTTCCTTCAACGGGTCTGTGCACTCCAAATGTTGTAAAATGATAGAATAGAATAGGACTATATATATATAGTCTATAGGATTATATATATATATATATATATATATATATTTTTTTTTTTTTTTTTTTGTGAAACTCATATAAGTGAATAAAAATACTGGAAATATGCAGGAAAGTCTTCACAAATCTGACAAGTGCCCCCGATCACACAATAACATGAAATGGTGATTCAGCTCAAACATCCCTGTCACAATGTGAGCAAACTGTAACGTTATGAATCACTGCTTTTGCCACTTTCTAGACAGGTGTTTGACTTTGAAGGGGTTCTATTTAGAAAAAAATAGAATAAAGCTAAGTTGTTAAAACTCAAGGAAATTCTGGTGAAAATCCACAGACACACAAACATAGACGTTCTCATCTAACAGATCTTTACCGTCTGCATTAAACATACCGCATTACAATGGCACTCATTTAACTCTCATTCCGTCTGCTGTTATCAGCCTGCATTTGGCATCATGATTTTGGTTGAGTTTGGGATTTATAGTAAACAGATTAGGATCAAGATGTTTAAAACTGTATGACTTAAGAGCATTTGCAAACACTCATCGACTCCCCATGATAAATTAAGGGAGCACCGCTTCTCACTGCAGTTCAACCACAGCACCAGTGGGTGTGTGCTCTGTAAAGCCAAGCGGCACTACTAAACAGAAGGCATTATGGATAGTTTGACAGCCCTCTGGTCTCTGGCATACGTTCTGCATTTCCAGCCATGAAAGAAAGTCCCGCTCATTATGGTTCCTACAGCTGAAATGAGCGTTTTAAAGCATGTTTTGGTGAGACTGCAACACAAATCTTTCTTAGTCATCCCATTAAATGCTTGGGTGGCACACACAGCATTAAAAGCTGCTTAGCAGTTAGTGTACATCCCTGTACCTTTCTAAATAGAAGGTTTCCGTGGCAACACAAGGAAAATATTTGCAAAACATTGTAATTCATTTGGACAAGTTAACATACGGGTCACATCACTATCCAAATGTGCTTAAAGAGTGGTGACGGAAGTAGTTAATGCATAAATAAAGCATAATACAAGTGTTTGATCTGTAATGTGCAGTAAATAAATCAAATCTATACATTTAAAAGGCCACTCTCAAAATTCTAAAGCTTTTAGAAACTGATAAAAAAAACACTGCAGCAGGTCATTATCACGCCCTTAAAGTGAAAACCTGCAAAAGATTTTGTTTAATTTAAATAATGAGGCAAATCAGTTCACACCAGCATCTGAAAAAACAACCACTTCAAAAGGATGTTCTAATGACTGCTTTGGAACAATGCAGAGACCCCGTCTTTGCCACTAGAAAAGATGGGGTCCACGCAACTCCAGGCTCATTTGGAAGGGGTAGACAGCTAAAAAAATGATCTGCATTCAGAGGAAAGGTGATGTCAGTAAGAGGAGCCCAATAGGAACAGATTTAACTAGGTAGTCACTTTTAAAGAAGACAAATCAATATTTAAAAATGAATCATTTAATTCTTTTTTCAGTTCTAACAATGTGTTTGATACTGATCTTATTTGTTTAATTCAATTGATAGTCCACTTAAAATGAAGTCAATTCCATTCAGTTATGTTCTGTTCACTTCACGTTTAGTAGACTCAAGATGAATTGAGTTTAATTGAATTGAATTTATTTTATTTTATTCCAATACAAGTGCATTCTTTTAATTTAACTTTAATCAGCTAATTTTTAATGAGTCTTATTCTGAATTATTTAAGTAAAACTAAGTTGAATTGTATCTAATTTTATTTAGTTTGATTCAATAAAGTTCTTTTTTCCAATTCACCCCAGTTCCGATCAGTTAAGACAATTAAAATCAAATTTATGATTTGCTTAAAGCAAATGAGTAAAAAGAGTGCAAAGGTTGAACATTTCTAATAAGTTCCGGCACCAGTTTTTACAGAAACACAGTGTGTCCCACCCCCAGCAAAAATGATTGTAACGTCTACAATATAAGACAACAGCAGGTTATAGTCTGACATGCCTGGCCATATAAAACCGGTGTATTGTTGAAAAACATCAAATCAGTGCCAAGTTACAGTAAAACGTCGCTCTATAACTGTCTGATAACAGAGCTTAGCAAAAGTACAAGATGTCATCTTCAGCTTTCAAACGATGTTGGTACGAGGCCAAGTTGTGTCAGACATTACAGTTTGAGGCGGTGAGCACTGGGGCCAGAGAACCGCCTTGCTGCAGACAAAGACCACTCTGTCTGGCTGCGGCTCGGCAGCAGAAGCGGCAGGAAGAGTCCTGTCATTTCCTTGCATGATGAGAATCCTACAGGTGCACCCAGTAAGTGAATGACGATGATAAGTGACTGAACATTTAATTTCAGGCTGCCGTAGATGTCAATGCTCTTTCCCCAGACGCTATTAACCCCTTCAGCTGCAGGAGCACGTGTGCAGCTGATTGATCCGGACCTGGACCCTGTAGCCGTTGAACCACAAAAAAATGGGGCCCTTGGTAGTTTCACATATTTTAACCATGAGATGCCGGGAAAACAAATCCACAAAAACATTTGGAACAACAATGATAGTGTCATCTTAAAAATGAACACAATAAAAAAAAGAAGAGGTTGTTGACACCATAGTAATATTTAATAAAAAATTAAGTGAAAATGAACATAAAAATTAATAGTTAATTTTTTTTCTTACCAAGATGCAAACATTTTGGTATAGTATTGCTGTCTAAATGTTGTGATACAGTTTAGTGCTTCTTTAGAATAAGGAAACAACCTTTATGGAAAGAAAGTGTAAAATACAAGATACTGAACAGCCGTCAAAAACAACAAATTCGTCTTTTAAATATTAATCTTTTTCTTTAATCACAGAAAATAGTTTGGTGAACATAAAAAAAAAGCAAAAGAGACTGTTTTTAAACAATGGATAAAAAGATAAATATTGCAATATAAACAAGCATAAAACAGTATAATGCCATCAATGAATCTGCAGCAGATTTAAAACAATATTTAAAGTATTTATTCTTTAAACTGCATAACAATTTTAAGAAATCTACAAACATGTCAGCAATGCCTCTCAAGATCAATCCAAAGAGGATCAAAAGTTTCAACTGTGTTTAGAGTTGTGAGTAACGTGAACTAATGAACGCACTGAAATATTAAGATTAGTCTTGTAATCTCTTTGTCATCATGCTGTCATGCAGTCATTTGTAAATTAGCTTTCAACACTGCTCTCCATTGCCTTTTGTAAAATACCTAATTGATGGGGTGTATGGAGAGGAGAGAGTGACATTCCTGTGGGGATTAGTATACCAGAATGAACGTGTTGCAGGCGGATTATCCAAGTGGCCACCCGTGGACTTCAGCTGACAAAAAAAGGTATAATCAAAATAACAAAAGGCTACTAGAGTGACTAAAACCCAGAGGTGGAATAGTCAGATAAAGACCCTAAACAGGCGGGTTCATTTGCCTTCGCAAGCAAAATACCCTGCAGTGATCTGGGAAGCTAAAGCCAAACAATGACAGACAACATAACCCTATTAAACCTTTGTTCAGACTGTTTGAACCACAGAGTATTTACAGATGAAAAAGGTGTGTGTGTATGTGTGTGTGTGTGGGGGGGGGGATTTTCTGTTTTACAGAAAGATATTTTACTTGTTTTTTAGATAAAAAGAAGAGAAACTGGCTAAAAAGGCATGCTAAATAAGAAGAAGCAAAGCAGCTTTGGATTTATGTTGGTGACGCCCTCTTTTCTGGGTGTTTCTGGTTGTCCTTTCATGGCTGTTCCTCTTGATTGGGTCTCACACAGAGCTGAGGCTGAGAGGTTTGGCAGCAAGGTTTAAGGTTTGTGTGAGGCTCTTAGGAAATTGCTCTCCAACTCCCGGTCCAGATCTTCCAGCGTGTTCGTCTCATGATTAGCGGTAGCAGAATTAGCTCCCAAAGGAGGTGCTGTAGAATCATAAAGCAGTTCTTTTCACATGACCACTGACGCATCTTCACAGCAGCGTCGATGGGATGCGTGCTTGCTCCAAAGTCTGGGAAAAGATGGTGTCGTTTATTGCTTAAGTTGAAATTTATTGAAGACGAAAGGCAAGTAGACAGTCTGATGAAAGCTGTGGCAGGTAATTGTCATAGTTAAAGCGAACCAGATGGCAGAAACATTCTCGGGTTTTCAGGAAACTTGTTTTCACAATCTGGGATGAATTCTGGCATCAAACATGTAAGCACTGTTACTTGGTCCACTCTGTTTTGGTTGAGCGTAGTTCTGTAAACTTGATTGCCACATATCTAAGCAGTTATAACCAACGGGGCTTTGATTAAGATGGATGAAAAGAAAAAAGACAGCAAAAAGAAATTACTCAATCCTTCGTGGAGAATCAATTAATTAGTAAAAAAAAAAAAATCACTGTATATCGCAACATTATAGAGAGCAATTGATAAGACTATTTTGTATCATATCCTTAAAGATCATTGGGATAAGAACTCTCACCGTGGAGGAGTGAGGGGACAAATGAAAGCAGAAAAAGTATGCAGTTCAAACTTATTGCTTGCATAATGCTTCGTTGAACAGAGACGCCACACACTGGAGTAATTTTCTGTCTCGTTTATTTCCCAGCCAACACCCAAATGTGTGCTATGAGAGAATATTATGAAGTTGCTCGGTTTGAAGAAAAGGCCACTAGAAAATGTCATGGAGGTGATGATCTTATTTAACGAAACCTCAATTGGCCATAAGACGAGGCGTTCGTGTGGAGTTGGTAAAAAGTCTCACCTTTGCTCTGAATTACTTTATCAATTTTCAGAGGATTCCAGGTTTGAGGAGTGAAGCAGCCTGTCTTCTTGTCTAGACTCTTCTTCCTTCTGATCATCAGAAAACTCATGGTGAATAGGGATGCCATGTGACACCAGATTACGACCTGGATACAAAACAAAGCGCATACTGTTAAAAACACCAAT
Organism: Oryzias curvinotus; assembly: GCA_023969325.1. Taxonomy (NCBI): domain Eukaryota; kingdom Metazoa; phylum Chordata; class Actinopteri; order Beloniformes; family Adrianichthyidae; genus Oryzias; species Oryzias curvinotus. Next base: position 20,110,707 of record CM043714.1, read on the forward strand.
CTCTACAACTCCTTACATCATTGCTTTACATTTTGCATTACACCTTAATAAATCATAACACACAGACTCTACATCGGCATCCTCTTGGCCACATGTTCTGCAGTTCAGGGACATATTACCCCAGATAACCTTTGGTAACCCGGGACAAGATCTCAACCTTTATCGGTACTGGAGATCTGGCATTCCACGCAGGTCTGCCTACAATCGATTATATACAGACACAAACACACCTGTGTGCCCTTTAACACTGCCACAAGCATGTTCACATTCAAAGATCGACAGATTGAGCTGTTGTTAGAAAACAAAGGAACATTTGAGGGAGAAAAAAAACCTTTGCCTTTCCTTGATTTCTCTCCTCGCTCTGGCATGCTCTCAGTGACACAGCCTTCCACAACTCAATGAGTTTTTCCCATTTCTTGCTATCTTTCTTATCTCCAAATTCCCCCCGCTGTGAGTGATGCTTCCTGTGTTGTCATCATCAGAAACTAAACCTGCAGGGAATGAGTTAGAGAACCCCCCCACTCCTAGCTCTGCTTAGCAAGAAAACACAGCCCTGGGCTCGGAGGTCAGCAGGGGCTAAGCATGTCAAAGGGAAAGGCTGAAGCCCACTAAACCACTGGTGTGCTGGTTTCGATGTGGGTCAAGCTTTGTATTAGTCCCACCGTTAAACTGTAAACAATGACTGAGGTGTTAGATTACTTGACCGGTGAAAGAAAGTGTAAACTTACAGTAAATTGCAATGAATTCTGTATTTCTCGCGCTTTTACATCATCAGGAAGACGGCTATGTATCTGCCAGCTGCCATGGTAACCGGCCTAGGGCAGATTAGATGTCAACATGACGATACATTTTGGCATTGATTCCAATTCTTTCTTCCAATAAGAATGACTACATTTAATTGGACCAAACTGGACTAGACTCAGTTCCAATGGACTCACGGAGTGCAATGTATCATACTGTTGGGCTTCATTCTAGCCATTGTGTGTGGTAAAACACTGAAGGCAGAGGTTAAATAGAAGTTGGGACATAGAGCCATTTAAAGGAGCACTAAAGATTGAAAAAACTGTCTATGTGGCTGAATAGGGATCCTGCAAATTTCAGTTTAAAACCAAACTGTATGTTAGAGAATTGAAGCGAATCGAAAGGAAAATGAATTGTTGCATCCCAACTGCATTCGTTTGCATATGTTCACAATAAAGGTGTCAAACACCTTTTATGTTACATTACACCAGGCTTAGTGTAAATTAACTGAAAGGTTTTTTATTACTGTTACTGGCTTATAAATAAATACACAAAATATTTTTTCTGAATTTTTAGATTTGCTGTTGTTTTTTTAATACACAAATCGTATATTTAACTAAAACAAAACTGTGACCCAAAAGTCGAGGTTTGAACTTAATTGTGGGGAAAGTATCTCATTGCATCCCTAGTGCTGAATACTATAAATATACATTATTCAGATCAAGAAGACAGCAACACTTTAGGGGAAAATCTACACAAATAATGAGAGAATGAGCTTGATTTTCAAAATAAAATGTCACATGTAGGATGTATTCAGACTGGAAAAATCATTTGATCTGCTCCGGACCAAAGCCCATAAAATCACATGACTAAAGATCTCTCCTGTCAATGTCCAGGAATTAAGAGGACGGGTCAAAGCAAAAAGAGAATGTGGGATATGTGCTGCGCTTTACAATAATTGTTGGGATAGGTAACTTATTAAAACTTTATATTTCGATTACCAGTTTTGAACGTGGAGAACGCTTTTTATTTTTAGTATGGTGGAGACATTTGCAAGGCGGTTTCAGTCATACGAAACTCTTGCAGTAGAATACATTTATTTTCACATACTTAATTTACATCTTAGTTGGCATTCACAAACTTTGATTGGCATAAGGCTCCGTACAATTCCATGAGATAACTTCCATAAACTTTAGGGTAAAAACCCCCGAACGGAGCCCACAGGTGGAAGCCGGGGAGGAGGGTGGGGCGACGAAAGCGGCGCTGCGGTAAGAAAGAAAATGAACGCTGCACACCTGGACTTAAATAGGAAGCTGAACAGGTGAGTTAATTAACTACCGCCCTAGGGGGGAAAGAGACTGCCGAGTTCCGGTGCCTGAAATGCGAATATCATTCGCTATTTACTGGCAAGGAGACATATAGTGTGTGTGTGCTCTAACTCAGAGGATGGTGGCAACTGCAGTGATGAAGAGACGTCGCGTATGAAAGTAGGCTGCCAAGTGTTTATGACATTGATGATAGGATAACAGTGAGAAGCAATGTTTGTCATGTTAAAAATTGTTTTGATGAGCCTGCATTCATCTGATCCCATTTCAATGAGTTGCTGTGTCTCATCTTTGTGCTGTTATCGCATTCTGTTAAGGAACTACAAAGGATGATGTCACAGCAGTGATGGGCACGTATCGCGTAACGAAACACAAAAAAGGATATAAGAACAGTTTTCAGTTGTGTTAAAATAAGCATTCGAACAAATAAACAGTTGAACCCTTTTTTTCTGACTGATAAAATGACAATAATTGCTTTACATTTGTCCGGAGATTCCCCGATTCCTTCATTCCTAATCTGTTTACATCACGTGATCACTGGCTACGGTGGCTGTTTCGGTCAGTTGTTCTACAGCTAGGACAGAATGTATTCAGACTGAGGAATCTCAGAGCAAACCGAAGCTCAGTCCTACTGGAAACGAACCGAGCCCACCTCGAAAGATTGGTCCGAGAGCAGTTCCTGGTACCGGATGCATTCAGAACGAAAATTTGTTCCGGATTATCGGAGAAACGAACTCTCGTTCATTTTAAGCAAACCAAATTTGTTCAGGTATACCCTTAGGCTCTTCTTAGAGATTCTTGTGAGCCTTGGAAGCATTTCTTCACACTTGACTTGAAAACAGAGCTAAACCCGCTCATTAACTATGCATAGTGAAGGGTGTAGACATAAGCCTTATGGCTATAAGAGCTTTCTTCAAAGGCTATTTAAGATTAAAACTGAGAGCACAGGTTTAACAGTAAAAAGCAGAGTATTTTAGGTGGCAAACTAAAACCCTTGCGTGATCCTTTTAAAATGCTCCCAGACTATAGACAACAAAATGTGTGAACAAAGGCCAGATGATTGTGCATGTGTTTGAATGAATTGAATGAAGAGAATCTTAGAAAGAGGCAAACAGTACAACCTGCTCAAGTCCTCCTTTTTCCCTTTGCTGAGCTACAATGTTCTCTACCTGAAGGGCTTGAGTTTGGCTCTAAGCACAAGTGCAACCATTGAGAAAGTGATCGGTGGGTCAAGCCTGCAAACTCCTGCCCTATTGTCTGCAGGGGTATGACTCAGTGCGTGTGACGTCACACACACTGCTCTGCATGATGCAGGAAAGCAAAGACCACCTCACTGCAGAGCGTGTTGAAGCAATCATTGCAAGCTCATTGACAAGTGTTTCCCAGAACAGAGCGACCCCAGGGTGATTTCTCGGCTTTTATGTTTATGCTCACACCCCCCACTTGAATATCCAGTTACGTTCAACTAGTCAGTTTATTAGACAGTAAAATGCCTTAGTGCACAACTAAAAGTCAAGAGTTTCATCTGGGGTCCGTACTATTGCTAAGTCCCAACTAGCCTATGACATCACAGAAAGGGCAAGACTAATAATGTATTCTACATGATTTTTTTTTTTAATATTTATGGCAGTTTTATCTTACAGTACACAAAATCACATAGCACACTAACATCCACCTGTAATTAGAATAGTTGGTTCCTGAGACGGTCGAATGCTTTGAACAGTCTGTTCTCTTCTGTTCCAACAACCATCTTCATCCTGAGCCTTCTCGTTTTGCCTAATATATCACAACAATCAGAAAAAAAGTGTCTTGCTGAGTCAGAGTGAAAATACATGGTTGGAATAATGATAAATGTGACAAAGCATTTTCCCTTTGGACTGTTCGGAGGACAATAGACTCAATCCAAAACTATTTTATGAAAGAAGAGCCAATCTTTGTCATAAGCACTTTGGAACTCTTCGACTTATTTCTTTGTTTAAATGTAATCTTCTTCTCAATTTTGATTAATTTTATTACCACGGTTCTTTTTCTATTATTTAAAACAGGTTTGGATGACTCAAAATTAGACCTTTGTATCCCCTTGTCTCTTCTGCCGTCCTCATCACTGTGAGATAGCTGGTGAACTGCATGTTGTAAGCTTCTAATCTTGGCCTTCTTTTCATTCATCACCATGACAAAACGTCGGTAAAGCTCCATCTCCAGCTTCTCCTTGACCTGAACTTGCTGTTTAAGCCTGATAGGAAAAAGAAAAAAAGTAAGATGTTTGAAAGCAAGGCAGAACCTTGCTTTATTTTGAATTTCTTTAAAACAAAAATGATTCATTTGTGAAGATCCCCAGCTCTAAAAAGTTTTTTCTTAGGATGGGAATAATTGACTGTTTGTCGCTTGTTATGTATACAATGTTTAAGATACTATGGATAAAAGCCCCTGCTGAATGCCTATATGTATAGAAAGCTACCCAGGACAGTTTCTCACAGTCCTTACTCCTTAACTGTTCTCAGGTGTTCCTCACTCAGTCTTTGGTTCTCTGCTAACAGCGTGGAGTTTTCTGCTTCTAGATCAGTGCTGCGCTGCAGGGACTGAGCTATCATCCCCCGGTTAAGCTCTACAGGGTCTGGAGCCGGCTGGAGTTCCACAGAGCCCAAATGTATCTGTAACAAAGAGCAAAAAAGACGGAATTAATCTTTATAAGCAGATCAAATCAGACCATTTGTTGATCATTATTTATGGGCAGGAGTTTAACAACACTGGATAACTCTAATACATTTAATGCACAGCTAAAGCATAAGATCAACTATTTGGCTTCCTTTGATCACACCCAATTAACAGCTCAGTATAGATAAAAAGCCATTTCCCAGAGTGACTGCAATCTAAACAGTTTTTTTGAGAGAAAGTATATCTTATGCCAAAATTCTGACAAAAGCACAGAAAGTCTGAGCACATCTAGTTTCCAAAATCAGATATCAGCGAAAAGTGAGTAAGCATTTGCACCTTTCTGTCATCCTTACAGAGGTGCAAGGAATTCTGCATAAAATGTCTTTCAAGAGGGAGATTTTTTGAAGATGATGAGGTGTTTTCCTGCTTCTTGGACAAATAAAGGTGGAATTCACTAGTCACTTGTGAAGTATCCAAGTGAGAAGTTTTCCTCTTGTTGGTTGCTTTAATATTCAGGATTTTTTGTGTGTGTGAGACTTGCTCATTTAATTTGCATTCGGCAGTCTGATGTGAAAGTCAAAAACTGTATACAAAAAGCGTACACGAGTGGAGAAAAAGAAATAACACTGAACCACTAAATATTCACACATTAATGTACAAAATTGGGATTGAACAAGTCTTTTTTCCCGAAAAACCAGAAGGTTATAGGGTGCTAAATCTTTACTGGGATGTACTGAGGTCACAGACTCACTGTAATAAAGCAGCCATCTTCAAAAGCTCTCATAAAATAGTTGTCATTTTTTTGTCCTGGACTGATTCTGTCCTGGCAAGTCACACAGCTGTTTTTCCTTCTAAGGCTGAACTTGAACGTGTCACTGAACGGCCATGGGTTTAACACCACCCAAATGCATTTGCCTCCTCAGCAGCACCGTCCTTGCGCTTGCTATGTTGAAACCTGATGTCTTCCATTCTATCTGTTTCACTCATATATATATATATATATGTTTCCTCATATTCTCTTTTCTATACTTTAATGTTGTGAATACACAGGGGCCCTCCAATGCTATGACTGCATTAGTCACCACATTGTACACAGTAAGAAAGTAAACAGATAATCAAACTTGAAATAGGTCATAAAAACTTTTATTGATCAAAAACCAACTTGGGAATTTTAAAGGCTGCTAATGTCATGCGTCTTGCAAGAATTTTTATTTCTAATAGAAACTCTTTGAAAATGCAGACACCAGCCCCAACACATTAGCTAAACCAAACCTAAGATGCCCAGGACAAAGAGAGGACCACCCAGGATCGTAGACAGATAATGTTCCCATCAACAATAAAACCAAAAACAGCATTGGTTTACTCATCTGTCCAGTCAAAGCTTTTCTCACTAATAAAAAAAAAAGAAACCTGTGATTAGGTGGTCCCAACTAAACAAAAAGTGCAACTGAACAGCTATTTGATGAAAATCTTGATCTTTTGATTTTGATCCAATAGATCTAAGATATATCAATGTCTTAATCGCTGGAAGCTGATGTCACCATCTGTTTGCACTTGTGCAAAGCTGCCCAATTTGTGAAGAGTGAAAACTCTAAAAGCTTTTATCTTTCCTTTAAGCTAGCTTCTAACTGGATTTGAAAGTCCTCCTCTGGTTGTTGCTATCTGCTCCCGTATCTCCGTGCTCCTGAGATGGCTTCTATGACAATAAATCAGCCACAGGAAAATGTTTTCTGGCAAACCTTTGAAATCTCCGACATGCTAACACGCTCATATTTTCTGACTTCAAAGAATTCTCTAATGTCCTACATTAACAGTACAAGCCTCAATCCTTAATAATGAATGGGTCCTAGTCAATCTCTGCTTTACCCACTAACACAGTTTGGGAGCATAAATCTTCCTAATCGACACACGACTGGTTCAAGACACCAGAAACAGATATCTAAGCTGCTGGAGACACAAGCTCTATTTACTGAATTAACACTGGAAATGAAACTCAGCTGTTGTTTGTTTATTCAAGTTCCTGCAGTCATTTAAATACTAGCAGTAGAATGTTTCACTGTCTTAACCCTAAAATTTTTTGAGGAGGCCTAAAATTTCCTATTGCTGCAATAGAAGAAGAAGAGCTCTACAAAACATGCAACAAATCTTAATTTTTGTTTTGCCAAGCGACAAACTAATTTCAAGTAAACGTTTGAGAGGAATGTTTTATTTAGGTATTTATATGTAGGAAAGTTGATGGAGCACTCCAGATTCCTCCTCTCTCTTGGGACCAAAAGATAAAGTTAAAGGTCACTTGGCATGCTGGTGCCAACCTCGGCCAAGTTGTGGGAGGTCAAACTGTTTGTGATGACCCACTGTCACATTTATCTCCCTAGAGAATATCATTCACGGAAGCCCTTTTAGCCCTCTATCACAATTAAACCCAAAGCACAAACATGCAAACACAAACAAAAGTCAGCTGAAATGAGATGAATGACCTGCAATATCAGAGTTCGTGATCTAGATGGTTTACAATCTTCTGCACAACTTCCTACACACCCACATGTATCCTAAAGTGTGAAAATAAAATCTCAAATTTGTCTGACATGACAGTGTGGTTCCTTGTGTGTGGTCTAATTGTTTGTTTGTGTGCCTGTGTGTGTCTTCAGACAGACAGTCAGACCAGAAGGTCAAATGTTGACATTAGGTATGCAGGTCCCGGTGAAAATGATACCACAACATGCTGTGAGAGCAGAAAACACAAAGCTTTTGTTACCACACCTAAACCAACATGTATTCCCCAGACTATCGACAGAATACGTTACCGCTGAGAAAATATGATGGAAATCGTGAACATTTTGACAGCACTCACAAAGGTCATACACAAACACAAAGCTTATGCCTCAATAAATGTTTCCCACTTGAAATGTAATGTCATCAAAATGAAAACATAAAAGACAGACTTTTCTGTTCTCTGCCACCAAGTATCTATTGTTTGCAGAGGACCAGGGAAGTGAGTGGGTAGTGGGTGAGGGCTACAGGGACAATGACAAAGGGCCAGTATACAAGATTGGGCAAGCGTGGGATACATGGGCATTAAAAAAAAAAAAGAGATTAGCTCGTAGCATAAATTCCCTCATCGGCGGCGAGGAGGCGTGAGGGCCGATAAAGAACAGGAAGTGAGGGGCGACAGGCGGTTAGTGTACCATAGATAAGACAAACCAAGGCATAAACAGCGGGCCGTCTCCAGAACTGAACAATCCCAAGAATAGACGAAGGGGTGAACATGTTTTAATGTGGAGGATTTTAGTTACAAACATGTCCAAAAGATGACTGTAATGCAACAAAAGCAAATAAAAACTGTAGATCTTTTGATGCCGGCATAAAAGATGGTGGAAAAGGCTTCAACTTGTGCCACTATTTTTCAAAGCTAGTCTTCAATTTGAGTGCTTTTATTTCCTGTAATGCTGCTTTAATTGATTCCGTTTCTTCTGTCTCAAGCACTCAAAGGAATGTAATTGTTAGTATTATAGTGCTTTTGAAAATTTTTTAAGTTGAATTAGGTCTTTTTTGTGAACTGCATCACTGTAGATAATTAGAAACAGTTGTGGTGAGCTTCAGGATTCTGGATAAGTTTAAGCAGATGAGTAAAACACTGATGTGTTTTATGTTTGTCATCAGGAAATTAACTCACTGAGGTCTCCAGCAGTGGAGCATGATACAGGTCGCAAATGTCACTGCAATAGATCACATCCTCCGCTTTTGATTGAAAGCATCTCAGAAGAAGTGGTGGTTAAACTGTAAATGGGTGCAAATTATATACTTAAGTAATCCTTAATTAATTCCTGACTCTTTATGGTTTTTTGCATGAAATATTACAATGTATGTCAAGATGTTCTGGCCTTTACTACCAACACTAAATAGGATGTGGGTTTGCACTTACTACACAATCTAACAGGTACAACCCAACAGCTCTGCCATAAATTTTACTTTGCTAACTCTCAACTTCACATATTTAGAAAGTAGATTATTTTTATTTACAAGTAAAAATATAATTTGGAGAAGCACAATACAGAAAACATTGTATCAAGAGGGGGTTCTAACATGTTCAGCCCCTCATTCATCTTAAAATGGCCTCTATATCAAAGTTTAGAACGTGGCATAGTCGTTTGGGCCCATTGGTCCTTGTTCGGTAAAAAAAAAAAAAAAGAAAAATCAAGCAAAGCATATAGACACAAACAAGGAGGGGATTTGTTTTAGATTGGGCTGTGAGGCCATCAAAAAGTGAAAGTGTCATGTAATATAGTTCTCCTATATCGAGCAACACTACAAGACTAAAAATAAACAAAATTTCCAGTTTAGTTAAAGTGCAAATCTGGTTATGATTGAAATATTATACTTGGAGGAGGAAAACATGTCCACACTTATGTTATATAAAATCAAATTAGTCCAGGTTATTTAAGCCTTAGTAACATTGCAGGTGGTGACGCACCTGCCTTAATGCTTTTACTTTAGTGTTTGACTTGACAGTATGTTGTGTGTACCTTTTGTGTCCCATTAATAAAAATGTCCACTGTATTAAAACCGCATGAATGAATCTGCAGGAAATGCATTACTAAGCACTTTGCTACTTCCAATACAAAATTAAATGCCCTCAGATGGACGGTATAATTTTTTCTGTACACGCTCCACAGAAGCATTACAAGTGTTCTTTACAATGTTCTTGTCTGAGTAGTTGCATAAATAGACTTTGTCTGACTTCATATTTACATTACCTCTGTAAAATATAAAATGAAAGTGATTCATTGCAGATTACTCAAAGTAAAAGTCTGGGTAAAACAATAATTCTGACAAACAACTGTGAAAGTATGTTGCACTTTGTGATAAATGCAACATAGTTTATGGACAAGTCATCATACTGTAATATGACTATGTGCTGTTGAGTGGACACTTGTCTGCAACTTTAAGACCCCCTCCGATAAAAACAATACAAATGTTTTTGGTGTTTAACATCTTGTGAATTCTTTTCCAAAGACAGAAGACATATATAAAGAAAATTAAGCACTAACTTGCATTTCTGAGTCTTTCTTTCTTCAAATCAATATGAATGATGAAAAAATGCCATTTAAAAAAACTTGTAATTCTGTCGTAAAAGTTAAAATAGCAACCCACAAGCTCTCTGCTCCGCACCGTTCTGATGCATCCACTTGCAGACAAATAGATCAATGTACATCTTAGTTTTCCTCGTTGTGGGTGTGAGGGGCTGTAAGGTAGCAGGAGTTTCTAATTAACCACTACTGCTCTGCAGAAACCATCTCCTTGAAAACAACTAAGGTTTTTTGATTTTGGGTAAAAACAAGATAATCATAATTAAAAGACCACTGGGAACGCTTTTACAATAGATCAAAAGAGGATTTGAGTGGGACTTTCACAGAGCAATTTAATGGAAAAAGTCATGCTTTTTCAGTTTCCTACACAGTGTTCTTGAATTTGAAAAACTCATTTTGTAAAGGTTTAAAAACTTACAATTTAAGGGTTTACTTTGAATTACAATATTTTAGAGATGCTTTATGAACTTTAAGAGATTTCCTTTTTAAACCAAAACAGATTAATGCCTACTTATCTTTGGAGCGGTTCTTCAATAAGTTTGGAGTTTATGTATTGTTACAAAATACATTTTTAGTATTAATCTATACTCAATAGTTTTTTCATTTACAGTAAAATAAAATACTAGGAACTTGGTTGATAAATATAATATTTCATATTTCACCTGTTTTGGTTTTGACAGTAAAATGATTAGTTTACATTAAATATGAGAATTTAGAACTGAAACAAGTTGCTGCGGTTTAGTAAATCACACTTTTAAAACCATCTAATGAAATCGTAACATAATACTAATGATCAAGGCATTACAATGTAACTACTATTACTTTAACACGGCTATAAGTTTTAGTAAATTAATTTGGATGAACTAGAAAAGGTCAAATTTTATTTAATAAAAAGGGGCCTTCTCTTTGACCTTCAAACTGAAGCAAGTTTAAAAACAAGTCAATTTATTAACTGCCTGGTAGCTTGTTCACAAAGGTTACAGCAATATTTATATGTTCAGTCTGATAAAAAAAAATCGTTTTAATTAAAGATTTTTTGAATTCATGACAACTATGATTAGATTTTTTGCCAGTTAAGCGGCAAATTCTAGTTTGACAATGTGTATATATATATATATATATATATATATATATATATATATATATATATATATATATATATATATTGAACCAGGCAGTAATCACAACGTGCTTTACAAGAGACAAATAAAACAACACAAAAAAATGTGAAAATTAACACATAAAATACAGCACAGCTAAAAAATTATAAAATACAGTCGGTCAGCTAGTGATCCAAGTTAAGATTTCAGCTATGTCATAGCCAGCCAACATGGTCACAAATTCAGAGAGAAAGGATTTAAATCAGCCGGATAGACCCTAATTAGTCACTCACCTTTAATTAAACCTTCTCCATCAAACCCAGGGACAATTACCAATTAGTGTATCCCCTCAGTCTTTCAGCCGGAAAAAGCTACAAGACTGAACTAATCTGATTATGTAGAGTCAAAAAGATAAAACTAAAAGCAACACTTTTAAAAATGTAAGTGGCAAGTGAATTTGCATTACTGTGAACTGCATCGTTATCATTTTAAATTGTAAAAAATCTCTTGATCTTTAGATATTCCAAGTCATTGTTATTGTGACTTAATTAGCTAAATCCGTCACAAGGTGGAAAAAGAAAAATTAAGATCAAACACCTTATTTGAAGAGTTCATTTGTGAAATCACTGCATTACTTTTTCTGGACCATATTAAATACCTTCAAGCATCCATGGATATATTAATCTACTAAGTGCTGCTGTTGTAACACATATTCAAACTTCAATATGCAACCATTTCAAGAGATAATGAAAGCCAGGACAGGCTGGAGAAAAGGAGGAAGGAGGCCTAATCAAGTGTTTTTTAAGATTGCAACATGGGGACAGCCCTGACCATAAATCAGGATTTTATTGTTTCTACAGTGTTCCTAACCTCCTGGCCTTCTTTCTCTGGTCAGCTCTGTTAAAGCAGCGTCCCAGGACCCCAGGTGACCTGACCTCTAAAAGCAGCAGCCCCCTCAAACAGTTTGAAAGAATAACATCAAGGTTCCCTGATTGAACCAGGACCTGTCTTTTATCAAAAGTGCCACTGGCTGTGAACCATCTTCAGTGTTTCACAGGAACATGAAAACATGTTCAGCATTGACTGCAAATATTTAACACAAGATTCCAATAAACACCCTACATAGATTTATTTTGTTTAGTGGCTTCAGATTCTGTTGGTATAATACTGCAAAAACAGGTCCCCTTGATATATAAAAAATTAAAATAATTTACTAAATTAGAAAAAAAAATCTGCTACTTGGGCAAAAAAATAGTCTTACTAAGGATACCTAATTCAAGAAAAAAATTCTAGTCACTACATTTTTCTTAAACTAAGATTATTTTGCTTTAGAAAAAACTCTATGACAATTTTCTTGTAAGGCAGAAAAGCATATTTTTTACTTTTTTAAAGATCCCGTTTTTGCAGCGTAGGGGGCCAAAAGCAGACTCACTGACTGCTTTCAGCAGCTTTTTCTGACATTGGCCTGAAGGCGGCGAGACCTTTATTATTCTTTGTAAAGCATGGAGTCTATAAACCTTATCTTTTAAACTGCCCCACCATAAAAGAAAAAAAGGCTTCCTTTCCATTTCTGATGGACGTTGTTAGAGGCATTTGTCCTCGGGGAATTGTTATAACAGGAAGGGGCACACCGTCATGTGATTCGAAAGTGAAGTAATGACACATCTAGACCACTAATCTAAAACACTCCCAGCCGCTCCAGTCTGAGGTTTCAAAGCTGCTCCAGTTAAGCTTAATGTGCCAAAGGAAATGAGCCTAAACATGTTTGCAAATGACTGTTACAAAAAGCTGTAACATTATGAATAAACCCATAGCTGTAAACATACAATTGTCTCAGTCAACTAAACAAGGAAATTCAATAAACCTGTTTATCTTCAATCTTAACTTAGAAGGTTAAGGTGGAAGAATGTGGAAGTTTTAACTTTATGGCCAAAGACTTTCTTTATGAACAGACTGTTAGATGTCAAAAAAACTAACTTTAGTGTTCATGAAATTCACAAGATTTTGGCTGTGAGTGTGAGATTTTAGGATTTCATTCACACTGTCAGCTCCACATAGATTTACAAATACCAAAAAACACACAAAAAAAGATATATTTTACTGGTTGTTAAGGAGGAAGATTAGCTCATTGGAATTCATTCAAATATATCACAGGTTATGATTTAATTGTTTCCAAATATAGCAAACACTCATTATCATGCATCTGTGTTGCAGAAGCAGAGTGGTCAACCTCTGATTGAAAGTACACAAATCCGGTTCCAGCCCTGTGTTAAAGTGTCCTTGGGCAACAAATTGAAGCGCACTTTGCTCCTGGTGGTTGTAGGTTAACGTCAGTGTTTGGCAGCGGAGCCGCCATCCATGTGTGAATGAGTGTGTGAATGGGGCTGCTACTGTAAAGGCTATAAAAGTATACGTTATTTACCACAAGGCATTATTTCGAAATTCTTTAGAAGAGATTTTTTAAAATTATTATAGGTCTATAATTACCTTAATATAATCTGATAAAAGCAACTACCATGATGCCAAATGTAATTTTTTTAATTGCCATATTTTTGGTAATTAGTGAAGTTTTACAAAGTTTTTTTTGACAAATTTTGATCTGCAGGGGGGACTTAAACATCGTGTTTTAGTAAATATAGATTATGTTCAAGGGTTGTTTACTGTACAGAGTATGTTTTAGGATGCACTGAAATGCTTTGGTCATCCAAAATGCAAACATGTTCATCTTTGCGAGCAAAATATGAAAAGTAAGACACAGTGTAGGAAATTTAGTAGAAACTCTAAGCTGGCAGCTATTTTTAAAACATTTGTATTTTCTTCACAGCAAATATAGATCCTTGCCAATAGCCCTCCTCTGATTTATCTCGGTGCAGTAATACTTCTGTGTACCTAATAGACGTGTTCTCATCTTAAAATAGGTAGGGGGGAAAGCAAAACAAGAGATTAACCTGTCACAGATACTTAAATACGAGGTTTGGATGCATTTATGAAAGGTGTGTAATCATTTTCTATGTTTTTCTATAGCACTTCTGCATCACTAAATGATATTTTTATGTGGCTCAAGCCTCAAACTCAGCATTTAGCTTCTGCTGTGCTGAAATGTCACAGCCAGCTGTTACATCTTAAGTTATGTTCACATCAGACACGCGTTTGAGAATGCGCTCAATTCTCATTCCTGAACGTGCATTAGCGTTTACACTACACTACCCGATACTAGCGAATGTTCACCACCTACAGTTGAAAGAGGCTTGGTGCCAAATGTCGAAGTGGTGCTAATGTTGCTTTTTTTTTTTTTTTCAATTTTTCTTTCACAACTCTATTCCGATACATGACAGACTTGGTGTAATATAATTCCAGCCGGGCAAAAACCGCAATTTCTCCCTGATTGTTCAAAGTTCAACTGGTTTAGCTTCAACCGTGTTAAATGGCCACACGTTTTGTGCGTACGGCTCAAAAACATTCATAGAGCCGTGCTTAGCAATGCGTGAACACAAGTTTTTTAACCCTTGTGCTATCCTAGGCACTTTACCGTTGGAAGTTGGGTCATCTAGACCCACTAGACAGTGCTCTGAACCTTTTTTTTTCAATGATTTGTGATCTTCACTGGTTCAATGGATTAGATGAAATTTGTCCACCTTTATCCACCTTTGTTATGGTAGGGAGAACACGTCAAAGTAAGGGCGGGGTCATCCAGGACAGCACAAGGGTTAAATTTGGAAACCCAAAGCGCGCACATAGACTTTTTATTGAAAGTGGTTGCTTGAACGCGCGTTGCTGAGGGCGGTGTGACCATAGCCTCAGGAAGACGGAGCCTCTGAGAACACCATGTGCTCTCTGTGAGTAAATCCCATGGAAGCTAAGGTAGCACTGTCATGCATCTTTTAAATCCTTCAAATATTCTAAATGTACCCAATTAAGTGAACTACTTTCTACAATAAAACACCTTTCAATATCAGCAGGCATTTGACGCTAAGCTGTATTCTGTTTTGCGTTCAGTCCTGTTCATCAAAGCTAACCTAAGCAGTTTTCAGCAGACGTTTTTCTCTCACCGTGTTGTTGTTACAGATCTTCTGGTATGAGAGATACCGATGATCTGGAGAGATGTCAAAGGAATACGCCTTCTTGTCCTCTCCTCTCCTCTTTCCTTGTTCCATGCCTGTTTTTGTTAGAGCTTGAAGAAGATCCCCGACGTACCGCTCCCTTACAATTCCCCTGCCGCTGGCCTCCCTTGTTAGATCATCTTCTGAAACTGAAAACATGAAATCCTAGTGAATGCAAGTCATTCAGCAAAAAGACACATTTTTACCAATATACAACAAGACTGTCATTAAAAAAAATAATGATCTAAAGTTTTGCTTATTGTACACTGCAGATTTGAGAGAAGTAAAGGGTACAGAGGCTTCGAAGGATTGCAGGACAAAACTATAAACATTAATTATGTAGTAACACACGGGTGCATGTGAAAGCGTTTTTGCAGAGAAGCATACAGAGAAACCTAGAGGGATGTCATCAGCTGTTGCACAGCTGCTCACTAAAGCTTGAAAGTCCCAATTAGCACATCAAACGCAGAAACAGCGCTGACCCAGAAGCCCACACAGAGCTGTCACAGACCCATCTCTACCTGTCAACCCTGCAGATGGGCATGCAGCACTTATATTCCAGGTGTCCCTCTAAGAATACAGTCATGTGCACTATGCGACCGTACAGACAAAAACACACACATGCACACAGGTCGGAGTGGAATACACAAAGAGAGGCCTTGTAGAATGTAATCTGTTTCATACACCTGTAAGCTGCAGCACAGGAGCGAAGACCCCAGTGCTGGAACAAGGTCACTGGTGTCCAACCAGCCGGGGGACCTGAACAGTTCAGATATTATAAGATGGGGTCAGCCAGGTGCCTACAGGTGACAGCCTGATGAGCGGTACACATAGTCACAATGCAGCCTAGTCAATGGTCAAAAGAACGCTCTCCTCAAATTACGATTAGACATAGAATAGGGGGAAGCTAACATGGATTTAAATCAGGGGTGTCAGACTTGCTCAGGGGGCCAAAAATTCCAAAACGTGCTGAAGAGCGCGGGACGAACAGGATAAACTGTTGTTGAAGACATTGGAGCGAAACTTTTAAAACGTCACTTTTTTAACATGAATGTGAAGAAAAAAAATAGACTGAAAATATTATTCAGGAAATAAACAATTTAAACCGTAGATAACTTATATTTTTCTCTCCGTAAAAATATATCCTGTCAAAAGTAAACAAGTTAGAAATAAAGAAACGTTAAAAGAAAAAAAACATTGACATTTCTTCACTCCTATAAAAAATAAACTTACAATTTAAATATACCAAAAGACAAAAAAACTGTAAAAATTTCTCAAATTCAAAATAGAAATATGCTGCACAACATAACAAACAAAGCCTGGAAATAAAAATGAAATCTGTGCTTTTCAGCAATGAATCAAATTATTCTGTTTTCTTCGCTCTTGGGAAGCAACTCCAAATTCCTTTTTGTTCTTCAGAGTGACCAAAGCTCCGTGCAAACTCGGTGTGCTAAGCTTTTCAGCAAATTGCGTTTTTGATTTTTGTCTCAAAGCGCCGTCTTATTCTTTCATTACAGCCACATTCACTCCACAAACCAGTAATGTCAGTAAACAGTTATTCTGCCTCCAATCGGTTTTTAAAGGCTCTGTTTCCAGAATCAACTTTTGTCTTGGGCATTGTGAGGGCTATCGGAAGTGTTTACTATAGGGAAGCTGAAGCGCTGCATTATGGGATCTGTAGGGAAGAGGTTATCAGCGCTACATTTCACTGGGCTACTAAAAACAATATAAAATGATTTTGTGGGCCAGATAAAATTACAGGTGGGCCAGATGTGGCCCTCGGGCCTGTACTTTGACACGTGTGGTTTAAATAGATAACGCAAATAATCTAACAGTCTTTGATTTACCTTCTCCAATCCAAGCTGAGCTGCCATCGGTAAGGGCTAAAGTGAAGCCGGCACCCAAGTCCACAGCCCAGTCCACCCGCAGGAAGAAATCTAATCCTGGATTAGAGTTTATGGTTATTTGGCGAACTGTTCCATTCATTTCTCGAGGATGTTGCTAGTGCCTGCAAAATTAAAAAAAACCCTACCTCAGAATTTCAAAAATTGGATTCCAGTAACATCTCCCACATTACTTACGTCTTTTTTTTAAGCCGTTTGCAAGAATCAGAGACCTCCCATGAAGAAAACCTTAATTTCTGCTATTTAAAACTTGCAAGGTTGCTTTTATTCTGTAGTTGCACTAATGTGTTTCATTGTTTGCCAGATATTTGCTATTAAAGTGCATGAATGTGTCTTCAGTGGGGTCCTGAGTCAGTCTGGCCACATGGAGATTAACACGCTTCGGCACGTTTTTGAGACTGCGATGCCGACCACCAGCAAGGAACTTCCATGCTGTTTACGACATAAACACAGGACGTTCAACAGAAAAGTACAAGTAGCTTCTACAATAAAGGAAATTTAGTCATTAATCTCAATATCTACATAAAGTCAAAGACAGTCTTAATCAAATATCAAAGATGTGCTGCAGTAACAGCTATTTTCCTTCTTGACAATGTCAGATTAATGCAAACTAAGCGATTGAAATTTATCGAAGAACTTCAAGCTGGCAAATAATCATCTGAAAAAGTTTGGTGCCCAACTCCCCAGAGAACTAATTTCTATTGAGCGGATGTTTTTTTTTTTTTGTCTTTTGGATGTTAATTCCTCTAGGGTCAAGACAGCTGGCCAGGCACAAAATGTTCCTCTTCACAAATTGCTGAAGAAACTTTTACTTGAGCGGTGATGGTTAGTTCAGAACATGTGATTACTACTTCCACAAGACGTGTGGGGCGAATTAGACAGCTTCCCTACTTAAACATAGGGTCAAAAAGCATGGAAACGGAGGAAAAAAGGACATTTAAATTAGCAGTTAGTCCTGCTGTGAAAAAAGATGAGTGCAAATGGATTTTGTGCTGAGTTATGACCTGACAGCATGTTTTTTTTTTTTCTGTATTAACTGTTTTCTGTCATATACAGTGGAAGAGAAGGTTCAAGGCTACCTAAAAAGAGACATTTAAAAGGGGGCTCAGACAGAAAAACTTGAATGTTCACTAACATCTGCCCTCTCACACGCACATAGAAAGGTGCAGCAGTTTTAGGTTGACCCCTTATGCTTCAGGGGCGGGGGATGAATAAGGTAGCTGAAGGCATCAACTTTAACCTCATAAAGGGAACTCAGCTACTCATTAGTTACTGTAACATCTGTTGTGCAGGGACGATGACCCTGTGGTAATGACAGAAGGGCACTTCAATTAAATAAACAGCACTGTGTGTCATGAGAGGAGAGCTGCACAAAATCAAAGCTAATTTGTAAAAACTCACTGTCAGCTTAGTTCTTCAGCCTGCACAAAAAACCCCTAAAATGCTTAAATCATAAACCATCATAAAACTCCCTTCTAGCTTTGACACATAGCCCTATGTTCCTGTCCTCCTCCAAAACCTTATCATTTGCATTTTTCTACTTCAACAAATACTATAAAGCAATGGTGTTAGTAATTTGTGGCACTTTTTCTAAGAGATCTCTTAGTTACGCTTTATGATAAGAGTCCTTAATAAACTATTTATAAGACATTAACAAGCACTAGTAATGTTTTAGTAAGCTGCTTATAAGTATATTAATTAGAATTTGTAAATGTCTTACAACTGACTTACAAGTTTAAATAAGACGTTTATAAATACATGAACATATTCCTTAATAAACTACTTATAAAACATTAACAAGTAAAAGTAATGTGGTATTAAGATCCTTATAAAGACATTTATTAGCATTTGTTAATCCTATTCACAAACTATTTATAAATTGTTTGTATGGGATTAATAAATATAATAACAGTGTTCTTATTAACAGTTTATTAAGTGTTTTGCAGCCCTCCCAATCTAAAGCGTGACCAAATAGGGGGTGATCTTTACAAGCTATTTTATAAATTGCTTGTGGACAGTTACTGCCCCTTGGAAAGGGCAGATTCTGAGTGCAAACATTTATTCAAATTTGGTTAATTTGCAATGTTATAAGGCACTAAGGCACAATCTGTAAAGGACAGTACATGTGTCTCTTCTTTCGCATTGTTGTTGTGATGTGTTGAAGAGTTGTTATATGTTTGTGGCTGTGGTTAGTGTTATAAAGGTCATTGTCTATATTCTGTACTTTGTGGTTCTTTGTGGTAAAACATAGCCCACACTTTAGGAGGCTGCAGAACACTCAAACTGTCAATGAAGGTTCTTGTTCATCCAGGTGGTGTAGCCTGGAGGTGGAGTCATTTTAGCTGGACTTAAAAAAAATGTAAGTCCAGGTTGACATGGTAACTGTTAATATATTCATTAATCCCATACAAGCCATTTAGAGAAAAAAAAAATTATAAACTTTATTGCACATTATGCCATTTTACTAGGATTCACTCAGGTATGCAATAAGAACATAATTGCAAATATCAAATACACATATGTATAAAAAAAACAAGAATAGACATAGAAATAAGCCAGGGGGTTAAACTCTACGAGAAAATGTTGAAACTATCACATACAGACAAGGTTTTCATTGCTTTTTGCTTCTCAGAATTACGAATAAGCGAATAAGCGAATAAGCGAATGCAGGAAACCAGGGTTCGATTCCTGGAGGGGAATGAGCAATGGTACTGGGGGCTATTACCATAACAATGGTGAGCAATTAGCATCACCCAGTAAGGGTCCTTAGGCAAGACCCTTAATGCTACCGCCTCCCGAGCGCGGTTCGGCTGCAGCTCACCGCTCCCCAAGGGGATGGGTCAAATGCGGAGAAAGAATTTCCCTTTGTGGGATAAATACAGTGTACTGAAAAAAAAAAAGAATGCTATTAATATACTGATTTAACTCAGAAAAGAATACAATGAAACAGAGAATTTTCCTTTATGAAAATGAAATTTGGCCAAAATGAGCAAGAGATTTAAAAGTACAGTAAACCAGAGTCCTTTTGTGTATTTTTTGATAGTAGACATCTTTGATACAAGACATCTTTCCAGAATAAAACAAAACAAGAATCAATTTTATCATCAATGAAATCCCATATCTTCTGCCAAAACACTCTAGGATAATACCAAAAGAGATGGATGTTTGTTTCAGGGGAATTGCAGCAGAAACTACAGAGTGTATCATTGTTTAATCTAAATCTATTTTAAATAAACATTTTAGCTTGGTAAATTTTGTACGCAATTTATAAATGGCTCGTAAAGATCACCCCCTATTTGGTCACACTTTAGATTGGGGGGCTGCAAAACACTCAATAAACTGTTAATGAGAACACTGTTAATATGTTTATTATACTTTAACACTTTGAGGTTTCCTTTAATGAAAAGTGCATTATAAATAAAATTTATTATTATTAATTATTATTATTATTAATCCCATACAAACAATTTATAAATAGCTTGTGAATGGGATTAGAAAATACTAATAAATGTCTTTATAAGCATCTCAATACCACATTAATCTTGCTTGTTAATGTCTTATAAGTAGTTTATTAAGGAATATGTTATTGTATTTATAAACAGCTTATTTAAACTTGTAAGTTAGTTGTAAGACATTTACAAATCCTAATTAATGTACTCATAAGCAGCTTACTGAAAACACTACTAGTGATTGTTAATGTCTTAATAATAGTTTTTTAAGGACTCTTATTATAAAGCGTTCGTCACATAAACATACCTAATAAATATAATCAAACAGAGAGGTGGATTATTTAAAAATTTCACAAACCTTTGATAAATGTTAAAAAACATGAATTAAAAGTGCAGCAATCAGCTTTGAGAAAGCATATTTTGTGAGAAAGCAGTGAGAAAGTCAAGGTGAGGTGAATGCATTTGCCAAAATATAAATACGACAAATTGTGTCAAATGTATACTGTTAAAACACATGCAAATGGAACATAAAACAGATTGTCATGTTGTTCGCTGTGGCACATGAGGTCCAAAGCAGCCAAACAGAAAACAGATCAAATACTTCTTTCCTCCATAATTTGAACACATTAGTTTGTTTCTACGACTCCATTCAAGGGTCATCAGGGAGTGATTTAGATTCCATTTTTTAATGGCAGATGCTCTTCCTGACACAAACCTCTGCATTTATATGGACTAGGTCAAGGAAAGACTGGTAAGTGCCCCCATGGGGTTGCAGTAACTTTCACCACCACGAGGTAGTTCCAATAATTAACCAGAGCAAACCCTACATATAGATTCCAAAATCAGGAGTAGTTTAAAAGCCACATCCATCTAGGACAAGTATTAAAAATCACGAAAAGGCACACTTTCTCCTACAGCAAACAAAGTTAAGTTTTAAGAAATGTATTTACTCGCTGGTTTAAGACCTGTAATCACATCTCTATGCTCCTCTAAATGACATCTTGTATGTTTTTATTTAAATATTATCTTTTTTATTTTTTTATTTTACTATTTATGAAAATTTACTATTTAGTTTTAAGTGTGGAATTTCTTGATAATTTGGGTTTCAATTTATCAAATTTAATTAACTCAATTTAATTTAAAAAACGTTTGAAAAAAGAATGATGTTTAACTGTTTAAATTCAGATTGGGTACAAGCAAAATGGCGAGAGAAGTAAGAAACATGTTATCCAGTAACAGAACAACCATAGACAAAACATGCCATAAATAATACATCTTCATTGAGTCTTAGTATCTTGAGCCACAGAAATAGGAAAACAAATATAAATATGTTACAGAAGCTAATTTTGATCATTCTGTGACCTTCGTAATTTAATTGTTACTCAGTTATCTGCAAATCTTCACAGCTGTGCCATTTTCTTTTCTTTCTAGCATGAAATGTTTGGACTTTGTTATTTATATAATATTCTCTTGTCTTATATAATTTTCTTGTTTGATATAATTTTGTCTTGTTTTGTCTTATTTTGTTTTTCTACACTTGTTTAGACTTAACAAAACATTTTTTTACTTGAAAAACTTTATTAAAATATAATTTGGTTTAAAGCTATCAGCTCTGTATTGAAGTAACACATCGACACTGTGTTGACCCACACGTAAACTTGATTTTGACACTATCCAAAATTTTAAAATAAATAAATAAATAAAGGTTAACCAGGCAAATAATAATGTTGGAATACTCTAGATACTAGAGTCTAGTATCACATACCTTCAGACAGAAAAGAGCAAACAACTTTAATCAAACTTTTAGTAAAAGTTGGATATCATAAAACACTTTAAAAACAATATTTACAATATTAACGAACATGTCAATAATGCTGATTCTGTAACCTCAGTAATAATTTATTCAAATAGAAAAAATTCTGAACAAATATTTCCAAAAAAATTATATTACAATAAATTTTGACA
Source organism: Oryzias curvinotus (assembly GCA_023969325.1). Lineage (NCBI taxonomy): Eukaryota > Metazoa > Chordata > Actinopteri > Beloniformes > Adrianichthyidae > Oryzias > Oryzias curvinotus. The sequence goes on from CM043714.1 coordinate 20,133,033, forward strand.
AAATAAAAACAGGATGAGGTGTCCAATTATATAAAAAAAAAATCAGTACCCTGCAAAATACACACCAAATCCAGTGAGGAGAAACGTGATGCTGTTTACACTCGTACACCAGAAAGGTTATTTATGTGTGGTTTACAGTCTGACAGCTTTCCTCTCACATGAAGGGCTCTCTAGGAGTTGCCTGGAAAGGAAGGGTCGAGGGGGAATTACAAAACACATTTTAAATGCAACCAAGATGCTGTGTGGCTCTTTAAAGGGAGGAGCCTTTATTGTGAAAAACTGTCTGAGGGAAGTGGACCGCAAACATTTGTTCCACATAATCAATAGAAGAAAGAACAGTAAATAAATTGCTGATATCAATCTTCAAATCGACAAATTTACCCATAAATCAGCACTAAATTTGCTTCTTTATGTGTAAAATATATCAAAATTAAAAATATATTCTAAAATAAAAGCACTTCCATTGTTTTGCAATTAGTTTACTTTAAAAATATATATATAATAATTCAGTGGAAAACTAGTTTTATGTTTTACAACTGTATATATTGTTGCAGCTTTCGGGTTTTCTAGTCCATGTAAAAGCCCAAAAAAATAGCCACGTGGAAAGATTTGCTGCTGCTTAATGCAGCAATTGAGGTACTGCGTTAGCTCAGTGAGTTTGTTTCCGGTGGGGTTGTTATTCGAAATGATTTCAACAAGATCTTTAATAATGAGGCAGCAAAATCACAACTTTTTCTAAAAACACTTACGGCACGCTGGGAGTCTAATGCTACGATGTCCAAAGGAAGAACTCTTTGACCTAAAAACTAAAAATGCATTTCTTCGTTTAGAGCGCTTTGACACCAGCGGTTTTCAATTCCGTTGTTTTTAGCCAATCAGAGAAGAGCGTAAGCTCCTTTCCAGCGTGCGTGCCTACGTAACGGAAGCTACGTTACGTAAAACACAGGGAGCAGGAAGTTTGATGTGGCTTTGAATCTCATCAAAAATGGTGAGTTTGTTTTCTTCTTTTAGCCCACTTTTGACTTTAGACTCAGATTTTGAAAGTCCGTTTTGTGCCCTTTGTTGATATATTCCGTAAAGGAAATTATCAGCATTTTGTGCCAAACGTCACCGAGCAGCAATAATTAAGCTAGCTTTTCTGCTACGTTTAGCTAAATTGCTATCGTTCGCTAGTAGTTCCTAGAAATAATAACAACATAATCATGTTATCCCTTGTAAGTCCATCCAACGTTTGCGTATACAGTGAAAATGTAAGGATTTACGTTTCAGAGAATAATTAACTAATAGCGCGAACTTAATGGTATCATCTAAGTTCCAGTTGAGTTTGTGCCACGTAGCTCCAGCCATCAAATCATGATCATCCAGAGCATTTTCCTCTATCTCGATCCACACGGTCAAGGCTATGTCGATTTCTGCCTGCAAATACACAATTTATTTCAATTTCAGATCAAATGGAAGCATATTCAGAGTACTGTAAATGAAAATATTTCATATTACGTCCCCCACCCGATTGACTATAAATCTATTAACAGCAAACGTCAGACTCGTTGTGTCAGTGTTTCAAAGATACAATTTAGCTTTCATTAAAATGACTTGTGATGGGGGAAAAAAAACTATTTCACATACATGTTTTATACAAAAAATACATTATGTCCCCATGACTGTTTGACTATAAACCTTTAATATTGTCATAATTTCTTTGGGGGTATATCAGTTTAATGGCTTATGGTTCTTTGATAAATATTGTTAAAGCTTTTGTAAATGAAAGGGAAATCATTTTAGAAAAATTACGAATAAAGTTCAATGAGTATCTGTTCATTTGCATTTTAACAATTCACTAGATTTCATTCAAACATATGCAGTCTAAATGCAAAATACATTACAAGCAAATGGAAACAACTTTTAGGAATAAAACTGTTATCATTTTTTTTTTTTTTACGAAACAATGAGACATTTATTTGTAACTTAAACATATGCTTTTTTGTCTAATAATTTTAAAGTAGACCCACAAGGCTTGCCGCAACTTCACTTTAATTTTACTGCTTATGGTTTTTAAAGATCACCTTACTTAACATTTCAAGTTAAATTGAAAATATTTGTTACCTTTTATAAAATGCAACATACAGTGAAAAGAAAGTTGGAAAATTTACAGTTACAGGGTTGGTAACTACACGGAAGTATTAGTAGATGTGGTTTGCTAAAAGAGTTGCATTGGTCAGCCTTAATAAAAATAAAAAAGATACATTTTGGGGGGGTTATACAAAAAAGATAATACATTTTGTTGAATTGATATTGGTATTTAAATTTGACACTTTGTAATCACAGTTTCTGAACCAAAATATACAATGGTTGGCTGCAACACCACAGAGGAAAGTAGGCAGACCTAACTATATTACAAACATTAAACATAAAAGGAGAGCTGCTTCTGTTTAAAAGGAAAGTTCAAGACCATAAAAATGGCAACTTTTAAATTACAGTTTAACCTGCTAATCACATAAATTGTCAATTCCTTCTTAGTTTCTTTCATACATTTAAACTTTTGAAGTTTTCAGTTGAATCATGCAAAATAATATATGTAATAAATGATGTAATAACAGTCCTAATTCTCATCCTCTGAGTTTGTAATCGATGTAATTCTGATTTAGCCCTTCAGTTTAACACCAATTATGATTATTCCAAGCATCAATTCAGAGTTTAGACTCATACCTCTGTTCAGTACGTGGACTTCATTTTTGTCAGCATGTGTGTTGCAGACAAAGCAAAAAAATCATGTTTGATTAACCGTATCTATGCTCTTTAAAATAGCATTGAGCTTGGAGAAATAAAATAATAAAAAAATGTTTAAAAAAAATTCTGCAACAGTTCATAATAGTTCCAATAAGAAAGTCAACAGCTCCAAAGAAACAAATACTTCCCTTCACATTTTAGGAGATGTAAATGCTAGGCGCTGTATTGTTTGGTTTGTAGGTAATGAGAGTTGTGTTTTTCAAAACAGCTAAAGATGCTTTATCATATTTCAACAATGTTTGAATTTACTGTTATGTGTTCCGCAGTTTTGTTTTAGCCATTTTTCACCTTTTTATTTATTTATTTATTTTTTTGTTTAGTCAGCACATTTCAGTTTAGGGTGTTTTTTTATGATGCATTCAGAGCTGTTGCACTGAACCTTGTTTTTCATCCTCCAGTCTGCCATTTTCAACTTCCAGTCACTGCTCACTGTGATTCTGCTCCTGATCTGCACATGTGCCTACCTCAGAGCGCTGGCCCCCAGCCTGCTCGACAGAAATAAGACCGGGTACGACTGACTCCAACAGCAGTGTACAAACTGCTCTGTAGAGTTCCACAAGTTGTAAAGTTTTATTTTTACTTTTTTTTTGTTTTTTGGTACAAGCTTTAATACGCTACGATCCTTCAGTGCTACTAAGTTGACAATGTTTGATTGTATTCTCAAAGAATTTTGGTTGCAGTTGAATAAAAGGACTTTACAAATTAACAATAAACATGTTTTGATTCATCTTTTATGCAATAAATGTAATATTTATTGAACAAAAGTATTTTTTTAGAGTGTAAAATAACAGCCTCCTGTCCTTTGTAAAGATATGACTCACTTCTGTGATAAATCCGGCACAGCGCAGGAAAAAGATGGATTACAGAAGGGAGGTGCATTCTCTCCAGAGAAACCCACAAGTCTAAGATGACAGAGGGTTTGATTTAGGTTTTCCCTTCTGCTCCATGCAGTGACAATGACAAGAGGCTGCAGGTTTGCAACAACCTGTTGCTTTGTAAGGTGTACAGCTAAAAATTTCTGCCTCAAAAATTGTACCAAGCTGCATGGAGAAAAACATGCATTTATGTCTTCTCTAAAGCAGCAAAATGAGCGTGATGGCAACAAAAAAAAAAAGGTACAAGTCATGGCTTTGAGTGTGAACATACACACCCTTGTTGAAATAAAACGCTTCCACTGGGGAATCAGGAGAATGAAGTTCTGGAGTGTCATGTTAGCTTCAGCTGTTGGAGCAGACAAGACGCCCTGCTGTCCGTCTCTATTTACTTGCTCCTTACATAGAGAAAGACTTTTTAATTTTGTTGCAAAGGAGATTTATTCTACAGCTTTAGCAATTATTGTAATGAATCACACCAATTGTACTTTCTAATTCTATCTTGCAGACTTCTAGGAATTTTCTGGAAATGTGCCAGAATAGGTGAGTATTTTTCACATTTTTTTCCCTCTGTGACTAAAAGTCTAGCAGGCTTCTAATTTAATTCTGAGTATTCTGTCCAGGTGAGCGGAAGAGTCCCTGGGTGGCGTGCTGCTGTGTCATCATGGCTTTCAGTATACTGTTTCTTCAGTAGCGAAGGACCCAAAGACAACCAACAGAATGGCGACATTTAAAGAAACGGACAAACGGTGAAGTGTGGACGGTCTTACCTGAGAAGCACATGAAGACATTGGATGGCTGCCGCTTTAATAACGTACCGATGTCAAGCTGTCATGGACATGTTGCTGCTGCAGAGACGAAGCCGGTCTGTGTGGGAGGACAACGTTGACGTTTAAAATCATTTCACAGACTTTCAGGTCTGTGTCGGATTATGTGGACTGTTTACTCCTGATCTGTGCAAATGTGAGAGAAATGCTTCTGTCAACCACTTTTCATGGGATCCCATTTTCCTTTTGTTTTTTTTTTTTTTAAAAACAACTTTCCCTAACTTCACCCAGAGGCATCCTCCAAAATATGTCACATATTTGCATATTAACAGATTTAAAGTCAGCCATATTTGCTCAGAATTAGTGTTGTAGCTCTCCAGGTGTCTAGTATTTGTTTCGACGAGCTCCTGATGTTAAATAAGTTGGAAGCAGTTTATTAAAGAACATATTTGTAATTTAGTTCAACTCATTTTTTTTATCGGTTTTTGTTAAGTCTCTGTCACAATGCAACTCTAAAAATGCCACAGACAACGGTTTTGAACGTAATCTATGAAAGTAATCGCACAAGGACTGAACACTTGTGACATGAAAGCAAGTCGTTTTAAGGATCTTTTTCAATGAACCTCCTGTTCAAATAAAAACGAATCTGCACATGTGTTACACGTTGGATATTTTAGCAATGTCAGATGTGTATATTTTTATTCCGTCTTCAATGTATCCATGCAAAAATTACAAATGATCAAAAAATACCTAAAAGTACGTCCACAGATTAAACCAAAATGTGATCTGAGGATGTCTTTTCTAACATTGGTTATTCAGTAGGGAGAGAAAAAGATGAATAACCTAAGGGAATCAGCTTCTCCATTCCCAGCCTCTTGCTTTGTTTTCACTGAAGGAGGGCTCTTGCTGATGCACTCAACATTGATAAAAATGGTCATGAGTGTCCAGATGCCACCAGCCACTCATCTAGACCCTTGTTGGGGAGCTTGGGTCCCACCATTTGCAGCCATTTTGCCTCTCTTTGTTTAAGATAAAGCATCCAGTGAAGCCTACCGGTAAATTTGGGATTATCGGGCTGTGACGAAGGTACAGGAGACAGAGCAGCAGGAAGCTCTCAGAGCTCCGCTTCTATCTTAAGAAGCAGAGATACTGGCAGTCTGCATGGAGGTCTCCGTGTCAGGGAAGCAGCCGGGGATTCGAGTGAGGCTGAAACCAAACCGTGTGGAAGAGCTGTTGATGCTCCGTCACTAGTAGAAAGCTCAGAAAGCCCTACATTATGTTGACAAGTATATACTTCTTGGGTGTTGCCAGACTTATTGTGGGACAAAAACTACCCAAACAACTATAGCACTGTTGTTAAAATGATTATCTCTGCTCTCTCATAGTCGGTGATTAAAGTGATTATTAAGAATTTCTGGCAGAATTCACAGAAACTTTGTGCCCAAATAAACCGTTGAGCTGTGTTTGCTCAATTACTCATGTTGTGATTTCTGTGTTTGGATTGGCAAAGATTTAATTGGACACAAACGGGCCAAAGACTTTCAAAAAGCTGATCTCATATTTACTAGGACAGGATTCCATAGATGGAAAAAAAAAACCCATTTTTGATCCTATAAAGGGGAACTTAGTTTACCAAATCAGCAAATAGATATTAAATAAAATTCAGAATACAGTTGGAAAATAAATTACACAAATTATTGTTGGGTGTTCAGTGATTTTGAGGCATTGTAGACTCTTAATAGCTGACAGGAAGAAAGATCTGTGAAAGCTCTACTTTTTGCAGTGAGGTGTTAAAGCACTGTATTTCTATTTTTTTTAATTGCAATTATTCTAAAGAAATATTTCAGCCTTGTAAGATTTGCCAAGAATCAAATAGCTTATTTATGAGGAGTATTTTATTATTAGAGTAGTAAAAGACATTTTACAAATAAGGATATGTTTTCAACAATATATTTATTTGAAAACACAAAAACAACATTGCTATTATAAAAAAAAAAAAAAAACATAAAACACGTGCGTGCTTGAATTCATCAGGGCAGCATAGAATCACAGTGATGGATGTAAAGAAAATTCCAGTGATGGATAGTGTGCTGTAAAAATGAACTTTTGGTTTCTGAGAGGCTCCGTCTTTTACCTTTCAAACAAGATTCAATGAAGCATTTTTTCAACTCTAAGTCACTTTGATGCTCCTTTTTGAAAAATAATCTTTAATCAAGACCTTTACTAAAATCCAAATCATGAGATTTGTATACTGAGAGTTGATAAAAAAAAAAATACCAGCCCTGCTCCCACTAATTGTGTCCTCCTCCTAAAAAGGGATAAAGCTTAAAAATGCATCTTGTAATACAAAATAATACAAAATAATAATACTAAAATCTATCCAACACAAAAGGCCTTCAGCGCTCATTTGTTTGCTCAGTTGTTGGACAGAACAAGTTAAAAAGAAGAAAAAAATGCATCTAGTTTGTCCTAAAGACTGATAAAGAATCGAATAATTGAATTCGATTGAAAATAAAAATGGAAACCTTTGTCAATGCACATAGTTTGACCAACTCGGATTTTCTCTTTGTTTACTTTTTATAAAATTGTTCTTGCAGATGTAGAAGATGTATTATTGTAGACTTCTTGTAGATGTAGAATGTGTTTTTTTAACACACATTATCTTTTACAAAAACAGATTCAATATTTTGCTGATACAGTAAATATCAAACATTTTTAAGTGTTATATAGATTATTTACAGTTTTATTCTGATACACTCATCAGTACAACCAACATTTCTTGGGTAATCAAAGTCACAAGACTTATTTTCTACTTAAGTTAAAACTTATCCTATTTTAGTGCAACTGAGCACTAAATATAGACATGGAGATGCACTTTTAATGCAGCATCGTTTTTTAGACCGCAGTAGTACAGGTAGATGTTTTATTACCTCGTCTTTCTTCTCTTTGATCTTATTGAAGTAATTTTAAAGACTTCAAAAACTCAGTATAAGGTATAAATAATCTCCTGCTGGGTAAAAGGTCCCAGCAGTCTTTGAATCCCAAAAAAAAAAGAAAATGTGCTTAGAATTCTTTCAATTCCTCCACCAATGTCTGTTCAAAAGAAATAAATGAACAAAGTGAATGGCACAATTGCATGCCTCAAGAGAGATATTGTTGGAATTGTAATGGTCCTCTCACTGAGGTACTGCTGTAAATGCTTGGCATCACACAAAGCCTTCATACTGTCCTCACTTCCTTGTTAAAAATGTGCCAACTTTGCTTTCTGCCACTACATGTCATCAGTTATGTCCAGGTCCGTCTGTGTCTGAAATCAGATGTGAAAATGATTTGATAGTAATTGTTGTTCAGTTGAAACCGGTAAGGAAGTATTCAATTTCACAGCTTTGATAATTATCAAATGGAATAGTTATTGGCATCATTAAAATAGCTCTGACTCTATCATATAATCCTTTTACTGTATTTTTTCTGATCATTTTCATTCTTGTCAGTATCACACTGTCCCAGCTGGATTCCTGTTTGACAATAAAAAGAATCAAATTTTAAATTATTTGAGCATTTATTAACAGGGCTGTAGTTCTTATTTTTAATATACCGTAATTTCCGGACTATAGAGCGCACCTGATTATAAGCCGCACCCATTACATTTTTAAAGGATAAAACATTTTGTACATACATAAGCCGCACCTGTCCATAAGCCGCATGTGCCCACATTGAAACATGTGTTGTAGAATGACGATGTGTATGTGCTGAAATCACGCCTGCATGTGTAAGAAAGAGGAGGGAGCGCATGCAGCGAATAGAGGGGGGAGCACGTGCAGCATAAGAGGGAGCGCTCTCATTCACTCCTGCTCAGCTCCGCCCCTTCCTCTTACACACGCAGCTCGCTGACACACATACTAATTCTACAACACCTACATAGTTAGTTCATTAGTTAGATAGTTAGTTGTTACTGTTATTTGTTAACAAAGAATACTGCGTTGTAATTATTACTTGTACCGGTATTCATTTGCGAAACGGCCACTGGAGGATTTTGTGTTGGGGGGGTTTAGCACGACACCGCAACTCCTGCTGCTTCATCACCACGGTGATCAAAAGTCCCCCACCGTCAAAGCTCTATTCCAAACAGTGCCTGTGATGCGGCAGTAACCCGGCAGCAATATGGTAGTAACAGCACTATCCGGGCTGGTTAAAAAACAACATACGGTAAAAGTCACTGAGAGCAGAAGTAACTTACAGGCGCAGCATGCGCTTCCTGTGCACTGGAACCATGGAAGTCTTCCTCCTCAGTGTTGGATTGGAATAGCGTCAGATAGTCTTCGTCACTGTCAGCGTCATTCTCATCCTGAGGTAAATTCACTCCTGAGCTTGCGCTGTCCTCTCCGGCACGCAGCAGACCGGCTTTCCAAACACAATGGTAATGGTGGATTTTTTCACACTGCTTTTAATGATTGCTTTTAACTTGAAAGCTATACATACATTTCTTCTTGCATTTTCCATAATGAGGGTCTGTTTAGTGTATTCATTCACAAAGCAGGTATTTACATTAAACTTGTGTACCATAAGTTACCATACATGTACCATATTCCCCCTGTCTCACTCTTACCCTTTCTGCTTGAGTGCCCCTAGCAGCCGTTAGAAAAAATGCATAAAACAAAAAAGAAAAAAATGCATTAATTAGCTGCATCATTGAATAAGCCGCAGGGTTGAAAGTGTGTGACAAAAGTAGCGGCTTATAATCCGGTATATATAGAATGTAAGTTTTGCACTGTATGAAAAGTTAAACCCTCCAGCTTTTGTTTTGCACAACCCAACAGTACAAGCTGCGTCTGTCCAACTAATAGTTAATAAAAACATCGATTTAGCTATCTATTTGCTAAGCGGCTTTAAAGTCTGCATCAAATGTAGGTAAAACGGCACAAAGGAGGATTTATCAAGCCCCAAGCTGCTGTTTCCAAATTTGAAGCCGACACAAAAGAACCAGATGTTGCAGTTCCTCAAACGACCACTGGTGGTCGGCTTCAAAAGCAATGAAATCACATGTTGAAGGGGTGTTTTTTTTTTTATTAGCTATTTTGATTTACTCCGTGCCCAAATGTATGCATTATAAAGCAGGTCTTTTTTGATTGGTTAGCCGACCCATGGATGGACTTAACAGAACTCTCACTTTGAGAATCAAAATCCAACATGTGATGTCCTGCGTCAAAGGTGACAGCGGAGGAGGGCTGCACAGTGGGGACTCTGGCTTCTTCCCACAGTCTAAAAACATTTTTCATTGGTTAATTGGTGATTCTAAATTTAGCATACTTGTGAATGAGTGTGTGTGTGGTCCTGCGACAGACTGCTGACCTGTCCAGGGTGTACCCCCCTTCCAACAGAGGCTCCTGGACCCCTTAGGTGTTCAGTATGTAACATATTTTTGTTTTATGTTAAAAACAACAAATTTAACTGCCGGCCAGCTGTTTCAGTGCAAATTGAGAAATTCAATCTCTTATCTTTTCCTTTCTTTACTTTCTTGTCAGTTTCTCTTGACCTGGGGCTGTAATAAACCAATTTTCACTCACTGCAGATGTTTCCCTCTTAGAACCATTCTCTGTGAAGGCTACAAATGGTTGTAAATAAACTTCTTTGGCAGGACTTGCATGCCAATGAATTAATCACTTCCCGTTTTTGATGCTTGGTTTGCAGTCATGTAATTGGCTGCTTATATATTTGCGTCAGTGCACAGAAGAACAGCTCATTGCTGGTGATTGTAGACTTCTTAATGATGTGTCATTACAACCAGACTGGACTCACTCCCTGTAAGTTTGCTTTGAGTGATGTTTAATAGGGGAAAACTATCAGCTCTGCAGAACATAAGGTTTCCACTGTGTCACAACTTCCTCAAATACCAGGCCAAAGGAAAAAAAAAAACTTCAATTAAAACGAATACACTCAATCATTTTTCAATCAAGAATCATCATGAATCAAGAATCTCTTGTCAGTCTGACAGTTTCCCCAATAAAACAATAAAATGAGACCACATCAATGGCAGAGACTGCAGGGAGACGGGAAATATATCGTAAAAAAAAACACAAGATGCATTTTCAAAGCACTTGTGATGCTGATTTGAAGCAGATAAACAGTAAATATCCATATAGGTCAAAAATCTGCAAATTCACAATCACTTTGTGTCATGTTCACATGTTAAATTTAATACTGGAGTTTCCCATTTCCATTTTGATTAAAGACATCATGATACACCTGAAGAGTTTGTTTTTTTAATTAACATGGTTGAAATTGTGCAGTAAAATGTTTACTTTTGAGGACTCTAGTGAGTCATGTAATCAGAGTTCTAATAAAATATCTGTTAATTTGTCAGTTAACTATGGCTGCAGTATAAGAACATGGACAGTGTATAAATTCTTTGTTGGTTTTTTGAACAGCCAAAGCTCTGCTATTACGCTGGCAAATAAAACATTGTATAATAATAATACTCATCTGTGCCATTGCAATGTTTTTAGGGATTGTTTGGGTACTTGATCTACTTGATCTTTGTCACCTTTAATATTAAAAACAGTCGTACAGTTTTCAGTGCGCCCCAAGTTTGAGCATGTGACATAAGAGCTCTGCAGATTGTTGGTTACTATTCTGTTCCAGGAAGACCAAAGACTTGGGCAATTGAGATGGCCATTTATGTCCAGCAGGCAGGTTTCCAGCTAAACTAAAAAGACACGGACCCCTCTCCATCAACTCTCAGTGCAGTCATGGGAACCTTCTAGTTGATAGAACAACACTAACAAACAGTAACAGCTTCTCCTTATGCTGCGAAGTGAAACCTGCTGATGGGGCAGTCACAGTATAGCAGAAACAACTGCCAAAAGAAGCCTTAGAAATCAATTTCAGATCTCACATAGCATCAATATACTGTACTCCAACAGTTTTTTTTATCTTATAAGACACATGTGAACATCAGTACATAACCCGTTAAAACCCCACTCCAATCATCTTTTGATCTATTGTAACAGCATTTCCAGTGTTTTTTTTGTTTTTTTTTAATAAGGAGAATGCCGTTTTCAGGCAAAATCAAACAGTTGTGTCATTTTTCTAGGACATAGTTGTGGGTGGGACCATTGGTGTGGAGTACGCCTGCCCTAATTTCCCATCATCCACTTGTTTACACTCTCTCTGGCTGGCTACAAGTCCCTCACAATCCCAACCTAAAATTAGCGGTGCAACAAAAATGGTGAGCCATGTTGGAGCTTTCCCGCTGTACAGTTTTGAGCCAGATGCCAGCTCAGACAAGGATAACAAAGATGTACATGGATCTAGTCGTATACAAGTGGATGCATCGTAGGTTGTGCATTGTAGGTCCTACGTCACACATTTAAGCTTTTAAAATAGCATCTTTTCATTTGCTCTTGATTCACAACAGTTTGACTAAAGAAATAGTTCTTAATTTTCTCTATATATGTCCTCCATCATGAAAAAAATGCTACAAGAACATGTTAAAAACACCAAAAACAGGATTATTATCGGAGTGGGTCTGAATGATGCGTTATGATGCACTTATTAGTTGTGAAAATGTTTGTTCTATTTATTTATTATTTAGACTGGATATGCTGCAGGACATCATCAGGAAAAGGTGTTTGATTAAAACTATTCATCCCAGATCTTTTTTGTGGATGTTACCATTAACTGAACCCAAGATTGTCTCTCCTGATCACAGTCAGATCGTTCAATCTGCTATGTTAGTACTGAACATCCCCCTCCCTCTGAGATAGACATAGCTTTATGTTTTATTTCTGATACTTCTGTTGTTGCTTTTCATTATTATTTAATCAGTCATTTCGCCTTTGGACCTTTATTTAGACTGACTCACCTCAATATCTTGGTCAAGCACACTTTCTGATGTGTTGTATTTTTCTCTTTCTTTTATTTACTACAATGATACTTTGTCACTTTATTTATATTGTCCTATTTCTAGGCTGCTTTGTTAGTATCATCAGAAAACTGCACTCTTTTAAATCATTAATTATCCTAAGTTTGATTAGTTACTGTGTGAATGTACAACTGATGATTATATTGCTTTTGGGTATTATTTCTACTTAATTGCTTGAAATAAACCATTTCAAATCAAATTAAAAAAAAATTTCTAGGTTTACTTTGAAAAATTCTGTCCCTCATGTCTTAGGTTTTGGGTTTCATTTTCCCATCTGGATTCTGTTTATAAATGATGATTTACATATGATATGCTTCTGACTATAATCTCTAAAGGCTTATATACTTTTCTGTTGTTTCTGTGCAAGATAGTAACTGAATGAGTACAAAATCACACTCAGAAATGCAGTCAAACTCTAATGTTACGCTTCAGACCACCAGCATTATGGCTACACAGTGAACCAGATAAAACAAAAATGATGATGTCTCAAAATATAACGACATTGATACAACTGCTTCATCTGGTAAGACATTTTATTTTACCAGAAATAATCATTTCTGTTGCAATTTTTTGAAATAACAATTGAATGATAACCCTCCATTTATTTATAATTAAAGGTATAGATTTTAAATTGCAGTGGAAAACATAAACAAGTAAGTTATTCCTTTTTTACAGGCCTAATCTCTATAATCATCCACGAATGACCATGTGCCACGACTATAACTCAGTTTGCTGTCTATAATCCTCTTCACAGGAGCATTTCCTTCTCTGCTTTGAGTGTAAATGGTTTTTGTGTTCCATGTGTATTACTAAGCATTAAAGTCATAGGGAGTCCAATACTGCAGAGTTTGGTTCTGAAATTGTCATTTTCAGGTAACTCAAAGCAAGTGCAACAGACTTTGGCGTGTGATTTCTGGTTTGAAAACATGTCAGACAGCAGTGCTCCACACAACCTGGGTTCATCGTGGCCAAAGCCTTAAATCAACTGGCTTGAAGTCTCTGCATCCGAAATTCTGTCAGATGCCCATCTAAGACTCAAACACAAGGGTGTTTCATTGGATTGAGAAATAACATAAATGGTCTCCAGCTGTAAGATAGAGTATGGTGTAGCACGTCGGCCAGGATTCAGAACATCAACATCTTCATAAGCCAGATGAAAGCTGCAACACTAAAGGACTGTTTCTAATTGAACTACAAGTGTGTCATTTGTTTTATTTATTGGCCCACAATGTTTTTGGTGAACTGATTTAAATCTGCTTCGGCTGAAATCCATTAAGAGCAATAACACATGAAGGGAGTGACGTTTAAGAGGGCAAAAAAAAAACCATAATTTACACCCTTGTCATGCCACAGGGTTTGGTGTGGTGCAAACTTCTGTTGGTTGAGAAACAACAGTCCTGCTCAGATTGAAAGAAGAACAGTTACGAAATGACATTAACACTCTATACATTCAGTCTTTTTAGTTGTTTAAACTGGATTCTACAAAGATTTGTCTATTTATGTTTATACATTTATATACTAAACACTTCACATTTGATGTACTGTATATAACTGAGAATAAAAGGGAAATAGGAAAAACCAGGGGTTGAATAACCTTTTATTTAGCTCTTCTATTGCACTCTCCTGGACAGATGCTGCTCTTGGAATCTGCTGGAGCCACTCTTCCACTTTGCGGGGGTCACATCCCAAAGTACTCTATTTACCACTGGGATCACACTTCCCACTGCCTGCCACATCTTTTCTAGTTCCTCTTATCAGCTCCTGTTATTTCACAAGCATCTCGTGTTGCTTGTTTCTGGTGTTGCTATCACCTAAGGCTGCTAAATCTGTCACTTCAGCCTTCTTCTGCTGCTTTTCCCGCTTGTAAACCATCACCAATTTGTCAGTTGGAATCTTGGAACTCTACAGGATCACACATTTAAATCACACCACCAGCTGTGTGGTTTGTTTCCAAATGTAAACTCATGAAGCGTTTTATTTACTAAACACATTTAGATGTTAATTTTTTTTAAGAGGTGAAGAGTTGTGTGGAAGCAGGCTGGAATGGGTGGAGAAAGTTTCAGGTGAAATGTGTGACAAAAGAATGTCAACAAGAATGAAAGATATAGAAAACTGGTAATAGCAACCATGGTGTTGGTTTAGTGACTCTATGAAAGAGATAGAAGGCAGAGATGACGTAGTTGAGGTTTTGTTTGGGAGTGACGAGGATGGATAGGATCAGGCATGAATCCATCAGCGGAACACCCCATGTTTTAGTGATAAATGAAGACTGAGATGGTTTGGACGCATTGAAAGGAGGAACATGTGCCAGTAAAATGATGCTGAGGTTGGAGCTACCATAAGAGAAGCCTTGAAAGAAGACAAAAGACATAAGTGGATGTAGGGGTGTGGTCGTGGGTGAGACCAAGGGGGATGCTGGGTTAGATTGAGGCCGATCATTTTCTTTGGAAAGTCCTGAAGAGAGCAGCTGAAAGACAAAGAAGATATTTATGTTTCTGTTTGATAACAGATTGCAAAAATTGTCTAAACACTTAAAATTTTGTTTCCATCCAAACATCTTTTCCACTTATCTAGAGTCAGACCTGGAGGCAGCAGTCTAAACAGAGATGCCCAGGCCTCCCTTTTCCGGAGACACTTTCAGCTCTGCTGGAGGACCTCAAAGCCCTCCCACGTTAGCTGAGAGACATAATCTCTTCAGTTTATACTAGGTCTTCCTCAAGAACGCTGTCCAAAGGGACGTGCCTAAAGAATCTCCCCAGAAAGGCTTAAAAAATCTGCTAGAGACACCTCCACTGACCTTCTTATCTCTGAGGGAGCACCCAGGTACCCTGTAGAGGAAACGCATGTCAGTTACTTGCATCCTTTGGTCCCAAAGCTCAGTGAATTTATGGCTTTGTCCTTTTTCACCATAAAGACTGATTAAAATACACTTTTGATACACATTTCCCAACTTTATATATAAATGTGTATAGAGATTCTACAGTTTTAATCAAACAAAATAAGTGTTTTTAACAATTTTACAAGAAAGGAAAACTTATCTTGTATGATAATACGAGTAATAGGGAATTTCAAAGACGTTAAAGAAAGTTTTCCACAATATTTTTTCTTATAGAGTTAAGTTTCTTGACCAGTTTGCAACTATTATACCATATTAAAAAACTTTGCATAACAGTTATGTACACCACAACGACAATTTTGGCTCAAAATTTCTATATGCAACATCAATCTGACTTCATTACAGGTGAAAAAGTTTGTAAGTTGGCACATTTTGAAATACAACCCAAAGGTCAGGTCTCATAATTGATCAAATCTATTACTTTGTTTATCTTTATGTCATGCATTTTAATATGTTTCTGTGAGTAAACATATGATCCAAAGTACATAAAGAAAGGAATTCAGTAGATTTATTAGCAACATTTAGTTTTCCGTATTAAATCTGCTCTGTGGAGTCCTCACATCATATTTCTCTGTTTTTTTTTCTCTTTTTCATTGCAGATTAGTATTTCCCGATGATAAAGCAGTTCAGACTGCTGAATGAGTCAAATAAGGGTGTATCAAAAAAGGGTGATCTCGTTGTGTGCCAGATGTATCTTGGTAACCACAAATCAAGCAGTTGATAAATAACATAACCAACCCAAAAGGTGTCAAATGACATGAAATATGTTGTTGTTGGGTTGGTTTTTTTTTTTTTTTCAAGAAAAGATGTGTTTGTTTTTATTAACTTACGTGAGCTCCAAACTTGACAGTTTAAATAGTTTTAAAGGACACTTAAGGAAATGTTGTTGGGAACTATCTTTTGAGCCACAGAGATGATAAGATAATATTATTACTACTAGTAGTAGTAGTAGTGATGGTCTGCAAATGATGATTTTCTGTTGCATTGCATTTCCTAAAACCATAGATAAGTGTCTAATTTTAAAAGGAGAATTCTAAAAAAAAAAAAACAGATCTAAATTAACAAGTGCCGTTCTTCACAGCTTATTTAGTCCACTCTATAGGGAAAACTTTGGTTAAAAATATTTTAGAACTCAGCTCTAAAATCCCAATTGACAAAACTTTTTTCTTGGATTCTTTATTGTGGCTCTAGAAATTAAAAGCACAGAAAAAGCAGAACTACCCAAAAACACAACTCAAGATGAGTACATGTCTTTGGATATCAAGATTACAGCCATGTGTGGACTGTACAGTCCTTCTCTTACACATATGTGCGTCACCCAGAGCACGGCTGTGCATCAAGGGCCCCGTAACAAGGTCCATGTGTGGTTATTTCTTCCCCTGGTCTCCTCGAGTGTGAAGAGCTTGACTTAACAAGACGACAGGATCTACTGATTCACTTTCAAAACACGAAGAACAGTTTAAGCAAAAGGGGGGTTCTCACATTTACTTTTTTAGGTTTCTTTTTATTTTAATAGGTGAAATGTACTTTTTCTGTGAATATATCATCTATCATTTGATCAATAAAGATCAATAAAATATGATTAGGGATTGGCTGCATGGCGCAGTGATCAGCACTTTTGCCACAGCGAGAAGGTTCAAATCCCAGCTTGGACCTTTCTCTGTTGAGTTTGCATGTTCTTCTGGTGCATGTGTGGGTTTTCTCCAGCTTCCTAAACATGCTTAGTAAATTAGTTGGTATCTCTACATTGTCCCTATGTGTGCATGTGAGTATGTGACCCTGCAACTGACTGGCAACTTATTCAGAGTGCATCCCACCTTTGCCCAAAAGTCGCTGGTTTGAATTCATGAGTTTTAAAGATGGATGAATTCAATTGATATCATCAAACAGGGTCAAGAAAAAAAAATGTATTAGTAAATCAAATGTCCATTACTAATTTAAACTACAGCCTACCTTAGTTTCTAAATGAAATGGTGTCTAAAAGTCACGTTTAGAACTGATGTGCTTAACCCTGGCAATCCTGCAGATTTCAGTGCAGAGAGTGTGGACAAGCTCCGACAAAGTCGTTAATCCTCGTTTCAAATAATTTTAATCAAAAGCTCACACAGCGCATTGATTGCACCATGCGGACTCAGTGGTGAGAAATGAAGTTGTCATTGGGATGAATAAACTGTTTACACATTTCTATGGAAATAATGGGTGGAGGTACATAATCCCTATCAATGAAGTTTGTTTTTCTCTTTTCGGAAAATTGGATTACACAAAAAAATGAGGATTTCATGAAACTTGGAACATATATTAATTACAGTTTAGAGAAGGAAACTTCTATTTTGGATAACAGAGGATCGTTTTTCCCCCTTAAAATGGCATATACAAGACATTTTTGCTTTTCCAGAGGGGGCCCTCTTTAGCGGGGCTACAGTGTTTCATTACAATAATCAATAAAGGTAAAGACAGAAACATGTCAACACACAATATTATCATATCTGTGCCACATTATATGAGGGTTAGATACTGTAAATACAATGCAGACGTGGGGGTGGAACTAAAATCCGCTAAAATGTGTTTCCTCCATGCCCACCTTTTTGACACACCTTGTTTCTGCAACATGTTAGTTATGGTAAATAACTGATTATAAAGTCAGTTACTCTTGATAACTTTACAAATAGGGTGAATGTTCTAAATGTACATGACTTTCTTCTCTTTAATATATTAAAGTTTTATGCTCTTCAGTAAGTTTAACAGCTACTGCAGGGTTACTGTACATCCAGATGATGCTGTCCTATTGGCTTCACAGAGCCAGGACTTCCAGCATGCATTGGGGCGGTTTGCGGCCTAGTGTGAAGTGGCTGGGATGAGGGTCAGCACTGCTAAATCTGAGCCTATGCTTCTTGACTGGAGAAAGGTAGTTCTCCATCTCTCGGTGGGTGGAGTGCTCCTGCCCCAGGTGGAGGAGTTTAAATATCTTGGGGTGTTGTTCACGAGTGAGGGAAGACCGGAGTGCAAGATTGACAGGCAGATCAGAGCAGCATCCATAGTTATGCTGTTGCCATACCGCCCCCTTTGTGGTGAAAAGAGAGCTGAGCCAGAAAGCAAAGCTCTCAATTTACCGGTCAATCTTTGTTCCAATACTCACCAATGGTCATGACCTCTGGGCCAAAAGAATGAGGTCCTGCTTACAAGCGGCTGAAATGAGCTTTCTCTGTAGGGTGGCTGGGCGCTCCCAGTGATGAAAGTCAGGCCAGGAAAAATTCCCTGAACTTTTCTTTGAGCGATATGGCGGCGCGGAGCGAAATTTTTGAAAAATCCATGGTCTTAGATGCATTCTGGTACATTCTGGCAGCTAGTTATTCACTTCTTAATCAGGAAACTAAGACTAATTGGAGCATCATGATTTGTCATTCAAACCCCTAGTTTGACTAACCATGACTTGCTGGTCCTGAAAAAGAATTTAGATCATTGCTAAAAGTAACACAATCCTACAATCTAAGCTTTTCCTTAAAGCTGCAAAACATACAGTGGCTAAAATATAGAAACATCAAAGCCCCAAATGGCAAAAAAAACACCAGTAACTATGATATTCTATGAAAGTACCTCATTTATTTGAACGATTTCTGCTTTAGAAATACTGTTTTCTCAAACTATAATTATATCAAAATATGGGATCTGCTTTAAACTATCTTTCTATAACAAAATACATAAATTCCTTAACACCCATACTTAGTAATCTGGGAAATATCAAAACATACAAACAAAATTAAACATTGTTAACATTCCTTTTTAAGGGAGTGTGGGTCCAAACCACCAAATACTTATAATTATAATTAATGTCAATAATATGTTTTTGAGCAAAACTGAACTAAATAATTGGTAATTAGGAATAAATACAAATAAATTAGATAAAGAAATGTATTCAGATGTTTCAGTTTTGATCAATGTGGTCTGTTATTCTGCAGTCAGATCAAGAAAATCTACAAGGGGGGTTTCAAACAATGTATAAGCATGTTTCATACCATGGTCCGGTGGAATACTCGATTCTGATTGGCTGCTGGGTGTGCATTAAAACCTGATTCCGGTCACCTAGTTTAACTTATTGTATCACTGCGCTGGCTTCTTTAAAACCTTTTGCTTCATCATTTGGACAAAAACAAGCAGTAAGAGGTGAACTTTCTCTCTGAACTGATGCTTTATTCAACCCATCGGGACGATCAGCATCTATATATATATCGCTGAATCTTGACTGCAACGGTGATGCTGCGCGACGGACTATGTGTTACGTGATGCGTCGCGATATAGTCCGCTTTTTGTGAGAAAAGCAATACAAATCGAAAAAAAAATTAAGGACTAAAAACTGGTTGATATGTATTGCTTTTGTAAGTGACCGTGGTATAAGCGGGTTAATGGCCTCAGTGTGCGTTATTACTTTAACGCACTTCGCGGAGGCAACCGTCCGACGTGACAAAAGTAATAATAACGCACACTTCGTCAGCCATTACCCTAATCTCTGCATAATTTCCACCGTAACTAATTGTATTAGAACGGAGAATGAAATTCTGAACAACAATTGTACTCACCTCCAACATATTTGTCTTGTGAACGTACGTTGAAAAGAAATCGCCATATTTGTCTTTTTCCTCCAGCCAAGACCACTCAAATTTGTCTTTATCTTCTTCTCACAACTGAGGTCGTGACCACGCTCAATAATGACGATGCCCGCCATTATTTTACTCCCTTAGAGAAAGGATGAGAAGCTCGGTCACCAGCGCAGAGCTTGGTGTAGAACTTCTTCTCCTCCACATCGATGGATAGACGGACGGATGGAACAGTTTGAGTTCACGAGTTCATTACAATTTAAAGAAAAATGTGTTACTCCTTTTATTTGCCATCTACACACAACACACATTCATGGTTAAAGATGAATGCAAACAGAATGTGAGGTGGAAATCTAGGGAATAAAATAATCAGTTTTGTCTCTATTTCTTGATTTTCTACCTTAAATCTAATGTTCTGAAGCCCATTATTGCAGCTTTAAGAAGAGATTTGCTATAAACTCCTAAAAAAGGGTAATTGTTATACTTTTACTGATCCTATAAGATTGTTTTTAAAATACTCTTAAGAAATCCTTGCTTTACAACAAAATCTTTGTTCAAATGGAGGAAGACATTTAATAGCCAAACATTTCTTGGTGTTTTCCCATCAAGGGTGTGTGGATTCAATCAAAGACTAAAGAAAAGCCTTTCTTTTAATCGGAGAGTCTCCAATGCAAAGGAATAATTTACTGCCAGCAAATTGAATCATAGCAGAGCTGCTAGAAGAAGCTTTTTGCCTCAGCTGTCATCCTAACAGAATATTAACCACATCCCAGATGCACAGTAATAAGTTTCCTTTTCCTATAAATGCATGTAAAGGTTTCTGATCAATATTTGCAAGAGGATTAATGGGATGTTGTTCAAAACAAATGTTTTGCTTGTTCACTTCTATGAAAAAAAAAAGGTTTTGGTTATTGTCAGTGTGTAACAGATGAAACTCTTTTGCACAATCCCCTGTTGTGCCATATTTTGTGGTCCTTTCTCCGTCATTGCGGGAATCTGTTGCCACAGTGAAGTCAAGTGAAAGATGGCAAAGTGGGATTCCCCCAGTACAACATGTCAGTACAACACGTTCCGTTGTGATCGGAAAAAAAAAAGATTTCCACATAGTTCGATAATTCACAGAGGCCTATAATTAACGCTTTTACGCAAATAATAATCTAATCAAAAGCTGGATTTAAAAAAAATTGCAACAAGGCGGCAAATCTGCAAACTCATTTTTTCTATTGCACTTCTTAGTATCTGCTAAAGCTTTGGACCTACTAGATTTAAGAATTAAGCGTTGAAAACACTAAAAACTGAAGACAGATGTAAATTGCAATGGTCCTTCTTTTTATGCATTGTCATGGTTAAAACTTGTTTAAAAAAATGTATGAAAGCTAATGTTTACATTTTTGGAATTTTAAAAAAGAAATGTGTTGCCAGATTAATGGTTATTAAGTCTAAATTCTCTTTGACCACGCCCCTGATCAGCTGTAAGCAGCTTTAACACTAGAACTACTGAAGCACTCATAACTTAAAAAACTAGAACCCTCCCATTTCTTAAACGTGTGCTTAGTTTATTCTAACGTTCTTCTTTCATTAAATTTTCAAAACACCAAAAAGATCTGAGTATTTCTACCTCGAATGACCCTAGCAGCCAAATTAATGCCATACTTTTTACAGGGGGTGGGTCATGTTTCAGTGTTTGCTACATTTTCCTGATTTCTCTTCTGCTGTACTGTCTTTTTGTTTTTTATGCTCTTTGATGCAAAAATCTGGTTATAGCTTCATTTTGAACCCAAGCAAGTAGAAATAAATAATGACAGTTAACTGAAGTTTGCATGAATTGGGAAACACCTGATAAAGATGTATATTCCATGAAATAAAACTAGGATATCATTTTTTGGTGACAGTGGAACTCTCAATTATTATAAGTGTCATTTAGTGTCCGGGTGTGCTTTTACATATTCTCCCTTTTCAATAAATGCCAAATGAAATACAAATAATGTCCACACAGACAAAAGGACTTTCATGGTCATTTGATTGTTTTTAGAATTCTGGTGGACAGAGTGTTAAAGTATTAAAAAAATGAAAATAAAACATGGGCAGTTCTTCCAAAAGCCTTGTGGATCAAGTCACAGGGTCCATCAATTTGTTATTTTTACAAATTCTTTTGCACATTTACTTATGACAGATAAAAAATAATAAGTAGAGTAAAAGACAATGTCAGTAAAGTCAGTTAGTTACAGGAAAATTCTATTGAAAAAGCACATCCTTCAGAAATTCTGACAATCTGCAAAAATTCGACTCAATTCGACTTTTTGATTGTGTTTATTTGTTCAAGTCAAGAAAATATTGAGCAAATAAAAGCAACAAAACAAGCAAAAGCACAAAGCCAACTGAGATAAGTTATGCAGACTTACTGATTCCACTGAGACGTATTCACAAATGTGAGCATGCTGAACCCACAGTGGACTGGGTTGGGTGGACTTGGTCTTTGTCTCTGTTTTGTCTTTTTCCTCCATCTAGTGGACAAAAGTTAAAACAGTAATTAACCAAAAGCGTCACTGTCTGTGCAGGGAAACCTGTTGCTTTCCTAAATGTAGATTATCGTTTCTAATGCTGATTGTTGGTTAAAATTTTCCACTTTTGTTTGTTCTATTTTACTGCTGAAGTAGGTTTTATTTTGCAATATTTATTCATGTATTTGTTATTCTTCACTCCAACTTTGTCAAAATACTAAGTTACTACTCCCCAACCACCACAAGAGGGCGATATGTCACCACTGACTATGAAGAGGGGGCAATAAGGTAAATGTATTTCAAGGTCAACATTACAGATCAGGTTGATGTTAGGACAGGTAACGAGGCTTTCTAAACATGATGCAGATGTGGTCTAAAGTGATCCAAACCTATTAGAGTAAGCAGTTATAAAAAAAACATTTAAAGTTGTCCTGACAGGGCAAATTTGTTTTCATTGGATCCCCAACAGCAACTTATTTTCCCTAATTCTGAGTAAAATCGTCTCATTAAGTTGGCAGATAATTTCTTACTTCAAAGCCACAGAGCTGCATATGATTTGCTCTCCTAATTCCCATCACATCAGCTGATTCTGTGTGCTGCTGGCAGTGGAAGAGGAGGAATCATTATTAATAACCCTCTCACTAACACACTAACACACTGAGAGGGAGTTGGAGACACAGCAGAAGACAGAGCTTGTTAGGGATTGCAGAGACAAGAGTTGGTCTGTCTGTATGTGGGAGCGGGGTGGTTGCACCATTTGCTCTCGTTCACATCCTGGCAGACGCACGCCGACTGAAGCCGTCTCTGAGCTCATCCACGGGAAAAGATCTGAGCTGTGGAGGAGCTGAGTTTGCCGCACAGACACACACACACACACACAGAACGCCTCGCCCCCATTGGTTGACGTCTCTCCACCCCACCACAGGAGTCTCTGAGGGGTCTGCTGCAGCACTCTGCTCCAGGGGCCTGGAAACGCAGGAGCGAGCCTTTCCCCCCCTCTTACTTCTATTTTTGGGCTGCGTATCCAAGGTCCTCAGCCTCCCTCATTTTCCACTGTTTTTAAGCATACTGGTTCCCAGTGTTGGCTGCTTTTGCCGCTCCTTTGCTCTTGCTGCAGACAGAAACAGCAGTGAGGCCTGCAGCTCACAGAGGCAATATGAAACCACAGAGACAATGAGAATCTGTGCAATAAAGGAAGGACGCATAAATCCTGCCTCCGCTGCAGGGCCTGGGGGGCAGCAACCCAGCGTTCAGCCAGCCGTGCAGACTCAGGCCACAGCTGAAAGAATTTGGAAAGGAGCCTTCCTGCAGTCAACCCCCACCCCACCCCTAAAGACAAGGTTTAGGAAATCTTCTCACAAGCAGCCAAGCTCACTAAGATTAATTTTATGTCAGTGAAAGTCTGACTTTACATCTTTCTTTATCATACTAATGTGCAAAGACTAATACAAGATTACTAACTCTGTATAAAGCCTGACAGAGCTGACAAATACAATAAAAAGGATAGTGCCAAAGTTAAAGATGTGGAGTTTATTCTGCCAATAAAACCAGCAACTCCAACAGGCTAAAATATACAATGTCAACAGAATGGGCTAATGCTTCAAACACTCCAATTATTGGTACTGTGATGGACTGATTATCCATAGAAAGAGTTTTCATCCTTTGATTCAGCATCTCTATCGCAGAGGATCAACCAATCCACCAAAAGAAGATGTCAAACCTCAATCCTGGAGTAAAACACAACAGTATCTGCCCACATTCATAAATTAGAGGGAGGTCCTTAATTCTACAATAGCCTATAGGGCTTCAGATTCATGGAGGAACCTGTCAGAGGGAGGAAGCATGTTTATGAATGAACATACTGCTTTTAGACAGTAGCATGCACTCTGAAGGGGGGATAACCATTTGCGTGGAAATAAAACCAAGTCTTTGTTTTGGTCCCTGTGTGCGTTTTTACGCATTTTCCCTCAAACGCAAAAGCTTTAAACATTAAAGATGTGTGTTGATCACTTCTAAGTGTGTACCCTGTGTAAAGTTACAAACTTTCTTATATCTTGCTAAGATTTTTGAAAGTTGGTTGACAGGAGTGATGTCAGGATTTGAGGTTCTGCTCTGTGTTTCTTCACATATATTTATATATATACTGCGTCTTGATGGCGGTGAATGCCAGCGGGCATTAGAACAGCAAGCGGCCATCTGCCAGCCTAGCGAACTAGCAACCCCACCAGCTGCAGTCGCAAAACGCCCTACAAAGCAGGACATGCATGCAGCTTCTGACGTCTGCGGCCACACTGCGCTACAAAGACCAGAAAACCCAGGAGCGGAAACAATGAGAACCGGGCTTCCAGACGCCGCATAGACCCGCGACCAGCAAGTTTCCAAGCTTCTAAGTGCGCATCAGCTCCTTTCTGATGAGCAGTTTTAGCGATTGATGAGAAATATACCCAAAAAGACTCATGCAGGGGCACTTTAATACACCGACATGGCGACGGCAAGAACAGAGAGGGAGCTTTTTACTATTTTGGAAACTAGCGCGGACCCAGAAAGTAGCACGGAGTGCGACAGCCAAGAGTCTCCCCTTAATCTTTCAGCCGATGTGAAGTGGCTGGAAATTCCCAACAGAAAGCAGGACTCGGACGAGGAAGACGAAGTACGGGAGGAGGAGGAGGAGGTGGAGGAGGACGGCGAGGGGGAGAATGGATTCACAGCCGCAGCCGCCGCGGCGGAGGCTGCAGACGCGGCCAGCTTCATCGCTGGAGGAGGCTGCAACATAATTCTGGTGACCGGCAGTAACGGGATCAAGCACGACGAGGAGGAGTACGCCGAGGACTGCTATTATTCCACCTCCACTAACTGCTCCGACGCCACCTCCAACGATTCTGATATTGATTTCTCGGATTTGGAGGAGGAGGAGGAGCGCAGGGTCTTTTTCCGCTTTGACGATGACCTGGACGAGGACTGCGCGTCTCCGGACTTCTGGGGCGAGCCCGACCAGGTGATCTCAATCGAACCTTTCTCCGCTGCCAGTGGCCCTCAGCACTCGCTGGGGGACGATGCTGACACCCGTGACTATTTCCGGCTACTCTTCCCAGATTCTCTTTTTGAACACATGGTAGAACAAACAAACAATTACGCCCTCTATCGGCAAAGGAGAAGCGGGAAATCAGACCCCCACTGGCATCCAACTGATGTCAGAGAGATGAAGGCCTATGTGGGTCTGAATATTCTGATGGGCATCAACCAGCTTCCCGACACCGGCATGTACTGGGCCAGTGACATTTTCATTGGGAATGCAGGCTTTAAGAAAACCATGACAGCCCGGCGCTTTGAGAAGCTCACGCAGTATCTGCAGCTGTGTGACCGAGAGGCTGAGCCGGTGCGCGGGGAGCGCTGCTATGACGGCCTCTACAAGATCCGGCCTCTGCTGGATGTGGTGGAGAACACCATGTGGGACACCTACACGCCCAACCGCTGCTTGACCATAGACAAATGTTCCATCGCCACCAAAGGACGCTTCTCCCCTACACAGTACATGTCCTCCAAGCCTGTGAAGAAAGGGCTGACCGTGTGGATGCTGTGTGACTCGCGCTCAGGCTACTGCCACCGAACCAAAATCCATGTGGGCAGGCCCAGCGAAGATGAGGGGGCGGCCTCCTTGGGCTACAGGGTGGTGACCTTTTTGGTGCGTGGCTTGGAGAGGCAGTACCACCATCTTTTCATGGATAGCTTCTTCACCTCTGTGCCTCTCCTCCAGAGGTTGCTAAGAGACGGGCTGTATGCCTGTGGGCCCACCCAGCCCGGGCGCAGGGGCTACCCCGAAGTCCTACGCCCGCGCAACGTTGGAAAATTATGCCAGGGGGAGTTCTACCAGTGCCAGCATGGCAACTTGGTTGCCACAGTGACACGAGACGTGAAGATGGTTAACTGCCTCTCAACTAACTCCGCTCCGGGAATTGTGGGAATCAGCCCTGGTCGACAGCAGCATGATAAGGAGGAGGAGGGGGAGAGCGACAGCATGGATGGCTGTCTTGGTGTTCCCAGACCTTTGCCCTTGCTGTTGTACCAGGAAAACATGAGAGGTGTTGACCTCTGTGACCAGCTGAGGGAATGCTATCAGGTTGGCAGGCCCTGTAAGAAGTGGTGGCGCTACTTTTTGTGGTTCTACGTCAACCTTTGCATTGTCAACGCATACATAGTGATGAGGGAGAGCAGAGGGGGCACGCCACCTGCAGGCTTCAATGGAAAACAGTTCACTCAGCGGCACTTCCGTGTGCGCCTGGCACAGCAGCTGATCGGAGATTATCAAGGGGCCCGGGGCATGGAGCGGGCAGCACGCAAGAGACATGCAGATTCGCCCATAGAGTATGGACATCGCCTGGAGCGCATGTCCGAGCGCTCCAGGCGATGCAGGAACTGCACCAACAAGGGGCTGCGACATGAAAGCGTGTTCGGCTGCAAGATATGCAATGTCCACTTATGCAGGGGCGGCTGCTTCTCTGAGTTTCATAAATGAGACAAAAATGTTGTTTTATACCTTTTTGTGTCAATTTTTTTTTTCAAAGTCAAGAACAAAACCATTTAATTCCAAAGGTTTCTTCTCCAGTTAAGATTATAGCCACACACTTTATGTAGAGCTACTTTTAGGTTAGATGTATTATTGCACGCATAGAGAAAATTATCCAAAAAGCTGCAGATTATTTGAATTAGCATAGAATGTTTATGAACTCGCCTTCTGTAACACTGACATATTTGCCTTGTGTCACTTTTTATACTTAAAGATACTGTATGATTTTTTTATCTCTCTATATATAAACAAATAAAGAAAAGAAAAAAACAAATGTTTCTGCACTTGTTACGGATCAGAAAATGTTTATGATTGGATGGTTATTTCTTTTTTTTCTAATAAAGAATTCAGTTTGAGAAATTGAACATTCTCCATTTTCTAAACATAGAGAACACCCGATGTGGTTGATATTAAAAAGTTCATTAGATTTGATGGAGAGCTCTTCTCAGTATGTTCTCAGACGTGTAGGTCTGGATACAGGAACCGTCTCAACACATCAGGTTACGGTTTAGCAGCTTAATAGACACAGATCCGTCTGTGGCCCGATTTCAGAGTGTAAGACATTTTTTTTGAATAAGTTGGCCGGGGATGCAACATAAACTCAGGTGCAATTTACAAGTAATTTTTATTAAAAAAAAAAAGATAAATAAATAGCAACAACCACTAGAGGGCACTGTAAGCATGTGTATCATCAGTACTTGTATCTGACAACAACAGAATAAGAATTCTTACCCGGCTTGGCAATTTTTTTCAGAGGCGATATAAATGCTGAGGAATTCAACAGATTTACTGATTTAAAGTGATACAAAGAGTTTAGTTGACTTATTGTTATCTTAATAATTGCTCATATATTGATTGCACAGATAAACTAGATTCATTCTATGTTTAAAGCTAAATAAGCACCAACAGCAGTGAAGCTTGTTTTCAGTTTATTATTGTTTTCTTCCTTTATTATGATTTTCCTTTTAAGATAAAATGTCGGTTCGTGTTCCTCTACTTTGTCAAATAAGTTTCTCCCAAAAGTACGACCTAATCCCTATTTATCATTTGGTTTTCTTCTTTATTATGCTTTTTCTTTATGTTTGAACTGCTGTGATTTATACTTATCTGGAGTGATTTATAATCTGAAAAATACTGTAATGACCCTTTTGTGCTAACTAGAAGATGGTTTTGGGTGTAAGGTAAAGCTATGGGTTCCAGTTGGAAGGGGGTGAGGGTGTCCACCTGGAGCAGTTTATTTCAAACAGTGTGCTGTTAGAGATGGTCAGGTGTGGCCTTGAGGAATTTATTTAATTTCACCTAATTGATCTAAAACATTTACCAGTTCCAGGATTTTAACTTTGTGTTCATCCAAACAGGTCCAGGTTTCACACTTATAAAAGATAATAAAATACTTTTTTTTGTGTTTATTTGATTCTTATTCACGACACTGAGATAAGAATCATCATATCTCGTTAGTATAGATTACAGAGTATTATTTTTATTAGATTTTCATGTGATGGTGTGCCTTGGGATTTTTATCAAGGAAAAAGTGGATCTTGGATCAAAAACGGTTGAAAAACATTGACTTAGAGTATAAAACAGCAAGTACATAGTCCGTAAAATGAGGAACAAAGCTGTTTCTGACGCCTCAACAGAAAGTACAGTTATATTAGGAATAATTCTTTGACTTGTGAATGAGTTGAAGGCATTCTGAACACTTGACGAGGCAGTGCAGTCAGATAAAGGCCACTTCAGCAGGTCAGACTCCCCGTCTCCTTCTTTAGGACTCCTCTCCTTGAGTCTCTGCTACCAGAGGCACGGCTGTGCCTCAAACACACACACACACAGTCTCCGCCTCTCCGTTCCCTCATTCCCCAGCTGGGAAAGGGTTAGTCAACTGGACGCCCTTCCTGCTGATCAGCGGCAGCCCCCGTGGGGAGTTGCCATGGCAACAGCGGCCGATGAAGACAGGGAGTCGCCAGCAGGCCCGCATGGTTGTCATGGTAGTGGCTCTGGCTGCGGAGATGGGAGGTGCCAGATGCCACACCTTCCCACTCCCCTCTCCAAAAACCAGGGAGGGCTGTGGTGCGGTGTGTGAGCGTGCGTGTGTGAGTGTGGAAGGAGCTGGGCTGGCTGACAGCCTGTACACCCCACACAGTGCCAGACTGGTTACCAGGCAGGCTCTGCTGCTCCTCCGATAAAAACCACAGTTGCTGTCGAAACTGAACAAAAGTGCTGCTTTGTGGACTTCTTCATTTAGGTGCTGCTGGAATTACAGGAGCTGCTTTATGCTGCAATCGCATCCATATCATACTAAACTAATACTTTGTTGGTATAGCCATTTCACTGGACGAAGCAGAATCTGAGCTATGTAAAGTAATATCTAAAAAGTTTTGACTGAAATGAATGGCAAAAAAGCCAAACAGTCACATTATGGAGATATTTTTAAAATTACAAATTAACAGCACTTAAAGACAGAATATCTAGATAATATATTTCAAGAATGCATTGTAACCACAGAATGTGCAATTTCCAACATTCAACATCAAGGTGCCTTAAAGACCCACGCCAAAGAAAATTTTGCTTTTGGTGTTTTTAATATGTTTTTGTAGCATTTTTCTCATGATGGAGGACATATATGAAATAATTTAAGAATTAAACTGCACATCTGAATATTCTTTATTCGAATCGGGATGAATCAGGAGCAGATGAAACAAGGCCTTTTGAAAAGTTGTCTTTTGTGATGCAGCAAGTGAAATGGACAGGCCAAAGCTCCCTGCTCCGCCATAGACAAATAGATCCATGTATGTCTTCCTTTACCTCGTCTGAGCTGGCGTCTGGCTCAAAACTGTACGGCTGGATAGCTCCAGAATTGCTAAACATTTTTGTTGCATTGTTAATGTTAGCTTGGGGTTGCATGAGGCTGTAAGCTAGTGGGAGAGGGTGTAAACCAAGGGATGGTGGGATAACAGCAGAGGCTTACTTCGGTGCCAACAGTCCCGCCCACAACTTCCGCCCACAACTTTCTGATGAACTCCTGTCGCTCTGCAGAAACTATGTCCTAAAAAGACGACAATGGCTTTTTCATTTTGGCCAAAAATTGGCATAATTATGATTAAAAGACCACTGGAGACACTTTTACATACATCAAAAGCTGATCGGAGTGGGACTGAGTCTGTTTTATGGGCAGCATCGACTCATTTAAGCAGAAAAGGTGTAAACTGTTGACTTTGTTAAAAACTAATGATATAATGTTTTTTTGTTAAAAGATCTTGGACGTTGAATAAAAGCTTCAGAAGCATGGGGAAAATGATTTGAGAGTAACGTCTCCCCCTAGTGGACATATGTAAAAGAGATCAGCTGAGCCTGAAACAGTATGAGAAAAAATTGTTCATTCACACAATGTACTAGTAAGCAGAAAGATATCTATTAATTTTAATTTAAATTTATTATCAAAGGAAAATTCAATATTTTATACATTTGTTTTCTTCTTGTCTTTTTTTTAAGTTTTTGCATTTTTTGAAGCAGGAAATTTCTTAAACCAGATGGATCTCTTTGGTTTTTGTGTGTGAGGTTTTGGAAAACCTCGCAGGATGACAAGAGGGAGTTTGATTTCTGGGTTTGCTGCTGAATGAACATCAAGGGAAACCTGTTAATGACAAGAAAAGAAAAAAAATCCATAAACTCAAACAAATTTTAAACCCAAAACCTAAACTATTGGGATACTTTGGATCTAAATAAGTGAATTAGGCTTGACAACAGATTTAAATGGGTAGATTATTTGCACTTTTTGTTTTTTCAGTTTGTTTTTTAAAAAGTGACATCATGGAGCAACTGTAACATGACACTTCAATGTCTCACATTTGCATAATTCATCATGAATTGTGGGTAATGCTTAGTATAAGGCAAAGGTACCTTGATTCTGTACTCAAGCTTCATCATGCAGCAGTTGAAAAAGGTGGGGTAGATCTGTGGAGGGATACTCAAAACTTTGGTGGTGACGCAGCTGCTTAACGCAGGAACCAGATCTCCTGTCCCAAACATGATCTCATTTGTGTGAATTCTCCGCTTTGACTGAGCAACAAATGTCTGTTTCTCACACAGGTAGAACTTGGGAGTCACCAGGCACGTAGAGTCATTGAGCACTTCACAAAATACTCCCACCGCCTCACCTGTTTGTGTGTGGGAGAACTTAACAGTTAACATCTCAATCATGACATATATTATATCCAGCATCTGTTTACCTTGCTCTAGCCCCACTTTTTCAGAGCTGACATTCATGGTGACCTTTCCAGAGCCAAAAAATGTAACCCTGGAGGCATATTGTTGCTCCTAAAAAACAATAAAAATAAATGATGACTTTCATGGAAACAAGAGGATCAAAGTGGTGGTAAAAAAAAGATATAACAAAAACTAGCCTTGGTACCTTGAGTTCAATGATCATTGCCTCCGATTTAGAGCCAAAAGGAAACTCCGAGTTGGTGACAAAAGGGAATTCGGTTTTGGTTTTGTGAACAAGCCAAATAGACTGAGTGAGCTTAGCTCGCAAACTGTATGTGATCTCCCCCCATTTCCCTTTAAAAGATGAAGGCATGTCTCTGCATTAAAGAAAATCGTGTTATTTAGAAGACTGTGTGGGAGATGCTAAATATAAATGCAATGTGAAAATGTAAACTTACATATTAGGAATTACAAAGCTGAATGGATACACATTTTTCCCTGGTGGCATTATTTCAGAACCTTTAAAAACAAAAAAGAAGCAAATTCTTACATGCACTAAAACATAGCTTTCCTGAAGTCCTCTGAAAGTTACTAACCGTCGCCTTTGTTTTTATCCTGAATAACAATATGTTCAAATTCAAAGTATTTCTTCTTGTTGCTGTGGAGCACTTTTGTTTGTCCTTCCTCTTCATACCAGGCGACCTTGGCCTTTCCTTTTGCTTTGACATAAAAACATTGCACTTTGATTTTCTTGCTTGTCACCACAGTAACTTTTCCAGAAAGGACGTCTCCGGGTGAGTGGGAGCCTCGTTCACTCAGCTTGTCGTACTCCACAGAGAAGTGTTTGACAGCCATGATGAGGCAACACCTGAAAGTTTCCGCAGTATCAGACGTGAAAGAATGAGACAAAACTCACCCAACAGGTGTGAATCAACCTATGCAGGCATACCTGGCTTCCCTTTGGTGAGCAGAGATGCATGCTGTGTCATGGATTCCTCTGGAATCATGCCACAAGTGATCACATGATCAGGCCTGCAGGTATCGCTTTCACAGAAGTAACTCTAACCAGCAGTTTTACAAATTAGGTACTCTATTATTATATGAAAGTGTGATGTTTTGCAATTCATGGACCCCGCTATAAATGGTACTGATAGCAATACAAAAAAGCACAGTTGTGCACATGTGTTTTTTTCTGAGATTTTATGCAAAAATTGAGTTTTAATCATAAGGTTCTTCTGTCACCACTCATTTGTGAGGTCAATATCAAGAACAAGAATACATAATTGATAACTCAGGCACCATAAAGCAAAGAAGATATTTAGAAATTGTGAAATTTCACTCCAGGAGTGATGCTGATGGGCTGCACTGAGTGAGTAGCACTCTTGCCTACAATGAGAAGGCCCTGGTTCAAATCCAGGCTGACTCCTTTCTGTGTTGAGTTTGCATGTTCTTCTTGTGCATGCATCAGTTTTCTTGGGCACTCTGGCTTCCTCCCACTGCCCAAAATGCTTCATAGATCAATTGGTGATTCTAACTGGTGCCTAAGTGTGAACGTCAGTGTGTGACCTTGGTCCAGACTGCTGATCTGTTCAGGGTCAGCTGACAGTAGCTGGGATTCAGAAAAAAGATGGAGTGAGGCTGACAGTTTTATTCCTTTTATGTTTAATCTTGAGGAATTTGAATATATCAGTTTCTGATTACAATTTCTGTGCTAATAAAATAAAAAATATTTTAAAATTTTTCAATGAGGTTTTTTCCTTTTTCTGCACAACTGTTGCATTGCCGTTCTCTTTCCCAGGACCAGCTTCTCCCAATATTAGCCTATTTCTCAAAAATGACAACATCAATAAAAATTGCTTGCAGCACCATCAACGCAGCCCCCAATCCAGGTTACTGACACATTATGTTGGAAATAAATTTGCTAAAACAAGTTTTTGCTTTGATAAAGTTGAGGTATCTGAAACTGGGAAGGTGAATCTAAAATTACAAACAGATACAAATACAAAAAACACAGGAAAGATTATAATTATATACAGAATACAGTAAAGAAAGGTTGTCTTTGGAATGAACTATATAACAATTCTGTCAGAAATTACCCCTTTCTCCATTAAAATGATTTACTAGTGTTAATAGCATATTTGTTCCTCTGATACACTAGAAAAATTGATTTGAGAATATTAGCAAGAATGCTGGAAAGAGCAACTTAGAGGGAAATTCACAGCATCTGTGTGTGAGGTAGAGAACAGGGAACTGATAGTCAGACTAACCATGATTTTACTGCCCTAAAAGCACCAAAAGAAACACCAAAACGCAGAAAAACAGTGGAGCAGTGAAGGTCCAGCATCCAAGAATGAGCCTCATTGTAGGAATCCAGAACAATGAAAAGGCTGACACAATGAGGCTGTCTTCTTCTTCAAGCTTAAAATGATGGCAGAAGACTCTGCCATTGAATAAAATCTTTCATTTTTATTACCAAAAGTATAACTGTTTTAAGTTGTATTTTTTTTTAAAAGCAATAAGTCAAAACATGTAAAATATTATTTAAAGCAGGGATAACGTCTCCATAATGAGCTCTTTGTAACTTCATGTTTGAACAACAGAGTCCATTCTGTGAGGACTGACCAAGCTCTGTTAAAACTTTTTCTGAGAAAAATCGTTTGGAGAAGGGTACAGTTGATGTGTGCCATAAGGAGGAGGTAAAGGTGGAGATACTGATGATGGTTGGGGAGGGGCTGGGTTCCATGCTGGAGGGGCTGGGTTCCCTGGTGGAGGGGCTGGGTACCCTGATGGAGGGGCTGGGTACCCTGATGGAGGGGCTGGGTTCCATGCAGGAGGGGCTGGGTTCCCTGACGGAGGGGCTGGGTACCCTGATGGAGGGGCTGGGTACCCTGATGGAGGGGCTGGATTCCATGCAGGAGGGGCTGGGTTCCATGGTGCAGGGGCTGAATTCCCAAAGGATTGCGGTCCAAAGCCAGCAGCAGAATACGATGGTGGTACGTCAGTAGACCCCTGAGACGCCCGCAGGATGGCGATATCTAATTTGATTGTTGGATCTGAAGCATACTTGATATCAAGGTAGACCTATGGACAAAAATTCTGTTACTTTACAGTTTATTCCAACAACATTTGATTATTGACAGAACTTGTGCTAATGTGACCTTATCCTGGTGCATCATTTATTTAAGTTTTATCATTTAATTTGAGCTGCTAAGTAACACCTGTTGGTGCTACTGACTCGCAAGAATGCTAATATATTCAATAGAATAAATGTACAGACCCTTTCCATGAAATTATAATATGACAAAAACGTGTTTTCATTTCTGTAATTCCATTTAAAAAATGTTGTTTTCATATAATATAGAATCAAGGCCCACAGTTTGTTTTTGTTTGTTTTTTTAAATTGTGGTTCCAGCTCATAAAATCCAGAAAAACAGGATATCACAAAATTACAATACTGTGAAGAAATCTGCCCAATTGTGGCAGAGCACGAATGTTCACCAACTAATCGTCCAGTATATGCAAAGCAGCTGCACAGGTTCCCCAGATGTCACCAAAATGGTTCAGTTTGGTGACATCTGGGGAAGACTTCAGACTTAGTTAAGCCATTAAAAGTTCATAGCTAAGGAAGCTGGTATTTCCACAGAGCGCTGTGTCCAAGCAGACCAATGGAAAATCTAATGGAAGGCCAAAATTTGGCAGGAGAATATGCACCAGTAAAAAAATGACTGTAGGCTTCAGCAGATCACCAAAAGGACAAGATTCAAGAACCTGCAGACATCCAGAAAGAGTGGAATGAGCTGCAGGAAAAGCTTCTAAAAACACCACAATCAGACATGTTTGGGCTACAACTGTCTGCTTCCTCTGGTCTAGACACTTCTGAGCCTGGGCCAATGGAGGATACGTCTTAACTGGGCCATGGAGAAGAAGGATTGGACTGTCGGCCAGTGTTCCAAAGTCCTGTTTTCTGATGAACAGTGATGAAAGTCAGGCCAGGAAAAATTCCCTGAACTTTTCTTTGAGCGATATGGCGGCGCGGAGCGAAATTTTTGAAAAATCCATGGTCTTAGATGCATTCTGGTACATTCTGGCAGCTAGTTATTCACTTCTTAATCAGGAAACTAAGACTAATTGGAGCATCATGATTTGTCATTCAAACCCCTAGTTTGACTAACCATGACTTGCTGGTCCTGAAAAAGAATTTAGATCATTGCTAAAAGTAACACAATCCTACAATCTAAGCTTTTCCTTAAAGCTGCAAAACATACAGTGGCTAAAATATAGTAACATCAAAGCCCCAAATGGCAAAAAAAACACCAGTAACTATGATATTCTATGAAAGTACATCATTTATTTGAACGATTTCTGCTTTAGAAATACTGTTTTCTCAAACTATAAGTATATCAAAATATGGGATCTGCTTTAAACTATCTTTCTATAACAAAATACATAAATTCCTTAACACCAATACTTAGTAATCTGGGAAATATCAAAACATACAAACAAAATTAAACATTGTTAACATTCTTTTTTAAGGGAGTGTGGGTCCAAACCACCAAATACTTATAATTATAATTAATGTCAATAATATGTTTTTGAGCAAAACTGAACTAAATAATTGGTAATTAGGAATAAATACAAATAAATTAGATAAAGAAATGTATTCAGATGTTTCAGTTTTGATCAATGTGGTCTGTTATTCTGCAGTCAGATCAAGAAAATCTACAAGGGGGGTTTCAAACAATGTATAAGCATGTTTCATACAATGGTCCGGTGGAATACTCGATTCTGATTGGCTGCTGGGTGTGCATTAAAACCTGATTCCGGTCACCTAGTTTAACTTATTGTATCACTGCGCTGGCTTCTTTTAAACCTTTTGCTTCACCATTTGGACAAAAACAAGCAGTAAGAGGTGAACTTTCTCTCTGAACTGATGCTTTATTCAACCCATCGGGACGATCAGCATCTATATATATATCGCTGAATCTTGACTGCAGCGGTGATGCTGCGCGACGGACTATGTGTTACTTGATGCGTCGCGATATAGTCCGCTTTTTGTGAGAAAAGCAATACAAATCGGGAAAAAAAATTAAGGACTAAAAACTGGTTGATATGTATTGCTTTTGTAAGTGACCGTGGTATAAGCGGGTTAATGGCCTCAGTGTGCGTTATTACTTTAACACACTTCGCGGAGGCAACCGTCCGACGTGACAAAAGTAATAATAACGCACACTTCGTCAGCCATTACCCTAATCTCTGCATAATTTCCACCGTAACTAATTGTATTAGAACGGAGAGTGAAATTCTGAACAACAGTTGTACTCACCTCCAACATATTTGTCTTGTGAACGTACGTTGAAAAGAAATCGCCATATTTGTCTTTTTCCTCCAGCCAAGACCACTCAAATTTGTCTTTATCTTCTTCTCACAACTGAGGTCGTGACCAAGCTCAATAATGACGATGCCCACCATTATTTTAACACAAATTTAATCGCACACTCTTGAGATTTGTTTGTGAAAGTTTAGCGTGGGTCCACTGACCACGTGGTACAGACGGAGCCAATTAGAGCCGTCGACGCATCCAAAAGCAACTAAAACGTCCCGTCATTGGTCAATTCGGCCGGGACGACAAGACAGCGGGTTCAGTGCCAAAATCTCCACAGTCAGTCATGATTTGGGCTGCAATGTCCAGCGCTGGTGTCGGTAAACTCTACTTTCTTTAATCCAAAACCACAGCAACAGTCAACAGAATGTTCTATCTAGAGGACTTCATGATTCTTTCTGCTGAGGATCAAGATGGAGATACAAATGTCCTCTTCCAGCAGGACCTGGCCCCTGCCCATACTATTGAAGAATTGAAGATGGAGATATAAATTTGAAAATATTTTATTTTGATTGATTTGATGTAATTGTTTATAATTTTGCAAAATCTGAGAAGTAAATGATGATTTCTCCACAGTATTTTAAATACCTGTTTATTTAAGTTTTATGAACTGGAACCATTTGAAGTCAATTAAACAGTGAATCTGAATCTATTTTCTATGAAAGTTAAACCTTTAGATTTGAATTTTGGAAATAAACACCGTTTTTCATATTCTATTTTTGTGGAAAGAAGCTGTAGATGGCATCTGAAATAGAAAAATAAATAAACGTGTGTAGCCTGTAGCAAAAAGAATAAAATAATTGTTTTAGGACATGCTAGTTATATTTTGACTGTAAGAATGTTTCTAATTTACGTGAAAACCTTTCACCTAGATATAACGATCCTTTTGCGTGTTTTTCTACAAAAGCCTTGAGTCTTGTTAAGTCTTGCATGACAAACCGCAGCAAGATGGTCTGCTTTTCATTTTGCAATTATAGGCGTGTTTAGAGTACTGATTGTTTGGCTCGTTCTGCCACTTCGTCTAAGAATGGAAAAACATTTCTAAAGAAGAGATGAAATCCAGATGCCATAACTACAAGAAAACTTCACCAGAATGAATTAAAATCCTCATCAACAAATCTTTTGTGCCATTTAGATTTAAAATTTAAACTACTACAACAACAGCTAAGTCCCCAATTCTAACTCTGGTTGCAGCTTTTTTTAAATTAAAATTATGTTTTTTGAAACACAGATCTGTGTTGTCGACCCTGTTAAATCGTTGCTCACCTTGAGTCTGTACTCTGCTTTGATGATGTTGCAGTTGAGGATGGATGGCTCAGCATCATGGGGGACGGTAATAACCTGTTTGACCGTTTCTGATGTTTTTTTAGGGATGGGTGCTCCAACCTCTTTTACGAGATCTTTAGTATGGTGTCTTTTATTCCCTTGTGCAAAGAAGCTGTGCTTTCTGTATAAGCAGTACTTGGGCTTGATCTCCCGAGAGGAATTGTTCTGGATGGACGACACCACCTTTATTCCTTCCCCTGTAAGAAAGGGCATTCATGTCAGAGCAAGCTTTAATGTTAAACCAGGAAGTGTCAGTGGGATTCTGGGGGATGTTACCTTGGAAGAAACCAGATTTTTCAAGATTAACCTCCATCGCTACAGACCCTGAGGTGAAGACATGCATTTTCTTATCCTTTGAATTACGCACAGGGGTCTGAAAAAGATATTGATGATAATAACTGAATCATATCAATTAAGTAATAAAAGAAAGAAAATAATCTGTTAAATCCTTGCCAAGTGATATCTAGAAATAGAAAAATCCCAAACAAATTAAAAAGTCAAATAAACTAGTAAAAATTCTGTTAAGAATAATCTCCTTGCATTTCAAAAGCAAACTGCAAACTCTTGTGTGGGCGGATACTGAATGGTGCCTATTTAATTCTGAGCAAATATAAACGACAGTGAGCAAAGAACTGCTTCCTGTCTTCCAGCAGCCTACACATATTTAATACTCTATTGTTGGGAGAAAAGAAAGGAAAACATAATAAATTCAGTGGATACCATTAGCCCAGGGAGGGTGTGCGGGTCCGGTTTTGCCACAAAGTTGATAGTGGTGGAGGATTTTTTGTTGATCCTCATTGACCTGCTCAACTCGGCTTCCAGCGAGAACACAATCTTACCATCACTACCTTTGAAGGAGGACGGGATACCCCTGTTGACCACAAAGGGAGATGGGTGAGCTACTGGTACAACTTCAGTAACTTTAATAATAAACATGGAGACAAAAACATGGGTGACAACAATCTACATAAAAAACTATTGTAAATAGGAGGAATCTGTAAATATTTTAGAACTCAAGACATTTTAAGACATGTGTAAACAACCTCATCAGGTCACCTCAGACACTTTTTTTTTTACTCGTGTGAGTGTAATTACAAATGTGAGCGTAAAGACATCCCAGAAAAAACTGGAGGCATTTAACCTCTTGACATCTTGACCCACATTTAACATAAACAATCAGTTTGTGTGTGAATATCACTCTTGTTCCTTTTTTTTTTTTCTTTTTCAAAAATCAACAAACGTGTTTTTTTGTCAAATATGTTTCTTACTGTAAAGGGATCTGAAAGCAGAATGGGTAGACATGAACTCCTGGGGCCACAACGCTGGGGTCTAAAAAAAACAAACAAAGTTAGTACAGTTATACTGTGAGGAGAAAAAAAAGCACTTTTATGTAGAAATGCATAAGCATTGAAGATATAATAGGGATTTTCATTTGAAATTGGGCAAAAACAAAATACGGAAAATCATAATACATTCACACAATTTTCCAACAGGATCTTTAAAAACTGTTCAAAGCCTGAATGAAAAGCACACCAGCCAGGACTTCTGTGGTTTGGATCCACTCAATAGTCTTCAACAAACACCACAGATAACCTATCTCATTGCAACATTTAAACGTAAAAAATACTTTTTTTAAAGAAGTTTTGTTTTACCTGTTTTTTTTAAAGTGGAGACAATTCTAAATTTTTCTAAATTAGGTCCTTATTATGCTAATATCTTCAAATTGTATCCATTACAAATTAAAACCTCTCTCTTTCACTAGTACACTAACTTGTTTCAAATGACTGAAGTACCTTTTTTTTAATTAAAAACAAACAAACATTTTAAGTGCTGTAAAAGTAGAATTAACTGCAAATAAACTTTAAAATGTCTCACTTACATGATGTGGTATTCTGGTTTGTCAGCTGGACATGCTGCTTCTCTGAAAAGAAAGGCTGACTCTTTAACTAGACACAAACATGAAACAAGTTTGTAAAGTGGTCTTGTTGAATAAATTATTATTATTAACACTTAGACTACTGTATACCAAAAAGATTGACAGGTTATACCTTTTCATCAATATCCATATTGTCTTTTGTTTTCCCCACCTCCCAGCGCTTCTCTGCTGCAGGGCATACGGGTGAGAATCTGCACAACGGGTGAGACTCGGGCCCAAATACCTGCAGCAGCTTTGGTTTTATCTTTTGCTGAAGTTGCAGAGTATGGCTGTAGTTCATTCAACACCAAAGTATTGAATGTAGTATTGTAGTATATAAAATTTTGAATTGTTGACCTGACTGAGTATTTGCATCAGTTAAGGGATCTTATCTCACCAAAAAGTACAATACGAACATTCTTCTTGAATGTTTAAAGAAATAATACGAAGTTTTGAGCCTAATTCTTCTTAGACATTGATTTTTACAAAAAGGTCAACAAACTTTCAGTAGAATTTGTTTTCATAGAATCAAAATGACAAAAAACTAGGCTTTACACACAAACCACAAACCAAATTGCATGCCACACATA
The DNA here is from genome assembly GCA_023969325.1 of Oryzias curvinotus. Lineage (NCBI taxonomy): Eukaryota > Metazoa > Chordata > Actinopteri > Beloniformes > Adrianichthyidae > Oryzias > Oryzias curvinotus. The sequence continues at coordinate 20,173,347 of CM043714.1, forward strand.
CTGTATAATTCTCTTGTGTTGCCATACTTAGAAATTTGGGGAAGTACATGAACCACTTTAAAACCGTTGTGCATTTTATAAAAAAAACTGTACACCACCATTACACTAATCAGTTCTTTAAAAAATCCAAGATTCTTAAACTTTTTGATCTAATAGAAAACATAATACTAGAACTGATTTACAAATCAAGACATAATTTACTACCAGTACATTTACAACCCTATGTTTTATGACAGATTGGGTCGTAATAGTTTGAGGGGAAAAAATAATTTTTGAGTACTCAAGGCACGCACAATTAATGAGAGCTTTTGTATAACAATAGATGGAGTTTATGTTATGGCACATTGATGGCTATTTTTGACAGAAAGTGGCCAAAGACAGAAGTGAATAAAGTTACCAAAAAAAAAAGTTCTTTTTAGAAATCATTTCACGCAGCTGTGAAAAATTATTTTAACCAATAATATATTTAATTAAAAAAAAAAAGGAAAACATACTATTAGCAAAAAGTAATAGGCTACAGTTGAAATTTATTTCACTAAGAATACTTTAGTATAAGTAAGTACACTATGACCAGGTCAGACTAATTGGAACATTTCAATTTACAATATAAAGAAATTATATAGAAAGTAAATTTCAAGTATACTTCCTCAGTTTTAAAAATACCTGTAGTACTCTTGAATAGACTTATTCTTAAGAGAATAATAGCCTAAATGTGATCAGTCAGTGCTTTTTTTCTGTTACAAAAAAGTTTTCTAAAAATAAAAAGTAGTGCAGAAAAAACGACACTTACCTTTGACATTCTTGTTTCGGATGAAGTACGTTTTTAGAGTGAAGTATTTGTCTTTGGAGTGGTACACGACAGTATGATCCCCGTGCGTCTCTGTCCACATCACTTCAGCCTTCGCCTTGAACTTAACAAACAGGGACTCGATCTGGCAGTCTTTGCCCATTTCCACAGTGACTTGTCCTGTAACGAAGTCTCCATTGGTGAAGGTGTTCCTTTCGTTGATGGAGTTGTAGGCAATTTCTATCTTCTTCACCGTGGAGTTCATGATTGCTCTGCCAGGAAAAACTCGGATCAGGCAAACATCTAACTTAAATCCCTCCCTGAAGAGGAGGCGCGCTCAGAGAGGAAACGCTCAAATGATCGCCTCTCCCCATACAAACGGCTCTTTTAGCTTTGACAGGAAAAGGAAACAGAAAAAAAACAGGAAAAGAACAAAACTCTAATGTTGAAATAGGAGAGGTCGATTAAAAACAAAGTGATCGGGGAAAAAAACAAGATGTTTAGTCATAATGATCGTTTAGCAACCAGTGATTGGGATTCTGTGAAGGAAACTTTGAGGATAAAAACCTCGATCGCGCCACCCTTATAATTCCACAACTGTCAACAAAAGCCGGACGTTGCCCAACATCAGTTATTGTGCCAGCAAGTTTTGCACTGAAGCTCATCTGAGGGGAAACAGGTGTTACTTATGGTCACGGGGTGTCCCTCTCCTAGTCCTACGGCATGTGTGTAATGGTAAATAAAAGCGCCGTGTTCAGTTCTTTGGAAGCAGAGCTCTAAATTAAAACGCGCCAACCCTCCAGATAAGATTAAAACTTAATTTGACGAGTAGAGTAAAACACACTAGCCAGTAAGGCAGGCAAAAACCATCTTTATTTTGAATTGACGTTTTATATTGGGTTTAGGCTGTAAACTACATTTCCCCTAAACCCTTATATTTGACGTTTCACCGATCCATTGGCTACGTGTTGACGTCAGCGTTTTTGGGAAAACTGCGTGAAAGAATTTGGCACGATCCTTAAAAAGAACTACTTAGATTACGTTTCAACATTGATGACAACAGCTGTTCCTTCTGCCAAACTGCTGTTGAAGACATCGACCACATATTTTTCCTGTGTAATGTTGTACAAGTGTTTTGGTTGGATGTTTACAAATGGTTAAGACATAAATTTCCATTCATCATGGACTTCTTTTCCAAAGAAGTCATAATCTTTGGCCTGTCACTATACAACAATGTAAATAATGTATGTATCAATACTGTGTTATGTTTAGCCAAGTTTTTTATACACAAAAATAGGTTACAGAAATGCCACCCCAGCTTTAACTTCTTTAATAATGAGGTCAATTTATACTTAAAATCCATTAAGTTAATCGACTCACCTAAAGCCATAACAATTTATGACACCCTGAGTGATATTCCCAGTGTCTGAGACAGTTTATTTATCTGTTGTATCCCCCTGCATTTTGTAACACTAACCAACTCTGAAATTGTTGTTTCTTATGTTATACCTTTCCCTGATTTCTTTATGATCATGAATATAAATAGGTTTATGTTTGCATACTGATAAGAATTTTTCTTTTTGCTTTCTTTCCAATTATAGTATTCTCTTTTGTATTCGCCATATTTGTAAGTTTTATGTAAATGTTCTGGTATTGTTTTGTATTGTGTTCTAAAAAAAAAAAAAAAAAAAAAAAAAGAATTTGGCACGTTAAAAAAAAAAAAGGGGGGGATGTCATTTCTGTACCATGTACCAAAATCTACTGGAGACGTTCTCGACAGTATTTGGAAAAAATGCTGGAGTGTGACCCAAAAATGTATGATAAAAAATAAAATGACAGAAGTTTCTTTTAAAATAATTCACGAAATTTCCCCCACTAATCTAATCAATTCATGCCAAAATACATTGAAACAAGTGATCCTAACTTTACCTTTTGCAAAGAACATCCAGAAACAATTAAACATCTTTTTTTGAATTGTACTGAAATTAGAACTTTTTGGAGGAATGTTTACAATTTATGAGAAATCATATTCACCCCAACATCACTCTGAAATTTGAATATATAATTTTTGGCTTTCATAATAAAAACTTAGACTCAAATAAAATCGGCAAATTTTATATTCATAAATGCAAATTTTCTTCATCTTCTATTTTTTCCCCTGTGTTATTCAAACAAATTGAAATGTATCTCAGTAACATCTCCAAAAGTCTTAAAACTGTATGTTTGTATGAAAGTTGTAGAAATCAGAATGTTTTTGTGTAAAATGCATGTAATATGTATGCTCCCCTGGCATATCTGAAGTGTACTTTGCAAAATTGTGTTTTGTATTGTACTTACATTTTGTACAATAAAGTTTAAAAGAAAACTGAGGATTTGGCACATTTAGAATAGAATTTGGAAAATCAGATACAGAGAGACTTAAATAGAATAAAAAAGAATAATGACATGTATATGTTTTCATTTATTGACAAGATTTGTTACAACGGTATTTGAAAAGATTTTTGATTTAGTTTGAGAACAATGTGATTTGTTTATTATAGGAAAATGTTTGTGGTAGAAAGGTTTTGTTCTAAACAAGGAAGGAAAATGTAGTTCCTGAATTGTCGCGAGACAGACAGAGAAAGCAGGAAAGAGAGAACTTGAGACGAGCTAGATGGAAGACTGAATGAGAGGTGTGTCAAATAATGCAAGAGAAAACTAAACTAAAGGACTGTTTATTTGGACATCAGAAGATTTTGGGTTAAATTAATGTAGCCAGGCGAAATCAAGCCTGCACAGGACACAAAACTGTCTTTGGGTTATTTATTCCAAAACAAAAATGTAACTCAGGATTTCAGAGTTTAAAAAAAAGGTAATCAGGAAGATAAAAAAATAAAACAAACTATGAATCTATTATGCCATCTGGATTCTTCTTTTAGCCAGTCACTTTCCGATCTTCCAAAATCACGAAAGAAACGAGTGTAAACAAAACAAAAAGAGAGAAAAAGATCAAATTTAAGGAAAAGAGTACACAAAAATAACTGCAGCAGGTGCTCTGATTCCCCGAACTGTAACAGGGATGACGGCAAAGTTGAACACCGCCCACATTGACTTTGTCAAGCACTGCTTTTTATGTTTGTTAACCCTCTTAACCGCTCTTCACGTCAGGTTTCAACCATCTTGAATTTGCAGATCAAAATAACTGTCAAATAACGGTCCGAACTTTTTCCCTACTCAGAGTTCCCCACTTCCTTACTGAACTGGTCATTGAAAATTCAGGAAGCGCCCTCTAAAGGCATAACCATGTACCTACATTTTCTCCACTTTGCTACATTCTCCCCTGCTTTCCAGGCACCGGTGGCCTAATTTACTCCCTTTACTTCATTCATTGCTTCTTTGAAGAATGCTGTACCCACATTGATCAACAGCTGTGACAGTACATCAGAACTTAAAGAAATAGCATTACAGGTTGATCTGGGGAGATGATGTGGATTTGAATGTAATCCCGCGGTTGCTCTCTGACTCCGGCGAGGGGCTGGAACCGGCACCTCAGTCTCAGCATCTCTTTCAGACATGCTGCTTATCACAATGTCCCTTAGTTCTGAACCTGGGAGAGATGTTCCAGCACCAACCGTTCCACCAGTGCTCCAAGACTCCAAGACCTGGCAATCAGGAACACCACCAGTGTCTGTGTTTAGCTCTTGGTCCAAATGTGGATAAGTTGTTTCCTCCAACAGTTCATAATCTGGGTCTGTCTCCAGATTCTCTTTAGGAACTTCCACAGGAGGAGCCACAGAAGAAGTGGAAATGTCCTTTTTCAATTTCCTTGGTGCTGGAACTGGGCCTGGACAGGGTCTTAGGTTTACTCGATGGACGCTTTTGATGGGACCACCCTCCAATGGCGCCACAGTGTGTGTGCTGTCTTGAACATCCAGGACCCGGTAAATCACTGAACTCCAGGCATCCTGAATTTTGTTTCTACCCTGGGGCTACTGACGGAGATCAACTAATTGACCTATTTCCACAGGAGGACAGTAACTTTGCTCCTCTCCAGTTCAAGCCGTTCTGCAGCTTTTTGTTCAAAATACTGCCTTGTTCTGTTATGGGCCTCATGCAGACATTCCTGATGAACCACCAACCAGTCATATTTTCTATCTACCACCTGATCTTGATTTAACAAAGCATCTACAGGGAGATGTGGATGTACCCCATACAGGAGATAGTACGGTGAGTATCCCGTGGTGCCGTGTGGAGTTACATTGTATGCATAAATCAACTCTGGCAAATACTCAGGCCACCTACGTTTTTTCTCTGGTGGGAGAGTGCGCAGCAGGTCATGCAGAGTCCTATTAAAACGCTCACACTGGGCATTACCCTGGGGATGATGGGGTGTGGTGCACGTTTTCTTAACTCCATACATTTTACACAGTTCCTGAATGACCTCACTCTCAAAGTGCCTTCCCTGATCGGAATGTAACCTCTCAGGTACCCCATACTTCATGAACCACTCTCTGAGCAAGACCTTTGCAGTGGTATCAGCTTTCTGATCTCGTTTTGGAAACGCCTGTGTAAATTTGGTGAAAACATCAGTTACAACTAACACATTCTCTCAACCATCGGAAGCTGGCTCCAACAACGTAAAATCCACTGCAACCTTTCTCAAGAGGACGTGTAGCAAGAAACTGTTTCATAGGGGTACGTCTGTGGGGTTGTGGCAGCTTGGTGAGTATACATCTTTCACACTGTTTCACCCACCGCTCGACATCTTCATACATCCCAACCCAGAAACACCTCTGTTTCAAAAGGTTCTGCGTGCGCTCTATTCCTTGATGACCCATCTGATTACGCACACTTTCAAGTACTGAATCTTTCAAACATTCGGGCAAAAGAAGCAGCTGACGCTCAAGTTTGTGATCATCCTCGATAACACGATATAGCAATCCATCTATTTCTCTAATACTTGACCACTGCCTGAGCAGGGAGATGACGGGTTTCGCCAAACTTCTCCTTTGCTGATAGGTGGGTTTTTTCTTCTGATACCAAAACTGACAAAAGGACTTAATGGTTGGGTCTGTTTGTTGAAACTGCCTCAACTCTTCTTTTGAGTAACCTGGCAGAGTTGGCATGTTACCTTGAAGATCTTTGCTCTTAACAACCTGCTCAGCAACTGTAGCCCGCATCTCTCTAACCTGACAGCATTTGATGCCTTCACACACCAAATCTGGGTCAAGGGATGTTCCTCTCTGAATCATTTTGCAAATGGATATACATCCATCAAACTCCTCGTCACCATTTGTTTCTGGCTCCCCTGCTAATGGCTGCCTAGACAGTGCATCTGCTGCTGCGTTACATCGCCCAGGGCGATAACGAACGTCAAAGTCAAACGGGGCTAACTGTGCTATCCAGAGCTGTTCAACGGCGCCCAACCTTGCTGAGTCGAGATGACACAGGGTCATCTGTCTGTCATCACAGTAAATTTGGCCCCCAAAAGATAACCTCTGAACTTGTCGGATACAGCCCATTTTAAAGCGAGAAGCTCAAGCTTTATGCTGCTGTAATTCTGATCATTCTTCTCTGCACCTCTCAGTCTCCTACCGGCTTATGCTATAACACGCTTCTCCCCATCTTGATTCTGATAGAGGACTGCACCTAGTCCTAAACTGCTGGTGTCTGTTTCCAAGATAAATGGGAGGGAAAAGTTAGCATACCCAAGTAGAGGGGCACTAGTCAGTCTCTCTTTAAGCTCCTCAAAGGAATCTTGACATTCTGCAGTCCAAACACTTTTAAACAGATTTTTCAATCTAAATGTGTTACTCTGATTCATGCAGGTATTGACCGCATCATGTAAGGGACCTGCCAGTTGCGAAAAACTCTGCAAAAACTGGCGGTAGTAACTGCAAAAGCCCAGAAATTATCTAAACTCTTTAACAGAAGCTGGAACTGGCCATTGCTTAACCGCCACCACCTTATCTGGATCTGTGCCTATTCCATCGGCGGAAATCTGGTGGCCAAAAAACCGCACGCTTGATTGGAGGAAATGGCATTTTTCCACCTTCACCTTTAATCCTGTTTCCCTGAGCCTCTGAAACACGGTCTGTAACCGAGTCAAATGCCCAGCAAATGTTGGTGAGTAGACCAAAATGTCATCCAAGTACACAAGCATGATCTGGAACACTAAGTCACTCATAGTAGCCTGCATGAGTCGTTGAAAAGTTGCTGGCCCATTGCTGACTCCAAAAGGCAGTCTAGTGTACTAAAATAGCTCGAAAGGTGTTATAAAGGCTGTTTTGTGCCTGTCATTCTCACAAACTGCAACCTGAAGATAGCCACTAGCGAGATCGATGGTTTAGAAAATTTTTGCCCCGTGCAAAGCATCAAAGCACTCATCGATCCGAGGCAATGGAAAGGCATCACGTCGGGTTTTAGCATTGAGGCGTCTGTAGTCCACACACAGCCTCAGGTTGTTGTCTGCTTTTCGCACTAATACAACCGGGGACGCATGAGCACTGGTACTTTCTTGGATTACACCCTTCCTTAAAAGTTGCGCAATATGATCTTTGACCTCCTTGTACTGAGTGGGTGGTACCTGCCTGTAGGGCTAAGTAACTGGGACATCATCTGTGAAGTGAATTTCATGTTGTATCCTGTCAGCAAGCCAAGGTCCTCATCACTCAACGCAAACATATCTGTGTACTGAGAAATAAGTGTTGCCAGCCTGGTATGCTGTTCTGGGGTGCCACCAATTTTCAGGTGATCCAATAACAGATGTTGTGCATCTTCCGAAACATTAGCCTCTTTCTTTTCTATCGTTACCTCCTCATGATCTGCAGAGATACGATTGAAAGATACCTCAGCTGCTGGTTCAACACACTCCACTTTGGAAAGGATCCCCAGTCTGGTCTTTGGTGATAACCATATTATATGTTATGTTATTATATGCTCACCAAGCAGGTGCTGATGAAAAAATGACTCAGAAAGGGTGCTGACCTGACTTCCGCTATCTAATATACATCTAGTCTTGACTCCACCCACCTCAACTTCAACTTCGGGGCATGAGCCCACTGCACGCTCTATGAATCTCTCTCAAGTAATGATCTGGGAGCCTTTACTTCCACCTCGGATTGCCTGGCTCTTGGCAACCGAGGGTGCTAGTTTCCCTGAGCGGGTGTTTCAGAAGTGGTAGGTTGACTTTCCTTTTAGTGTGATCTGCATTCTCGAGCGATGTGTCCCACTCTGTTGCACTCTTAAAACAAATAGGTTTGCCATCATCAGTATACTGGAACTTTGTCTTTACTCTCCCATCTCTGTGTGAGCTTCCCCGGAAAACAACTCCTTCTCTCACCACATTAACCAACTCCCCTATAGCTTTCCCTGGTTCAGAGACCACTTTAAGAATATCATCTAATGTCGCAGTTCACCTCTCGGGTGCACTATGTGTATGTTAGCTTCCATCGCTCCCATCATTGCCCAATATACTCCTGTTTTTTACAACTCTAGTGTTACTGGGCCTGTCCTCTGCTGACCATGAAATTGCTTCCTGGCGCACTTTGAAGAGTGAGGAATCTGGTTTGTCTCTAAGCATTCTGCAGAGCTCCCTTCTGAGTGCGGAATCTTTTATTCCTTCTACAAACTGGTCTCTGACTGCCATATTTGCATCAAGAATGGCATCTGGTTTTTGTTTTAAAACTGAGCGAAGGATCTGTGACAGTGCGTGGGAATATTCAAAAAAATCTTCACCCTCTACCTGGTGGCGGCTGTAGAAAGTCTGTAAAAATGGTGCTAAACTGCGCTTCTCCCTGTAAGCATCTCTGAGTAAGTTGACAATTTCATCAGGTGCCTTAAATTCATCTTCGGTGCACAATTTGATCTCCTCCAGTGCTGACCCTCTAAGATGTGACATAATGAAATCCACCTGATCTTCCTCTCCCAGACCTCTAGCTCTAATAGCTCGCTGGATTTAATCTAAAAACTCATCAACAGAGCGGCCATCGACTGTTGAATCACCACTAAACGGCTGAATGGGGCGTTCCCTAGGCAGGTAAATGTATGATCGGTTTGTTCCATTACTCAGAGCAGCTATCTGGGCCATAGCCTAGTCATGCTTATAACTTAGTTCTGATAACTTCGTCTGCAGTACAGTGACCAGGTCTATTTCGGTGTCTATGTTGGAGACTGACTCATTTTCACTGCCTTCCTGCGACATGGCTGAATGTGTTCAAGCGAAGGTCAACAGCTGGATGTCAGGCCCAGATGTGTGCCCAGATGTGTTGGTCCGATGACTCTTCCTCGTCCCAGGATGAGCTGTTGTCTACCGGGCTGCAGGAAGTTGATCTCCGGTGGTGTGGTCACTCCCACGACGATCCCGCTATATTTCCGGTGGTGTGGTCACTCCCACGACAATCCCGCCAGATCTCCGGTGGTGTGGTCACTCCCACGACGATCCCGCTATATCTCCGGTGGTGTGGTCACTCCCACGACGATCTCGCCAGATCTCCGGTGGTGTGGTCACTCCCACGACGATCCCGCTATATCTACGGTGGTGTGGTCACTCCCACGACGATCCCGCCAGATCTCCAGGGATGTGGTCACTCCCACAACGATCCTTTTAATGGTCTCCTCCTCACCAGGCACTTGAGCTGGTGCAACTATAGTTATTCTGTGTACTCTTAAAAAAAAATAATTTTTCTTTTTTATATACCGTATTTTCCGGACTATAAGTCGCCCTTTTTTTCATAGTTTGGCAAGGGGTGCGACTTATACTCCGCAGCGACTTATATTAGAAATAAATTGAAAGAAATACATTGTTAACCCTCTTGTTATGTTCATTTGTGAGGAACAGAGATGATGTTCCTGGGTCAATTTGATGTATGAGGTATGTTAATTGTTAAGAGTATGTTAAGTGACTCAGAGAATCAGCAAACGTTTTTTTACAGTATGACCTTGAAGGCTAACAACATAATATTCTATTTTCCAATGATTTCATAGATTCAGAAATGCAATAAAAATGACAACTGTTTCTACGAATACAGGATGAAAATAGAGTATTAGTTGGCCAATGATGCTTCATGAATATAATAAATAAGTATGAGAAAGAATTACTGTGAAAATATGAGATAAACAGTCTGCTATGATTGTGTCATATGAGGCTGTGCAAGTTATTAGTTCTTGGTCTCAGATTTTGTCAAATAGATTTCCCGTCAAAATGCGACTTATAGTCCAGTGCGACTTATCTGTGTTTTTTTCTACTTTATAATGCATTTTTGGGCTGGTGCGACTTATACTCCGGAGCGACTTATAGTCCGAAAAATACGGTATTATATTACAAAAACTCCTGAGTCGCTAATTTTGCAGAACCCGACACCTGGTACCAAATTGTGTAGCCTACGCAATCAAGCCTGCGCAGGAGACAAAACTGTCTTTGGGTTCTTTAGCTAGATGGAAGACTGAATGAGAGGTGTGTCAAATAATGCAAGAGAAAACTAAACTAAAGGACTGTTTATTTGAACATCAGAACATTTTGGGTTAAATTAATGTAGCCAGGCGAAATCAAGCCTGCACAGGACACAAAACTGTCTTTGGGTTCTTTATTCCAAAACAAAAATGTAACTCAGGATTTCAGAGTTTAAAAATAAAAAGAGGTAATCAGGAAGATAAAAAAATAAAACAAACTGTGAATCTATTATGCCAACAGGATTCTTCTTTTAGCCAGTCACTTTCCGATCTTCCAAAGTCACGAAAGAAACGAGTGTAAACAAAACAAAAAGAGAGAAAATTTAAGGAAAAGAGTACACAAAAATAACTGCAGCAGGTGCTCTGAGGCCCGAACTGTAACAGGGATGACGGCAAAGTTGAACACCGCCCACATTGACTTTGTCGAGCACTGCTTTTTATGTTTGTTAACCCTCTTAACCGCTCTTCACGTCAGGTTTCAACTGTCTTGAATCCGCAGATCAAAATAACTGTCAAATAACGGTCCGAACATTTTCCTTACTCAGAGTTCCCCACTTCCTTACTGAACTGGTCATTGAAATTTCAGGAAGCGCCCTCTAAAGGCATAACCATGTACCTACATTTTCTCCACTTGGCACACTAACACTAACATCACAGCAAGTTTGAAGAAAAATTACTGTTAAAAATTAGTGGCATTTTGTATGGTTCACATATTAATATTGGACTATAATGTCAATATCTCCAATTTTCTCCAGTCATTTTTCCTCAAACTTGCTGTGATGTTAGTGAACATCATTACCAACAGTAATCCAGTGAAAGTTTTGCTTCACCTTAGAAAAAAGTAGCACTTTGGATGGTTCACATATACTTTGACCATAAAGGCAGGATGCTTAGGTGAACTATAACTTTAATTTCTCTTATTTTCTCAAGTCATTTTTCTTCAAACTTACTGTGATGTTAGTGAACATAATCACCAACAATAATTCAGTGAAAGTTTTGCTTTACCTTTTATTAAATTAGCATTTTGGATGGTTCACATGTTATACACTGACTGTGAAAGAGGGATCCTGAATTGGACTATTATGTCAATAACTCTAATTTTCTAAAGTCATTTTTCTTTAAACTTGCTGTGATGTTAGTAAACATCATTACCAGCAATAATGCAATGAAAGTAGCTATAGTTTTTAGCTGCGAGAATTTCCATCAAACTTATATGGAAGACATGTCCATGTAGAAAGTGATCATAAACCACTGGAAGTGATATTCAAAAAAACACTCTTCGGTGCTCCAGCTAGACTACAAAGAATGCTCATGAGTTTACAAAAGTACAGTCTGGAGGTCAAATACAAACCAGGCAAGGAGATGCATGTTGAGGATGCACTAAGCAGAGCATGTCTGAAAGAACACAAAGAAACACTCCTAGATGAAGAGATGGAAGTTAACTGCATCAACCACCAATTCCCAGTCTCAGAGGAAAAGTCCCAGGAGTTTAGAAATGCAACAGCAGAAGATGCTGAGTTGAGATTGGTCACAAAGGCAATTCAGAGTGGGCGGCTAGAAAAGCAGAGACAACTTCCAGACAAAATCAAGCAATACTGGACATTTAGAGAAGAACTAGCTTATGAGGATGTACTCATATTCAAGAACTCCAGGTTGGTAGTACCACACACAATTAGAAGTGAAATGCTCAGAAAATGTGTTCACACTTGGGAATAGTTAAGTGTAAGAAGAGAACCTGAGATGTACTGTACTGGCCAGGCATGGCTAAACAGATAGAGGAAGTTGTGGCTCATTGTGCTGTATGTAACACACACAGAAACAATAATCCCAAAGAGCCACTTATGGCACATCCAGTTCCTGAGAGAGCATGCAAAGTAGGTGTAGATTTGTTTCACTTCAATGATACTGAGTTCTTACTGTGTGTGGATTATTTTTCAAAGTTTCCAGAAATCATCAAGCTGAGTGAAATCACAAGCAAACACATCATCATTGGACTCAAATCTAATTTTGCAAGACTTGGGGTGCCAGATGAGTTATTCTCAGACAAGAGCAGACAGCTGGTGAGCCAGGAGATGGAAGATTTCAGCACTGCATGGGGTTTCAAACACACCACCTCCAGTCCCATTTCCCACAACCAAATGGACAGGCTTAGAGGGCGGTCCAGACAGTAAAAAACCTGTTGAAAAAAACACAAGACAGTGGTGGTGACCCATTCTTAGCCCTGCTGGAATACTGGAATACACCACTAGGTGGAGTTGGCCTTTCACCGGCACAATTGCTCCTTGGGGAAGATGTGAGGATTAGACAAGGCAGCAAGTGGAAACCAGCCACTTTGATAAATAAAGGCAATCTGCCAAGATCCTACATGGTCAAAAACCCAAGTGGACAAGTGTACAGGTAAAACCGCAGACACTTGCGTCAAACCAAAGAGACTTCATTTCTAAGGACATCACAAGGATAATTTGTCAGAGAACACCTATGAGGTGGAACCAGAGACAGTTCCAAGTGTTAACTCACCCTACTCCGTTCAAGATGGTTTCACTGGGCCACACAGTCAAGAACTAATGACTGACAACACTGAATGTATCAACAGTCCTGTGAAAACAACACGCTGTAGATCTGTGGAGGGATACTCAAAACTTTGGTGGTGATGCAGCTGCTTACAGCAGGAACCAGATCTCCCGTCCCAAACATGATCTCATTTGTGTGAATTCTCCGCTTTGACTGAGCAACAAATGTCTGTTTCTCGCACAGGTAGAACTTGGGAGTCACCAGGCACGTAGAGTCATTGAGCACTTCACAAAATACTCCCACTGCCTCACCTGTTTGTGTGTGGGAGAACTTAACAGTATACATCTCAATCATGACATATTATGTCCAGCATCTGTTTACCTCGCTCTAGCCCCACTTTTTCAGAGCTGACATTCATGGTGACCTTTCCAGAGCCAAAAAATGTAACCCTGGAGGCATATTGTTGCTCCTGAAAAGCAATAAAAATAAATGATGACTTTCATGGAAACAAGAGGATCAAAGTGGTGGTAAAAAAAAGATTTAACACAAAAAATAGCCTTGGTACCTTGAGTTCAATGATCATTGCCTGTCACCACAGTAACGTTTCCAGAAAGGACGTCTCCGGGTGAGTGGGAGCCTGGTTCACTCAGCTTGTCGTACTCCACAGAGAAGTGTTTGACCGCCATGATGAGGCAACACCTGAAAGTTTCCGCAGTGTCAGACGTGAAAGAATGAGACAAAACTCACCCAACAGGTGTGAATCAACCTACGCAGGCATACCTGGCTTCCCTTTGGTGAGCAGAGATGCATGCTGTGTCATGGATTCCTCTGGAATCATCCCACAAGTGATCACATGATAAGGCCTGCAGGTATCGCTTTCACAGAAGTAACTCTAACCAGCAGTTTTACAAATTAAGTTACAGGAACGTGGGATGTTTTGCAGTTCATGGTACTGATAGCAATAAAAAAAGCACAGTTGTGCACAAGTGAAGAGCTATAAAACATGTTCAAATGGCAAGAATACATAATTGATAACTCAGGCACCTTAAAGCAAAGAAGATATTTAGAAATTGTGAAATTTCACTCCAGGAGTGATGCTGATGGGCTGCACTGAGTGAGTAGCACTCTTGCCCACAATGAGAAGGCCCTGGTTCAAATCCAGGCTGACTCCTTTCTGTGTTGAGTTTGCATGTTCTTCTTGTGCATGCATCAGTTTTCTTGGGCACTCTGGCTTCCTCCCACAGGCCAAAATGCTTCATAGATCAATTGGTGATTCTAACTGGTGCCTAAGTGTGAACATCAGTGTGTGACCTTGGTCCAGACTGCTGATCTGTTCAGGGTCAGCTGACAGTAGCTGGGATTCAGAAAAAAGATGGAGTGAGGTTGACAGTTTTATTCCTTTTATGTTTAATCTTGAGGAATTTGAATATATCAGCTCATGATTGCAGTTCCCGTGCAAATTAAAACTAAAAAAAAATTCAATTTTTTAAGGCTTTTGTCTTTTTCTTGCTGGTTTGTCACATCGCTGTTCCCTTTTCCAACTTCTCCCAATATTATCCTTTTTTTCAAGAATGACTATCTCAATAGGAATTGTATGGAGCACCAACAACAACGCAGCCCCCAATCAGGGCTTCTGACACATGTTGGAAATAAATTAGCTAAAAAAAGTTTTTGCTTAATAAAGTTGAAACTGGGAAGATGAATCTACAATTACAAACAGATACAAATACAAAAAACACAGGAAAGATCATAATTATATACAGAATACAGTAAAGAAATGTTGTCTTTGGAATGAACTACATAACAATTCTGTCAAAGATTAGCCATTTCTCCTGTTAAAATGATTTACTAGTGTTAATAGCATATTTGTTCTGATACACTAGAAAAATTGATTTGAGAATATTAGCAAGAATGCTGGAAAGAGCAACTTAGAGGGAAATTCACAGCATCTGTGTGTGAGGTAGAGAACAGGGAACTGATAGTCAGACTAACCATCATTTTACCGCCCTAAAAGCACCAAAAGAAACACCAAAACGCAGAAAAACAGTGGAGCAGTGAAGGTCCAGCATCCAAGAATGAGCCTCATTGTAGGAATCCAGAACAATGAAAAGGCTGACACAATGAGGCTGTCTTCTTCTTCAAGCTTAAAATGATGGCAGAAGACTCTGCTTCTCATTGTATAAACAATAAACCATGTGAGGTAAATGCTGCTCTGTGAACACATGGAACTATAATTCTTTAGCAGGGAGCTATTTAATAAAGTTAAACTATATAGTTAAACTATTTAATAAAGTACCATGCAGCTGATAAAGGGCAGCTTTAATTAAAAGCGAGACCGACTTCAGTCTATTGGATCAACTTGACTTTTCAGAGACGTTACAGAACAGCCTGATTAGAAGAAATAATCTATAAAATAATATTTCTATGGATTGAAAACTGTTTTGGTACAGGATCTCCCTGAATTTGGCAATTTAGTAGAGAGTGAAAGACACAAGCACATGCTCCTAGTCTAGCTTAGCTGATTAGTTTAAGCATGCATTAAAAATATATACTGTTAAGCATTAAAAATATATACTCTTGAATAAAATCTTTCATTTTTATTACCAAAAGTATAGCTGTTTTAAGTGGTATTTAAAAAAAAGGAAATCAGTAAAAACATGTAAAATATTATTTAAAGCAGGGATAACGTCTCCATAATGAGCTCTTTGTAACTTCATGTTTGAACAACAGAGTCCATTCTGTGAGGACTGACCAAGCTCTGTTAAAACTTTTTCTGAGAAAAATCGTTTGGAGAAGGGTACAGTTGATGTGTGCCATAAGGAGGAGGTAAAGGTGGAGATACTGATGATGGTTGTGGAGGGGCTGGGTTCCATGCTGGAGGGGCTGGGTTCCCTGATGGAGGGGCTGGGTTCCATGCAGGAGGGGTTGGGTTCCATGCAGGAGGGGTTGGGTTCCCTGATGGAGGGGCTGGGTTCCCTGATGGAGGGGCTGGGTTCCATGCTGGAGGGGCTGGGTACCCTGGTGGAGGGGCTGGGTACCCTGATGGAGGGGCTGGGTACCCTGATGGAGGGGCTGGGTACCCTGATGGAGGGGCTGGGTTCCATGCTGGAGGGGCTGGGTTCGCTGATGGAGGGGCTGGGTACCCTGATGGAGGGGCTGGGTTCCATGCTGGAGGGGCTGGGTTCCCTGATGGAGGGGCTGGGTTCCCTGATGGAGGGGCTGGGTACCCTGATGGAGGGGCTGGATTCCATGCAGGAGGGGCTGGGTTCCATGGTGCAGGGGCTGAATTCCCAAAGGATTGCGGTCCAAAGCCAGCAGCAGAATACGATGGTGGTACGTCAGTAGACCCCTGAGACGCCCGCAGGATGGCGATATCTAATTTGATTGTTGGATCTGAAGCATACTTGATATCAAGGTAGACCTATGGACAAAAATTCTGTTACTGTACAGTTTATTCCAACAACATTTGATTATTGACAGAACTTGTGCTAATGTGGCCTTATCCTTGTGCATCATTTATTTAAGTTTTATCATTTAATTTGTGCAGCTAAATAACACCTTTTGGTGCTTTCATAGTAGTAGGTTTAGGGGCTGTCATATGGACTTAGTTTTAAAGTTAGAAGATGTTTCACCTCTTATCCGTGAGGCTTTGTCAATTCTGAATTAGCTGGTTGAAGAGCTGATATATATGTGCTTATGGGGGAGGAGTCAGACCTGAAACTGGATGGATATGTTAACTTAGCCTACAAGGTTTCGGGTCATTAAGGCAGCATGCAACCACTGCATGGTTCAAGTGACCCAATTCCGATTTTTTTCCTCTCATGTGGCGCAGATCGGATGTGACCGGTGAATGTGTAAGCAGGACAAAGCGCATGAATTCGATTTTCTCAGATCTGATACAGGCCTCATTCATATGTGGAACTAAATCGGATACAAGTCGATACGTGCATTTGTGTGTGCCATGTAGGCAGACAAATCGGATATTCTCCAGTAAATGCGAGTCGTACGTCAGTGATGTCAACTCAGGACACCACCAACTGAGATCACATGACTTATTAAGGTGCTCTTGTTCGCTGATTTTGCTGTTCCAGGACAGCTGGAGCCCCATCAGCGTGTTACCTTTCAGCCTCAGGCTTCAGACCGCAGTCGGAAACCGCTGTTATTCCCGGTCTGGTCCCAGTCGGGACGCAAGCAGTAACTAATCAAGCGGGACACCGTTGCTCTGAAACAGGCTAGAAGCCGTTTATTTCTTTGCTTGAATCAAACTGTTAGTACACCACAATGTCTGCAAACACTTCCTCATTCAAAACTCAGAGAGAGCACATAAGCCGGCCGAGCAGCCCTCCTTTTCCTCTCCCGCACATCTCTTCTCCTGCCTCATCCAGGAGCGCCCAAGGCAACGCCTCCCTCCGTTGCTGCGTTGCCTCCATGACAACCGCAGTCACACACACACAAAAAAACACAACAAAAAGGGGAGGGTTTTGCCATAGTAAACGTTTGGCGTTGGGACCAACACGCATCTTCTAAATGTGCTTTTATTACTGTTATGATTATTATTAAGGGCTCATAATATTTTAAATCTGTGCGGTCATTGCTAAGGTCCGCGGAAGGCGGAAATGCTGCTACGTTACCTAGTCCCCAGAACATCTACGTTTGATAGTTTCAGCATTGTATAGTGTAAATGCAAAAATCAGATACGGGTCGCTTGTAAAAGATGATGTAAGCGGGTCATCAAAAAAATCGGATATAGTCAGAAAATCGGATTTGGGCATCAAGACCTGCAGTGTAAATGCAGCCTAAGAGTTCTTTGTCCTCAGCTGGGGTTTGGGGAGCCAATGACTCCCTCCCCAAACTGGTCAACTCCTTCAGCTGTTAACGACCCAGGTGGAACTGGTTCGGTTTGTATGGGTTTCAGAACACTGCCGTAGATGGATGGAAGAATAAACCTGAGACCACCATTCTTATTGAGAGAAGGTTTATCCTTGTTGACAAAGATGGCTTCTTTCACTCCTCGCTCAAACATATTGGTGCTACTAACACGCAAGAATGCTAATATATTCAATAGAATAAATGTACAGACCCTTTCCAAAAAATTTGAATATGATGGAAACATGTTTTCATTTCTATAATTCCATTCAAAAATCTTATTTTCATAGAATATAGATTCAAGGCCCAGACTTTAAATAATTTCAATTTTTTTATTTTTTACATAAATTGTGGTTCCAGCTCATAAAACCCACAAAGCATGATTTCACAAAATTAGATGTGGAGAAATGTGCCCAAATGTAGCACAGCATGTATGTTTTAAACTGATTTTCACTAACTAATAGCTGTACAGGTTCCTCAAATGTAATTAATTTGGTTCAGTTTGGTTCAATTTTGGGAAGACTTTAGACTTGGTTAAGCCACAAAAAGTTCATAGCTAAAGGAAGTTGGTTTTTCCACAGAGCGCTGTGTCCAAGCAGACTAATGGAAAATCTAATGGAAAGACAAAATTTCGCAGGAGAATATGCACCAGTAAAAGAGACTATCTAGATCAGGGGTCACCAACCCTTTGCCCATGGGCGCCTATGTGCCCCAACCCCCCTTGTGGCACCCGCAGGAAAAGCCCCAAAAATAGCATTGCTCATACAGTAAATCAATATATTGTGGCGATCTGGGGGTTTGCCCCGCCTTCAGCTTTTAAGACTCATGGGAAGTGGGGAATCTCGGGTGTGTTAAATCGCTCACCATTAGTGAGGGAGTTGTGAGCAGGAGTGAGGTTAATGCTGGTGGTGGGTGTGTTTAAAATAAACAGACAGATGTGATTGTCCACTAACTTATGTAAGTGTCATTCTAAACAAACCGGGGTTGTGCTTTTGCATGGGGCACGGGGAGCAGATTTGGACATGTCCAGTAGGGCTGCTCCTAAGTAAGAGGATAGTGAATTAAGACTTGGGTGCAAAGGTACTTGCCTGGATAGTAGAGGGTGGCGATTCAGTGCTTGCTATTAGTAATTGTGGCACTTTAGCTCTGCTATCGTGAAATATATGGCAGAGGATGGAACGGCCTGAAACTTGTGAATCGGCGCTCCCGCCTTTGAGAAAGAGGCGCGTGTGTGAGGAGGAGAAGGGGAGGGGTAGTGGGTGCAGGTTGCGAGGTAAAACGGCACACGGAGACCATTCGCTTCCCCTGGATCATCGGGGGGTTGATGGATACATGGATACATCATCAAGATACCAAAGAAAGGAAATCTCAAAGAATGCAAGAACTGGAGGGGAATCACTCTGTTGTCTATTCCTGGAAAAATCTTCAACAGAATCATCCTTGAGCGTATGAAGACAGAGGTAGACAAGTTACTGAGAGATGAACAAGCTGGATTCCGGAGCGAGAGATCCTGCACGGACCAGATTGCAACCCTCAGAAAAATAATCGAGCAGTCGCTAGAGTGGAACTCTTCGCTGTATGTCACCTTTATTGATTTCCAACAAGCATTCGACAGCATCGACAGGAACACCCTCTGGAATCTTCTCCACCATTATGGTATCCCACGGAAGATTATAAACTTGATTCGTGCGAATTATGATTCCTCCACTTGCCAAGTAGTCCATAAGGGAAGTCTCACAGATACATTCGAGGTAAAGACCGGTGTGCGACAGGGATGTATTCTGTCCCCATTTCTATTTCTGATAGCCATTGATTGGGTCATGAAGCGGACAACAGCAGGGGCAGCGAGGGGAATTCAGTGGGGACTGCTACGGCAGTTGGAAGACATAGACCTTGCAGATGACATCGCACTTCTGTCTCACCGCTTTGACCACATGAACCACAAGTTAACAGCTCTTGACGTGACGGCAGCAAACGTAGGGCCCAAGATAAACATGGTCAAGACCAAGAACCTGAGGTCAAATAATACCAGAGTCGACAACTTGATCCTGAACGGCGAGGTCATAGAGGAAGTGGAGCAGTTCACTTACCTGGGCAGTATCGTCAGCAAAGATGGCGGCACAGACCGAGACATTAAAGCAAGAATCGGAAAAGCGGCCGCAGTATTCAAGATGCTCAGACCTATCTGGTCATCCCAGCACATCACCCAGGCAACAAAGCTCAGAATTTTCAACACAAACGTAAAATCTGTGCTGTTAAACGCATGCGAAACATGGCGCACGACCAAATCCGCAATCCATAGACTCCAAACCTTCGTCAATAGATGTCTCAGGACCATCACTAGAATCAGATGGCAAGACAGAGTCACGAACGAATGCCTTTGGAAGTTAACCAAACAGGAGCCAGTGGAGAATCAAATCAAAAGGAGAAAGTGGGAATGGCTCGGACACACTCTCCGAAAACCACAAAACAGTATCACTCGCCAAGCGCTAAAGTGGAACCCACAAGGCAAGAGAAATCCAGGACGGCCCAAAACAACATGGCAGAGAACAACGGCGGCGGAAGCCAAATCTCTTGGATTATCATGGGGCCAGTTAGAAACTGCAGCCCAGGACAGGAGAGGCTGGAGAGACCTAGTAGACGCCCTATGCCCCGACAGGGGTGAAGAGGATTAAGAAGAAGAAGGATCATCAAGGGGCATAAATGACTCAGCTCATTCTAATACTGTCATTCTTCACTAATTATTGCGGACATTTTTAATACTTGTCTGTATTTTCCATTTCCATTTATTTTTACAGTTCTTTAGTTGGTGATAGTAACGTATAAATAAAGACAGCAGGTAATGCAGGCTGGAAAACAGCTGCACTTTTTCAGTCCATAAATAAATAATCAATCATTTATTTATGAAAGGACTGAGATTTTGGAGGATTTTTACTGTTGGTGTTGCACAAAATTAGGAAATTAGAAAAATGCCAAATACTTTTGGAGTACTTTTGTTTTATGAGACCGAACATGATTTTCACAATAACAGGTTTTTAAATAATAAATTCCCTCTGATATGTTTCACAAAGACACACACAGGACCAAAGACACACACAGGACCAAAGACAAACACAGGACATCCCACACAGGACCAGAGACACACACAGGAACAAAGAAACACACCAGGACCAAAGACACACACAGGACCAAAGACAAATACAGGACATCACACACAGGACCAGAGACACACACAGGACCAAAGACACAAACAGACCAAAGACACACACGGGACATCACACACAGGATATCACACACAGGACCAGAGACGCACACAGGAGCAAAGACACACACAGGACATCACACACAGGAGCAAAGACACACACAGGACATCACACACAGGACCAGAGACACACACAGGACCAAAGACACACACTGGACCAAAGACACACACGGGACATCACACATAGGACCAGAGACACACACAGGACATCACACAGGACCAAAGACACACACATAACCAAAGACACACACAGGACATCACACACAGGATATCACACACAGGACCAGAGACGCACACAGGGGCAAAGACACACACAGGACATCACACACAGGATATCACACACAGGACCAGAGACGCACACAGGACCAAAGACACACACAAGACCAAAGACACACACAGGACCAGAGACAAACACAGGACCAAAGACACAAACAGGACCAAAGACACACACAGGACCAGAGACTCTGACACAGGACATCACACATAGGACCAGAGACACACACAGGACCAAAGACACAAACAGGACCAAAGACACACACAGGACCAGAGACACACACAGGACCAAAGACACAAACAGGACCAAAGACACACACAGGACCAGAGACTCTGACACAGGACATCACACACAGGACCAGAGACACACACAGGACCAAAGACACACACAACCAGAGACTCTCACACAAAATCACACACCAAGCAGAAATGAACTTATTGCTAAAAATGATGTCAGGAGATCAGCTCTAAAAAAATGACAAAAGAGCAAAGAGAAGGGAATAATTTGACTTATTATTTCTAGTTATTAATATTTACTGGCTTTGTTTGTTCATATTTGCATAATTTTTACAGAATATATTTATTATTCTGGATTCATATTCCTGACTGTTTTCATTCATGTTAAAAAGTTGAAGTTAAGTTAAAGTTTTAAAGGTTTAAAAGTTTAGCTTCAGTGTGTTCAATAAATGTTTATCTTGTTCGGCCCGCAACCTAAAGTCATTCATTCATTCATTCATATTTTTCCGTTTGATCCCTTTCGGGGTCACGGGGCTGCTGGAGCCTATCCCGGCCACTTATGGGCAAAGGCAGGGGACTCCCTGGACAGGTTGCCAGTCTGTCGCAGAGTCATGCCTATCACACACCCATTCACACTCACTTAATTGGTTATTGGATTGACCAGTTAAGCAATGAAGCATGTTTTTAGACGGTGGGAGGAAGCCGGAGTCCCCGTAGAGAACTCACGCATGCACAGAGAGAACATGCAAACTCCACACAGAAAGGTCTCCCATTGTTGTTCTGTTTCAGGTCCCCCAGCCGGGACTTTAACCACGGGCCTTCTTACTGTGAGGCAAGAGCGCTAACCACTGCGCCACCGTGCAGCCTAAAGTGTGTTTTGGATTTAGGCCCCCTCTGCAACTGAGTTTGACCCCCCTGTAATACAAGTCTAGAAAATTCGTGCATTTTTAGTGTAAATATATGTAAAAATATGGCAGACAATAGGATGTCGTCAAATTGTGTTCATAGTGTTCCTGCATACCACTTAGTGCCCATGAAATACCCCTCAGTCTCAAAAAGGTTGGTGACCCCTGATTTAGATTATAAAAGGACAAGATTCAAGAACCTGCAGACATCCAGAAAGAGTGGAATGAGCTGCAGGAAAAGCTTCTAAAAACACCACAATCAGACATGTTTGGGCTACAACTGTCGGCTTCCTCTGGTCTAGATACTTCTGAGCCTGGGCCAATGGAGGATACGTCTTAACTGGGCCATGGAGAAGAAGGATTGGACTATCGGCCAGTGTTCCAAAGTCCTGTTTTCTGATGAAAGTAAAGTGCGACTTTCATTTGAGAATCAAGCTCCAAGTGTTTGAAGGACTGGTGAGGAGCAGAACCCGAGCTGCTGGAGGTTCAGTGTAAAATCTCCACAGTCAGTCATGATTTGGGCTGCAATGTCCAGCGCTGGTGTCGGTAAACTCTGCTTTCTTTAATCCAAAACCACAGCAACAGTCTAGCAGAATGTTCTATCTAGAGGACTTCATGATTCTTTCTGCTGAGGATCTGGATGGAGATACAAATGTCCTCTTCCAGCAGGACCTGGCCCCTGCCCATACTATTGAAGAATTGAAGATGGAGATATAATGTATAAGATTATGTTTACAAAATCTCAGAAGTAAATGATGATTTCTCCACAGTATTTTTAATTATCTGTTTTTGTGTTTTTGTTGTATGAACTGTAACCACTTGAAATCAATTAAACAGTGAACCTAAATCTATTTTCTATGAAAGTTTAATTTTTTAATGGAATTTTGGAAAGGAACAAACATTTTCATGATATTCTAATATTTTGGAAAGAAGCTGTAGATGGCATCTGAAATTCAAAAATGAATGAACATGTATAGCCTGCATCAAAAAGAGAAAGAATAAAAGAATTGTTTTAGGACATGCTAGTTATTGATTGTAAAAATGTTTGCATATTACAGGAAAACCTTTTACCTAGATATAATGGTCTTTCTGCGTGTTTATCTACAAAAACCTTGAGTCTTGTTATGTCATGCATGACAAACCGCAGCAAGATGGTCTGCTTTTCATTTTGCAATTATAGGCGTGTTTAGAGTACTGATTGTTTAGCTCGTTCTGCCACTCGTCTAAGAATGGAAAAACATTTCTAAAGAAGAGATGAAATCCAGATGCCATAACTACAAGAAAACGTCACCAGGATGAATTAAAATCCTCATCAGCAAACCTTTTGTGCCATTTAGATTTAAAATTTAAACTACTAAAACAACAGCTAAGTCCCCAATTCTAACTCTGGTTGTAGCTTTTTTGAATTAAAATTATGTTTTTTGAAACACAGATCTGTGTTGTCGACCCTGTTAAATCGTTGCTCACCTTGAGTCTGTACTCTGCTTTGATGATGTTGCAGTTGAGGATGGATGGCTCAGCATCATGGGGGACGGTAATAACCTGTTTGACCGTTTCTGATTTTTTTTTAGGGATGGGTGCTCCAACCTCTTTTACGAGATCTTTAGTATGGACTCTTCTCTTCCCTTTTGCAAAGAAGCTGTGCTTTCTGTATAAGCAGTACTTGGGCTTGATCTCCCGAGAGGAATTGTTCTGGATGGACGACACCACCATTATTCCTTCCCCTGTAAGAAAGGTCATTCATGTCAGAGCAAGCTTTAATGTTAAACCAGGAAGTGTCAGTGGGATTCTGGGGGATGTTACCTTGGAAGAAACCAGATTTTTCAAGATTAACCTCCATCGCTACAGACCCTGAGGTGAAGACATGTATTTTCTTATCCTTTGAATCACGCACAGGGGTCTGAAAAAGATATTGATGATAATAACTGAATCATATCAATTAAGTAATAAAAGAAAGAAAATAATCTGTTAAATCCTTGCCAAGTGATATCTAGAAATAGAAAAATCCTAAACAAATTAAAAAGTCAAATAAACTAGTAAAAATTCTGTTAAGAATAATCTCCTTGCATTTCAAAAGCAAACTGCAAACTCTTGTGTGGGCGGATACTGAATGGTGCCTATTTAATTCTGAGCAAATATAAACGACAGTGAGCAAAGAACTGCTTCCTGTCTTCCAGCAGCCTACACATATTTAATACTCTATTGTTGGGAGAAAAGAAAGGAAAACATAATAAATTCAGTGGATACCATTAGCCCAGGGAGGGTGTGCGGGTCCAGTTTTGCCACAAAGTTGATAGTGGTGGAGGATTTTTTGTTGATCCTCATTGACCTGCTCAACTCGGCTTCCAGCGAAAACACAATCTTACCATCACTACCTTTGAAGGAGGACGGGATACCCCTGTTGACCACAAAGGGAGATGGGTGAGCTACTGGTACAACTTCAGTAACTTTAATAATAAACATGGAGACAAAAACTAGGGTGACAACAATCTACATAAAAAAACTATTGTAAATAGGAGGAATCTGTAAATATTTTAGAACTCAAGACATTTTAAGACATGTGTAAACAACTCCATCAGCTCACCTCAAACACTTTTTTTTTTACTTGTGTTAGTGTAATTACAAATGTGAGCGTAAAGACATCCCAGAAAAAACTGGAGGCATTTAACCTCTTGACATTTTGACCCATGTTTAACATAAATAATTCACTGTAGTTGATTTTACAGCAGTAAAATGTGTTTCCTACTGTAAAGGGATCTGAAAGCAGAATGGGTAGACATGAACTCCTGGGGCCAGAACACTGGGGTCTAAAAAAAAAAAGAACAAAGTTAGTACAGTTATACTGTGAGGAGAAACAAAGAGCACTTATATGTAGAAATGCATATGCATTGAAGATATAATAAGGATTTTCATTTGAAATAGAGCAAAAACAAAATACGGAAAATCATAATACATTCACACAATTCTCCAACAGGATCTTTAAAAACTGTTCAGATTTTGTTCGAAGCCTGAATGACAAACACACCTGTCGGACTTCTGTGGTTTGGATTTTCTCCACAGAGTCTTCAACACGTACCACAAATAAGATCTCATTGCAACATTTAAACGTAAAAAATACTTTTTTTTAAATGTGATTTTTGTTTTACCTGTTTTCTTAAAAAGTGGAGACAATTCTACATTTATTTTAATTAAGTCCTATTTGTGCCAATACCTTCAAATTGTATCCATTCTAAATTAAAACCTCTCTTTTTCACAAGTACACTAACTTGTTTAAATGATAAAACAATTTTTTTTAAAACAAAAAAAACATTTTAAGTGCTGTAAAAGTAGAATGAACTGCAAATAAACTTTAAAATGTCTCACTTACATGATGTAGCATTCTGGTTTGTCAGCTGGATATGCTGCTTCTCTGAAAAGAAAGGCTGATTTGAGCACAGCTAGCCTCTTTAACTAGACACAAACATGAAACAACATTGTAAAGTGGTCATGTTGCCAAAACAAAAACTATTTGAGTCCATTTTATTATATTATTAACCTTTAGACTACTGTATACCAAAAGGATTGAGAGGTTATACCTTTTCATCATTATCCATATTGTCTATTATTTTGTTTTCAGGGTCTGTGGTGCATTTTTTAATGAGAGGAATAGCAGGTGATGTGACCTCTCAATGCATCTCTGTTGCAGGGCACACAGGTAAGAATCTGCAAAATTGCTGCAAGACACAGACCCAAATACCAGCAGCAACTTTGGTCTTATCTTTTGCTGAAGTTGCAGAGTATGGCGGTAGTTAAGTCTTCACCAATATTTTGACTTGTTGACCTGACTGAGTATTTGCATCAGTTAAGGGATCTTATCTCACCAAAAAGGACAGTACAAACATTCTTCTCAAATATTTAAATAAATAATACAAAGTTTTGAGCCCAATTCTTCTTAAACATTGATGTTTACATAGAGGTTAACAGACTTTCATCAGAATTTGTTTTTATAGAGTCAAAAAGTCAAAAAACAAGCAATACACACAAACCAAATTGCACACCACATGCTGTATAATTCTCTTCTGTTGCCATACGTAACAATTACTGATTAGAAATTTGGAGAAGTACATGCAAAACCATTTTAAAACCAGTGAGCATTTTATAAAAAATGAAGGAAGCAACAGATAGAGTGGAGTTGTGGCTCCACACTATCACACTAATCAGCTACTTCCACTGTATATAAAATCAAAGATTCTAAAACTTTTTTATCTAATAGAACACATACTACTACAACTGATTTACAATTCAAGACATACTACCAGTACATTTACAATCAGTATTTTATGACAGATTGGGTGGATTTAGTTTGAGGAAATAACATAATGGCACTCAACTAAAAAGAGCTTTTGTCTAACAACTTTTTAGAAATCATTTCACCCAGTCGTGAAAAATTATTTTAACCAATAAAACATTTAAGAGTTTTTGAATAAAAGGAAAACATACTATTAGCAAAAAGTAATAGGCTACAGTTGAAGTTTATTTCATTGAGTATACATTAATATAAGTAAGTATACTATAGACCAGGTCAAACTGAATTGAAACATTTTAAGTTTACTATTTTAAGATATAATATAAAAAGTAAATTTCAAGTATACTGCCTCAATTTTAACTATACCTGTAGTACACTTAAATACTATTTGCCAAGGTTTTTTTTTGTTTTTGTTTTTTTTTGTTTTTTAAGAGAATAGCCTAAAGGTGATTTTTTTTTTTTGTTAGGAAATAAAAGAGTTCTCTAAAAAAAAAAAGTAGTGCAGAAAAAAAACGACACTTACCTTTGACATTCTTGTTTCGGATGAAGTACGTTTTCAGAGTGAAGTATTTGTCTTTGGAGTGGTACACGACAGTATGATCCCCGTGCCTCTCTGTCCACATCACTTCAGCCTTCGCCTTGAACTTAACAAACAGGGACTCGATCTGGCAGTCTTTGCCCATTTCCACAGTGACTTGTCCTGTAACGAAGTCTCCATTGGTGAAGGTGTTCCTTTCGTTGATGGAGTTGTAGGCAATTTCTAGCTTCTTCACCGTGGAGTTCATGATTGCTCTGCCCGGAAACCCGGATCAGGCAAACATCTGAGTTAAATCTCCTCCCTGAAGAGGAGGCGGCGCGCTCAGAGGGGAAACGCTCAAATTACCGCCTCTCCCCATTCAGCCGCAACTGGCTCTTCTAGCTTGACAGGAAAAGAACAAAACTCGAATGTTGAAATACGAGAGGTCGAACAAATTAAAAACAAAGTGATCGGGATTTGGAAAAAACATGATGTTTCGTTATAATGATCGTTTAGCTGCAAGTGATCGAATGATTGTGGGATTCATTCTGTAAAGGAGAACTTTGAGGATAAAAACCTCGATCGCGCCACCCTTATAATTCCACAAGTGTCAACAAAAGACGGTGGTTACTCAACAACATCTATTGGGCCAGCAAGTTTTGCACTGAAGCTTGTCTGTGGGGAAACATGTGTTACTTTGACTTTCCTATATGGTAAATAACCTCCGCGTTTAGTTCTTTGGTAGCAGAGCTCTAAATTAAAACACGCTAACCAGCCAAATAAGTTTAAAACTTCATTTGGTAAGTAAAATATAAGCAGACCAGCCAGATAAGCAGGCAAAAGCGCACTCTTTATTTTGATTTACGTGTTATTTTGGCTTTAAGCTATTTTACTACATTTCCCATAAATCCCTGTATTTGACGTTTCATCGGTCCACGGGCTACGTGTTGACGTCAGCGTATTTGGAACAAATTACACCGAATGCAAATGTTACTTAGATGTTACTTACATTCCATTTCCCCCAGTACAAACAAAAAAGCTATTAAAACGTATCACTTTGCCCAGCTGTATAATTTAATATAAGTTTATTTTTTTGCTTGTATATCCCCTGGCGTTTATTTTGAACATTCGATGTACAGTTTACTGTTCCTTGTTCTTTTGCTGTATGTCACTTTTGTTCTGCATAAATAAAAAAATAAAAAATAAAAAAAAAAGAATGTAAATGTTACGTAACCAAAACTGTAAAGTAACTAAAAGACAGAAAAAAAGAGAGAGAGAAAATAGAGAGAACGTTTAGTTTAAAACTGCTCGTAGCACGAGAGGTGCTAGTGTTTGGTAAAGGAATCAGCATAATTTCGTGCAAGGTCACCTATAGGCGACCTTGCATATATATATATATATATATATATATATATATATATATATATATATATATATATATATATATATATATATATATATATATATATATATATATATATTTGTACAACTTGCTGGCCCAATAAATGTTGTTGAGTAACCAACCAGACATTGTAGTGGTGGATAAAGAACAGAGGAAAGCCGTTGTGGTGGATGTGGCAGTGCCAAGCGATGGGAACATCAAGAAGAAGGAACAGTGGTGCCTGTGGTAATTGGAGCATATATATATATATATATATATATATATATATATATATATATATATATATATATATATATAAATTGCTTTCTATCATCCTCAGTTTATAAAAACAAGATCCAAAAAAAAAAGCTAACAGGTTAAAAGGTTAACAATCCCATACCTCAGTGTTTCTGTACTGAAAAAATCATTTTTAAATGATGCAACATTAAGTTCAGGACAGACTGTGAGAAATCACACAAAGTAGATGATTAGAACTTCTTTAAATCCTTGAAACTAAAAAGACTTTCAATTGTTTCAACGATTTTCTTTATATATAAAACCACACATGGTGTACTGTGTTACTAGAGTGTCAAAAAAATTTTTTTTTTTTAAATTAGAACTAATGGAAATTACTTCTTTTATAGTGGAATAAGTTATACTTTCATACTAATCATAAACTTTATTACAGACTCAAGGTCCATTTGAGTAATAAATTATCAAAGCAATAAAAACACTCGCTGAACTATGTTAAAATATGTTACATCGGAGCAGACATCATGCAAAGGTGTCTGCTGGCGTCAGAGCATATACATAACAGTATTGTAGGAATGCTATTATATGTTATTTCTGGGCAATGCTTATGTAATATTTACCACAAAGATAAAAAATGTACATCACAGAAGAAAGATGAGCGATTTGTAGATTGTGATGTAAGGCTCAAACCTTTCTAAACAATTCAAAACCAAAGTCATTGTTAGCAGGCAGTTATTTTTTTCTCTGTAGACTGATAGGTGTGAAGGCAATAGTATTCAATCTATTGATCTTTAGTATCTTAAGTGTCCAATAAATTCATTAAAACACATTTTATTCGCCTCAAACTGATATATTTTGTCCTCTATTCTCCTTTATCTCTGTGGGGCCTCTACTTCTCTTTTCATCATTTCATCACTAGATGGCAGCTGGGG
Source organism: Oryzias curvinotus (assembly GCA_023969325.1). Lineage (NCBI taxonomy): Eukaryota > Metazoa > Chordata > Actinopteri > Beloniformes > Adrianichthyidae > Oryzias > Oryzias curvinotus. The sequence continues at coordinate 20,202,984 of CM043714.1, forward strand.
TCCACACCTTTCTGATGAGGGAACTTTAAGTTGATGTTTTTTTTTAACTTCATATTTTGGCAACTCTGAAAACTGTCATAATGCTGAAATAGGATGTAGAAGTTATTATTTGTTCATTTTTTTTCTTTAATTTGCATGTCAAAATGAGGTAAAGGAAAAATAAACTCAATTGTGATATTATTTTTATTGTTGTTTGACAATGTTCATTTAGATATTATTCATAGAGAAAAAAATCATTCACATATAATTCCATATAATAAAAAAGAATCATGTAAACACTGATAAAAATATAACTGATATACATTCACAGTATGTCAAAATGTTTTAATTGTCACACAAGTAATGGCAATCAAAAGCTATAACAGAATTGTTAATTTGTAAGGCATATGCAATGTTACATTTTATATGTTTGAAAAAAACTTTTTTTCAATATTTTGACATTTTTGCTGTACAAAACCTACAGTATATTGGAGGACAATTGAACATGCATTCTGTCTGCTGTCTATAGGCCCTGTCTGTCAAACAAAGTGGGAATCTTTCAGTAAAACAGTATAAAAAATGCTGCCCATTTTTCTAAATCTGTTCATTTTGAAAACTACAAAGATTTTGCGCTAGCACAGTAAAATTGCAAATACCCAAACAAATGCTTGCAAAAAAGGGATTCAGACTCAAATTAAACCTAAAAAACAAAATGCTGCAGATTCTCAAATATCTACTGGTTTCAAAAGACATTAAGCCATTGGTTAAAAAAATCGGTCAGATGATGAAGTTGGATTTTAAAACTGGCAAATAGTCCAACAGAATGTTTGGGATTCTAAATACTTTAAATTAATATTTAAAATACTTTTATAAAGAAAATATAAAAAAAAACATAGATGAATGCATTCTGTTTTCATTTTGCTGAATCAAAGGAAGGTGGAACTTTATTGAGACACTTTTTCCCACAAAAAAAAGAAAAAAATGTGAACAGTTTATCTTACATTTAAACAACATTTTATTTAAATACTATACATACTACATATTGAAGTTCCTCGTTTATATTAAATATCAACATACGCATTCATTACTATACACTTTCAAGACAAACACAAAATTTTTATGTTATGGTTTTCACAAAGGTTTACCTGTTACATCAGAAAATGGTCGTCCTAAATGTTGTATATTTAAGGAATTATTGTTTTTCTATTTCTCTATAGGATGGAGGGGGGTCTATTTCACATGCTTCATAATCAGGGGGAGGATCCAGTGGTGGCGATCCAAAGCCTGAGCCTGGTTGCTGTGGAAAGCCTGAGCCTGGTTGCTGTGGAAAGTCTGAACCTGGTTGCTGTGCAAAGCCTGAGCCTGGTTGTGATGTAAAGCCAGAGCTTAGTTGCCGTGCAAAGCCGGAGCCTGGCTGCTGTGCAAAGCCTGAGCTTAGTTGCTGTGCAAAGCCGGAGCCTGGTTGCTGTGCAAAGCCTGAGCCTGGTTGCTGTGCAAAGCCAGAGCTTAGTTGCTGTGCAAAGCCGGAGCCTGGTTGCTGTGCAAAGCCTGAGCCTGGTTGCTGTGCAAACTCTGAGCCTGGTTGTGATGTAAAGCCAGAGCTTAGTTGCCGTGCAAAGCCCGAGCCAGGTTGTGATGGATAGCTCAAGCTTAATTGACGTGCCAGACCCGAGGCTGGTTTCTGTGGAAAGCCTGAACCTGGTTGTTGTGCAAAGTCTGAGTCTGGTTGCTGTGGAAAGCCTGAGCCTGGTTGTTGTGCAAAGCCCATGCCTGGTTGTGATGGATAGCTCAAGCTTAATTGACGTGCCGGACCCGAGGCTGGTACCTGTATAAAGCCCGAACCTGGTTGCTGTACAAAACCCGAGTTTAGTTGCCATGTAAAGCCTGAGCCTGGTTGCTGTGGAAAGCCAAAAGCTGATTGTTGTGGATTTCCAATTGCATTGACAGTGTTTGCAGGTGGTATTACTTCAGGTTGAAGCATGGGTAAGACAACAATAGGAAGTTTAACCTCAGGATCTTTTGCAAATTCAATGTCCAGATAGATCTGAAAAGAAAAATATTTTTTAATGTTTATGTTTATTTTTAATAATAAAACTTATTATATTGACAGTGATTATGCATATTAACTGTTTGAGTCTATTTGATTAAAAAATGCCACAGAGGTCTGTCTCTCGCAAGAGAAGGTTTGCTGATGTTTCTTATCCCGATAGAGTGATGTGTTTAACTTTTTTGTCAACTCAAGAAAATCATGGATGAAAAACAGTAAAAAAAAAACGGCAACACCTTACAGCAATGGCAGACAGTGGCTGAAAATTGCATAGTTTCTCATAGAGGTGTATAAGACTTATTAATTTGTGTTCTTTTTAAAGGTGCAACTGAAAACCCATTTTAACAGTAAAGTCTCACATATCCCAGGAATGGGTGGACCAAAGACCAAGTGTCTAGTATCATTTTGTTGCTTATTTTTTCCTCTCAAATTCGTCACTTTTCAGTAATTTCTGAGCATGTTTTTAGGAACTTCCTGTTTTTCTTTCACATACCACAGATGAAAATAAAATAAAACCACTCTAATTCATAATGAATTGTCATGTTTTGATCTATTTTTTTATAACAAAAAGTTGCTGCTTGGTATATTATGTTGGGTAAAAATTCCCCGGCAAAAGTGACGGTGTAACTTTTTATAGCGAAAGTGTTCTATAGGGTGAAGAAATTAAATCCAATTGAAAAGGAAAATAAGTTTTTCCATTATTAGCTTTCTCAGTCCTTGCTTGGGTGTTGTTCTTTTTAAATTAAAAAGTAATATAACTTTAAAAAAATACTTTTATATAAGAAGTCCTTCTATCAATGTGGTATTATTTCTAAACTACAGAACAGTTCTTACCCTCAGCCTGTATTCCAGCTTTATGATGGAGCAGTTCAGAATGGAGGGGGCCAGCTGTGCTGGGATGGTGATGGTCTTGGATAAATGTCCGGATTCCTGAGAGGAGCCATCATCGATTCTGCCATTAAGAATTTTGTGTGTTTCCTTTTTTTTGTGGCCCTGGGCGAAGTAACTCCTCTTCTCGTACAGTTCAAACTTTGGTTTCACTGAAGAAGATGAGGAATTGTTGATTTCAACCTTAAAGCTAAGGGCCTCACCTGTAAAATAAAGACCTCACATTTTAATAAATGAACACACATAAATATTACTTTCTACTAAATGAAACGTTCTTTTTAAAATCAAATATGAGGAACTAATACAAGTCAGTCAGAGGAGAGTGAAATGTTGATTCAAAGGTGTTGAGTTCCACTCCAATCATCTGTTGATCTATTTTTAAAAAGTTCCCAGTGGTCTTTTAATTATGATGATGCCGTTTTTAGCCAAAATCCCCAAACCTTTGTTGTTTTGTTTGACATACAGCAGTTTCTGCAGATCAGCGGAAGCACATTAGAAATTTGCCCTTTGAGTTACGGACAGGACTGTTTGTGTGGAGCAAGCCCGGCCCCACTGCCTGTCACCCATCTGTTTACAAACTCTCCCGCTAGCTTACAGCGCCTCACACTTCCAACCCAAAATTACCAGTGCAACAAAAAAGGAGCTATCCAGATGTACAGTTTTAAGCCAGATGCCCAGACGAGGAAAACAAAAGAAGTACATAAATCTATCTGTCTGCAAGTGGGTGCATTGGAATGGAGCAGAGCAGGGAGCTTGTGGCCCGCCCAGTGTACTCTCAACATGACAAACACAATCTTTTTCCAACTGCATTCTTTCTTCTGCTTCTGATTCACAACGATTTGAATAAATTTGTATATTCATTTTCTTAATACATGTTCTCTAAATTCAGAAAAATGCTTCAACAACATGCTAAAAACTCCAACAACACTATTTTAAACAGGGTGGGTCTGTAAGTTCTTCTTTTCCTTTTGGTTGCTCCCTTTAATACCCACAGCAAGTCATCCACCTTCATCCTCTTATAACTCCTTGCTCACACCAACCACCCGTATGCCTACCTTCACTCCTTTACAACATCCACAAACCTCTGCCTTGATCATTCAGCTTAACAGGCTTCAGTTGTAAAAAAACAAACAATTTAATGTAAAAATTCTTGCAGCAACCCTTTTTCTTTGTTGGTAGTTACCCAGGCCTTTAAAAAAAAAAAAAAAAGTGTTTGTCAATGTTTAGCTTCAAAGCAAGATAACAAAAGAAAGAAGTCCATCAGACTGCAAGAGATCCAGGATTACCGTAGCTCACTGGCGACCCATCCAGAGTGTGCCTTACCTTCGTTCAACAGTACCTGGGATGGGCTCCAGCAACCCCGTGACCGCAAAAGGGATTATGCAAGTTTAGAAAAAGGATGGATGCAAGGTTAGTTAAGTAAAGACTTACCTTGCATGTACCCTCTCTTTGGGGTGTGAACATCCAGAGAAACATTTCCAGACCCAGACGAAAGGCCTTTATCCTTACACCCACTTTGAGGTTCCTAAAAAGCAAATCCCCACATTAAACCAGACTATTTAAAGGTTCTTTTGCTTCCACGGCTTCAGTCACAGTCAGTCAGACTTCTGCTGCTCCTCACCTGCAATCCGTCCATGTTTGATTTGGACACAAAGGTGAAGTGTGCTTTGGCTTTTTTGGTCAATTTTAAGGATTGTTTCAGCTCTGCTTTCACTTTATGGATGACTTTGCCAACAGGTGAGTTGAAGGTTGATGGCATGTCTCTGCAAAATAATCAGCATGATTCCAGGTAAGAAAGAAAAGAATTACTTAAAATGTTATCAACATCTTTTTTTGTGTGTTGTTTTATTATAATATACAGTAAAAATAAAATACCTCTCAGGTATCTTGAAGCTAAATAGAAACTCGTGTCTTCCTTTTCCTATGAATACAGTGCCTGACATGAAAAAAAAAAAAGTAAAATCTGTCAAAATTGAGCATAATGACAATGATTTCATACGTCACTATCTTGTCTCACCTGCCAATACATGATGTTTGACGCTGTAGAATTTCTCATTCGCCCAGTATACATGATGTTTGTCTCCCTGGTTCTCCCGCCAGCAAACCCGAGCTCTTCCTTTACCAACGAAAACAAGCGATTTGATTTTGAGGGCCTTTGTCGTCTCTAAAACCACTTTCCCAGTCATGGTGTCTCCATTGGTAAATGTCTTTTGGATGTTGATAGCGTTGTAATAAATTTCAAAAGTTTTAATGGTCATTTTGAAAAAAAAAAAAAAACAAAAAAAAAAAAAACAAGACAATGCAAGCTAGAAGAGAAGCCCAACAACTGAAGTTCAGCTGCCTTTCTCTGTCACCTCCACCTGTAAATCATGAACAACTGGTTTTTCTAGTTTCACACAGTGCGGAAACAGTGAGGCCTGTGGCCCCCAAAGCTGTTAGACTGCAGGTTTGCTATTTTAAGAAAGATGAATGTTTTCTTTGCTCTTCAGTGTTGTTTCCTTTACACTGTAGAGTGTGGAGGCTTGCACAAGGAGTGGTCCAGTTCAGAAAATTGCAGTCAGAAAGTTGTTAATATGCCAAGAACCATCAACACTTTTAAAATAAGGGTCCCTTTTATTAATGTTAGATAATACATAATTAAGAATTACTTTGCATTACTAAGTGTGTTATTTAACGAATTAGTTAGCAGGTAATGCTTTTTAGGTTTGACAGCATTTATAAAGGGTTAGGTCAGGCTAAACACATTGAACAAAACCTTTTTTTAACCTTGTGCTTCATAACTCTCAACAAACAACCATAGGAAATGATTACTTCAGACATTATTAAGGCTTTATTAACACTGTTGTTCATGCATAGATAATGTTAAGCAAGCCAACTCAGTGGCCTTGTGGTCAGAGTCTCCGTCGGAGGTTCAAACCCAGGCCGAGTCATACCAAAGACTTTAAAAATGGGACCCCTGCTCTGCATTAAAGGGTTGGATTGGGGGGTGAAACCCACCAAATGGTTTCCCGAGCGCTGCTGTGTCTGCAGCTCACCGCTCCCCCAGGGGGTGGGTCAAATTTCACACACCTAGGTTTGTGACAGATAGTTTGATTTAATTGAATTTAAGCGCTATGCATAAATAACCCCAAGCAATTGCGTAGAGAAACTTTTTTATTTATTGATTGCATTAGTTAGTGGTTAACTGATGTTTGTAAGCAATAATAAAAGTTTCTCCATGCATTTGATAGGGTTATGTTGTCATAATGCCTGCTTAGCGCTGTGTATACATGAACAACGATGTCATTATATGTAAAGCATTAATAATGTCTGAAGTAACTATTTCCTATGATTGTTTGCTCAGCATTAGGAAGCAAAAGGTAAGAAAGGTTTTATTTGAAGTTTTTTAGCCTGACCTATAAATGCTAGAATATCTCATATGCATTAATTGCTTGGTAATTCATTAAATGATGCAATTATTAATGCAAAGTAATGCATGAAAGTGTCTGTTAATACATTATTTATTAGTTAAATAATGCTTCATTATGCATTTACTAACATTTATAAAGGAACCCCTATTATAAAGTTTTACAGAAATGTGTAAAATACAAAGTCACATTAGTTTTATGCTAAAGATGTGCAATTATCATCTCTCCTTCCACTCCAGTTCTTGGTTGCACCATCCGGATGAAGAAACAAGCCCCTCACCGAGCAACGACTGCTCCCTTATCCTGTCCCTGTGTTGTTATGGTGGATTTTGAGCTACTTTGCACAGCAGCTTCTATCTGACTCCTCCTCCGGTGTGTTTTATCTTGAAAGACCGGACACATGACGGCCTGTTCTTTCGTCAAGGACAGACATGAAACACGTCCTTTGTGCAAGGCTTCCCATGACACAGCTGGTTTGGCAGACATGGAATGTTATCTCTGCTGTCAGAACAGGAATCTGCACAAGAATGTGTGTCTGTGTAAAAATGTGTGTGCAAGCAATCTGCAAATGTTACTGGTGCCTGTGGTTTGGCCTTTTCATCCCAGCATGAAACCAGGGTTTGAATTTGGTCTCAATACAATCACTGCTCTGCTTCATTTATGCTTGATGAAGTTGAAAAATTGTGTTTAAAAATGATAAACTGCTAAAATAATAATAACATAATAATAATTTAAAAAAGAAACTTTAAAGCAAAGCTATAGAGTGGAGGATATCTTTCTTTGGTCATCTTCACTCAATCTCAAAATGTTCAGGCAATAAAAAAGAAGAAGGAAACACCTCACAAATTTTTTTTGAACAAGTTTCAATTATTTATTCACTGTATGCCAAATAACCTCATAGCCTCCAGATTCACAAGAACTGTTAATTTCAGGAATTCAATTCAATTCAATTTTATTTGTATAGCCCAAATTCACAACAACAGTCGTCTCAATGGAAACAAATTTTAAAAGTGGCCAAAAAGGTTTTGAAGATTTATGAACATTTTGAATTATCCTTTTCCTTTACATATTTAAAAAAAAAAACCTCCAAACTCTATTACTGATGTTTCTAGGAAAAATCCTTTCAAGAAGGGTACATTCCATTAAATTAATAGGAAGGAGGAGCAGAAGGTTGAGTTGGTGCTGATGATCCAAAGCTCCAGATAGAAGCAGCTGGGTTCCCAAAAGGTTCAGCATCAAACCGAGCATATGATGATGATGATGATGCTGCATCCGGAAGCATTTGAGGAGCTGGCAGAATGACTATGTCAAACTTGACCTCTGGATCTGAAGCATACTTGATGTCGAGGTAAACCTGTGGAAAACACCAATGTTTGTCAGTGTTCTCTTGTTTTACAGCCATATTTCAGACCATGAATTTAAGATCTTATCACAATCTTCTACAATAATTTCTCCAAATAAAAACATAACAGTAAATGATCAGGTAGCAAAGTAAATACAAATAAAAGTGCTCCAGCCTGTCCCAGCCACTGTTGGGCATAGACAAAGTACACCCTGGACAAGTTACCAGTTTGTCATGGGCTACACACACCTAAGGACAATTTAGAGTAATCTATTAATGAATTAAGCACATTTTTCTGCCGTGGTAGAAAGTTGGAAGGCCCAGCGAAAAAACCCACACGTGCACTGAGAGAACATAAAAGCTTCACACAGAAAGGTGAGAGTGTTAACCACTACTCCACTTTGTAGTCCAAGAAACTATGCAGTTTATCAAAAAAAAGACAAAAATGCTTCAGTGATCATCATTTTATTCACATGCCATATTTTTGTAAGCTTAAGCATCTTTTCATTTCAGCTTATGGCTAATTTTCAATGAGTTCTATCCTAGAGTTACTGCAGAACTGCATTGTGGGATCAACTCCTCCTTTGAGCTACATCAGAATATGAGTGAATGGTCCTCAATGGAACTGATTTTTCTGAACTTTATATGATTCTTTGACTTTAGAGATGCAGTTGAGAAAAAAGTTTTTTTTAATACATTTACAGTAAACTCACAAAATTCGTATCACTTGGAACCCCTGACTTTTTCAGTAAATATGAGTGTTACTTATACATCTGTGTTGTTGGCCCTGTTAAATCGTTGCTCACCTTGAGTCTGTATTCTGCTTTGATGATGTTGCAGTTGAGGATGGATGGCTCAGCATCATGGGGGATGGCAAGGACCTGTGTCACTGTTTGTGATACCTTCTGTGGAATGGGAGATCCTTCCTCTTTAATGAGATCTTTAGTATGGACTTTTCTTCTCCCTTTTGCAAAAAAACTCTGCTTTCTGTAAATGCAGTACTTGGGCTTGATCTCACGAGAGGAGCCGTTTTTGATGAATGACACCACCTTTATTCCTTCCCCTGTGAGAAAGAGCAAACATGTGCATGTCAAACCAAACCTTGATATCAAACCTCCATTTCAGGGCTCTTACCTTGAAGGAAGCCGGATTTTTCAAGATTTACTTCCATAGCCAAAGACCCTGAGGTAAAGACCTTCATTTTCTTGTCCATAGACATGCGTTGTGGTGTCTAAAGAGAGACAGGTAAACAAAAACAACAAAAGCATTAAAAGATTGAACCTATAAGCTTTTCTGAAAATGCTCAAATAAAGAAGATAAAGTAGCCCATAACATTTAGCGGTCAATCTACTAGTGTGCAATGTTAAAATTCAAATAAAGTTACCCCCTGATACAATAATATTTCCTGTAATACCTACCTGTAATGCAGAGATGTCACTGAGGTCAGCTTTTGACACAAAGGTGACAGTTGTGGATTCTTTCTTGTCAGGCCTCATGGATCTGCTCAAACAGGCCTCCAATGAATACACAATTTTACCATGAGCCCCTCTGAAGGAGGATGGAACATTCCTAATGAGCAGGACAGAGAACAACAATGAGAAACAGTTGAGTCGATAATACTTTTTCAAGATTATTTTGAGAAATTTCATTACAGGCAATATGTTTTGAATTTATTTAAAAAACATATTCATAAAACATGTAAAGACATAAGACATGAAACATCTGCAAACAATCTAAAAGTTCAACTTTCATTTTTGTAATTACAGACCATATAAGAGTTTTGTCTTACTGGGCAGGAAACTGAAAGGTGAATGGGTAGACATGGACTCCTGGGGCCACAACACTGGAATCTTAAATACACAAAAATGCTCATTAATTTGAAACAATGATTAAAAATATTACAGAAACGTTTGTTAAAAGTTTGATTCCGCTTCTGATTCAAATGAAATCAGATAAGCATAAAACATTAGGCCTAGATTTTATCAGACCCACTATGGGGTGCAGGTTGAAGTCTGGGTGTGCAAAGAGTCCTTAAAATGCATAAAAAAAGCATGCTAGCATCATATCAGTTCATCTATCTTCTCCTTTGATCTATTTGATCAGTCTCATAAGTTTTATGTTGAAGGCTTTTCCTGACACTACCCTCTGCTTTTACCAGGCTTGGGACCGGCACAAGCAGGACACTGGTTTGTGCCCCATTGAGGCTGCATTCATCTTTTTATTTTTATGTCTGTCTATTGATCTGTCCGTCCATTTTAATGTTTATTTTTCTTTTATTGCGTAAATGTCTTTATGCAACGTTCAGCACATTCAGGACATTCTTGGTTTTATTTAAGGTATTTGTATATTTTACATTTTGTTTTTTATTTTTTTTCCGCAATTTTTGTGAATTTTCAGCCCAATTGCATTGAGAAATTCTTCAAATACCATGCAACCTATGCAATATTGGTATCAAAACGTTCAACACGTTAAGGACATTCACACTTGTACTTTTTTGTAATCATATCCTCTATGCATTTTAATGTTTTTTGCAATTTATACCAATTTTCAGCTCTATAGAAATGCACTTTGAAACCTATGCAATACTAGTATCAAAATGTTTATGAAGCTCAGGACATTACTGATAGTACTTTTTGATATTCTTATCAATTAAGCTTTTTTTTTTTTAAATTGCAATTTAGCCGATTTGTCAGCTCCATAGAATGCGCTTCAAAACTTGTGCAATATTGGTATCAAAACGTTCAGCATGTTCAAGACATTCCTGCTTGTAATTTTGGTATTCATATGTTTTACGCCTAATAAAATGTAACGCTATTAGCCAATGTTTTAGCAACCTCCTAACTTCGTGACTATTTTCAAAAATTTTAAGTCATTTAGCAACTTTAGCATTACGCAAATTGCTTTAGCCTTTTCAGCAAATCCCTTTAGCAATTAAAGTAATTTGGGTCAGCATGTTTAGCAAACAGCTTCAGCATCTTCAGGGACCACATTAAACAAGAAGCATTCACACTAGCATTATCGCAGGTAATGCAACATTCCTAGTTTTATTTGTTGTATATTTTGCTGTTTTGTGTATGTGTTTTTTTTTTGTTTTGCTTTCTAATTTTTATTTCTTTGTGGATTTTTGTGGGCCAGCACATTTGGGGGGGGGCAGTCACTGCTTTCAGACGGGCATTTCCCCGCTTTGCCCGTGCCTATATCCAGCCTTGTATAAAGACACAATGACATAACAACAGTAACTTTTCACAAGAAGTTTTGATAGAAATCTGAGATAAAAACATACTCTTATAACGCTTTGAAGGTACAATTGTGCACTGCCGTGGCTTCAGTGTGTCTCGCTATTTAACAGCAAACATCAAATCAATATCTTCTAATTGGAAACTGCTAAAAATCTATGAAGAATTGAAGAATCAATGAAGATTGAAATGTTGTAGCAGAATATATCCTGCAAAACTTAAAGCTTATTTGTGGCAGTTTAAACATTTTAATTATAAATACATATCAGCAATGAAATTATTTAATGTATTTTACCCTTAATTTACTAATAAGCAGTAGAAGGAATATCATTACCTTGAGTGCTATAAACTTCCTCACTCATATGATAATAATTAACCTGAGGGCTATTAGCAGCTTCTGAACTTTACTTTGAAAAACCACAATTGACCCAATAGACTGATAAGAAGCGGAAAACACTCATCAAACACACACCCAATACTTACATTCTGAGCTTCGGTTTACCAGCTGGACATATTCACCGTCTTAAAAGAGAAACAAGTTTTTATTTATTGTAGGCACAAAAACAAGGTCTGTGTTTTTTTGTCACACATCGATTTTAATGATACGTTTTTTCCTCAATAAACAGTCCACTAATCTTCAAAAAATACAAGGACGTTCTAACATAACTGTACATCCTTTGACAAGCAACAAGCAAGAAGTGAAGACTCAAATCAAGTGCTTATTGATTATTGATTGTCTTCAGAAAATGTTCATTCATGATTTTATTTCAGTAAACAGTAGCATGAAACACACACCATGTAACAGACATGTAATACTCACTGATTATAATAAGAATACAATTTCATTCACCATGTTGTTCAGTTCATTTGAATTTGTTCAAATTCAAGAATAACAGAGGCTTGAAAACTCCGGCTTTTATCAGCAGCGGAAACAGAGGGTTCAGGTTACAGACTGTAATATATATATATATATATATATATATATATATATATATATATATATATATATATATATATATATATATATATATATATATATATATATATATATATATATATATATATGTAATACTCGCTGATTTTAATAAGAATACAATTTCATTCACCATATTGTTGAGTTCCCTATGATTGTCTGTAGAACTGAATATATTTTTGTCATCAGCAAATAATATGAGTTTTACAACTTTTGACACACTGACTATATTTTTTATGTAAATTAGCGCTAGTTCTCTTATACACTTATACACCCCATACACTTCGTTTGTCAGGTAGGATGTCATGATTGAGAGTGTCAAATGTTTTTTTTAAATCAATGAAAATTCGAGCAGCATATTTCTTTTTGTCCAGAGCATTTGGGATTTCCTCCACAGCATAAATGATAGCCAATGAGGTTGATCTGTTTTCTATAAAACCATATTGGCTTTCATTTATAATGATATGTTTATCAATCTTACAAATTCTATGAAAGCAGCAAAAAAAAACTAAACTCACCCTTAGACTCTTTGCTTTGTATGAAGTATGTTTTCAGAGTGAAGAATTTCTCCTTGGAGTGGTACACAACAGTAGTCTTACCGTACGTCTCTGACCACATAACATCAGCCTTTGCCTTGAACTTAACAAACAGGGACTCGATCTGGCAGTCTTTACCCATTTCCAGGGTGACTTGTCCTGTAATGAATTCTCCATTAGTGAAGGTGTTCCTTTCATTGATGGGGTTGTAGGTAACGTCTAGCTTTTTCACTGTGGACTCCATGGTTGTCTGCAGTCCAACAGGTCGAGCTCTTAGAACACAAAGGTGTGTCTGTAATGAAACTAGTCCATATATATTCACTACATAGCCCCACCCCTCAGAAAAGTACATCAGATAACTGAAATGCACCATAAAATCAGTCAGTTTAACCCTTTTTGTTCTATTCTGACTAAATCTGTGTGATTTAAAAGTTTAATCTATGAAAATTCTTTAAACTTTTAGGGAATTAAGTTACAAAAAGACACATAATTTTAACCCAAAAAGTACCCCCCCCACACACACATACACACACACGCCTTGCATGTACATGTGCACACACGTCAGACATGTTTGTGACATATAATAAGTGGGGCTTATTATATTGAAAAGTAGATGAACAACGTAGTCAAAATCCTTTTAGTACTCACACACCTAGTGGGTCAAATTTGTTCTCCACATTTGACCCATCACCAGGGGCAGCAGTGAGCTGCAGACGCGCTCGGGAACCATTTGGTTGTTTAACCCCCCAAACAAATCCGTTAATGTTGAGTGTCTAGCAGAGACGTATTGGATACCGTCTTTGGTATGACTCAACCATGGAATTGAACCTTCCAGGTCTCAGGGCAAACACTATGAAACACCAAATTGTCATCCAAATGATAACAGTTAACAAGTAGCCTACTAATTGAATTGATCTGATAAAAACCGTCGTTATAGGCTAAATCTTTTTCAAGTTTCCAAGTTATCTGACAAAAAAATACTCTATAACATGCCATCATTTTTTTCAGTTATGATATTCCGCTAAATTTTCAAATCAGGAGCACAACTATTACTTAATGTGACTATGTAAGAGCTGGGTGGTTTGAAAATCACTTTAACTGACAGCTTTGACTCAAAGTAGTCAAACAAAGGTTTTCTTCTGTTTATTTTTACAGTCAACTTAGACTGGAGATTGTATTTGAAGCTAAAAAGTAAGATGTGAAATACAAATAAAAAAAGAAATTCAAACAGCAGCAATGTACTTGTGCCACTGCATTTAAACCAAACAATGTATTTTGGTTTGCCATTGCATTCTGAGAAACTGGTAAAAAAGTTTCCATGACAGGAATTTTATTATACATTGTGTTATTAGAGTGTATATTGAGGGTAAAAGTCCCACTCCAATCTTCTTTTGATTTGTTGTAAAAGTGTTAATAGTCTTTCAAATATGACTATGTCGTTTCTAACCAAAATAAAAAAAAAAAGTATAATTTTCCAGGACATAATTTCTGCAGAGCGTGAGTAGTTCAAAAGAAATTCCCCTCTGCAGTTGGAATCGTTGGCCCAAAGCAACCCCATCCACACTTCCTATCATCCATCTGTTACTGTGCTCTGTTGTTATCTTACAGCCCCTTATAACCCCAACCTAACATTACTGTTCCAAGAAAAATGATCTATCCGGCCATACATTTGGATTTGAACCAAATACCAGCTCAGACAAATAAAACAAAAACATATATTGATCGATTAGTTTACGAGTGAATGCATCAGAATTGAGCAGAGCAGGGAGCTTGTGGCTCGCCGTTTTAACTTGTATGTCACACTTGTCGTCTGCTCCTAGATCACAGTGATATGAATAAAGACTTACTCAGAAATGCAACTTTAAGCTTAATTATCTTAGTAAATATGATCCATCATAAGAAAAATGTCACAAAAACATTTTAAAACACCAAAAGCATTTTTTTTGTCAGAATGGGTGATTCAGTCATCAGTCCTTGGGTGCACGGTGCAAGCCTGCATGGTAGCAGTGTCGGGGTTTAGTCTGGCTAACAAACATTTTAAAACACCACAGAACATATTCTCTGTTGTTTTAAGTTTGCATGTATATGCGGCTCATAAACAGAAAACATTGCATCACAAAACACAAACACAGAGGATTAATTCTTTTTTGGAGACAACTGTTTAGTGCCAGGTCAGGTCCTATATCTCAAGGTAGTACTGTAGCAAAGGGCAAAGGTTGCAAAAGGAGGGGGCACCTGACTCACATGACCTGAAGAGTTGTTAACCGCCTGTAAGATGACGACACGGAATCTTTGGGCTTTTATTATAGACTTAAAGGAAGAAAAGAATGTATGTATTTTTTCCATTTGAATAGACGTGAATAGGAAAGAGTCCCTGTTTTATCTTTTTCATTGATGAACACACACATTTTTATCAGTAGAAAGACTAAAAAATGTGTTGCGAGTCAGAGCTCATAGAAATTGTATCATTTTTTATTCTGCAACAGGGGTTCACTTCCCAGGGCGCACAATGAGCTTAATCCAGTGTAGGTTCTTAGGCATGACCCATCACACTGCTGCGTGTGTAGTCACAAGGGGACCCAAGTCTGGATCTCCCTGTGCCGCTACCTAGCCAGATGAAATTAAGGGTTGTGTCAGGAAGAGCAACTCTCTGCCGACGACCTGTGCGAATCAGTGAAAGCTGATTTGCTGTGGCAACCCCTGACGGGATATGTCAGAGGTTTGTGAACAAAAACATAAAATGTTTAAGAATTTAAAGATTTGTTGCATAATTTTATAAACGGAGTTAGCTCATAAATTAACCAATAGTATTGTTACACATTAACTCACCGTACTGAAAATTTGAAAAAAAAAAATATGTTGAAACAGAAACATTGACGTTTGCTTTGGGATCACCCAAAAGGTCCTGTGAAATCTTTATTTGTTTATTGATTGATTTATTGATTTATTTATTGGTGCAGTAAATACATTTTTAACATGATAATCATTTTTTAGATTCCAAGAGAGATTCAGAAATGCTTCTATTAATGTTAAGTCAATAAAGACTTGTTTTCTTGCAGTATATTTCACAGAGCGGATTAGTTAAAGTATGAACAATTCATGAAGGGATTCACATGGAAAATTTCTAGACAGTTTCTCACTCCACTTCAACATAAGCTAATAATTTTTGTGGATATTATTTTTACATTTAATTATTTTAGAAGTTATTTTTTTATTTTTGTCTGTCTAAGAAAAAAAAGGGTAGCTTGAAAAAAAGAAAGAAAATAAATGAAGTCTGTGATTTGGAAACTTTCTATGTAAAAACTGCAAATGTCAATAGCGTACTAACAAAATTTGAGTATATCATTGATAGTCAGTCTGCTTTACATTGATTCCTCCCTATAGTAGATTACAGACTCTGTCGATCAACCTAAGAGCAAACTCACACACACCATGGTGAATGTGCCTAAGAAAACAAAAAAGATCTGCGCTTTTAAAACTTAGAAATGTTCACAAATTTGTATTAAACCACCTTAAGAGGGCATGACGTCAAAATATTTTGATGTTTATTGGAATTAACTTCCCCCTCCTGACATGAAAAAAGCAGAAAACATGTCTGATCCGTTGTGAGTCATCTCTGCTCCTCCTCAGACACCGCAGGCAGGACGACAATGTTGAACTTGAACTTTGGGCCACCCCCAAACTTGACATCCAGATAGAACTGTAAATGGAAAATGATTCGTTTTCCAATATGCTATGTTTACATAACAGTGCACCAACGTAAACTTAAAAAGACGTGAAGACCCACCTTGAGCCTGTACTCCATTCTGATGATGTTGCAGTTTAAGACGGACAGGCCTGTCATGGGTGGGATGTTGATGGTCCTAGACATGGCAGAAAAATTACAAATTTATGTAATCTAAAAAAGGAAGACGGAAAAACACCATCACTCTGGACTTATCTCATTGGAGACAATCGGGGCTTAACAAAGATTAACTCATTTTTTTTCACTATCTTAATCTAAGAGCATAACAAAGTTCCAAGCCCACATGAATTACCTGCAAGAGGGACGTCTATTTTTATCACAGTGCAAAAAAGATAATCTGTGTTGGTGGAAAATGACGAATGAAGCACCTTGGCAAAAGCCAGTCATTGGAATGGTTACATCCATGGTTATGGCTCCTGAAGAGAAGACCTTCATCTTCTTATTAACCGTACTCTGTTGAGGACACTGACAGAGAAATTTACAGAATGTTTATTCCCGCCAGGAAAATTAGTTTCCTGAAAACACATTTTTGTCTCATATAAAGGCCAAACACACAGCCACTACGCTAAAATTTGCCCATTTTCCACGACTGAAATTTAGGTCTTTCATGATATCTTCATGATATACGTAATTCATAAGTGTTTCTTGCGTTCGTCATACTTTGATGTAAGCAGATGTCTGTCGAGGGTTTCGGCCAACGGGTGTTTACGTGAATTTTGTTTTGAGCTGTTCAAAATTTTTGGTCAGAATTATGCAGTTTATACGTATCTTACAATCTCATACGCAATTATTATGTAAATCTTACGCAATTGTGCGAGATTTTTCCTGAATGCATATGCATATTTGTGGCATACCGGGGCTGTTCCACGTATGTCTAATGGACTCTTCAAGCACGGACCACCGCTAGATAACTTTTATTTTGCGTAATTGATGCACGAAACATTACTGAATTGCATAATAATCACAAACAGTTCATGTTTTTGTATATTCTTTGCATGGTTTATTTGTACTGCTTCACTGGTTTTAACCGGTTCGTTTGTGATACACTGTTGAAAATTTCAAATAAAGACCAAAACTTTTCACACTCTTTCCAAATATATTTACATATGACCAATTTTCATCCATACAATATGTGCAAAATTCACATAGTGGCTGTGTGGCACGGCCTCGACCTCATGAAAGTAGGTCAGTGTTGGCTGAGGGTACCATCAGTGGATCTCTGTTTAGTGCAGGATCTCTGTTTAGGTTTATTTTGTTGATGAGGGTGAACTCTGCCTTCGCTTTGTTGTCCGTTCTCATGGATCTGCTCAGGTTTGCCTTCACTTTGTAGATAATCTTTCCAAATTTTCCCCGAAAAGATGATGGGAGTTCTCTGACAGCAAACAGTGTCAAGAAAACAAAAGCATTTTCAAGAACACGGTCAAAATATCACCAATGCCAATGCAAAGAAAACTCACTCTGCAGGGATCTGGAAGGTGAATGGGTAAACATGGCAGCCTTTGCTAACAATATTGTTGCCTAAAATAAATTGCATTAAAAAATAGGCATTACACACACTGATCCAGCATATTGAGCCCAAATTAAATATAATATAATATATATATCTGCTTTTTACTCACCCTGATTCTTTTCAATAAGAGACTGCTTGATAGTGAAATATTTATCCTTGCTGTGATAAGTCATAATTATCCTTCCATAAACTTCTGTCAATTTCACTTCAGCTTTCCCCTTCAGTTTTTTACAGAGCGACTCTACTTTGTCCTCCTTTGCCAATTGAATCGGTTAGTTCAAAAGGGGCCCAAGTCCAAGAGGTTTGTTTTTCCAGGAAATGATCTTAAGTGCATAGCTTAAAGGGAGGCTACACCAAATGATTAATACTTTACCCAGATTTAGCACCAGTTCATAGCTTACAAATGCTATAATATGAAGCACCTCACTTTTATAATTACAGAGGACTAGCAAACTAAAGTCTCTGGACTTGGGCCCTTCTTGAATTAAACAGGGACGCTGCCATATTAGATAACTAGTGCTGTCATCTATGGGATAAAGCAAAACTCATGCAACAGAGGCCCAAGTCCAGGAATTTGCATTAATGCATTTTAAATGTCAAGCATAGTCAATACATTTCAACGGACTTGGGACTTTTTTGCACATAATCAGATAGTTTTTCCCTTGAAGACCATAGAACATATAATATCTCTATTTTGAAAAATTGTGGACTTGGGCCCCTTTTGAACTAACCGATTCAATTCTAATGTCCAGAGATGACATCCCCTCTGGTGAAAATATTGCTTTGGTTGATGGGAGTATACGCCATGGAAAAACTTTTAACATTACTGACCATGATGCACAAAAGTAAGCAAATAACTAAATGAGATAATGGGGGCAAAGGCTTTATGTGATGGAGGGTGTGTACACACACAGGTACGTTAATAATTAAACTGTGAGCTTCATGGTTTATGGATACATGTTTCAATATAAAACAAACAAATGAAAGCTTAATTTAATAAGCTGTTTTAAAAAAGGAAAGTGCAAAGGAAAAAAATCCGAACATTTGTTGGGATTCTCAATTTTCTTGCTAATTTTTTTTATTAAATTCCAAAAAAAGTATACCCATTAAATCCTTTGTCAATGGATTAAAATACTTTGCAAAAGCAATTATCCTCCGCTTCGCGTCAGATGGTTAAGGCTTCCATGGCGTGCACTAATTTCTGATAATGCACACTTTGTCAGCCATTAACCCTTACATAAAAGTTGACTTTATTTTTCTTATATCTTTTTGTGGACCAAAGAGCAGACAGCAGCTTTTATAGAGCTCCGGGAAGAGAATGATCATCTGTTCACTGGCTGGAGCTTGGAGGTATAAACATCCATTTTCACACCTCTTCGTTACAGAGTTAGAGCCTCTAGTGTTTTGATGTTAAACATATTTTTTAGAGGAATCAAATCTATTATCCCTCTTTTTATCCCCCTTTTTGTATGTGTTTTTCAGGGCAATCTTACAAAAAAATAAAGGAGAAGGTTTCTCCCACTCATTTATGATTTTCCCCATGTCATTTATGATTTTGTGTGTTCAGGATTGTACGTATCCGCAGCGTCAGGAGAGGGGGTTAGTGGGAAGCCCACTGCTGCTACTTGGACAGAGACCTTCCACCAGTCCTCCTGTCCTAATTTCCTCTATCCATGAGGAAAGTCCAGGGACAAGTACAGCAATGGGTGAAAGAGAGGAGCTTGAAGAAAGTGAGGAAGGAAGGAGTCAGCTACCTGCTGGAAGAAAAAGAGGAACGGACAGTGATGAGCTTCTAGATCTAATCAGGGAGGACACAAGGCTGCAGAGAGACAGAAAAGCAGAGAGCACAAGATAGGAGGGAGACTTTTAACCGACTTTTAAGTCTTTTGGGAAAAAAAGGTCAATAAATGAAATAACCTACCAATGATTGCTGAGAAAAAATAAATTAATAAATGAATTTCATATGTAATATACTAAAAACATTTGAGGTTGTCTGAATGCAAATAAAGGAATAAATCCAAAACAGTAATTGTCATGAATTCACACTTTTATTTACAACTATTACAAAGTTGGTCGACATAGGCAACTGAGACCCAGGGCTGGAACTTTCTAGTTGATGATTGTTACGTCTTGCAGGGTGGTCTGCTGAGAGAGTTTCAGGATGCGGCTTCACTCTACACTGTGTCGTCCATCAACAGGATTTGCAGGGCTGGCTGTGATGGGTACTGCGTGAAGATGTAATAACTACACAAACATGAGATAATAAACGCACAATTTTAATCATTTTGTAAAATGAAAACTTTCAAACTTATCTCAATTATTTAGTTACCTGTTACCTCCAGGGCAGATAGTTGGTCCCGCCATGGAGCGTCGTTGATGGCCTCCAGACCAGCCTCCCCTGCTTTTGGAGAAATACTGTGGTCAGAGAAAGCTGCATTGAGTCTTTATAGAGCTATGAATGAATACAGAGAGGAGCTGTGGTTTGGATGAGTTTTGTAGGACATGTATAAGAACCTTAACAAAAGGTTTAGTGCAGTTTATTTATTTAAAACATATTATGAAAGCAATAGATACATTTATGCATTACAATACATTTATGTCTCTATTTGACATAATGATAAACAGTGGAAAACTTTAAGTTTATTTTATTAGGAATACTTGGGTATAAGTTAAAATAAGTACAGCAAGTATACTAAAGTGTCAGGATTGTTTTTTCTTAACAGATGGGGACAATTCTCCATGATTCTCCATCTGGAAATTCCAGGGTTTGGAGGCATAGATGACCTCTCTGTTGACTGTGAGCCAGGCTCCAAGCCCCGAAGCCTTTCCCTCAGGCACTGAGATCCTTCCATCCACTGTGGGACCCACGTTGGGAGGGTAGTTGTCTGCACGAGCACCAGATCCTACTTTGGAACGGAGCTGAGAATGTCTGACAGAGATACACAGTTAAAAACAGAGATTGAACTAAATAATTGTTGAAAATGAAATTATCTGCAGCCTTTGACCAGAGCTTTGACCTGAGAAGCTTTGCTGCATTCAGACCCTAAATACTTATTTAAAAATAAATGGAAAATGTTGTTCAGTTTGTTATTTTCTAGGCTGCGTTCGTGAATCACCGACAGACCTGATGTGCATTTGGGTCAAACACTATGAAGTGATGTAAAAACTAGCCTCAGTGCTATAAAGTCAAGTCAATACGTTTGTGTTTTCCTTTTTCATATTTCTAATATCAATAATATCTAGTTTAGAAATCTAAAATGAAAAAAAGCATTTAGAGAATACAGACTTTAATCATTATGCCTGTTCCAAATAGGTTTTACAGTGATGCATACACCGTACACTATTAGTGAAAACATTTCTCAGTTTTTTGTTTCTCCAACTAGTTAAAAATAATAACATCACTTTTTAATGCACACCCAGCAGCCAATCAAAATCGAGAATTTACCCGGATGATGGTATAATTTCTCACAGTGCACACTTCATCATTACATGATGCATAATTTAGAGTACACTGTCATGTTACACTTGTCATGTTACACATCTGTAAACGGTTTCTCTTTTTAACATAGAAAAAAGCTGATTTTACGATTTAATTAATGATATTAAAAAATCAAATTCAGTGAAACTGATACTGGGATATGAACCATAGTTTGAATCAAGCAGGACAAATTATACTCAATTGGTCAATGAATCCAAGTTCCTTTTATGTAAAAGGAGTTTAAAAAGGGATGCAAGTCTTTTGTCTTCCAGTGTCTCCAAATTCCTAACATTTTACAGATAAATTCTTAATTTTTCCACTATGTTTGCATTTAATGCTGCTTTGTGTCTCAGTTGCTGTCCTCTTATCGTCAAAGAATAACAACCTTCTATACAAATAGACTTCGAACCCTCACTGGATTCACCTGCAACAGGAAAGTCTATAACCTCAGGATGCTGTAAAGATAAACAGCAAGTAGAACCAACCCTCATCAATTTGGCACGTTGGACATTTTTTTATGTCTGGGACACAGAAAAAATATTCAAACATTTAAAATATTGCTATAAAAAAAATAAAGTTGGTCTCATGAATTTCATTTCCCTGTAGGCTATTAATAAAAGAGATCCACATTAATATTTGCTCATCCCCTGTGTCCGCTGTTAAATGGTGCTGCTGGTCTCAAAATTTAGCAGCTGCACCTGAGAAAATAGGCCATTTTCAAAGTCATTGTTCTGTTTTACTAAAAAGGCTATAGAATTATGTCATTGTGGTTTTCTGTTTTAGAGAAAGAAATATTAACATTCAAAAGCAGAAGAAGCTGGAGAGATTACTTCTCTCGGTTGGTCTGGGAACGTTTCGGGGTCAATAACATTACATAACATGTAAAGGAAGGTAAAATGGTGCTAAATGCACACTTGCAAAGTGTTTTTAGCACATATATGTCATAGACCTGTTAGATATGCAGCATCTTGGAACATGCTACACTAAACATGTGTGTGCCATAACCACTGAGGGGGGAACTATTGTGCATTTAGATGTAAAGGTCAACCTCACTTAGTGTAGAATAAACATAAAAATTGAAGTGTTTTCCAAAATCTGTCATCTAATCAGCAATCAGCCTCACAGATGCCTTCCTCCAATTCACTTCTTTCACTGCTTTACTGCTCGAGTCAGGACTTTTAAGTTTTGACCGGATTGGAGAGTAGTTTCTACCTCTAAAGACACTATTGTTTGATTTGAGACAAATAAAATAACATTCCTTATTCCAGATAGCAAATGTTCCAATGGAACAATCTTGGAGTGTTCCATGCACACATGGAACCTTATCCTCACATGACGAATTTCCAGGAGAAGTTTATTTTATTACAATGTCATAAAGATAGATGTAGCAGTTTGAAAGTCAGCTATTGCTCCATCAGCCTCTGTTATTGTCGTCAATCCATTTTTTTGGTTTTAAAATTCTTTGTTGGTTTAACTCTATCAAATTCTTAAATAAATGTTCCCTTTTTTGGCACTGCTCTATTCCGTTTTTATTATTTCTATTTTCCAAACATAAAATCTCCAGTCCCTTACCAACAGCATTTGTATTTATTAGTATTTAGTGCAAATACTCAATAGCAAAAGAAAGATTTTAAACCTAGTACGAAAACTCTCTGAAATAGAAGTCAGTTTCAGATTTTTATTAGTAAGTTGCTTGAGAAAGATATTACAGAAAAAATGTTTTTTACAAATATATAAACAAAAGTTAAAAAATTGCATTTTGCACAAAACTTTATATAAACAAAAGTTAAAAAAATGCATTTTGCACAGTCTGCGAACATGACAAATAAAACATTTCCTATAAAAATAAACACAAAAAGTACAGTTTCATTTTTGTAAGAAACAGTGGAAAACCCACGAGAATAACAGAGTTGAGATTTACTTAACGTAGAAAAAGAATTGTATACTAAAGATAGAATGACGTTAACTTTGACGTCATTCAACATGTGAGCATTTGTAACTTTAATGGAGGTAGCCACACTGACTGTAAAAAGCTTTAGACACACACGCCAGTCCAGTCACAAATCTAGACTTCAAAGTGTCGTCTGACACCTTAAGATACTATCTAAATATAAAAAGTACATCATTTCAAGTACTGTCAAACTTTATTACATCTGGAAATAATTTCCAGGACTAACATTTTTCTAGGTAGTTTATTTTTTTATTTTTTTTTTTAAATGACTGGTGTGAAAAAATTTTCTATCAGAATTTGAATTACACTGGAACTTACTTGAAAAGAAACAATACAATCAGGTCTGAAGTGTGCAATACTTTATACTCCAACCATACGAGTCATCATTTTTCAAAGATAATTAGATGTAGATCCATTTTCTAAAGCTTCTAATTGGTTCTAAACTAAGACATTAATTAGGTAATTTCTAGCTCCCCCTGCTGGTAGAATTATTAATTACAATTTCTGAGAGAAAACTGGAACAGAAGAGGTTTCAGATAATTCAAAGGCTACTAGCACACTTCTGATTTGAATCTGAAAATACAATATAAATACGAGTGTAATAGAACATCTCATTGCAGTAATTTCCATATTTATATTTCAGAAACTTTTAAAAGCTCGTTTGCAGGAGAGAGATGACAGAATAGGAAAAAGGTAGTTTGAAATGGTAACGTCTTACTTCTCGCAGAGGATTTCTTACAAACACTTTTAAAACTTTTAACTCTAATAAAGCAAACCTCTACCTGTAACATAGAGGTAAAACTAAAACCTGGAGAGGTAGATCTGCAGAAGAGCCCTGATAGGTTTCCATAGCACTTTGAGGTAAATCCGCTGTGATAAAACCATTACAGTCATTGAAAATGTTCAGACATAAAATATAGAATAAAACAAATCTAAAACAACAGCTGACAAAAAAGCTGATGAATAAAAACAGAAAAAAACAAGTTAAGACATAAATGTTTTTTTAAACTGTAACATTAAATCAGTTCAGTGGTATAAAACACAAGGAAACTCAAAACAAGTCATATTTGAACTTTTTTTTTTAAAGAATAGTGAAGTTAAAGTACACTTCCGGTTGGTATTTTGTGAATACTTTATCTCAACCTCATTCAAGTATGTCTACATTTGATAAATATGCTCATGATAAAAAAGAGGGAGGATTGTGTGTGGGCGTGTCACACAGTATGATGGGAAACAGCACTGTCAGGTCATGGGAACCTTTTATACAGAGGCTCACCTATAAGAAAAAGAAAACAGAAAAGAAGAGTTCATAACAAGATTATTAGATGTAGTTTCTTTTAAGTAATCAAAACAGAAATACTAAAGAAAACAAGTAGAAGAAACGTATTCATACGTCCACATCCACTTATAAATGATGCCATTAGAATGACTCTTTTGGGAATGTCAATGATTCCACTTTCTGACAAGTTTACAAATAAATGAAACGTTCATGCATGTTAGAGGACTGTGCTTTTGTGCCGTCTGTCACTAACACCAACCTCTATATTGTAGTGGACTTCAAGGATGCTGCAATGCGAGATGGTGAAGGATGCAGATGAAGGAATATGAAGCTTGATCTCTGAGTGCACGTCGGACGTGTTTGGCCCGACAGATTCTCCGGTCACAGATGCCAGCTGCAGGCAGACAACCTTTGTAGTGGTCCGCTCGTGGGAAAAGAAAGTCTGCTTCTGCTGTAGCTTCACCCGTGGAGTAACCGTCCTGGATGAAGCATTGCTGAACTCACAAGTGATTTTGGCAGTTTCTCCTGTTGGGTGAAGGAAAAAGATTCGGATGTGGACGCTTTCATATTTTTACATCATGCGGATTGAAACGGGGACTGGTTTACCTGGACTGAAGACTGTCTTCTCTGCCTTGACGGTCATTGTGATTGGACCTGAAGCACACCACAGACAGCACAGGGTCTTGCTGTTTGAGCCTATAAGGGGAGCCTGTGTAAACATGACACAAACATGCTGAATATTTGCACCACATTCTTCCAAAGTATCTGTTTACATGAGCAATCGTATCTGTGGACAATTCATTTATGGAGTCCATCCATTTATCTTCTTCCACTCATCTGGGTCACGGGGGAAGCAGTCTAAGCAAAGATGCCCAGACTTCTGTCTCCCCAGCCACTTCCTCCAGCTCCTCTGGGGGGGACCCCAAGGCGCTCCCAGACCAGCGTCTGGGGCCTCCACCCAGTGATGGAGTTATGGTCTATTTATAACTCAAGACAATTGTGACAGAACATTTCTTATTCCTCATCTTTACTAAAGGAGTCATGTGTTAGATAAAGAGGTGCTTTAATAGGCTTTTAATGTTACAATCAATAGACCAACATTGATTGAAACCCCAACTATCAGAAAAAAAACCTGTTTTTTCCCCATAAATCACTAAGCTTAGGTTTAAAAAGTAAGGAAAAGGTGACTTTGAAAAATTCATTTTCCCTCATTCAAGCTGGTTCTTTGAGCAGATCATAAATACACTGCTGTCAAACATTGATGTTTTGAACAGAACCTTTATTTAAAGGCCCACTCCAAAGAAAATCATGCTTTTGGTGTTTTAACATGTTCTTGTAGCATTTTTCTGATGATAAGGTGCTTTATAAATAAAGCTTAAAATAACATTTCTGAGTATTTCTTTATTCAAATTGTGGTGAATCAGGACCAGATGAAAAAAATGGCCTTGGAAAAAGCTTTTAGTTGCTACAAACTACGATCGGCAGGCCACAAGCGTACTGCTCTGCTGCATTCCGATGCATCCACTAGCAGACAATCCCTTAATGTCTTCTTTTCCTCCTTTATCCTGGCTCAAAACTGTACAGGTGGAAGCTTGTGGGCTACAGACTGTAGCTTCTACATCACTGCTATAAGCTTTTTCCAACTGCATTTTTTTTGTCTGCTCCTGATTCACGACAAAAAAGAAAGATAATAAAATAAAAATAAAAAACAGAAATGGTTTAATTAGCTACATTTTCTTCATACAGGTCCTCCATCATGAGAAAAATACTGCAAGCCCTTAAAAAAACCACAATTGTCATTGGAGTAAGTCTTTCAATGTGCAAATGCAGAAGTTTAATTGGTTCTGGAGAAGGATCCATATAGGCTTGATGTGTGTGTGCAGATCTAAGATTTGAAGAGTGGGACGTTCTCCATCTCTTACCCATAAGTCTGGCTTGTTGGTGTCAACGTGGTTCACAAAGTTCAGCTCAGTCACAAAGTCCTTGGACAGATGCCACGGTCTGTGGATGCTCACAGTCAGCGTGTATTCGATCTGCCCATGAACCCCGTGAAAGGATGATGGGAAATCTCTGCATTCATGCAAACACGGAGGAACACAGAGGAGAGGCTGTGATGAAGCTCTGCAGACTCATAGAGGTTTGGGAAACAAACAAAGCTGAAGAATTTGAAAAACGCACCCTTGTGGAAGCTGACAGGAAAACGGAAAAACATGCCTGCCGGCCTGTAGTTTTTCTTGTCTGGTGCTGGTGGCCCCTGCAACGTTCAGAAACTTTATTTAAAAGAACAAAAACATTTCAAAAGACAACGTGCGTTGCACAAAATTTCCCTCGTTTCTCCAGCAGGATGGCGCTTTCTAAACTGAAGAAGTCCACTTTGGCGCTGTGGTACCGCCGGTGTTTTCTCGAGCCGCTGGACCAGTGGACGCTGGCGCCTCCTTTCAGCTTCATCGTGAGAGACGTGACGCTGGTGTCCTTGCTGAGGTCAAAGGAGATGTGTCCCGTCACCATGTCGCCTTTGGAAAAGGTGGGTTTCCCGACCACCACGCGGCTGTCAAAACTAATGCTAAAATTCTGAATAGCGTGTTTAAACATGCTAACGTGTGGAGTTTGCACGCTTAAAAGCAAAAACTAATTATTAGGGAGGAAGAAAGATAAAAAAAAAAAAGAGTCCAACGCTTCTAGTTATCGGGCCACAACAAAGGGGGTCGTCACTGCGCATGCGCACTATAAGCGGGAGGAGGACACACCCTTCTGCAGACCATCACACCTTATTTACTTTAAATCAACACTACAAGCTGATATTACCTTTGCATTTAAAAAAAAATGCTTAAACAGGGACAACAACAATAACGAGAAGACTAACAACATCCAGAATGGGTTGATATGACTGGCTTTGCCTATCTCTTCAAAATAAAAGTACTTTGTTTTGGCGTTTTATTGAAATCAAATCAAATATGTGATTTGTTTTCTTAGTTATGGGAATTTTTCTACACGACTTTATGATTTGTTTATTATTTAAACTAGCTATCTCCCTTTTTAATTATAAAAAATATTAGGTTTCTTTAGCTAGAAAGAGGAAAACTGTTGTTACAGTTCAAATATTAGAAATGTTTCCAAAGGAAAATGACTGAACATGACTTTTTTTAATGTGCCATGCATTTAAAATCTGGGCATTTTTCTGTAGCATTTTTTTATTTATGATCACCACATTTGATCCTATTTAATATAAAATGCCATGTTGAAATGTATTTTGTTTATTTAAGGATCCTTATGTAAGAAATCGCCATACATTTTGCTGTTTTTGTGAGTGCAAAAGAGTAAAAGTAAATGTTCTGATGTTGTGAGAACAATTTGAAGGGTCTTTGCAACATCCACATTTTATGTACAGACAGAATCAGACTACATGCAAATCTGACATTGACTTTCATCCATGACAAATATAGATGCATCCAGTTGATATTACTCTTAAAAAAACAACAGTCTTGCATCCCTGTTCTGGACCTTCTTGATGGTCTTTTTTTTTGCTGCTTTTGATCAAACAACAGGGAAATGGTCCAAGTAACACACATCTAAAGACTGCAGAACCAATTTTCCTGTTTCTGTTGACATAGCATTGCATACTTAGTGTTCCTTCTCATTTTATTAACAATGTTCTTCAAATGTGTGGACCATAACTTTTTTTTTATTTTGTGTTATACCTAACAGTTTAACCTCCTTAACTTAATTGACTGATTCTGTGGCTTTGACCAAATGTTTTGTACCCAATAACATACAATTGGTTTTCAAAACATTCAGTTTTAACTAGTTTTTAGATTTAGTGCTTGAGAGGACATGGGAAGAAGTCAAAATATTCAATCTAATCCTTCCCATTTTATGTTGTGCTTAATTTATGTTCATAGTTGCCAGAGTACAAGACATGATATATGTGTAGACGAATATATAATTTATGAGTTCCAGTACAGATTATAGTAATAAATATGCATAAAATCTAGGAGTGATCTTTGCACCACTAGATGGCACTATAGGCTTATTTGTAGATTTCCTGCAATGAGAAACCATAAATGTCACGTTGCATTACATTCTAAATCAATCATTTCTGAAATGCTGCACAGGAGCATTTTAGTCATAAACATGTGTTATACTGTGAGTGTTTTATTGTCCCTTTGACAGATTTAAAGTACACAACATGGCTATAAAATGCTGATGATGGCTCATTAAAACTATCAATACAAGCATCTAAACCTTTTTCTACCTGTTGGCTGATGCAACCATCAGTTGATTTTTGTTTATGTGGAGGGCAAACAGCTCAACATGCCATCCAGATCATGACTTACAAGCTTTGTCCGTCAGCACATCCAACATGCTCCTCGTGAGGAAAACGATTAAATGCAAAAAGAAAAAAAAAGGTTTTACTTGATCAGTTGAGAATTATTCTGTGACACAGAACTGCATCTGTTTTTTTGGGTCTTCTTTGTACGGTATATGTAAACTACTCTTTTAGCAATTTTCACTCATAAACCCAGGTTTGTGTCATAGTCTGATAGATGAATTTGTTCGTCTTAAAATATTTTTTGTGTGTTGACAGTTATTAACTTGATGAAGAACTGGAACCTCTGTTAAATGAGAAAACAAGAAAACAAAACACTATGTGGAAATTAAACCACACTTTCTAACTTTAGATATTGATATTTAAAAGGGTGGGTAAAACAGACATTTAAAGGGCAAACTAAAGAACTATCAATATGAAAACATTTACTAACAAATTAAATGTAAGTTTATAAAATATGAGTAAGTTACAAAGTAATCACATTTAGCATGTTTTCCAAAAATGTCTAAGACAAATGGTCTTTTAGATTAAACTAAGAGTGGTAGGCCTTTAATTTCAGCCAAATGGATCAGACTGTATGTTTATTTATTAAGTTGTGTGTTATTCATTTCCATTGAGACTCTAGTTTTTTCTTCAGTTTTGTGCCCATGTTCTGTTCTGTTTCAGCCCCTCTTGTCACTTTTAACAACCTTGCTGCCTGTAGTTCAAGAATGGACATTTGAGTTAGTCTGATCTTAATCCAAAGTGAGTCAAAGGAACCCAGCGGATAAGCACTGTTATTGATCTGCAGTTTCTACACACCACCTCCCCTTTTCTGGTTAATCCACGGGGCCAGCTTTAATGACATTGAGGAGCTCCCCTGGCAGTCAATTTCCATTTGCAATTTAGATGGGAAGGAGGGAGAAGAGGAGGAGGAGGAGAAGGTGTATGAGAACTGTAAGAGAAAGAGAAGTGAAGGGTTTCTAGAAGATGTGACAGAGAGAAACTGAAGGGAGAAGATGGAGGAGCAATAATTGGCAGCACAACTCTGAAAAAAACAAAGATTTGGGAAAGAAAAAAAATTAAATAGAGGTAGAAAAACAAATATTTAATGACAGAAAAGCTTTTATTGCAACCATAATTTAGCGAAAGTT
Source organism: Oryzias curvinotus (assembly GCA_023969325.1). Classification (NCBI taxonomy): domain Eukaryota; kingdom Metazoa; phylum Chordata; class Actinopteri; order Beloniformes; family Adrianichthyidae; genus Oryzias; species Oryzias curvinotus. Next base: position 20,232,815 of record CM043714.1, read on the forward strand.
GAGCATAAAATTGTAATTTTAACATTCAAATTGGTCTCTAAATGTGCATATTTATTTATGAACCATGGCATACAAAATATTTAAAACTAATTATATAAAAATCTAATAAGCAGCACGCTTATATGAAGTGGATTTAAGCTCTTGAGACCCAAGCTATTTTTTATTTCTCAGTTAAAGGGCCCCAGGTAAACAGAGTTAAATACAGTGTTAATAAAACCCACTATGTGATGTCCTCGTATGTGGACATCAGGCCTCAAGAGGATCAAGGAATTTTTGAACAATCAAACCCCTATTTCAGTAACTAACAGAAGCATGTTTTACATGTATAATGAAACACGTCACAGATATCCAGTTATCTGTGTTTTTAACTGGGTTTGTTCAGAGAGGAGTGGGTTAATGTGTTGAATTTGTGCACAATGTGCACACACCAAAAGAATTCCTGCGGCAAAACAGGAAGCCACAGAGGGAACAGTTGGTAGCTGTAATCTTGTGTAGATCCTCTGATAGCTTTCTTCTTTGCAAACAATGCCAGCCAGGACTGAGGGGAATCCTGTAGATCGCTGAAAGACTCAACAACCAGGCAGAGCCGTGCTGGTTGTTAGTTTTCTGGCTGATCAACCCTCAGACAAGTCTATTGCAAACATAGGAAAAAAAACTTTATTTAAAAAAACAACAACACTGGGATTTAAATGAACACTGTTGTGCACACTGGTATGTATTATATGTTTTGGTGTTTTTTGTTGTTGTTTTTTTTTTCTTTTCATACCACAGTTCATGGGGATTTAGAATAGAATAGAATAGAATAGAATAGAATAGAATAGAATAGAATAGAATGGAATAGAATAGAAGGCTTTGATGTCATCATGGAAGGAGCATGACAAAGTTTGCAGACTCCATACTTTTCATTTGTGTACGTAACACAATCTTTTTGAACATGTGTCTATTAAAGCAGCCTTCCCCCCCCAATAATTTTATTTATTGGTTTGACTCAGGAATCCGACAGGGGAGTGGACCTTCCACAGTTTTTCTAAAGACGTTTTCATGATGAAGTCACACACAGTGTTTGTGGTCTCTGTCTTTCCGTGGTCACGCTTTAAGAGCTACTGCCACCATGATGTCATTTACCACACGACTAGTACGACAGAAAATGTGCAACAAAGAATGCAAAGCCATCCACAAATCAGCCTCAGTCGGCTCCTGTTGTTCTCCTTGTGGTTAACCCACAATCCAGCACTCTGACAAGAAATAAAAAACTGCTTCCCAACATGTTCTCATGTCTGGATTTTGTGTCGAAGGCTTTGCTCCATCACAGAGTGTAAGCGCTACCACATAAGACAAAAGAGGTGCTTTGTTCTATCGTCACTCTAAATCCTCCCTTAGCAATTACAGTTCACCTTCCAAAGACCTCAGTGAGGAACAGAGGAACACTTTCTTTTAAGGCAGGCGGCAGAACATAAGGACCGGCGCTCCAAAGGCAAATACATGCTAGGTGACTGCAGGTAAAAATGTTTCGAAAAAATATTGGAACTATCTACATCTTTTTTTGTTTTAAAGGTTCATGCAGCGCCAAAATCTGAAAAGGATTTACAAAATAAAGAGTGGTGCTCTTCATTTTACATTTTGTCTTTTGGTTCATGCAGAACCTTGAGTGTCTTTCACAACTAACTCCAATATTTGAGAAACTTTGTTACAACCATTTAGGTCAACGTCATAGAATTGATCTCATAGAACTCATAAAGTTCTCCAAATGCATTTGAATTCATTCCACATATATTTCACTGTGAGTATTCCCCTACTTCTAAGTAGTAATCTGTTATAAAGGGTTCAAATGTTCTTCAGGTTCTGTCCAAACATGTGACATGTGACAATTTCTGTCACATGACATGAGCTCATATAAGCTGCATGCTAAACTACACTGTGAATATTTAAGTGCACTTTAATTCACTCAAATATGATCATGCACTGCAAAAAGACTGCCTAAAACTAGGAAAAGAACTCTAATCTTGAGAAGAAAATCACTAGAAAGTAGTAAAATAATCTGTCCATGCATCATGCAGTTTTTACTTGACAAGAAATCTTATATCAACATCTAGAATCAAGCTTTTCCACACAAGCATTCAAAAAAGGAAACATAAGCTGAAAAGCTACATAGAATTATATAGAGTTGAATGTTAAACAGCCCAATAACGTGTTTTTTTTTTTTTTTTGCCATTTCCAAGGAAACGTTTTTATGTATCTAATTGCAGTTCATTTTGATTACAGTGACAAAAAACTGTCATTTTAAAACAAAATGAGAATATGGTCTTAGTACAAGTTGGGCCATCTTAATAAATCCTCATAAAATGTAAAACTAGCACTTGAATCTTGCATTTCATGAGCTTTTTTTCATGGTCTTCAAAACAACTGAGTTGGATGTTAAAAGCCGTCAGAGAGATTTAACGTGGCTTCTCCATATTATGAAGTGGTGCTGTTTAATAAAATGCATTTAGATGTCTTAGGATCATTTCTTAAATCCAGCAATTTTAGTTTTTTGGAGTCATAAAACAACTTTTTCGGTTGTCAAGAGCACGGAGCAAAAGAATTTTGACTCATTTTAACTATATTTTCCTAATTTCTAGATCCTAGCTCTCAATGAGACATATAATTCTCAACTGTGCTGATTAGAGCAAAGATGTTGGTCAAAGATGTTGAATATCTAAAAAAAAAGGTGTTAAATCTTTGCAAAAAAGTCTTGAGCTAAATCTTGAAGCACAAGTAGTACATACAGTAACTGCAGGTGGGAGATGTGTCCAATCACCAAATAGTGGCTGCTTTAAAATTAAAGTTTCAAATATCAATCAAGCATTTTCTTTAATCACAAAACTTTTTTAATTCACTGTAACAGATTTGATGAGCAGGTCCAGAGCTATTATGTTTAACTAGATCAGAGCTTCTACCCAAGGGAGGCAACAATTTGACACTTCACTGTCTTAAAGCTTTGGAAAATGCAACCGCAACCTATCACATTCCATCTTAAGGTCATAAAATAATTACTTTACCTAGAAAAAGGACACTTCCTTTGAGCAGAGACCAAATTATTGGGTTATTGTCACATCAAACTTTGACACACAGTTGAATGTCTTCAGGAATCCCTACATGTCAAATATTTTGTTCTTTTTTTTTTTTTTGGAAAGTGAAATTAAACTCTAAAAATGGCAGTCTTCATATGAATTAACATTTTCAGAATTCTGTGAGGGAAAGTTGAAAGTTTTTTTTACCTAACCCATTGTTTTCCATGCAGACTACAAAATTAATGTAAAAATTGAAATTTTGCTTTTACAGGCATATTAATAAATACTTACCTGATTTAAACTCCAGAGTCCTTTTATATTATTCTTTCTGTGCATTTAATCATTTTATCTTCCTAAATCAAATTTCTGCTTGCAGAATGTTCTGTAACTTTTTTTTCTGTAGCCCTTATTACCCATAGTTCTCTGCTGCAGTAACGAGCACCTCACTGCATTTCTGTCAGTCACATCAGCACACAGTACACGCTCAGCCTGCTCAGATCATCGGGAATTTCACCGATGGAAAACCTGCTCAGAATTCCAAAAATGGCTCTGCATACATTTGATTGAGATGGAATTTTCACTTCAACCCAACTGCTCTTTTTCTAAACTTAGTCTTAAAAATGAGATCATCTTCCAGCTGGGCAACCAAAATAAATAAAAAAACTAAAAAAAAAAAAAAAAAGATATCACTCTGTCTCACAAATTTGAATGAAATGATGCCTTTTCTGATTTTTGAACACCTGTTCAGTAGAAACGCCTGAGGGTGTTTGAGTTATCAACTATTTCAGCCATGAAACTGTAAAAAAGAATGCCAAAATAGGCACACACAAAAATAATAACACGTGAGATCTCATGCTTTAATAATGTTTGCTGTTTTTATGTCTGTTAGATAAACTCTCAACACATGAAGCAAAAGTCTGGGGCGACATGCATTCAAGTCAAAAACAAGATGTTAGAGTCTAACTACTTTTCATTCTCCTGATGTTATGAAACTGATGAGATGTGGAATCATACTTGCTCGGATGTTCTTCATACGTTGCATTGCTGTTGCATCAGATTCCAAAAGAATTATTTTTGTCTTGAAAGTTCAATGTCTAATTTATTTTGCAAGGTTGGCTCACATAATCATGTTGATCACTATTATATAAGTTGTTGGGGGGGACCACAAACAAACTCAAAAATGTATGGTGCAGGGTATCAAAAAGTAAAACCCTTGTCTGAGTTCACAGTATTCATCTCTGAGCGATTGCCTATAATAAAAGAATATTGTCCAGTCAACCTCATAGGAGTAGCGTAACAGGTCTACTTTTTAGTGCAGTGACGTTTTTTATTGTTGTCTTTTGTTGTCTGTACCTCGTCTCTGGCTCGCCTCTAATACTGCTCCTACACCTGGCTATGGATCCTGTTTCCGGCTCGACTCGCGCCCCCGACTGTCCCCCCAACTCCATCTGGATAAAGCTCGTCTGCTGGACTTTAAATATAGTTGTAGAGTTAGATAAATTAATTCTTCTCTATGAGTTCTGGTAATCGCCTGTCCGTCCTGGGGGAGGATCCCTCCTTCATGTGGGCACCCCTGAGGTTTCTTCGTTTTTTACGGAATCCATGTTTTTTTGGGAGTTTATCCTTACCGCGAAGGGGGATCTAAGGGCAGGGATGTCGCTTTTAGTTTAGTCTGTTTAGTTAGTTCAATTTAGTATTTTCCTATGTAATTATATGTATTCATGATCCATTTTGATTTTATGTTAAACTTTTTCAATTACCTATACGAAGCCCATCGAGACAACTGTTGTTGTGAATTTGGGCTGTACAAATAAAATTGAATTGAAAAAAATTGAATTTTCTTTGTCGTGTGTTTCCCGCCACCTGTTCTCTTTTGTTCAAGGCTGAACTCTGGAGGAAGTGCATTTGGATGCACACAAGGAGACGGCTCAAAGGAGGACCTGCTAAAGATGTTCAACCATTTTCCACATTTTTGGACCAAACCATCAGGAGGAAAGACAGAAGAAGTGGATTAGTGAACTTTACGATACGTTGTTTGTTTTACAGGTGTGGTATGCCAGGTGTTTTTTTTTGTTTTTGTTTTTTTGTTAAGGTCATATATTTAATAATTATTTTTGAGTGTATTTTAATTGTATTTGCAGTTTTAGCTCATTATGTGTTTATACAGGGAGAGTGAATTCCCTTCCAGTACTGGGAGTTTAATATAAATGCTGGGTGGTTTCAGGTGAGCTGAGTTAACAAAAGACGTTATGCAGCTAAAGTGACTTTGCTTGGGTCAATGTTGGCTGTCCATGCTGTGACACCTGCCACCTCTGATCTGTAGTAAGACTCTAAATTACGGTATTAGTATACATGTCTAGAGTCCTAAAAACTGCTGCCTCTCAATAATTCTTTTGCATTTCCTTACCATGATCTGTGTTTCATTCGGGTTAAAGGGGTTTTTATGACTAAAGGAACCAGTTTTACATGTCCATCATTTCATGACCATTCATTTCAAACCTAAGAAGTCCATACAATTTGAAACATTTCTTAAAAGTGGGGCTAAAAAGATAAAAGGCAATTCCAATTAATCTCTGAAAAAGCCTTTCCTTCTGCAGCAAAAAGTAGCACGTGATCATGGCAATGTTTTCGAAAATGGAAACTCACGTGCATATTTTCTTATGGAATGAATATATTTGTATTTAATCGGATGCATTGCAGACAAATAGATCCATGTATGTCTTTGTTTTCCTTGTCTGAGCTGGCATCTGGCTCTCAACTGTATTTAAGCTTCAATATAGCTCCCCATTTTTGTTGTACCAGTAATGTAAGATTGGGGTTGTGAGAGGCTGTAAGCTAGCAGTAGATAGTGTGAACAGATAGATGATGGAAAGTAGGGGCAGGCTCACTGCATGCCAAAGGATCCGCCCAGAACTTAGAGTTACATTTCTAATGAACTCTTGTCGCTCTGCAGAAACTATGTCCTAGAAAATGACAGTGCTTTTTTTTTCCCAATAAAGAAAATTAAAATTAAAAAACCTCTGGGAGCACTTTTACAATGGATCAAAAGATGATTGAAGTGGTACTGTAAGTCTTTAGGTTAAGTGAAGGCAAGATGACAATGAAAAAGTGAAAAAATGGCACCAAAAAATCACTCTGTCTTTCTGTGTATACACCCACCTGAAATTTTCAAAGTAGAGTTCTGAAATTGTCTGATTTTATAGCAGCCAGCACACCTGCTGATGATCAGTTTTGGAAAAAGTGTTGGATAGCATGACATCAGTATTGTGGGAGCAGTAAAAAGTACTTAGCATTCGACTTCTGTTACAATGATGGATAAATATGTTACAAAAAAAACCCAAGATTGGTAGTTTGTAATTGTTTCACAAAATACTAAAGCTAAATTTAAATTACATATCTTTTATGAAAGGTGAACATGATTGATATAACTTCACTGTATTATTAACCCAGCAGACTTTGACATGAATTTAATATCCATTGCCTGTCAGTGCATTGATTATATTTTTTTTCACTGTCCCATTGTGGAAAAAAAGCTCCAAGTTCACTGAGAAAAACAGTGGATTGCCCTTATGAGCTGATGTAACATGATCAAATATGGCTGCAACAGTTAATGAAACCAGAACTCTTGTCTCCTCTGCTGCTCCTTATCTAACTGTCAGTCAACATAATTTTAGTGATATGTAGCAGACATGCTGGGGCTCCATTTTAATTGTCAGCACTCACTCAACCCTAGTGAAGTCAATGGAAGAGGAATTGAATGTAGCTATATATATTTTCAAAATCCAGCCAATACACCACCAATACATACACTTAGTTAGCTCAGGACAATGACTGCCAGTGCTTCTGTGAACCAAACTGTTGCTATAGAACAGATGTTCCTACATTTTTCTATTATCAAACCACCTATTTTATTTGGGAAATTCTCATAAAATAGGTAACTAACTCTGTTTTATTAGAATTCTTCTTTTTATTTCAATGGTGAAACAAAATATGTTACTCCTCGATTCAAGTTGACAAGGTATCTATCTATCTATCTATCTATCTATCTATCTATCTATCTATCTATCTATCTATCTATCTATCTATCTATCTATCTATCTATCTATCTATCTATCTATCTATCTATCTATCTATCTATCTATCTATCTATCTATCTATCTATCTATCTATCTATCTATCTATCTATCTATCTATCCTCCCTGGCATGACCAATTGCATTCATACTCTAGTTATCTGTTTCCTGTTCCTCTTTTTACTAGTCTTTCATTCTCTAGGGGTAAAATAATAGCTTGTCACCAGGGGAGCAGTTGTCATGGTGATCGACCCAGAAGGGATAATCCCAAAACTAAAAGTTCTGCTCGTCTGTATCAGAACCTTACCCGCTCCCACCGGGGAAAAGTGAGGCTTCGTTTTGCATGTGCAAAAGGAGGCAGTAGGGGAAGATGGAGAGAATGAGATGCCTCAGTCAAGAGATAAGACAGTTGGGGAGAGAAAGGAAGAAAAACAGGAGGGAATGAGGCAGCACACATCCATTCCAACTGGGTCACATCACAGGAGCATTGCGTAAGCATAAACACTGCTGCCCCTGTGCTATGCCCTCAGTGCACACATGCATGCACATGCATAGACACAAAACACTCCAAGTATTATGCCTTTCTTCAGCTTACCAGGATTCTGCCCCTTTTCTTTCTTCCATCATTTTAATAGTACCCACCACAGTTCATTGAGCCACTCGTATGCCTTTCCTCTCAGTGGATTCCTGATGTTAATGTTGTGACAGTGCTCTCTTCAGCTAGCTGCCAAGATGGACAGCAACATGACATAGCACTTCTCCCCCCATTTAAACACACACAGAGGTGTCTCAAAACAACCATTTTAGCAAAACAAGCAGATTTCCAAAGCGATGTATGCATTTACCACAGAGCCTGAGTTTATCCCATGGATTTTCCTGAGATTTCTCTTCCATGCTGCATTAATCATTCGTCCCTGGATTACCTCATGTCCTTCTAGGAGCTGCACAGCAGTGCTTCAAAGGTTAACTGTGGCCACATCCTTTCACCCTCACCCTGTCTGTGCATGCTGGGTGTGTTGTTTACAGGCCTTTTAGTAATCCTTGCATCTTCCACACATACACCCCCCCCCCCTTGTGTTTTGATGTCTCCACACCTAAGTAAATAAGCACAAGTCAAAGAGAATTTGCGTGGCTCATGTCTCATATGTCCTAAAACAGCTGTTTAAAAAGAAATCAAGCTAAAGTCTTTTAGTTATGATTATACTGTTTTTAGCCCCCCCCCCCCCCCAAAAAAAAAAAAAAACAAAAAACAAAAAAAACCCTGTGTTGTTTTCCAGGAAAGAGTTTCTGTTGAGCGGCAGGAGCCACTGAGTAGAGGGCAGGACTGTTGATGCGGAGTAAGTCTGCCCTCACTTCCCATCATCCCTTTGTTTACACGTTCTCCTGCTAATTTACAGCACAGCACACATCAGTGATGCAACAGAAATGGCGATTCCCAATGCTTTGCCAAAAATACACACTGCACTGGGTTTGAGTGTGTGTGTGTGGGGGGGGGGGGGGTGCGTGTGTGCGTGCGTGCGTGGGTATGTGTGTGTGTGTGTGTGCATAAATCAGGAAATCTTTCCAATCCAGATAGTCAAGCTGACAGATAGACGCCACATTAACAAACAGACGTCATATGGGCAGGAGCGGAAAGCAGGAGGAGAGAGGGAAGAAAGTGCGGAGTTACCCCCCTGGATGGGGCGTGGCTTCGCCACTGTCACTCACTGGCGGTTGCCGTGGTGAGCGGGCGGTCCCGAACAGCGGGGTATCCAATGGAATACGACGCTGCTTGTGTCACCATGGTGACGGGGCTGTGCCCAGGGAGGTTGTGATGGGTTGACAGGTGCGTGACAGTCGGAGTTGTCTGCAAGCATGTACGCCAAAGGCAAGAGTAGCAACGTGCCATCCGACAGTCAAGCCAGAGAAAAGTAAGTTTTATTTTTCTGGGGGAGGAAGCTGTGGTTTCATGGGAAGTTGGTGAGCGGACAGGAGGAAAGGGGGGCGGAATCAAACACACACACAGAGCTGCGGCACCAGAGGACACTCGGCAGTACACTCGGAGGCTTTCTGCACAGCTTTCCTCAACATTTTTAAAAGTGCACCGCTTCTTTTATTTAAAAAAAAATATAAGCGGCGCTCCTTATTTGCTAGCTTCAGATGCTAACGTCTAGAAAAAGGCGAGCTTAGTTAGCTTAAACAGTTAAAAATAGCTTTTACATTTAAACTACAGTTCATTTTCTTCGGATTTTTCAGCTTTTGCTTTAAGTATTCGCGGTTGTTTCACACTGGTTGACGCGTGCGCAGCGGTTAGGTTCCGTTTGGTAACAAACAAAAAAAACGCAGAACGAGTGTCAGTGCCGTGGCGTGGCGTTTGCCATCCTCATCACCGATGAGTCCACGCGCGCTTGTCTTCTCACGCACGAGGCTGATTCACTCGCCAAATCCACGGCGGGTCCGATCACCGCCACGGAACACGAGAAATGTGTCAGCAGCCAGTCATCCTGGCTCCATTTACGGAGATGTGTTTTCTATGTAGGAAGCTGCTCATTCTGCGCGTGGTTTTGACCTTTTTAAGTGAATGGATCTAAATTTCATCCTTCACTACTCACTCTACAGTTTATATAAAATTAGACCTATTGAAATGTATATTTCTAATTCCTCAAGTTACACTAAATAGCCTTATGTGGACTTATTTTCCTTTACCCTTTCTGTTTTTCTTTTGATCATCTAATCATGATGAGAAAAATAGTCAAAGTTTAAATTATGCATATTTTGTGTATTTGAAGCTTTTAAAATGTATAATTGGAAACTTAAAATAAATTGAATGTCAAATTACAGCATACAGTTTCAATGTGGGACAGGAGTCTTTTACTGCTCATTCTCAGACATGTTTTGTCTGTATTTTTTATGTGGTCTACTCCCTGAATAACAACATTACAGATACTGAAGATGTTCTGTTTCAGACTGAAACGTTTTCAATGCAAAAAAAAAAGTTTTTGATCAATTATTTAGGTAATTTTGTGGCTAAAATCTGTAGATTTTTTTATTTATTTGTATTTCCTTCTTGTAAAACAGTTTCCTGGTCATTTGTTTTTTTGCACTTTGGGCCCATCAAGCCCATATATCCTGAATTTGTGTTTTTTTTAAAAACCAAAGGTCTAATAGCTTATTTTAAAGGGAAAGTGGTAGACTTTTTTTTTTTTTTACAAGGCCACTAAATCAGAGTCTACCTACAGTAACTGTGTGCACATTTGCTGACTGTCAGCATGCTGGTGAGCTTATTTCTGAGGGTAAAAATGCAGCCGGTGTACATCTGGTGATGCAGAAAGCGTTTTAGAAAAGGTCTTTGGGACCCTTGTACTGTTGTGAAGGGTGACAACATTGAAGTGCTTTTCGTAACAATATCTACATGCTAAATCCTTTCTTCTGCTTTGAACTCCACACCAAATGCTGTTAAGCAGCAGATTATTCTACTTACACCGTAAACCTTATTGATTTCCTCTGGATATGAAGTCCAATTGTGTCCTTAATCCCAGTAATGTTATCAGCAAGCTTTACCAAAAGTGTGTTCTATGGGATTCAGTCATTTTTTTACTCTGTTTTATGCTGGAGACATTTAGCAGAGGAGGTCAGGTCAATCCTCAGTTAAATTCTTCTTTCCCATTCAGCCAGGAAAACTGGATATGGGTTTTACTTAAAAGGCACACATTTCAAACATGCAAATCTGTAATGTATTGTTTTTAGGGGATACATAGGAGAGATATCCATGAAAGACTAGATTCATCTCCTCTCAGCCTAGACATTCACTGATGTCTTTTAGAAGTTGTTTCTCTGTTTGTTAACAAGCAGCGCTTTATCTTTGTCCCATTAATTCAAGGCCATCTGAAAGGAGCCTAGCAGAGGAGTTCTGCTTTTTGCTGCCTTAATGCATAGATAGAAAAAGGGGATAGAAAGCTGGCTGCAGGCCAGGGTGCAGAGCCTCAGAGGGACTCCAGTACCACCTATACGGGCCGAAGTGGACATGATTATTTAGATCTTAGATGATTTAACCCTTAGGAATGGTGGTTCTATAGGAAAAGATGACCTAACATTTGTTTACAAAGAAAGAGACAGTTTTTCTGCAGCGCTTCAAAATCAAACTTATTTATGGTTGTTTTTTGGGACATGTTTACAGATGTCTTTTCTCATTTATTTTCTCTTTTTTCATGATGTTTCCATACTGTGTCTCTGAACGTGAGAGGAGATGAAATGTTTCCCACTAACTGGACATAATTTTTTTTTTTTTTTTTTTTTTTTTTTACAGTTACTTGATACAAACCATGTTGTTTCAGATCTTCTCATTATCTGTGTTTACATTTTACCGCAAGAAAAATGATTTATTGGGTTTTTGCGGCTAAAGCTGCGACTGAAGAAAGGAAGAAAAAAAAAGTATACATAAAAAGAAAAGAAAAAAAAGCAAGCAGGCCAAAGTTTTGTTGTCTTTTAACAAGCGGTGTTGTTTATCAGTATCAGAGCAGCAGAGGAGGCCCAGCGCTGCTGAGCCTTCAGTTGCTTCTCATTTCTGTGGCGTAGCAGGGGATCACAGAGCGGGAGAGATGGAGGGCAACAACAGATTGAAGAAAAAGGAGGAGGGGAGAAAACAGGACTGAAGGGAATTTGCTGGATCATTAGTTTACACTGTTGCCGTATTGACTTCTGAACAGACCCCTGTAGACACGAGGCTTTGGCATCTCGCCTATGTAGGTGTAGATGAGCTTTAAAAGCAACCGACCTCTAAGGGTCTCTGCTCAGTAGTTCTTTTGGCGTTTGTTTGTAGTACATGGTAGAACAAATGACTCCTGACTTCATTTTTAAAATTGTTCTTTATTTTCATTTAACTGTTTTTGGCACTAATGGGAATATGTGCATGCAACAATATGGGATCAGCTTGTTTTTTTTGTTCAAAATGTTTTGAATATTCAGTTACAACAAGTTCAGCCTCTACCTCAATGCTCAAACATCTGGAAAATATGTTTTCCTAAAAATAGAGTATTAGTATCTAATAGGTCTTCTTTCTGAACCCTCTACCTTTTGTAAAAATACAATGATCGCAGAAATACATTTGCCATAATTCTGAGACATAACTGCAACATGGGAGACTTTAGCAGATTTAGCTAATGCCGATGCTTTCTAGTTTACTATGTCTTGAAAGCAAAGATCGGAAAAACTGCTGGTTTGTGCGACAACAGACAATGAGGAACACAAGTCCACTTAAAAATGATGTTTATCATAGGTACACTTTTTTATTTTAAACACAAACACAAAATGACAATAAACACAAGAATAAAAAAAATAGACAAATAAACCTAAGCAATGTGCTTGAAAATGAGTGGGTAGAGGAAAAAAATCTTGTATGTTCCCAACCCCTTTTACAACACCTTATCGTGCATTTACCCATTTACAGTTATTCTTCCTAATAAAATTCAATTTACCATCTGTATAACACCTATGCAAAAGAGACATTTGCTCATTTCAGCTGTAAGAGACAGAATTAAAAATAAAACCTAGGAAATCACATTGTGTTATCTTTAAATAATTTGTTTGTTTAATTTTGTAGAAAATAAGTATTGAGTCAATAACAAAAGTTTACATCAATACCTTGTAATGCATCCCTGGATGCCAATGATAGAGGTCAAATGTCTTCTTCAGGTTTGCACTGTAGCTATTTTGGTCCATTCTTCCATGCAGATCTTCTCAAGAGCTGTGATGTTTTGGGGCTTTTGCTGGGAAACGGAGACTTTCAACTCTCTCCACAGATTCTCTTTTGGATTGAGGTCCAGAGACTGTCTATAACACTCAGAACCTCCAATGTAGATACTCCTTCATTGCCTAAAGAGTCCCGTTTTGGTCTCATCTGACCACATGCCTCCTCTGGCTTATCCAAGCGGTCTCTGGAAAACTTCAGACGGGCTTGCTTATCGTAGACTGGCTCATCCCAGTCTTGTTCAGGTGAAAAATCTTGTCGCTGGTGTCCTCAGACAGCTCTTTGGTCTTGGTGTAGAGCTTGTAGTCTGACCGTTTAAGGATGTGAATAGGTGTCTTTTATACAGATTACCAGTAGAAACAAGGGGCTGTCTAGCTGCTGCTGCTCTAGATGGGGAACTGCATCGCCACTTAGCTGTGGTGACGCTGGTCCCCACCTGTGATGCGGAGGTTCCAATTATTAGCATTTCCAATAAAAAACATTTAGTGTTCGTGCCCAGCCTAATAAAGTTTGATTTGATTAATACAGGTTAATAAAGGTATACGACAGTATAAAGGGAGGTTCTTGTTGCAGTTTTCTGGTGGAAAACTCAAAGGCTAAGAATTGTCTTGGTTGCAAAACCATAGTTAGTTAAATAACAGCAAACATAGCAAAAGGGCAAAACTCAAACTAAACTGTGACAAGTGAAAAATGTGTTGAAATCTACTGGTTTATGACGTTCTTGAACTTTTCAGAAGCTTTTAATTATCATTACAGTTCTACCTTTGTTCCTCACCAAAAACTAACCCTGTTCTGAACTGTAAGATACCAACAAATCAAATGAAGTCAAGGATGCATCATTTCTATTTGTTTAATAACAAGCATGAAACTTTGCACATGAAACTCATTACAAATCTGAAGCATAAATGCGCTCTTGCATTCTTTTATTAAAGAGAAGTTATATTGAAAACAGATGAAAAAAATCAATTTGTGTTCTGCTTGACTGATACTTGACTTTTACCTCCTGTTCACATTACAGGCTTTTAATAATTCAGCACGTGAATCGGAGCAGTTTATTAAAAAACATGTTGATTTGGAAAGAGACACTCCCTTTCATCATCATTACAGGAGCACATTTTGATGCAATTCAATATCTTCAATATTTTCTATTTGATATTTTTTTATAATGTTGGCCAATGCTATATTTTATGTTCCAGTACTAGAGACATAAGGAAAACAATAATATACAATTACTTTACAGTTATTTATTCAGTTCTGTAGAATCCCAGCTTCTCCTCTTTGCCTCTCCTCTCTCAGGCTGTGCCTTTGCTTTGGTTTGATTTAGATTAGGACTGACAGGAAAGGAGCACTGACTGTGTACTGCAGTTGTTCAATGAGTGTGGGTTTCAGTCAGTGCAGTCAGAGGACACATTTCACAGAGCTCTGGGATTGTGGTCCTCATTGAGTAACAGTGGATCCACTTCTCACTCATTCTCGTCGCCTCTTTTGTCTCATGAATCATGAAACAAACTTTGGAGAAGAGGTATTTTTATTACACCCCATGTGTGGAAATAAACTGTTTTTTTCTTGTGTTATTTGGCAGTATTGATAACCCTGTTAAAAAATGTAGCACTGTCCATCAGCAGGAGTCCTTTTCTTCTGATTGTTTCTCGTCTGCCAACGAGAAGATGCAGTCTGAAGCTTTTTTGATCTTGTGAGCATGATCATTCCACACCTAAGCTTGTACAGGCTCATACACACACACACACTCACACACACACAGTTACTTCCAAACTGAATCGCTTCAGAATCCTACCAGAGGACTGCCAATGCAGCATTGCACAGACTGAGGCAAAGCAGTGCATGCTGGGAGTGTTTACCCAAACAGAAGCAATTCAGGCAGCCAGTCTGAGTCTGACAGAGTTGCATTACAGCAGGAACCTCAGTAAAAAATCGAGAACTATCTCCGGCACAACGACACACACCTTGCACAATGCACTGCATCAGCTGTGCAGGTAATGTGTTATTTTTTCATCACTGTTCTCACCTGATGCATCTAATAGACCTGCTTCTTTTTTTCTCTTTTTTTAAAGCCATTTAGTTATCAGAATAAACAGAGGACTAGTTTGTTCTGAATTAAAAAAAATAGGGTAGTAAAAGGAAAATTATAGGTTTATGGTTAGCAGATCGGATTAAACAAGAATCCACATTGTTTGTTGAGGCAAGTTTCACTTTAAAATCCACATTTCAATGGTCTCTTACGTGAATTCAATTCAGACGTGGCTGTGTGATTTAATCCAAATACCTTAAAGCTGCTTCCCGTCAGCATGGAAATATGTCATTTTGTGAGTGCGTATCTGTATTCACTCTGTTGTGCTTTGGGTAAATATAAAGCCCGTCTGTAATCCCATTGAGCTTTTTTTCCATATATTTAATCTCTCAAAATCAACCTCCGTCAGTCTGCCTGTTCGAATGCAAACAACATCCAGAGATCATTACACAGCTAATAGCCTTTCCAGCTCTCATGGGATGCTTGTGAACAACAGTGAGAGTACAGAGAACTGTCACCAGACTCTATTGTTGACTCTCTAATACAGAGGGTCAGGGAGTGATGTGAAGTTGAATCTGCAGCCTGTCTGTGTAATCCTACATCAGATTAGCATTAATCTGTGATTAGAAGAAAACCAGAGAAGAAAAAGCTCTTTTTTTTTGTGGCTTTCTTGTTTTACAGAGTTGCTTTGTAACAAAAGCGATGATGACAGTCTGACAAGGCTCTGAAAGAAAACACTTTTTTAACCTGCAGAAGGCATGGAAGCTGTTTAAAATCCTCTTTTATCTGCTGCCATTCCTCCTCGTCTCTCTCTTATCCCCAGATGTAACATGTCACAGAACTGCTATCAAAGCACAGGTCTCCCTCTGAGCAGGATGAGTTGATGGGAGACGGCTTCTGATCGACGTGTGTGGAGAAGTGGGGTGTCAGTCAGTGAATAGGATGCCGTTTAAAGATCCCCTCGCAGGACGCCCGGGCCCTTAAGAAGAATTGACGAGAAAAAAGGCGCCTGTCGGCATCAGATAACATGTGGGGGCACAGCTTCCTCAAAGTGTTTTATCACTTCCCTGAAAAGTGGAGGGTATGGATGAATGAGTTTATCACACGGGGCTGGTCCCTAAGGACCCCCACAGGTTTCCCTGAATGCTTCAATTTTAATTAGAAGCTCACCGTCAAATCTTTGTTCTCTCTTTATCGTCCCATTTGTTCTTTTCTTTATTATTCTTAAACAATTTTTTTCAGCATGACTGTTAGCGTATCAAGTTTTGTCATTCAAATACTAAGAACGGTGCGGAAAAAGGCTGAGGACATTTTTATTTTTATTTTTTTTTTGCTTTGCTTTGCTTACCATGACTGAAAAGTACTATCTGTGCTGTCGGGCTTTGTTCACATTCCTTGCAGCAGCTCTTGTGGTTTTATCAGGAAGTTTTCCTTTTGTTGCCCCTGGTGACAGCAAACATGCTTAGCTTTGCTTTCTACCACAGCAGAGTATGGGATGCTCTCCCTCAAAGGGCTTCCTGTAACCTGAGAACTCCTGGCATAAGTGAGTCCTGCTGGTGAACATGCAGACTCAGTCAAAGCATCTGATCTGAAGCTGCACATTTAAGGTTAATTAGCACTTTTGGCTAATAGGGATTTTTGTCGCATGTCTGCCACACCAGTTCAGTTTAAAATTCTTTCTGCTCAATGTTTCTCTTACAAACGCCTCAATTTGACTGCACCTCTTGCGGTCGGCAATTCTCTCCGCACAATGAGCATGTTGGAGGTTGATTAGAGACCTCTCTGCTGATATTCCTCCATCATTGATATGCAAGCAGCATCTCACAGACGCTAGCGCAAGGTTAAGCATGCGTGACGACCAGGCTTATACCAACTGCTTCAGACTCTCCTTCTCTCTGTTTGCTTCCTTTCATTTCTAACTCCAGACAAAAAAAAAGACTGTATTTTACTTTCTTTCCTTTGCTCTGTTCATGAAGTTAAAGTTGCTCACTTGAATTCTCTGTATGCTGCCCTCAAACAAAAGGTCATCTTCACACCAATTCCTCTTTAATCGACAGTCCCACTCTTTCAACAGTGGATCCAAGGGCGTATTTCCCCATACTGAGGACATCTCAATTCCTTTGTGTCTTTAATGCCGGTTTTTGATGGCTGTTGAAATAAAGGGATGCAAATTGTTGGACAAAGCAACCGCATGGCTGTTTTCTTTGAGTTTACAGTTTGATTCAGCAAATCACAGACAGACTGCACTTGAAACAGGTGACACAAAAAAATGTAAAGAATGTCTGAAGATTTTAATAACAAATACAAAAAGTCAAAAGTCTGCAGCCAAATCCGAATTGCTTCCCCTACAACTTTTCCCTACCATTACATACCATTACATACATCCCCTCCAAGTGCCGAGATGTGGAAAAAATAGTGTCTTCAAGTTCTGATATTACTACCGGTTGAAGACGTCAATAATAGTTGCCTGTCATCTATGTTAGCGCATAGCTACATAACAATATCAGTTTAATAACTTCAAAAAAACATGGAAGTCTTGCTTTTTAAAGTCATACTAAACCAGGAGTGTAAAATACTACAAGATATGTATTGTTATGCTAAGAACGCATTTTAGTAATATTATAGGATTTTTTTTTAGCTTAGAGTATTTTCTGGACTAAAGAGTGCGCCAGTGCACTGTCAATGACTGATCTAGTTTTTTAACTTTTGGCATATATAAGATGCACTGAACTACAAGGTGCATTAACCGAGGCAGAATAGTCAGAGATAAGACCGTCAGTCGGACTTTATTGACTGCAATCGCATCAACCCTAACACGTTTGAACGTGTTGGAAGCATTAGCCCCGTTAGCGTGTTCACAATACCTGTAACTCCCAATGTGCTTGAAACACACAAAAAAACAAACTGACATAGCTAAAACAAATGTTACTGTGATTACGTTAACCCCTGACCTTGTTAGTAACGCGTAAAACATAAGCAGTTCGAGAGAGCTACACGTTAGTGTATTCACAATAACCCCCAACCTTGTTTGCAGCAGAATTTATCCATATGGCGCTCTGAGTTATGAGACGCACTGTTGTTTTTTGAAAAAATATATTTTATAGAGTGGGAGAATATGATAAATGTCATAAATATTTGGTGCAAACTGAAGTGATCCCTCTGGACATCTCTTCTGACTCCTCCGTCACGTCTGCTAACTCACAAAGTTTTAGATATTTATGTGACACCTGTGACCAGCTGAATGTTTTTAAACAACCAAAATGTAATAGTAATTATGAAAGAACGCAGTTATTAACCTTTACTGGCTGCTACTCTAAGTGTTACCATCTTGAGTTTCTTTGCAAACAGATGTTTAATATTCCTGGCTTTATAGCTGTAGTGCATGCAGAATTTACTGTAATTGCTTGTAGTGAAAGTTGAACAATGAAAACATTCCTGAAAATCATTGCTGCTCTCTCAGCTGTGAAATTAAACATAGTCCCTACAAATGGTGACTCAATCTAAGCAAATCAAAGCCAATGAAATGCAACTCGAATTAAGAAAGTTTGTAGATTTGCTTGTTTTGATGGCTGAAAAGTAAAGCTATCTTTAAATCCTCTTAGCTAAAGCTTAGTTTTAAATTAAATTTTGTATTACGTCTTCTGTTTTTTTTTTTTTTTTTTCATTTTTGGAGACAGTTTACAGCCAAAATCTGTGTTTAGTCCAGACTGTTGTAAAACAGTGAGCTGACCCATCGCACCCTCTCATCATATCCCTCTGTTTCTGGGATAAGCTGGCATTTCCTGTTATCTTGGCTCTGGGCATTGTTGTCTGCTCCTGAGTCCCCTGACCACCGCTGACAGAAGGAGAGCCGTTTCACTTTGTCTGATTGAGTCTGTCTGAGGTCAGCGTGGCAATTTCTTTTTAAGGTATTGTCTGCTCAAGCCATAATTGCAGCCGCTCCAGTTAGTTTTTTTCTCCCTGTGAAAGCATTCTGTGCATACTGTTTCCTCTGACAGACAGAGCTATGGATTTCAGTTGTGTGTAAAGCTGACTGTAGAACCCTACATGTAAATGCAACAACACATCTTCTTTATGGAAACCTTTTACCAAAAACTGAAAGTATTGACTGTCTATGATTTTTTGTTATTGATTAACGTTAAATAGAAATGTCTTTCTGTTGAAACCATATAACAGATCACAAGCTACTAGGCAATTTAGCTAATCTTAAGAAAATTGGCTAATATTAATCAACAAAAAAACAAAATTGTAATTCAAAGCACACACGACTTAATTTAATGTTTGGTCCAATTTAAATTGCCAGTTTCCTTTTAGGGTGTTAATGCATTTTAGCTTACTGACAAGTAGATAAGCTGCTACCCAATAATGATTTGTTAATATTAAAAGTTTGTACACCTAAAATGTTATTTTGTAAATCTCAGCAAGTTAAAGAAATGCACAATACTGCAGTTTGAAAGTGACAGCGGTTCATATCATGTGACCCATTGATTGTATATGAAAACTGGACTGTGTGACCCCTCCCCCCTCATGTTCATAATAGGAAGTACCGGCCGGTTCCAAGAGACCAAAATCTCAGACTTTATTGAGAAATAAACTCTGTTATTGTATTTGACAGAAAAGCAATTCTTACTCTGCTACTTTTTAAACATGTTCTTACTAATCCCTCCTTTCATATTTTTTCTTTATTGCAAGTTTTTCAAGTTATAAACTGATCAGTCAAATGCCTCAATGAAAGTATGTGGTCTTGCATTAAATGTGCAATATATTTGATTGACAGTTCTTCTGAGCTCGCATTCAAGTGGTAGAGGTGTGAACTTCCAACAAGCTCACTTCTGATTGGCGAGAGTGGTTGCCATAGAAATATTTATTAGAACCAATCAGTACTGACTGACATTGTCTGGTTCCAACATGATGGCGGCCATATCACGAAAAAATGGTAAATGGCGTAAATTTGTATAGCATTTTACTACCTTCTTAGAAGGCCCAAAGCGCTTTACAGTCACAGTCCCATTCACCCACACTCACACATTCACATATTGATGGTGGCTTCGCTGCCAAAATATAACCACCAGCAGCAATGTGGGATTCAGTGTCTTGTCAAAGGACCCTTTGACATATGGGTGGGCAGGGCGGAAACCAAACTTGGGATCTTCAGATTAGAGGTCAACAATGTGACCTTATGGAGACTCGGGTTAAAGGTTTGTTGAGGAAAAAAATGTCACCTTAATTGTCCTGCCATTCATTCATCTTCAAAACCCATTAAACCCTTTTGAGGTCATGGAGTTGCTGGAGCCAACCCAGCAACTGTTGGGTTAAGGCGGAGTCACCCTGAACAAGTTGCCAGTCTGTTGCAGAGCCACACACTCACATGCACACCTAGGGACATTGAGTGGTACTAATTGACCTAAGAAGCATGTTTTTTGGACTGCGGGAGGAAGCCTGAGAAAAGGAATTGAACCAGGACCTTTTCTGTGCAGCCCTGATCTAAATTACAGTATGTGTGGTCTTAAGTAAGACTTGGTAAAGTTGTGTAACAAAACTGTTGTTTGTCAAAACATAATAGTCCTTAAAATTATGTTGCATGACACTGACTACTTAATGTCTGTTTAACTTATGTTGAGTTATCTTTGAGGTTTGGGTGTAACCTCGCTGCTTATTAGGGGCCAGAATGATGGTCTTCATTTACAGTTGGACTTGTGGTTTGAGTCTTGATAAGTCGCTTGCTATCAGTTTGGACAGTAGCTGAACATAAACGGTGTCATGCTTCTTTCCATACTGATAATCCACTTTGCTGCTTTGCTCTATAACCGATCAGAGTTCACTGACAGAAGGGTAAATTTGCTGGAAGATGGCTTGATTGACATGCGCTTCTTTTCAAATTTGTTCTGAATAAGATTCCCCCTTAAGCACCTGTGACGTTTCAGTTTGAAATAGTCGTTTTACTGCATTTCTTTACACTTTGTATTAAACAGTCCTGAGGGCTGGAGGAGGACAGGACTCTGGGATCTCCACTTAATGAAAGGTAAACACTGTTTCTGCATGGAGGTGATCCAAAGAATGCTCTTCCCCCTCCATCAGGATATGAGTTTCATTCTTTTTGACTTGTACTTTAAAAAATTACATTTCACCCTCAGCAAATTCTTCTAATATTTTAGCTAGGAATCACCTCATGTTATCCCAGCATCACTCCATGCATCTATATGTGTCAACACAAACAACCTGTTTTGTCATTATTAAGATTTTGTTATTGCTGGCAGTCAAGCATAAAGGCGTCATTTGAGGATGTGAGTTATTTTTCTTTGTTGAGCATTGAAGTCACTCTTCTAAACCTCTTCTTAGGGCTTTATTGTGAGATGTAGAAGGTGACAAACAGAAAAGAAGCACGAGAGATCATTTCTGCTGAGGTAGCGCATGCTTGGAAGCCCATCAGTTAATCCAGGTGTCTATTTATTTTCTCTATTCTTCAAATTTCTTCAAAGCTGTTATGAACTTGTCTTGTATCGCTTAGGAAACAGCGTACAAGTAACTGAAGTCAGAGAGCAGCCAGCATTAGACATTTGCTCTGTCTGAATATGTCTCATTCAAGAGCTCTGCCTATAGACAAAGCCATTAGTGGGATCCCGGGAGATTCCATGGAAAAGTAATGGAGGATATAGAAGTTGTGACCATCAGCAAAAATGTCAATTAGAGATACATCAGAGAGTTTAGGCTGAGACAAAGCTCCAGCACACTGGCAGATAGTGTTTTTCCCCCTTTTGTTTGGATAATATGCAAATAATACACAGATTTTCACTTTAGATACTGTTAAGCTCATACAGTCTTGCTGATTTATGACATAGTCACTTGAAAGTAAAGTGACTAATTAGCTTAAGGTAGGAGAAACTGTCTTCCTAAATAAAGTGAAGGTGCCTGACAGCAAGACGCTTTATCCATTTCAGTTTGCTCAAAAGCTGCAGCATCCTTTTGGTCCCACTTCGTTCTGACCTCTACGTACCGCTTCTTTCATCAATCATTTACTCTCCACATCCCTCCTTTCTTTTTCCTCCACTTTGTTTGCGGTCTTCCCTCCTTTTTGCCTCCCTCAAACAAACCTCTCAGATTTACATGTCGAACAGAAATGACTCCAGATTTGGACCATTGCAACTTGACTTCATACGAAGTAACGTTGCTATCTTCCAGACAGGTCTGTGTGCAGACATGACTTTGTTTTGAAAGAAGCACTTCAGGCTTCATAATAATCCCCATGGCTGTTCGAGCTCTTGTTTTTTCCTCTGTTGTTTTCCTGAAGCTCTGCGTATGGAATGAATTATTCAGCATCATAATGGGTCTATATTTGTCGTTGTTTATCTTGCTTCGGTGCCCCCACCCCACCCCAAAAAACCCATCTTCCTTGCTGCTGCCCGATCACCGCGTCTTGTCCAACATTTGCTCGTTTGTCTGTTTGGCTAGCTCTACGCGCAGAGGATGCTCCACTTTAATGAATGAAGTGAAGTCATTTACCGGGGCTCCTAATGGCACATAAAGCTGCGCTGCGAGGCTTGATTAATCAGGGAAAGTGTTTGGCTGTCACTGACAGGGCTGACCTATCTAATCTTTGGGACTTTCACTAAGCTGGAAGTGATCACAAAATCTACAGTTAAAACAAAAAAAGGTTTCCCCTTCAGAAATTTCACCTCTGAGGCCAAACTTATCAGGACCACTTGTGTGCTTTGTGAAGAAATCTTGTGATCTTCTGTGATCACTTGGAATATCACGGTTGAACCCTTACATTTTAATTTATATAGCAAAGTTTCAGTTTTCTTGCACTCTTTTTCTGTGTTCCAAATATGTACCTTTAGAAAATGGTTGAGATGGCTTCTGGAATGTTCTGAACGTTTTTTTGTTGCAGACTTTTGTGTTAATTTACAAGAAGGGGGTCACAGCAGGGGTGCTGGGCGAACGGAGATGCTGCTCACTGAGAATCCCCAACATTTGAATATGAAAGTTAGCAGATCTCCCGAGGATTCATCTTTGGGGCCCGTGCGCTATCACCCATCACCTCCACTGGATCTGTTTCTCCATTTCTCTAATCCCCGTTCCACTCTTTCAGAGCCTTTCATCTTACTGCTGTTGTGCTCCCATACCACCGAATCGCCCTCCTGCTCTCAAATTTTCCTCTATAATTTTTATGACAAGAGAAGTCTGCTTCAGTCGGGCTGCTTTTGTTCAGCCTTATTTTCCTCTGTTCATTCATCCATAAAGATACAAACTAAAATGTTCTTGTTAAGTATTATTAGATTTGACAACTGCTGTACTCATGCTCTTTATGTGCTTTGATCCTAAACCTCTATTTGACCTGTATATAGATGAAGTCACAGGTTAGTTCCCGGTTGCATACAGTTAGTATGTCACAGACAGATGTGCTTTGCATTTATTTTCATTAACATTTTCATGTAAAAGTACATCATTAATAGAAAAATGGAAGGAAAAGATGAAAATACCCAGTAATTTATTAAAGTTTTTTGATAAAGTTAATTTGATCTTGTCCATACTTATAATCCAACATAGTGAGCCTTAATGGGTGTGGTGAGGTTGGCAACAAGTTCAAATGAAAAAAACTGTTTAATGGTCGGAGTCAACTATATAATTACTGGGACAGTGCTGTGTAAATTGTGTGTTTGTCAAGCAGAGGTCAGATTTCTCTCTGCCTGAAAGATGGTGTTAGAGAAAGAAAATGGATGATTTGAAATGTAAAAATTGAAAGAAATGGTAATATTTCTTGATTTAAAAAAAGGTTGTTTTTGACTTTGTAAATAAGAAGATTACACTTTTAGTGTTATCTGCAATTTTATCATTGTGATTCCAATTTTCCGCTTTATGGTTCTTTTTTTTCTGAGGACTTTTTCATTTTATCTTTTGAATTTATTTAATTTAACCATTTGATCAACATACTTCTACATACTTCTGGATCATTTATTCCAAATATGCTTAATATACAAGGGTTTCAGTAAATGTGGTCAAAAAAAGTAATTACTTTTTTCTGGTCTTTCACTTTTTTTTATTGTTTTAATGTAAACCCTTTTAAAGACCCCAAATCTTTGGTCAATTACTGCAGTGTCTGTTCATATTTAACAAAGGGTTTTGTTAAAACCAGAGATCTTTTATGTTTAATCAATTGTCAAACCCTTTGGAATCTGCTCGTTGCATAGATAATCTCTGAGTAAAATCCAAATTTAGTGTTAAAGCTCTACTTTTTCATTTATTTTTTATTTTGGAAAGTATTGAATCTTTAGTTATAAAGCAAATTTTCATAGGATTTTGTTTACCTGTATAAACATGCTTGCTACTCTCCTTCATAATAATCTATTTTAATGTGACTTGAATATTGTCAGGAACAAATACAAGCTTAATATTTAAATCTTCTATGTTAATTTTATGTTCTAATGCAGCTCTGGGAAATGTTTTTAGTCTCTGAATGTCTCATCACTTTTCTGGAAGATGATTGGCTCCTTTTTAGATCAGACTATTTCCTATGCTTTCAGTTTGTAGCAAGTGTTTTTTATCAGTAAAAAAAAAGAAAATTCCAATAATGTAGTGCTGGGAATACCGACTGCTGAAAAGGTAATTTTGTACCGCACTAATGGAGATGGCATGTTTACTGGCAAGAATTTAATCACGACTTGATTGCTTCTCTTTTCACTTATGTAACATTTAATTGGATTTTTCTGGTCAAACCTGTTATTAGGCTTTGTCAGCATAGTGGCACATTCTGTAAATATGTCACTTAATATGTCGATTCAGATCATTGCCTTTCCATTTCATCTCTAACAAGGGTGAAATAATCTGGAGCTAATCTATAAAAAGAGAATCCAATCACCGAAGCAAATGCCTGTTGTGATTTGAAACGCTGCCAGACTTTGATTGCTTCTGCAGTAAATTGATTAGCAGTGATCTACTCGGTCTCAGGGAATGCTGATCCTGGTAAAAGAGGTTTATATCTTTATGCCTTTAGCTGAAGTTGTGGTTGAGCTTCATATTACCTCTGTTATCCCTGATCCTTTCTCCACACAACAGCTTAGTAACAGAAAAAAAGCTGCAATGTGACCTCAGGAAGCTTTTCCAGGAATAAGACTGCTGTGGATGTAAAACAGGACATTTTGTTATTATTTCAGTATATTTACATTCGAATGCGAAAAAATATGTGCAAATAAATGTCTTACATCAATCCATTTTTTTCTGGTTGGAAAAAAGGGCTGTTGATAGAAAACCATCTAACGTCTGTCTTAAAACAGCACAGAAGCTGGTGAACATTGATTTCTTCTACCTAACATTAAGTCTGTGGCTGAACACATCTGCTGAGGCTGACTCCGTTCAAAACATGAATTTCCAGGACTCAGAAACAAAACCTGCAGAATTTAAGGGGATAAGTGAATTAGATGTGAATGTTTAAGTGAAGCTGTCTGTATACAGACAGACTGTATGCATGAAGCACTGTTCTACTGCCTTTTGTTTGCCAGAAAATTAAGATTTCTGGGTTGAAGGTTGATGCAGTCTTAAAACTATAAAGTGTTGGTAATTAGTCCTTATTCAGTTTATACCTTTTGTTGGTGAAAGTTTCATTTTTGATCAAAAATAAGGAAGAATTTAAAGTCTTCCTTTGTTTTCGATCAAACTTTCATGCTTCTCTTCTCCGATTCCCACATTTACTGTATTGTGTCGATTGACCTAAAAGCTTGGCGTACCTGAACCGCGTGTTCTTTGAGCCAAAGGTCACACGTTGGAGTCAGTTGGAGGTCAAACCTTTCAATGGGACTCGTCTTGTTAATGTGCGGTAATAAAGCTGACTGCACACAGACAAACGTGTCCCGTGGATAAGCTTTGCTTTATCTCCGGTGACACAATGTGTTTATTCACGCAACCCCGTCCGGCACCCCGTCATTAACGGCAGACGCATGAAGTCTTTCTGTGTTAATAATTCGTAGTACGCTGATGCAATCTGAGCCGGTGGTGGGGATTTTGAGGGAGAAAGACAGAGATTTTTACTAGTTGACAGGAAAACGATGCAGGACTGAGCAGCAGAGAACCGCTGTTCCTAAAAGTGTTCAGAGTTTTGCCGTGCTTTTATTTTTTTCGTGTTCAGTTGTTGAGGTGTCAAGAGTTTTGTTAAGAGTTCCCATTGTTCTGTTAACCTTGTCTCAGAGAAATGTCCTGGTGCTATCTCTTCAGCTAAACATTTGCTATGAAGACGCCAGGGAGGGAAAACAGAAAGCCATTTCATTATTTAAAGAGCGCTTCTATATGAAGACAATGTGGGATAGATGAGAAAAACAGGGGGATAGAAACAGGGACTGGATCAAGCTGCTGGTGTGTTTCATGGAGGGGGGGCTTCAAGGACAGATGCTGTCTCTGTGACCGTTTCTCATGACTCTGTACAGCTGCATGCAGATGCATCAAGCTTTAGGTCTGCTGTATCACAACTTCTCAAACATAAGCATTTTCATTACATCCCCTATATTTGTGTGCTTTACTAAATTGTAGAAGTACATATCCATTTTGTCCCTCATCAAATTAAAGATTAAGTACATTAAGAATATTACCCTTACAAATACTTTACAGTACACTTACTACATGCACAACTATGGTACCTTTCATTTGATGAT
This sequence comes from Oryzias curvinotus, assembly GCA_023969325.1. NCBI lineage: Eukaryota > Metazoa > Chordata > Actinopteri > Beloniformes > Adrianichthyidae > Oryzias > Oryzias curvinotus. The sequence goes on from CM043714.1 coordinate 20,259,330, forward strand.
ATCCCTTAAGGTGTCCTTTAAGACTCAAAGGAACGGTAGGACACACCTGTGCTCCTCTTACCATACGGGTCAACCACTGTATCACATAAGTGCATGTGAATAAGACATGACTCTTAATCTGAAGAGTCACTAAATGCTGACATGCTGCCTAAATCTCTAAATCGACAGGAGTACGACCTGTTGTTGATCTTTAGCAGATCAATTTTTATCTTGTATTTATAGACCACTGGATCATCCCATCTCCTTTTTTTACTGAATCACTGTTAGTACCAACAAAGACACACTGGGAGGAGCATTGATTAACAAATCAAGCCTGTAATTAATTCTAACTATGATCAAAGCTGTGGGGAGAAGTTCATGGAGAGCCCTGGGCATGGAACTGGGGTGGTTCACAGTGTGGTCTCAGCCAGCACAGTCCTATCAAACATGTCCTGTTTTTATTATGCAAATGGATTTTAGATCAGTGGGTATGTGTTTGAAATAACCGTTGATTCGTGGAATAGGTAATTGTTGCCCATAAAGCAGAAAACACAGACCTGCGACATTTTCCGATATTTCTGTTTTTGTTTGACTCTGCCCTGATTTCTGATTTTTGTGTTCATTCCTGCAGATTGGCTCTTTACGTGTATGAGTACCTGCTGCATGTAGGGGCACAGAAATCCGCACAGACCTTCCTGTCAGAGGTAAGCCGCAAAAAGTGCCTCCTGTCTGTGTCACGTTTTATGTGTCCATACCCGAAAGGTTCTTCGATACAATATGTCCACAAAGTGTTTAATCTAATTGAATTACCCTCCTGTGCTGCTGCTGAGCCAATGGGTTAATGCTGCAGTGGGGCATTTTGTCATTAGTGAAGGAGTTATTGGGACTAAAACATGGAGCAAAGGACATGTCACGATAATTACCCGATGTCGTGGATGAAGCCTAGAATCCATGATCGTTTCCCCTCAATGCCCTGCTCGCTTCTTTGGTTTTTTTTTTATTTCAAACACAAAATGAAAATACATTTTCTCGCAAAAATCTTCCAATGGTAAAAAGGTGGAAGGCTGAAAATGAGGCCAGCCTATTATTATTGGGCTTGACTGTAAATGATGGCAAATTACAGTGCAGGAGATGGCAGCTAGAGGCTTGTTGTACATCAGCCAGAGGAGTAAAAAGAGAACAAAGAGGGAGGGGGATGGAAAAGGTTACCTCATCAGCTGGTGCTTATTTTCATCTCCTTAAAGTCCCCCTATGACATTTTTTATACAATCGTTCCCAGTGGTGTTTTAATTATTCTTGTGAAGTTTTTAATCAAAATCCCACAACCTAAATTTCTTAAAAAGCAATGTTTCATGTTTATCTCTAGCCTCTGCTTCCAAAATCTCTTCTATTTGGGTGTAGCCATTGGTGCTGACCTGAGTAGCCCCGCCCTTGATCCCTCCTCCCTCCCAATGATGATATCACAAGGAGTGGGGGCACAAATAACACCGACTGACGGTCTCTATTCTCAATAGTTTATCTTTTAGCATAAAGAAACGGTGAAAAGTGACACATTTTTGGTTCCAGATCAACACTTTTTGAACAATGTGTGGAATGACAGAACGTATGTGTGTACTAGACCCTGCTGTTTAATAAAATTACACACCAAAAAGAACTTTGATAAGTCTATGAAAAATGCTGTGAATGACATTATAATTTAGGCTACATTGGAGCAGAAAGCAGCACTGGCTGGAGCTCAGAACTGATTTGATGCTAGCACATGCAGGCTGATGAATGAACTTGGACAGCAAATAAAATGAAATGCCAGAAAGAAAGTGACTATTCCCACCTTATTTTCCAAATATGTGCGGCCAGTGCTGAACTTTTCTCTTGCCCGCACGGACGTAGAGGAAGAGTTAAGTTTAGGATTATGAGTTATGGTTAAACTGCAAACACGATTCGCGTGGCAGAGGTGGCCAGTTTTAATGTTAAGTCAATGGTTCTGACTTGATCTGTGGCTCAGCGGCACGGTGTGAGCGACGGGTGCGGCGCAAAGGTCTGGCAGCTGCACGATTTCAACTGCGTTGTGTAATTTGATACTCATCTGAACCGTCTGACTTAAACCGCCCAACAGTACCTAGTGTTGGGCAAAGGCGGGTACACCCTGGACAGTCTGTTGAAGGGCCGATGGAGCTGGAGCTATCACGATCACTGGCCCCCAGGCCCCCAGGAGGCGAGCTGGGGGCCAGACCTGCTTCCGGATTGGGAGCCAGCCTGCTCGGACCGCCTGAATTTTATGATGTTTTTCTTTTCTTCATTGAGGCAATAATAAAAAAGGTCCCTTGACCTGACACATTTGGAATTTTAACTTTAAGTTTAAATATGTGCGGCCAACAACAAAATCCAGCCTTGGTCGCTCTGAAAATGCGTGCTGACAATGCAGCAATGTGCCATCTTCTCATCTCCTGCACCTGAGCTTGTGCACGCTGGACGGGGCAGATCAGGGAGTTTATGCCGTTGTGACATCACCACGACTCATTAATTCAAGCCGAGCGCCTTTGCGTCAATGATTTAAAAGGAGAAATACTCAGAAATGCAAAACTGAAATGATTTCTAATTCCTATTGTTCTTTTTCATAAGAAAAATGCCACACGTACATATCAAAACCTCAAAACACGTGATTTTCATCAGAGGGGGACTTTAACGTAACACAAAAACATCTCACTGTCTTTCTAACCCTTTCTTTCTGCCATCTCTGATTTTCTCCGCTGCACAGATGCAGGAGATAAAAAGAATAGGCGGTGTCACTTTCAAATGTGGGATCGCATTAGCTACGAGTGCAACACGTGTAAACACAGCCAGTTTTATGTACAATTCACAGGCAAGCACTGGGTAAACATTCAACTGAGATGCCGTTCTCCCTGATGTGGGGTGGAGCACAACAAGGCTGTCGATGTTTTTTTTTTTCTACACCCTCTTGTGTTGTATGCTCAGGAAAGAAAAGGTCATGATGGTGAATCACAGAAAAAAAAGAAAAACAGGTACCTGCATCTACGACCACTGACTCACAGACTGAACAATAGATGAAACCACGTCAAAACAGATCCTAGTTATAAATATTAAAAGTGCAAGTTGGTTTTAAATGGTTCTCGCTGGAAACGGAGCCTCCATAACTCCTGCCAGGGCTGACGAGGAGGGGCTTTCGTGGTAAATGAAGGTAAATGAAAGAACCCCCATACACTGAAAACCACAACTGGACAGGATATGCAGGCATAATGTGAGCTTTCATGATCAGTGCTCTCTAGATGACGAAGGAATACAAGAGCACGTCACAGAGCGTCCTGACTTGAACTCTGTTTGGACTGATAAAGCTGACGAAATCAAATAAATGAGCGATGTGATGCCCATTCCCATTTTTTCTAATAATACAGATGAAAATCATGGTTCATCATAGCTGATGTAGAAAATGCTGAATTAAACATCACCCCTCTAAATTACAAAAACTCCTCATTTAAACTCAAAGAATGTGAGATAAACAAATGGAAGCAGTTCCTGAACCCCCACCCTCCTAAAAAAAAAAAAAAAAGAAGAAAAAAACATCAAAGCTTTGCATTCCTTCTGAAAGTCACTGTGTCTGATCTACAGCTGAGGTCAGGACGGTCTGATTGAAATTGCAGTGATTCAGCTTTTCCTGTTATTTTGCAGATTTTTTTTTCTCGGCTATTAGAACATTTGTACAATAGTGTCATTCTTTCACTCATGCAGGAAAACTTTTAGATGAAAACCTGACAAGTGGTACAGATTAGTGAAATCACAACAAAAAATGTAAAATTTAAAACCCCCTTAGACATCATGAAAGTGGAGGTTAAATTGGTTCAGAGGTTCTGAAAATTGGAAGACAATGACCATTTTCCAAGCTTCATATGAAGCTGATCTGCAATGAAAAAAATGACGTAAAATCCATTTTTAAGTTAAATGATTACTACACAAAGAGAACCACTAAAGCTGGACTTTTAAGTAGAAAATGTCAATTTTATTATAATCTTGACTGAACTGAAGGTACAAAAGAGCTTGAGTCATTTATTTTCTGCAGTTAATCTTTCATTTAAGCCTAATTTTTTCACTGAGCGATCCAGTCCAGTTTAGAATGGTCCAGGCAATTCAGGTGAGCGTTGTCACACAAAGTTGGACCGTCATGGCACCTGCAGGGGTGAGGCTAAAAACAACAAGGGTGGTCATCCAGCAGCTCATTTTTATTCCCGCTTGGCTTTTGGTACTTCGGAACTACAAATTATTTAATGTTGTTTGAGAGAACAGGAATACAGCTGCTTTCTTGGTGCTTTCATCTGTCGTAATGACCTTTAACAGGTTTCAACAGCAGCTCCGCCCTGACCTGTCCGCTCCATTATACTATGCACCTAAACCAACAGGTGCCCAAAAATGGTACAATTTGGTCCAGCTCAATGAGTCCATTTTAGAATGGAAACGCTCAAAATACTGGACTGGTCTGGACTGGGCCATACCACTCAGTGGAAACAAGGCTTTAGTTTCAAGTTTCAAGTTTCAAGCAAGTGACATTACTTGTTGTTTAGTATTTTGTTATGTGCAGCCAAATTTAAAAGATGGCACCATCATTTGTCTCATAACTGGGTGGTATTTATTTGCTTAGATGACACAAATCAAAGCAGTCTTATGATGTTTATGATGTTAAAAGCAAGAAAAGCCCTTGTGCTTGTGTTTTTTCTATTTTTAAAACTACAACTCCTATAGACAAGCGCTGTGCTATATTATTTCAGAGGTTCTAGGAATCACTTTAACTGAGTGGATCTCGTTTTGACAAACGCATCTGTATTTATTAAATCTGTCAGTTTGAAATTGCTAATTAAAATCTATTTGTTTTAAACATAACATTTGATATATCAATATTTAATATAACATAACCATAAGCAACTCTAAAATATTTGTCATCTTAGTATCACAAGTAAAAATTTCCTAGACTTTATTTTTAACAATATTGCTTTGATAAAAATGTCTGGCATACATTTGACAGTTGAATACAGTCTCTTCTGCTCAGGCTCTAATGCATCTGCAATTTCATCAAAGCTTTTATTTACAAACTGATAGAATTATAGATGTTTATTAATGAATTCCACAACACATTCTCTAATTGTTTTTGAGCTTTGTTGACTTTTGCTAATTTAATGTCAGTTTAATAAGGCTTGAAATCTAAAATAAATATTCAGTCTATTTATGTTTTTCTTGTTTGTGCAAATTTAACTAGCATTTAGCAATTAACTTTTTTTTTTAGCTTTTTTTTTTAATATCTTATCCTAATTTATTTTTTATTTCAGAAATGTTGTCAAAATGTTCTTTTGTGTTAATGTCCAAATGCAGCGTTGGACCTGTTGTGCTGTATTTTCCCTGCTTAGCATGAGCGGCACATCCGGCTGGCAGATTCTGTTCACTACAGCATCAATGTGCACATACATGTTTGAATCCTACATTTGAAATAGTTTTACCTGCAGTATAAACCACACATCACATAAGCTGTCTTTTGACGTTTGAAGCTGGACGTGCAAAAATAAGGAAAAAAATAATTTATTAAATTCATTCCATTTATAAAGTACTTGTTTACAGTCAGGGTTGTCTTTAAACAAAAGGTTAAAAACATTAAACTAATATACATTTATTACTGCAATATTCAGAAATCAAACAAAATGCCAATCTTCAAAACCATCATACTTGTTTCAACTTTATATTTTACACAACTTTGACTTTTTATACATATATACATTCACATGCTGACATACTTACAGTAAGACCTCTTCTCCTTTTATACTGTAATTTCAAGAGAAGCGCAGATAATTACCCGAAGGCATGTTTTATTTGGATTCCTCTGCCCCCTCTTACCTTTTTAAAGCATTAAATGCAGATTAGGCCTTTTGAATCACTTTGCTCTTTTTCTGTCTGTTCAGATCCGATGGGAGAAGAACATTACGTTGGGAGAACCTCCAGGGTTCCTTCATTCTTGGTGGTGGTGAGTCTCTTCACTTTTTCAGTACCTTTTTCTAAATCATCCTCCTTATTTCCTGTTTTCAAAGACCGTCACAATAAAAGCGTATTAAGCCTATTAACAATGGCTTTTGATTGTAGTAGTCTTTAGAAAGACTTGAAGAGTTGATCTTTGACTTGTTTGAATGTTGTGTGGCAGTGTTTTCTGGGACCTGTACTGTGCTGCTCCAGAGAGAAGAGACACATGTGAGCACTCCAGTGAAGCCAAGGCCTTCCATGACTATGTGAGTCTGGATATTTGCCTCTTCTGCCTACACATCTTTTTAAATGCCTTTACAAACATTCTAAAGAACAGTTTAGAGAAAAAAAAAAGACGAGCTTTAGAATAAATGAGACCATTGTATTAAACACATATTAATAAAATAGGTCCTTCTAAATTATTTCTATGCTTTTGTGTGTTATAAAAGCAGTTATCAATCTACATAATTCTTAACATGGAGCATTAGGATTCTCAAAAAAGGAGCATCGGTTTTTCATTGTATTTTATTAAGTTAATGAAAAAAAGGATATTGGAAGCACCAGTCCAAAGTATTTCACACTCCATTCACCTGTTTCAGGGGGGTAAGTTGCACCTAAAGAGCAGGGTCTGCAACCTTTGATGCTAAAAGAGCCATTTTAGCTCATTTCTTACTGACCAACTTGCTGATAGCCAAAAAGCCCCATTTTAATGGGGGAAAAAACACTTTAATGGTGTTTATGTAGCATTTAAGGCAGGGGTGCACACACTGTTTTCTTCAATGTCACTTCTGCATGCAGCTTGTTGACTCCAGCAGTCAGCAGTTTCTGTTCCTTTTGTTCTAAACAAGATAACATGAAGGCATGCCTAAGAATTGAAATTTAATCTAAGTATCAATGTGTTTTTATATGTACATAAATACTGGCCTCTTTAGAACACGTACAAAATCCACTTACAGATCATTATTAGCATAGCAATTAGTCTGTTAATTACATACAGGGATTGTTTAAATGTAGATTTATATTTTTCATTGATACTTCAGATCTGCTGCTTAAAGAGCAATACGAAAAAAAAATTTCATTTGGACATTAATGGAATTAAAGGAATGATTATATTAAAGTATTTAATATATCAAAGTAAAAAGATAGGTTTTCCACATATATATATATGTAAGTGGTGGATTACAATACTTTTAGAAAAATCTGTTTTTTTCCATTCCTTAGATTTATATTTGGTTTTTTTTTACAAAAAAGAGAAACAGGTTCAGGTTAAGAGGTAATGATAGCTTTTAATAACATAAACGCCTTTGCATTGTGCAGCAATATTACATTTGCTTGCTTTTATTTTGTAATTGCTCAAATATAGGACAGTGAAAACAAAGGAAGAGAAGATGATGAAAGGACATTGTCATAACTTTTTGTCTTTATGTCGTTTAAAGTTCAAACTTTTATTAGCAGCATGTTTGTATATCAGTAAATATATCAAGACACATATACTGAAATGTTGTGGTCTATTTGTTGTTTTAGAATTGTCTTTTTTCATTGCTGTTTGCTTTGTATGTGACTCAGTACAGAGAGTGATAGAAGATAGAAAAACAAAGAATACAAATTCAGACCTATAAAAAAAGGCTATGTGAGATTGGTGATTGACTTTTTGGAGTTAATTTAGAAAACTGTGTGGAAGCAGTATTTTTCCTGATAAGCACCATAATTTAGCAGATCCCACTGGTACTATTTGAAGGTAATGTGATTTATGCGTATGTACAATGTGTTTTACTTTGAAGGTTGTTTTCTCTCCCCTGTTGTCGGAGACTTTCTGTCTGCTCTTGTTAATGAGAACGGAAAAAAAAAATCAGCCTTAGTAGCAAAGTAGACAAGAGATCCATTTTTCAGCACAGCAGCAAAAAGGGACGTGTTTCCAGAAACAGAAATTGGGCGCTGCACATCTACAAATCAGGCGTGACTGGTTTCATCAAGTAAAACGCTGCATATCTCAACCTGTGTACGCGTGTTAGGCTGCTTTGAGATGGAAAGATGCCTTCCATGCAGAGCACACACACTGACCACACTGACTGTTGACAAGTTACACTGAAGAGCAGACCTGAGAGGAGGACTAGAGCTAATCTGATGGAGACATCTAGTAATGCTGTGTTTTTATGACTCCACGTCACTGAAATGCTTCCCGCATGTCTCTTGTTTTGGCCTGCTTCACTCATTTCCGATACAGTTAAATGAAACAGAGTCTGCAGCGTCAAAGCTTCAGATTACTAGGAGAGGGTGAGTGTGCCTCTTCTATCTGGGAGTTTTGTGCTTTTGCAGTGGGAGCGGGAGGGGAGGTCTTCTCTGTCCCATTTTTTGTGTTGTTGCTCTCCCTCTGTAGCCAGAAGTCTGACTCATCAGATTAGCCTGTACTGAGGTTTATTAAGACGTATTGTTGGAGGTGTACAGGTCAGGAGTTTTTGCTTGGCCCTGCAGGAATCTTCTCTTTGCCTCGTCTTTAAAAATGTAGTCTCATCAAGCTGGCAGGATTTCTACTTTCTTTTCTTGCAGCGACGAGTGTGCGTGCGTGTGTGTGTGTGTGTGTGTGATCGCCTGGCTGCATTTGCAGGTGATGTTGCTGATGCTGGTGATGATGATCAGTGATGAATAGGCACTAGAAGAGGTAGCCGTGGTGATGTCATCCTGGCTCGGGGAAGAGAGCTGCAGGGCAGCACGACCTCAATCTTGCGAAACAAACAACAGGAAGAAGAGAGGAGGGAGTGCACAAAGTCTGTCTAGCAAGATGGATGGATGGATGGATGGATGGATGGATGGATGGATGGAAGACCAAAAAAAACAGCTGCGCTCACACCTATTTTTTTTTTTACTATCAGTATCAGTTCAATTCAGAGATCAAATCCACATATTATATTTGATATTAGAAAAGGCCACCAGTAGTGCCTTGTTAATATCTTTCAAGCTGAGATGTAATCAGGGCATTATAATTAAACCTGCTATAATTAGACCAAGGTCACTTTCAATCAACCGCTTCAATGCTGCACTGTTTTTCTTTTTTTTTTTGCACACAATCAGAGGCAGGGGCCCCAGATCTGCAGCTCAATTAAAGCAAAATAAGGAGATGCTGTCTGTAAAAGAATGCCCTAATCTCTCTGTCAGTCTCTTGACTTTGAGACTGATGGAGGTTTTTTTTTTAGTCAGACATTTTCATAGTAATTTTTTGTACAAAATTAATTACTGAATGAAATCCTAATTAATACTTGTAGGATATAGTGCTTCTCTTATATCCTCTTCTTGTCCCCTTTCTCTGATAATGAATAGCATCGTTTCAAGACTTTTTTTCCTAATTTGCTTGGTTTTTCCAGATTTAACAGATATCTATAGATGCAATTAGCTTTGTGCGAATGCAATTTAGGTGAACACTTTCATTTGCCTTTTTTATGTTCCGTTTAGTTTGGAACATCGCACGGGTTAATTCAGATGCAGATCATTAGGTAGTAACTAGATTTGAATCTTCTTGGGCATTAATACAGTAACCTGATGTTTGAAAGTGAGGAGAGAAGGCTGAAAGAGAGCGAGGAGACACATGGTTATTGATTTCCGTTCTCAGCCGAGGCTCTTCGGGCTTCAGAAAGGCCATTTTCTGTTCTGTTAAGTGCTTTGTAAATTGTGTACTCAATACTAAATGAGCTGTGTCCATTTGCTTAGGCTCGTGGAGCCATAAAAATAAGTTATTTTTAAATTCTCATCCAAAAAATGACCACATTAGAAGCTAATGTGAAGACTAAGACTAAATGAAAATGTCAAACTTTTCTTAGAAGTGTTTTTAGTAAGGGGGTAACAATTCATTTTAACAACGATTCATTTCATATCATAATTTGTGGTTGATTATATGATTCAAAGTCAATTTTGGTTCATTTGATCCGATTCACAAACCTAAAATGCATCCAGAACATCTTTAGCCAAAAAGTCAACCAGTGGGACTCAGAGATAAATATCTGGGTACTGAACAGTGCAGCTAAAGTTTTCCACAGTCCTTGTATTTGTTGCAAGATAAGTAGGTGTATATATTAGATGTGTTTACAAACAAGTAAACAAGATTTAATGGCAAATCCATTCACTTTTTACTGTCATAAAGTTCAGCCCACTGAACAAAATAATCCAAACGGAACATCAGTAGAACATTCTACCACAGTAGCTGCATTTCCATCACACATATGCACAAAACGTCATCGAAATTATGGAACTGTCAAAAAAAAAAAACACTATTTCGCAATTACACCGTTTCCATTAAATCATAATTATGTGAGTAACACAAACCAACTCATGCGATGTTATTAAAAACCATGACGACGGATGTGATCAATGCTTTAATTCACAGCAGATACAGCACTAGCGCTCATCATCATCATCTATGAAACGATGATGCGTCTGCGTCTTTTTTAGGCCATGGAGCGGCGAGCTCTTTACACGTGGGAGCAGCTAAGGATGAAGGGATTTTGGGAAATCGTGGTTGATGATTTTGCAGAGGAGCTGTGAATCCAAGAATTCTGCATGACCCGCTCAACTTTTCATGAGCTGCGTCAAGGTGTGGGACCTCTTGTAGCGCCCGCTGTGCAGCGCCCAAGGCAGCCTGCTCCTACCAAGAGGTGCATTGCCATCAGGTCATTGGTCACGTGACTCATTTCATTCAAAAAGAGTGTTTCCGTTGCAGTTTTGCCAAATATGTCAATTTCGATACGCCTCAAAGCCACCTCCTCCAAGCACAAAAACGTTTAAACAATATATGCAAGTTTTTTCGAAATTGTTGTGTTTCCATTAGGCAGATTTAGTACCACAAATCCAAATCCAATTTGCACAATTTCATTGTCAATGGAAAAGCATACCACTGTGTGGTCACATCTTTGCCAAATTCAATGTGTTCCACACATTGGACTGTCATTTCTTTTGCTGCCCTCACGCGTGTTATCTGATGTGATGCACTTGGTTGTTTTTACGTTATGGTAAAAGAAACCTATGTCTCAATCCAAATGGTGTTTTCTTTCATTTTGAAATGATTTTATAATGGCATCGGTCAAATCAATTAGAAACCTGCCTCGATTGATCTGGTTGGATCATAGGACTGAAGATCGAGTCATTAAGTCGATTAATTGTTACACCCCTAATTTTTGGTTTAAAACTAATTTGTTTTATTCATGTGCAGAAATACTAAAACACTGAATTAACCATAAAAGGTTCTAATAGAGGAGTGTAATTGTATTTTGCAGGAAGCAGACATTTCCTTTTGACATAGTCTTGGGTTTGAGCTGATGCTTGATAACTTGAGCAACATTAGATTTATTCTGTCAATAAAAAAAAGTATAATTGTTGATTTTGACATATTTTTAGTTGAGTGCATCGGTGTGGAGCTTAAACAAACTCACTGAATTATTTAAAAGGGAGAGAAAAAAAAAAATGATGTCTTGTGGTAAGAGTTACTCACTGGTGCAAGATGGACTGATAAATTGAAAAATGACAGCTCTTCCTGCACTTCTGATTTGAGCAGATTGTCATCCTCTGACAGTTGTTCTGACTACATCGTGCTGCCTCCTGATAAGACGTAGCCAGTTGAAACAAAGGCAATTTGCAAAAAGGGAATACTGTGAACGAAGAATTGGAGAAGATATTCATAACCAAGAATGTTTTGAAATCTCTTTTTCTCTGTTCAGGAGACAGACTTTACCCAGGCTGGCGGGGGTTCTGTACACGCTGGGCTGGTCAGCAGGTCATCGTGCGGCCATTCTAATCAATCATCAATGACACGTTAAATGAAGCCAAAGGGAGGGGAGTTTCTAAGCAACAGAAGCGTCATTAAAACATTGTTTTCATTCAGCATGCAACAAGGAGAGTAAAGGGGACGCTTGCACAAACCACAATCATATTTGTTGGAAAAACCAGCCAATAAATAATTATTCTATTAAACAATTTTATTGAACAAGTGAATAAACTGAAAGCAGGGTTTTACACCCTCAAGTTGTCTTAAAGTTGGAAAAATAACACCCAAACAAATGTTACTATTGCTATTATTGCAGAAGCGTTATTCTAAAAATTTAAAAGGCAAACATGTGGCGTCAGTGTTGCAGACATGAAATGTGCAGCAGACAGACAGGCGTGAGGTTTTACCGTAAACGCAGCGCCGCGTTGTTGTGTGACATCGCTGTGGGAGATGACAGACAGGAACTTAGACGGGATAGGAGATCTAGAAGGAGTGCCAAAAGCCAAGCCATTAGATAAAAATTCTTAGCTTAATTCATGCTCACAGACCTCACATGTATAATCTCCCACTCACACATTCACACTCAATTTAACAGCTGCACACATTCTGTCATTATTTAGACTATAAAGGTTAAATTGATTTGTAAGTGTGCACTCGTGCGTAGCTCCCTTATGTGCTCACACACTCTTGATAGTTAACAAGCAAAGACTTGAATTGTTTTTTTTTTGCTTTGCTAATCTGTATTTTTTGTTTAAGGCAGTAATGATGTTCAAAAATTGAAAATATAATGTTAAAAATAACGATATGTAGAATTATTTTCTTTCTCTTTCTGTATTTAATCAGTTCATTATTCTAGGTTAAATTTCCTCTTTTTTCATATATTAAAACAATTCATTTGAGACTTTTCTAGGTTTATTAAAATTCCACCGATTAAAAGATGTTATCAGTAGAATATCCCTTAAGGTTTGTCCCCTTTAGGCAGAGCTGGCTCACAAAGAGTTCCAACACGTCTAAACCTGTGATACTGCAGTAAAGTGCAACAGGTGGCATGTTTCCAGTTTTAAATTCTCCTACTTATTTTGTTATTTCTATGGAAGCATCATGGTTATTTTTGAGGAAATTGACCGTAGGTAGATATGAATGAATTAACTGGAGAAAATAAAACTCAATTATTGTGTTGATTCTTTCAAAAAAAAAAAGGTTGTGGGTGTACTAGAACTAAAAAATAGATTAACTGGAGTTACTTGTTTGTGTTGGTAACTGGCTGTTTGGAACCAAAAAGCAGCAGCAGGGTTAAAGAAGACCCCTTATGTGCGGTTTCCAGGGAAACTGCACCCCCCAGGCTTTCCTTTTTTTTATCTATACTGCCCCTGTCTCTCTGTCTGTCTGCCTGCCTGTCTGACTGTCTGTCTCTAACTGAATCCCATATCCCTTTTTGTCGATGTTTAGGAGAGGAGATGTAGAGGTGACTCACTGTACCATCATTGCCATGGCAATGAAGAGTGAGCCAAGTGGAAAAAGGCAGCAGGGGAGTGAAAGAAGGGGAATTTCCACAGGTTTAAAGAAAACGAGATTGTCTGGGTCCCTGTCGTTTGTGTTTGACTGGAGAAATTGCCCACGTAAAACGCTGAAGACTCTAGAATTTGTCTGGAGTTTGATCACAATCGTGTGCTTTTGTTCCCCTTCCTCTCCCCCTCACTTTTCCACACTGCTTTGACCCATTTCTTTTACATCAGCAATTTATTTCCTACTGTTTGTTCGGTTTCAAATGTTCCTGAATTTCTGTTTAGGTTGTTCCACATCAGAACGGAAAATTAAATAAAAACAGGTTTATTTTAGAGATTACCTCATTATTTTATATAATAATATGGATTTTATTTTAGACATACCACTAATATCAATACAAGGGCTCATCTATTATGTGTAAATAAAAATAGTGTAATTTATTCCCACAATGTTTATTAGGAGTGATATTTCAATCCAGTATAATGTATTTTCTGATTTATTCTTAGGATTGGTCAAGTTTTGTTTGAATCAACCATTGGGATTTCAAATGATAAAAAAGAAGCAAAAAAAGAAGAAAGATTCATTTATGTTACCTAAACTGAAAATAGCATGTCAGAACTTCGAAGTAAAGTGGAATTGGCCAAAGAAAATATCAACAGTGTTTTTTTTTATTGTCAATTAGGTTTAAAAATGGTTACACAGCATTGTTGCTCTCAAATGTTGAAAAAGCAGAAAAATAGACACCAAAACCCAGTTCATTCCTCCTCCTTTTTGTTTCTTTCCTTCAATGAATAGAGAAAGTTCCTTATCAAATCCCCCCTTTATGCACCATGCATCCTCTGTTCTTGCAGCAAGTGACTCTCCGTCCTCAAAGGAACCTGTTTTCCAGCAGCGAATTACGCAGAGTCATGTCAAACGCCCGTTTAGACATGTCAAGGTGGAATGTTTATGTGAGGCCGATCTATGCACGCTCTGCTGCTCTGCAGAGGGGGGGGGGGCAAAAATGGCCTGGGGGAGGGAGGTTAACTAAGGACAGGAATGAAATTGGGAGGAAGAAAAAACGTATGCAAAAGACCATCAGATATGGTCGTTCAGCGTAAAGCTTTAACAGACGTGTTTCTGAGACAACAGCTCCCATACACCTTTACTCAGCAAACTTCTTTAAACTGGAGGCATACATTTGTGAAGTTTGTACCCACAGAACATTAAAGTGAATGTGTCAGCATTAATTCTGTTCATGTCAGCGCATTTCTAGCGCTCATCACGTGTTTTGTTTAACTACTGCCCTTCCTGAAGTTATTCTAATACAAAATTTAAAATGGAAAACTGCAAACTACACACACGGAATAACAGGAAATTAGCCACAGAGTGAGCATTGTACCCCTAAACCCGAATTACCCAATATGGCTTTTTGTTCTACAAAACCCAAAATGTTTTAATCTCATAACTCAAATCAGCTTTTTATAGCTATAGACTTCTTTCTGTCTTTTTTTTTTAAAATTCATTTTACAACACGTATATTTTTTCTGTCACTTCCCTAGAAAGATCTAGATTTTTCTTTAGATTAAATATGTTGATGTTGTCATCCATGTTTATTTAGTTGTCTTTTATTTCCACATGTGACTTTAGTTTATAAATAGGAGGAGAAATGACTGTAGCAACAACACACTGTGTTTGTCACACTCGCATAATCACAGCTTTAGGGGTGTCTGGTGTCTATAGCAGTCCATCAATACACACTCCATGGTCCATGAGGACACAAGTCATTACTTAACATTTTATGTAGCAGATTTTTTTAAAACTCTAAATTCAGCTACAAAATAAATCAAAAGGAGGAAAAAAACACATAAATACAAAGAAAATCCTGCCTGACTAGAGCTGCAAAAAGCTGTTTTTTTAGTACATCAGTATTTTATTTTAAGTTTTTGTCTAGAAATAAAAAGTGATTTTAGTAAAGTTTAAAGCTTTGTTGCTTTTAAAATGTTGCCCACATAAATGTTAAAATTTTGCTTCACAGTCACTGATTGAGCTGATTGGATGCAGATTGTTCATTTTATGCTTTTGTGTCGTTTTAAAAGATCATGAAAGACAAAGACCTCCCCCCAAAATTGGTCTAGAGGACTAAAAACTCTGCTTAAATCACAAAGTGAATGTGTTCATTCTGGCGTTACAGGTCTGACCTACAAGACTGTGGGATAATGGAATAACCACCTGTGTATTAATCAAACTGATTTTTGAGATTTTTACATCTTTAGAAAAGATGCCTTTCTTGGTAAAATCGTACAATTTCAGTCATCAGTCTTGTGTGTGACAGTTTTTGAATTTATGAATAAATAACATTTTTTTTTCCCTTTTACTTAAGGTAAGAGAGTGCATGTCATATAGAAGGAAAGCATCTCCTCTTTTCAGCCTGCTCCACCTCTCCTCTTTCAGGAAGTGGACTAATGGTGTTTGAGAGGATGGAGGGAGTGGAAAAGTGGGAGGAGGGATGGACTTCCTTCCTGTGTAGTGTACCATTTGTAGTTCATAGTGTGGCCTTCAGAGTCACTGCTATCAGTTACTTTTCACTCATAGTGCTCCATAGGGACCCTCTCACACTCAAAAAACAGATTTTCACAACTAAAATAATTAGCTTCAGTTTGAATTAAAAGAAAAATATTTCACTCCACTGTTCTTCAAGCTATTTACTGTCAAAACTGGCTTGTCTGTCAAACTTAGGTTCTAGAAGAAACCTGGTTTTTATTGGAAGCCCTACATAGATTTTAAACCTCTTGGTGGGGAGAAAATATGTTCATTTTTGTACCTTCTTGAGCAGTGCAAGTATTAACATGTTGCCACTGAAATTCTGCACTATTTTTTTCAACAAATGGGAAAAAAAGCTTCTTTTTTGTCATAGCTCACCATGTCATGAATCTTCTTGGAAGCGCTGAGCGCAAACAAACTTTAAAAATTTCACATAAAAAGGAAAAAAAAGCTTGAAATGTCACAATTCTTCTACCAGAATTCATTTTAGTCTCAGTATGTGACCCACTTTTGCTTCTAAACTACTGATCTTATGTCAAGTTTCTATGTTGTTTAATATTTATCTATATGTATGAATATATATTTGAATGTATTTATGTAGTTTTTTTGTTTATTTAGAAATGTAAACCAGTTGTATTAAATCTATTGTTATTTGAGAGCACCTTTGTTGGCTGGACCACAAAGGTTGTGTAGATATTAGATAAATTGCAATGCTCATTTTTAAGCAATGTGGCGCGTTTGTCGGTTTCTAACCGTTTCTTGTCAACAGTGATGAGCCGTAGACGTCACAGCTCAAAAAATCTGAAAGCTTATCTGGGGTCATAAACGAAAAGAAGAAATGAGACGGAGCCTGTTTGTGTGACTGTGAGTCAGAGACGTGGAGAAAGCAGACAACATCCAATACAGGCTGAGACAGACGGTCTTTTGAGATTCCACGCACGCGTCCTTCTCAGCCTCAGCAATATTGAATGAAAATGACTCCCCACCTTTGCACACACAAACGTACAAAAGCATTACGCCAGAAAAGTGAAGAGATGAAAGTTTGCTAGTTATCTTATTAGGTTAGTGATCCCTGGAGTACGATGATTAGCATGAATGCAAAGAGCAAAAAGGCTAATTACCCTGAGCTAAGAAGCTGAAAATGATCTAATAGATTTTCGTAAGTTTTATTATTTTCATCTGTAAACCATTTTTCTTTCTGTGGTTGTATTACAGAAAGGTAAATCTTTTGTGTGTTACCATTAGTTTGCATTAACAAAAGTTTCATAGCAACTTTGATGGCAAGTTCAGATACGTTTGGACATATCAAACCAAAAACCAAATGTAGAAACTTTTCCCGGTTTTTCAATATTTCTGTCCGTTTTTACGCATATTATTGTGAGCTTAATGCAGTTTAGTTGAATTGAGTTGTGTTTGTTTTGACCAGTGTGACTGCTATTAAGTGTTGAACTCTGAATAATTGATGAAGCAAAGAATCCCAACAGGAGACGCAGGTTTGCATCCGGGACCAGTGGATCCCTGTGCCTCAGATTTCATTACCTTTTTGGATAAAAAAATAGAAAACACATACAGAGGACTGTTGTTGAGGAGCTGCCAAAAAAATGAGAAGGAACCACACAAATCAGTCAGTTACTCTGCTTTTTTAAATCTTTCTTTAAATGTTTAGTGAAAAAAAAAGGTGAAAGTAAAGAAGAAAGAGCAAATCAGAGGGATTCTTTTACATTTATTAACTTCCTTTGATAATGTTCCCTTCATTTTATCTACACATTGATAATGCAGGAAATACCATCAGATCAATGTTGGTGTCAGTGCCAAACTACCAGTCTGTAAATGATTGGTGTCACCAGAGGTGAGGTGTTGAAGTGTGACTTCCAGGACTGATGTAGGTCACTACAGTCATTGTTCTGCAGTAATGCGGTCACGCTTCGCTCTCAGCAGGTGGAGCCGTGTAATCTCCCTGCAGTAATCAACATCCACCACACACGGCACTGGTTTTCGGGTAAGATGGAAAAACATCCAAGTTCTCGACCAAACGGCTCACTGAAGCTGTGTGAAGTATCGCCACGCTCAAATGATCCAATGACCATGTGAGGATAGACTGGAATCCAATTGGAGGAAAAAGATCTCAGTACTGATCAAAACTGTGAAATAAAGCAAAACTTTGAGGTAAATACATTTTCTACAAATCCTACAAACTATTTTGGGCTTCTTGAACTTAAACATTCCCACCTGTACCTTTATTGAAAACGGAGCAATCCCTGCAGGAAACACTGACATCGCTTGCATTTTATAAATTGTTGGATAAAGAAAACTTAACCTGGTACAGATTAGAAGTTGTGAGAATTCATAAAGCATAAAGACGCTGGACAATCATTTTTGGTGATTATGGCTGTATTTTGACAACGAAACAGAGAAGTACTTCATAGATTTGGAATATAGATGAGTTAAAATAACCTTAATTTGGGGGTTTTAGTGTGTTCTTCTTGGTGCATGGACCCACAGTAAATGCATTTTTTTTATCTGTGTTTTTCTCACAGATTTAGTGTCCATTTTGAATTGCAGTCCAAGCAGCCTCATTATTGTTTCTGCACACGAAATCTATGCTTGGTTTTAGGACCGAAAAACATTCTGCCTTGTTAATTTTTTTTCATTTTTTGTTTATTTCACGCTGCTGCATTTAAAAAATGCTGCTTTGTCAGCAGGTCAGGTAGACGATTTTTTTATTTATTTACTTTCCTTCAGCACATTTCCTGCTCTCCAACAGACACTTAAACATTCAAAATCTCTGCTTGTCCTCCTTTTTCTTCCTCCTCCTCCCTATCTCTCTGTGCGTGAAAGCAAACTCAGCAGACCTCCAGGCTGCCAGGGACTACAGGCATTCTGGGTAATCCAGGTTGCGAGAAGAAACGGAAAGGAAAGGTTTTTTTTTTTTTTTAGTGACTGAAAATCTCTACGCACACTTGACACCGGACATGTTGTTATACGCTCCACTGATACGCAGACTCTCAAAATCATGCAGACAAACTACATGTAGTCTACCGCCGCTGAACCGCGGAGACACAGATTCCATCTGCGTCCATCTGTTCATTCATCTGCTGACACAGAGAACGGCTATGTTAGCAGCAGAGCACTGCGCCTAAAAGCTGCAGTCAAACCCGGATCCCTGTTCCTGTACATAAATGATGAGAAGATATGAAGGAGACGGAGGGGCAGCTGAGGGAACAGTGCGGGTGGCTGGGTGGAGCAGCAGAGGATACAGGAGTGTCGTCAGTCTGCTTTTATCTCTGCGCTGATTAAAACACGACCCTGTTTGACCTAAAAAGTCAGCTGGCGTAAATGACTGAGCCTGCCAGTGAGTTTCAGTGGAGCTTTTTTCAGCCAGCTGACATTTTCAGACGAAAAAGAGGCAAAACACAACAAAAATAAGGAGGACAGACCTGAAAAGGACTTGCTCAGGCTATAGTCACTCATCGTCACACGTGAGATGTCACAAGCAAATGGATTCAACCCGGTCATTTGCAACAAATAGATCACATTTTTTAATCAAATTTTACACTAAAATATTACTTAGCTTTGACTTCTGTTGTTCCACAATCACACAAATGACCAAATACTCTGAAGCACAGCTCAGAAATATCAGTAAAATGTGAAAAGATAAACATTTCAAAGGATGTGATCTGTTTTCTAGTAAAAGTTTGTGTTTTTTTTACCCATATTTAGAGCAAAATAAAAGTCGAAATGTGTGTATTTATCTGAGTAAAATTACATTCAACTACATTAACAAGAGGTTTACAAATTTTACAAATGCAGTCAATGTCTTTCCCAAAGACACAATAAGTACCTAGCCTGAAGCTACGTCCTATGGAGTGATTCCAAATGCAACACTCACGGTTTTGGGCATTAAACGTAAAAAATGTTGTGATTAAAAATTATTTTGCATTGAAACAGAAAACAGCCTTTGAAAAGAAATAATACATGCAATCAAAACAATTTTCATCAGAATCTTCTCTCTTCTGCCCTTGAAACACAGCATGGAAGGGAGTTACAAATGTGCGACAAAAGCCGCCCAATTACACACATGGACGTGAAAGTCTATGCTGATTGGTCAGAAATTCTTCCAATCGCGCAGAAACCTGGTCCAGTCTGCAAGCTGATTTGAGCTGATTTCTGCTTTGAGAGCAGAAGAGAACATTTATTTCAAGTGAAAATTGCCACATATATTTCAGTTTCAAGAGTAAAAATGTTTTGTTTGCACATATTGTTCAGTTTCAAGTGCATATTTCTTTTTCAAGTGCAAAATAATTTTTTGAACACACAAAACTTTTAAAGTTTTATGCTCAAAACAGTGAGTGTTGCCTTTGGAATAATGGCACAATAATCTCCATCGCATTCCTTCAACAACGTGCGTTCAAGCAGCCACTTTTAATGAAAAGCCTTTGTAAATCTGCTTAAATGCGTGTTTTGGGCCTCTGCGTAGCAAGCTCTTACGACTGTTCTTGGGCTCTACGTACAAACCGCGCTTAAATCACGGCTTTGACATTTTGCACCAAGCCTCTCCCGACTGTTGGTGGCATACATGCGCTAGTAAAAAGAAAGAAAAAAAAAAGATGCCCCTTCCTACTTGTCCAGTGTGAACACCACGGGCTAATGCCTGGTGTGTACACAGCTTTAGATTTGTCAATCAAATGGGAGTCAGATTGCCAAACGGAGAGGAGAAAAGGATGAAGCAATTGAAGTGAAAGATTGAAAAGAACAACCTGTCACACTAAGGTTGGTTTGTTTTTTGTGGAAAACTACTTTGCTGCTGAAACCTAAAGCATGCGTTAAGTTTATTTTTTGATTTCCTCGTTTGATCAGCAGTTCCACTTATGAACCATATGGTGATTTAACCCCCAGTCCAACCCTTGATGCTGAGTTCCGAGCAAAGAAGGATTTACCCTTCGATATAACTCCACTGTAGAGTTGATCCAACAATCTCCAAGTCTCAGAGCGGACACGTTTCTCCTAATCCACTGACACTGGTTCATGTGGAGGACAAAGAGGTTCAGTCAATAATGGGGAAGCTCGGGAAGAAAACACCATCACGTCTGTATAGAAGCCGAACTTCACAGAAACTTCCAACAGGACAACAATCCTTTTTTTCTAGAACTCGCTATAGGGTTTAGTCTCAGAAGGCTGTCTGTGAAGCTTTCAAAGTCAACTGACTTGAACTCTATAAACTTTTCTTCAGGGGTTTGAAGGAAGCCTTTCTACCACCCAAACCCAAGAATGATGTAACTTGAGGCCATGGAGAAATAGTTCGAGGAAGCATCAAGAATCCTGCTGCTTCCTTAAAAGCTCTGAAGTAGACTTCTCCCCAAAAAACACATTTCATCAAAGCATCAAGTACATTTGATGTGATCATTCCGATGAACTATTTCAAGAAAGATATTTTGATTACATTTTTTCTTTACAAGCAGATGAAAGTTTGACCCTATTTGCATTCTGGGTTCTGTCTCAATCCGCATGGTCAATGTTGTCTGTTTGCTTGATCTTCCTGAGGAAGATCAGGGAGGGGCTGATGCTGGGTGGTGAAGCACGGCTGGTAGCACAATACCACAGGAAACAAACACGGGTCCTGCTGAAATGATCCAGCGCCGCCCGTCTGGGACAAGCACAACAGAAAACACAAAAATGTAAAAATAAACCTGCGCACTACGGCCGTGAATCAGCCGAAACAGGAAATATCTCATTGAGGGACAAATGGATGGAAACAAACGAGGCAAGGCCTCAGACTGTACTGGTGGAGGAAGACTCGTGGGATTATGAATGTTACTACTTTTAAATCGTTTTTGTGGCTCTAGTACGTGTTGTGGCAGTTTCAGGTACCATGTTGGGCTGCTTTTGAAAGTGCAGCATGTATGACTTTCAATAAAAGTTCTTATATAGTTGGAAAAAAAATCTTCTCTCAGACCTGTGGTTCAAATCCAGCATTATTTCTGCACTCTTTTTCATACTGCTTCACATTTAAGAAATAAAAAAACCCCTCCTGAATAAATCTCGATCTATGAAATAGTATAGCTGTCAGGTAAATGCGCCTGTAGCATTTAAACTAGATTTAAATTAGGACATATTGGACAAAGTCCCAGAATTTATCTGCTCTTCACTGCAGATGTGCATCTGGGTTTTGGGTTTTTAACGAGCTGTAAATGCGTGTTAATGTGTGGATTTTATCTGCTTCCTTCAGAGTGCAGCAGCGGCTCCCAGCCCCATCCTCGGGAACCTCCCCCCAGGAGAGGGCATGCCGGTGGGGCCTGTTCCTCCCGGGTTCTTTCAGGTATGCACATTCTATGCACAGACGTACACACATTTTTATTTTCTTTTAGTTTGGTTTTATTTTTTCCTGACATGCTAAACTATATATGTAGAATTTGACTTTGTTGGGCGGTAATTCGGAGCATTTAAGGCAGAATTTAAAGTGCTTATCAGAGAAATAGAAAACACTGACGGCGTTAAAATAAAATAACGTTTTTTTTCCTGTGTGATTTCAACTCACTGTTTAACCAGTTTATTCTTCTTCCTGCAGAATAATACACAGAAAAAATAAGTACAAGCATTTTTAACAAAGTTTGTACGTAACTGGGGTGCTAGCCCATAACCCAGATGAAAGATCAGATTAGCTCTCTAAATGTTGTCTGGATAAATCCTCTGAAGGCTACTATCTAATTAAGACTATGAAAAGTTAGTTTAGTTGTAGTTTATTTTTGTTGATTTTTTGTTGTTGTTTTTCCTTCAAATCCAACCCTTTTAGTAACTTTGACCTTTCTCTCTTGCTTTCAAAAACAACCATTTCAGTCTTGTCTTT
The DNA here is from genome assembly GCA_023969325.1 of Oryzias curvinotus. Taxonomy (NCBI): domain Eukaryota; kingdom Metazoa; phylum Chordata; class Actinopteri; order Beloniformes; family Adrianichthyidae; genus Oryzias; species Oryzias curvinotus. The sequence continues at coordinate 20,281,940 of CM043714.1, forward strand.
ACTTTTCAGTTCGGAAATTTGATTGCACCCAGGAATTCATTATTCTGTTGAACAACTTAAAGCCTTGATGACCACATTCCAGCCCATTTTCCAACCTCCCATGCCCCTAGTAGCCCCTGATTGAACATAGCAAACCATAGTAACCTAGTTACAAAGATAACATACAAGTCAAATAAGAAATGCTTGTATGTGTGATCTGAGCCTAGGGGGTCCTAGTAGCATTAATAGCAGTGGTACAAGTATTGAACCCTGAGGAACTCCACATGTTATGTTGATCCTTGAATTATTAAAAAAAAAACAGACCTTTTTTTAAATATGACTTGGAACAGGAAAAGGATTTTATCAATATCCTTATAATACTTGGTTGATGATCATTTCTGCTTTAGAAAGTGTTAAATGCACAAAATTTAGGCTAAAAAATGGATGATGAAACTTTCTAAACCGTCAACGTACAGCCGTCATTTTTCTGTGAACCAACTACTTGAAAAAAATGTTGGGGAAAAAATATCATAAGGCAAAAAGAAAAACTACTCACCTGCCCCATATCATCTCAAACGGACCCTGCTCATTGATTAACCGTCCTTATCAATCAAATTTAGACACAAGCTTCTGACAGGCAGGTTGACAACCTTTAAAAAAACGGCCTAACTTCTTTTAAAAACTAAAATGTTATCCTGCTACATCTTTGGGACAATGTTTCAACATTTATCAATAATTGCATCACTTAAAAAACTCAAAATTACCATTCATTGATTGTTATTCATGCCCTAAATGAGCACATGTGTTTGTATTATTATATTTATTGCAATGTATTCAGTCACCATCTCACATTTTCTTGTGAATTGTGAATCTTTTTTTTTTTTTTTTTACATGAATCTGAATGTAAGGAGCTAGAATGCTTTGAGAAGACAGGAGAGCCACAGTACCTCCAGTGACAAAGTGTTACAACCAGCAAATGCAGCAGATTAAGTCTGAACTAACAGATGAGCCACACCAACCTAAGAAGTAGGGTCTAATCAAGATGAAAGCATAGATCCATCCTGCTGTGTTCCAACAGCCAAGCCAGAATCCGTCATCTCAGGCTCCTTTAATATTCTTCTTTGAGATTTAAACCTCAGCAGGTCATCGTGATCTACGAGTGATTGAATAATTACCTATTTTTGTGAAGGTGTAACAGATGTAGCTTATAATGTTGCCAGCATTGTACACTTTAAAAAGCCTCTTGGAGCAACACAGATCTAATAAAGAGCGCCAGCGCCCTCTAGCGGAGCTTTAAAGCATTACTAACTTACCTGACAAGTTTAGCAGCATCTAAAACGGCTGCTGGACACATAATACACAACACATGTTCCACAGGTACCACATGAACTGAAGCTATCATCAGCAAACACCATCCTTTATTCTTACAGTCTTATTTCAATTCTTGGTCCAATAAATGTAAAGCCAGTTGTCAGACTGTCATTTCTAAATGAACTAAAGTTAAACCTAAGTCTGTGGTGAAGAAAAAATGTCCTCCCTCTGCTTCATTTTTATATCATTATTGCTCATCTTTGCTACTCTTAAACATCATGCAGTTGTTCCGATAGTAAAATATTCACAATTTTTTTAAATAATATCAAGCTCTTTTTTTTCTTCTTTTTTTTAGCCATTCATGTCCCCTCGATACCCCGGAGGACCCAGACCACCCCTGAGATTACCAAACCAGGTGGGAGTCAGGCTAAGGCCACCGTCAAGACAGCGCTTAATTAAAAGAAGTGCTGTTTGTGTGACAGTGGTGATAATGATGCTGATGGATTTAATGTTCCCTGTAGGGACTTGGAGTTCCTGGTAGCCAGCCAATGTTACCCAGTGGAATGGATCCCACAAGACAGCAAGGTACGCACGGAAACAGAGGTGTACCACAGGACTCTATCAGAGCTGTCGCCATGAAAGTCTGAACTCTGGATGTTTGTCAAGAGATTGAAGAATTGGAGTCAGGGTTAATATGACGTATAGATAGTAGAGTTTCTCAGGGATCATGAAAACAATACATAGCAGCAAAGCAACCAAATCCCAGTAGAGTTGAGTCATATCACCTTGACATCCTTCTGAACTCAAACAGTTCAAAGGTCAGCAGTGATCCACAGGCGAGACTAAAACAGCTGAATGTTTAGGTTTCACTAGAGTCAGTGTTGAGCCAGGAACATTTCAGTTTTCTAAATTCACTTAAAACTGTTTGATATTTAAAACATAGTCCTAATTTCATGTATTACATGTAAAATAAAAATCACTGCAAATCTAAAAAAAAAAAAAAAGTTCATTTTCTCTAAATGGTAAATAGTGAGAGTAAATTTCTCATCAAGAGCATTTACCCTCCTTTCCAGGGCATCCCAGTATGGGAGGACCAATGCAGAGAATGACTCCCCCCAGAGGCATGGTACCTTTAGGGCCTCAGGTATGATGCAAAGTTTATAGTTAGTGTACTTATGAAACCTTTTTCGTCCTTTTTCTTTTTTTTTTTTTTCGTAAAAACTGCTGTCTTTAAAGTTTGCTTTGTTTTTCTTTAGAATTATGGAGGGGGCATGAGACCTCCACTAAATGCGCTGGTTGGTCCTGGGATGCCTGGAATGAGCATGTGAGTCTTTTACACATCTGTACATTTGTATGCATCCAAATGCACAAATACACCAACAACCAGAGGAGGAAGAGAAGACAAATGTCTTTTTTTATTTCTTTAGCTAAAAGGGTTTTTTTTAGCCCTTCAGTTCCCTTTAGTGGAGAACAAACTTGTTCTAAATCTCCCAAAGACACAAAAATCCTTTCTTTGTGTGTTTTTTTTCAGTCTTTTTTTCCACACGGGGTGAAACTTTGAGGTGGCTTTTTGTTTTCCTTTTGCTGTGCCTGTTGTGCTCTGGACTTTTTCTGGCATCAGAAAAGCGTGTTGTTGCCAACAGCAGGAAACTGATGTTCATGTTTGTGCCTTCCAGGGGACCTGGAGGAGGAAGACCCTGGCCAAATCCCCCAAACTCCAACTCTGTACGTTTTTTTTTATTCTAACCAGAGGATTACCTAACAAAAAAAGTTTAATCTTTTTTACAGTTTTACTGCTTTTCTGCTTCTTTTTTGTAGACCCCGTACTCCTCTACATCTCCTGGGAGCTATGTGGTATTTTCTGTGCTGTGTGTTCTTCTTATTACATATTTGTCTTTTTAATTTATGTAAAGGTTTCTCTACTTTGATTTCAGGGACCTCCAGGAGGAGGAGGACCACCTGGAACGCCCATAATGCCAAGTCCAGCAGGTGAGTTTCATGCCTTCATGTGTGTGTGTGTGTTTCTACTGTAAATAGAGACAGTTTTTAGTTATTTATTGCACTTTTGTCCTGTCAGATTCAACCAACTCTGGAGACAACATGTACACCATGATAAACACAGTCCCTGCAGGTGGAAGTCGACAAAATGTGAGACGTCTGTGTGTAATTTAATGTATACCAAGCCCTGGACACGGCAGTCATAAAATAAATTAAAATCCAAATTTGTTCTCTGAATTGACTGAGACATACAAATGTAAGCACAAAAAAGCATTTTTGGGCCCAAATAAGTGTTTTGTGGGCACAAATTAATGTAAGCACACAAATTAGGATTGTGCCCACACAAATGTGACACTAAATTAACGTTTTGTGTCCACAACTTAGCATTTTGTGTCAACAAATTAGTATTTTGTGTCTACAAATTAGCATTTTGTGTCTACAAATTAGCATTTTGTGTCCACACAAATGTGAGACTAAATTAACATTTTGTGTTCACAAATTAGCATTTTGTGTCCACAATTTAGTTTTTTTGTGGGCTCAAATTAGCATTATTCAAGGCATAAAATTGGATTCTTTGAGGCAATATTTTTTATTTTTAAGGCAACATTTTTAGGCACCATTTAGTATTTTGTGCACAACTTTTGGGCAGAAATTGTCATTTTATGCACATATTTTAATATTATATGTACTCACTAATTTATATTTTGTGCACAGAAATGAGCATATTTAGACACATATTAGCATGTTTTGGGCACAGATTAGACTTGTGAAGAATGTCATAAATCTGTGTGTATTGCAGAGCCTGGATACATTTGTTTGTGTTAGTTAATATTGTATTAGTTTAGCTGGGTCAAATGGGTTAGGATTAGGGTTAGAGAAACTATGGTTTTGTGAATTCTCGTTCCTGGGATGAATTGTTCCCCTTGTGTGTTCTCCTCAGTTTCCCATGGGAGCCGGAAGTGATGGTCCATTGGGGGGGATGGCTGGAATGGAGCCCCACCATATGAATGGATCTTTAGGTATAAAAATTGTGCTCCACTGGAATCTGAATTAATCAACTTAATGCTTAAAGGTCTGGTTGTGATAGTGACTCTCTCTCTCTCTCTCTCTCTCTCTCTCTCGCTCACAGGGTCAGGTGACATGGACACTCTGCCGAAGGTTAGGGAAGCCGATCTTCTGCTTCTGGGTAGAGAAGCAGAAGAAATCCATTGATCTGTTTTGTTTTCTCCGAACAGAACTCTCCTGGCAACTTAAGTATGAGTAACCAGCCCGGGACGCCCAGGGAAGACGGAGAGATGGGAGGAAACTTCCTCAATCCTTTTCAGAACGAAAGTGTGAGTGGTCTTGTGTCTGAGGCGGTTAGAGGGAGCTCAACGGGGTTTTTGCAGGACAGAATAACAGCCTGGTGTCAAATCTGACCTTCTGAAGTGTTCATGGCTGCAGAACAACCCTAAGCATTGATTTGTGCACCTTTGGTTTCACATATTTGTACCAACAAGCAGTACCAACTAGATGTTAAGAAGAAAAAAATATTCATTTCATGCACATTTTTAGGGTTGTGTACACTCTGGGTGTACACTCACTGTAAAATCCCCCACCTCTGCCTTCTCTCTGCAGTATTCTCCAAACATGACGATGAGCGTTTAAAGACTCTGGAGACTTGTGCTCGCTGGTGAAATCGCGGCGAGAGCAGACAGAGAAAGACGCCATGTGATGTCACCCAGGCCAGTGACTCCTCCCAGGGAGAAGGGGGGGGGGGCGCGGTCCCACAGGCACAAACTTTCCACAGCTCATCTGCACCCCACGGCCCTCCATGCTTCCTCTCTCCTGACCGCCCCGCTCCGTCCGTCGGCTTCTCCTCAGCGATCACCAAACTGTACAAAGGAATCGATTCAGTGGCGTTGGAGGAGAACCTTTTGTGTATGAAACGGCGCACACACCTGAATAATTCTGATCTTTCTATCCAGTCACGGAAAAGTGAAAACGGCTGTTCCCTGAAGAGTTGGAGCAAATCCAACCTGTGTAGACAATTTCCAGAAAAAATATGAAAAATGTAAATGTTTGTTTTTGGAGAAGTTGGGGAAAAAAGGTATTTGCCATAAAGATTTATTTGACGCTCGTGCAAATATTAAAGATGTCTTTCTATTTGCGGTTGTCTAGACCATGTAGATCTCCAACATTGTGTTTGTCGGATTTCTACTATGAATAAACTTTTTATAGCCTTTTCTAAACTTTTCCCCAAATATGACAAAGTCAGCATTTATCTGGATTTCCAAAAAGAATACTTTAGAGCCAAAAAGTTTCTGTACATCTTCATTTGGACATAACATCTAGGTGTTACTTTAAAAGAGAGTCTATTGAACTTTACCCCAGCAACTCCCAGTGTGTCACAAATAAAACAAAAATGTTTGCTTTATGATAGTAAATTGCTCTTGTTATATCTTACAAAGCAATAGAGTAACATTCATATTGTTACTGAAGCCGTGTAGCTTCATCTAAAGCTTGTTGACGGCTGAAGGCAAGCTTTCAAAGCTAAACTCTGGGTGTAATAATCCCAAAGCGGTAAAGAAAATGTTTGCCAGGCTTTTACTTTGAAATGTTATTTATCAAGGCTGTTTTTGGGGGCGTTAAATACGACTGATGTGTTTTTGTTGACTTTGCATTCTAACATTTTTAAAAGAACATTCAGATTTGAAGCGTTTTTAAAATGAACGAGGCCAGTAGTTTGCCAATTTTGCACTTAATTGAACCAAAACCCTAAAATGACCTTAAAAAAAAAGAAAAGGTTGGTTTAGTAAAAGATTCACATTGGAGAGAAACCAGATGGGAAAAGCCACTTCAGTCACTCATACTTTATCGACATCCGGCAAAACTGTGAACTTAATATGATTTGAAGAGTTGATTTGATCCTTTTGAATCTTTTTCTCAGCTACATTCCATCATCATCATCATGTACAAAGTTTGATAATTCAGTGGACTGTCTTCTCTCCTTTTCCCAAAGTGTACAGCTCAGAAATGTAGCTCTTTTATCTCATACGTGTATTTGATATTATTACTTGAACATAAATCTGGTGAAAATGTGGGAGCTATGGACTCATGAATCACCCTCACGGTGGAGCAAAGACATTTGGTTTATGTAAGGCGGGGGTGATGGGGTCACTCCATAAAAAGGTTTGAGGTTTGAATCCCGGCTGAGGCCCGTGGTAGAGTGTGCATGGTCTTCCTGTGCTTCTGTGTTTGGGCGCTCCGGCTTCCCCTTACAGTCCAGTTCTTCATTGTTCTGACGACCCGCCCAGGTGAACCCCTTCCAGCTGGGGTCCCGCCCGCCCGCCCCGCCCCCCTACAGCAGCACAGTGACAGCTTAATAGATGAAGCCATAATCGGGAGCAAGAATATGTATTTGTAAAGTAGACCATGTTTCTGTTTCGTGACAGTACCTGGAGCTCTGTTTGTGATGTGTTCATTTTCTCTTTTTTAAATCTTGTTTTATGATTTGTAAATACTTAGAGAAGTTTCATGGATTTTGAAAATGCTGGTATAAAGCTTCTCTTCCCTGACAGTTTGGGTTTTATTCATCTTCGATAAATGATGCTTTCCAGACAAACGTCAGATTTCATAAATTGTTTGATCCAAGATAAACCTAAAGTTGAATTTGGAGACAGAAACATAGCATTTTTCATATTTTCTCCATTAAGTACTGATATCTTTTTCTTCCTAATCTCTACATCTCAGGGTTTCTTCTATTTTGGTAAAAAAATAAAAATAAAAAAAAGAATTCCAAGATTAAGCTGTTACTTACAGACCATAGTATAGTATTTTTTTTCATTTTGAAAAATAATGTCTAAAAGCAAACATTTATAAATAAATAAATAAAAACATCCCAGAAGCATAAACAGCTAAATGAAACGAAAGAGCAAAGATTCCTGCAATTATTCAGACTTCTGTTGGAGTAAGAACCTTTTATTAAAATGCACTTCAATTGATTTTTATAAAACAATAAATGCAAGACTGCAACATCTCCCAGGGTAAAACCTCACTGACATGATCACTAATCGCTGCATCGTACGTTTATGTGTCCTCAAATGCCCCACACTCAGAAAAAAAGGCATGATTTGTCCAGCTGTAGAGAATCACAAAGAAGAACCCGTTTGTCATGCTGTCAGAGGTCAGGTCGGACAAACCAGAAGGAATTTTACTGACTTTACTTTGGTCACTAGTTATCTCAACACAATCCCAAAGAAAGAATTAAATGTTTGAAAAGAGCCTTTAGTTTTCCAGCGACTTCTTATGTTATTTGACATTATTTATTCTGAGTGACCAAACTAATATTTACACACATAACCAATTGTTTCCTAATTTGTTTTCAAATGAACCTAATAAAAGGTAGAAATGAAAGTAGATGTGGATCAAAAAGGACTAATTTGATTAGTATGCCCAGAGGGCCTCCACCTCCCTGCGTTATGTAACATATTCCCCACAGTTTAAATCTCAGCCCTCCTGCAAGAGCTCACTCGTCCTCCTGTTGTCACCTCCACTCGCCTGCCGCCTGACTCCTCCTCAGCATGTCCACTCTACTCTGTCTGTCTCTGCTGGCTCTGTCCTCGCTGAGCGCTGCGTCTGATCTGGACTGCGATGAGTTCCTCAAACCTTCCGAGAATCGAAGCAAGGTACAGCAGCGTTGTCCTGATGACCGATGAGCCCATCGATTCTTTTATGAGTAGCTCCACTAATCTCAGTCCTGCTGTCATAATGAAGTAAATGTTGATCAACACAAATGCATTCTCATCCATTCCTTTCAAATCCAGGTACACGGCCGATGGATATTTCAGGTTGGAATTTCTGACACCGAAGAGCAAATGGAATTCCTCAAGTCAGTCAACAGCTCTTGGATGGAAATCCAAACTTCCCCTAAAGGTGAAGACTTAAACATTCGCTTTGGAGACAGAATGTAAGTGGTGACCTTTGAAGCCAAAAGTGCACATTGATCCACAAATATGTTGTTTCTGATTTGATCCCTTTGTTTCTGCTTCAAGTGATGGAAAATGTATGTATGGAACAGCTAACTCCTCTGTTTCAGGAAACTCCACCCGAGTGACATGTATGTAGTAAAACAAAAAAATTATGAATTTAACTGTTGAAATTCACAGCACATCAATGGAGCTGTTTTGTTTTCCTGTCTAGTTTACTACAATTCCACCTCGCATGAGGTGTTTGGGAAGCTTCTGGAGTCGTGTCCCGACTGCTGCCGTCTGGTCGGACTACAAACTGACAGAGGAAAACGGGAAAACCAAAAAACACAGAAACCTTTACTTCTTCAGTGAGTTCATGGGTTACCTGCTGGGTCTAAAGTCGACCAGTTTCTCTCCACTTACAAGCACAAAAGGATCTATGTTTTTTTGTCATGATGTTTCCTGTCTTCTCCATGATCTGCTGCAGCAAAAACCGGAAAGCTGGACGACAAAAATCTAGAGGTTTTCAAGAAGCAGGCTGAATGCCTCCACTTTTCAACAGACTTTTACTTTCCAGAAACAACTCGTAAGATCCGTTTTTTACTTTATCCACATCTGATTATTTGCAGCAGGTGACTAAGACTGTAGTGAGGCTTGCTGTTCTTCATCTTTCAGACCTGTGTCCTGATGAAAAGGACTCAGATGAAAAGGCAGACGATCAATGAACACATCCGAACGGACCCAAACGGTGAAGAAACCAGCATCCATGACTACAGTATGTTGCAACAAGCCAGCTCCCAGCGTTTCCTGTAAACAATGACTTAGAGCGTAGAAACCTGCTCCTCAGCTGATCATTTTAACAAGTCTGCGGTGAAGTAGAAAGTATCAAGCAGATGTCTCATTTTCTGTCATATCTCAGATGAAATGTCCTCTTTTCTTTCATGCCAATAAAGATGACTTGCAAATAATTGCATTGTGTTCTAATTTGAAGGTAATTCTGACTAGACTTTTTTTTTAAAGCAGAACCTCCTTAACCCTTGTGCTATCTTAGATGACCCCACCCTTACTTTGACATGTTCTCCCTACGATGACAAAGGTAGATAAAGGTGGAAAAAATTCATGTAATCCATTAATTCCAGTAAAGATCACAACTCATCGGAAAAAAAAAGGTTCAGAGCACTGTCTAGTGGGTCTAGATGACCCAACTCCCAACGTTAAAGTGCCTAGGATAGCACAAGGGTTAAGAATGTAACGGAAACACTTTAATAATGAGTAAAACATAAATATACAAACATATCAGTGTATAGTCCCAGTATGAGCTCATTGCATTTAAAGATGGTGTGTAAAAATCAATATTTAAAAAAAAAAATAAAGAAAGAAAAAAGATATGAAATTAAGGTACTTATATCAACTAATTTCATACATCAATTTGGAAATATCAAAATATATAGATTTAGTCAGCTCTAATGGTGTTTAGGTCTTATATATAAGTTTATAATGCTCAGGTTTTCACAAAGTATTTGTGCTTTTTTTCTGGAAATAATTTAAAAAAGATGCAAATGCAAAACCTCACCGGATCCCCACGCACAAAGGATTCCATTTATGAAAATATGCAATTATGAAGAAAAAAGGTCACACCAAAGGAGACTTTAGACAATTCATAAAAAATAAAGGATACTAAACCATTAATGAGACTCACTGAAGTAAATGTTTGTTGATTTTTATTAGTTATTGTGGGATGAAATGATCCTTATTGTGTTTAAGGAATATCTAGCAGGTTTAACTCTTGTGATATCCTATGGGGTCCAGATGACCCCACCCTCACATTGACGTGTTCTCCCTACCATGACAAAGGTGAATAAAGGTGGAGAGGATTTCATGTAATCAATGGACACCAGTGAAGATCACAAATCATTGAAGAAAAAAGGTTCAGCGCACTGTCTAGTGGGTCTAGATGACCCCACTCCCAATGCTAAAGTGCCTTGGATAGTACAAGGGTCACATATTCATGATGTTATGTAAAAGTGTTCACAATAGAGGTTCAGGCTTTAGAAGTGTCCTAAACCTTTGTCAAACTTTGGACATTTATTTTGGTGCCATACTTCCACAGTTGCCTGTCCATTTTAAGGCAAACCAGGAAAAAAAGGCATCGATTTGGGCCCTAAAGCTTTATTTTAACCAACACATTCTTTGATTTTTCTAATCATGAGGGCTGCTGGAGCTTATAATAGGAGAGAGCAGCTGATCTGACAAACACAAACAAAAACATTAAACATTAAAGCTTTCTGCATTTAAATTCTATGATGAATTATTTGTGCCATCATAAGCAAAAAGAGAGTTTGATTACAACTTTTCTGGAACAGATTAAATGTTTTGCAATCTAACTTGATGTCAAAGATCGGTTCAATTGATTTTTGCCGAACAGAAAGTTTTTATTTAGCTGAAATATTTTAAAATTGAACATAGGTTTCCTTTAGTGCACATATGTCAAACTCACGGCCCGCGGGCCAGATGTGGCCCGCCATGTCATATTATGTGGCCCACAGAACATAAAAGTTTGTAATTTCTGAAAATAAGAAATAAAAATTGGTGTTTATTAATACATATCTAGAGGGAATTGGACTTGAAATATGGGATTGGGCAACTATACAATAGGACTTAAACACTGTCTATATAGCCTTACTTGACAGAATCAAATTTAAAAGGATTTATGCTAGAATAACAAGCAAACAGGTGTTTTCTATGCAACTGATAATGTCACTTTAAAAAGTTATAATAAATAAATAATGAGTTATTAAACATTAAGAAGTAGTTACATTTATTTTCATTACATTTAGTTACATGTATAAGTTATATCTGGCCCTCTGAGGACAGCCATGATGCTGATGTGGCCCTCAGTGAAAATGAGTTTGACCCCCCTGCTTGAGTGACTTAGACTGTTTTTTAAAATAGTTTAATATAATGCTGCATATTCTTTCAGCACTTGTGTGGCTTTTTATAGGCAAATGCAACTGAAATAAAAAATACTTCAATGGAAAACATTCCAATGGTAAAATAAAAAAAAAGCTTTAGAAACATGCTAGACGTTTTTGTGTGTGCATTTTGTTTTTCTTTCTCTATTTTGTGTCCTTGTGTTGGAGTGTGAGTCTTTGTGCAGAGATGTGTTCACCCATGGAGAGAGGGGGTGTCCCACTATTCAGACTCTGCCAGCTGATTGTTATATAACACACGGGACACAGGCCCCTGCTGACTGGAGGCAAAAAGTGAAGCACTTGTTTTGCAGAGGAGAGACATCAGTGTTTGTGCGAGCGACTCAGCCCACTGCCAGAGCCCGCCCCGTTTCTTTGAGGAGGCTTTAGCAGGCAGCGGGGTCCCTGACATTAGAGCTGCTCTCCGGCTGCCTGCTGTCTGGAGTCATGGCTGGACAGCTGGTTGTCGCTCTGCTGGCTCTCGTCTCCCTGGGTGCAGCATCTGAACCGAACTGCACGGAGCTGGTTAAACCTCTGGTGCTGGACAGCCACAGCCCTGTGAGTACCAGAGACCCGTTCTTTTAGGGGCTTGCATACATACACAAGCAAAAATCTAACACTTTGGGGGTTTGTGTGGCTTCCACAGCTGCATTTGGTTCCCTTTTATGAAGGTTCACTGATGGGCCATCGAGTACAGCTAAAACAAAACTGCTGTGTTATTTAAAGAATACCGTTTAATTTTAATAATTTAAGTTCTCAGAACAAAAATGCTACAACTGTGATCAAATAGTTTGAAATATGTGGCATGTGATACTAAAAGAGCTTTTTTAAAGCCGGTTATCCTCAGAATCTTCATAATTACACATCAGAGTATTTTTTGCATACAGACCAAAATGTACTCAAACCTAAACCTTAAAGCTGCTCCAGATGCCAGTTAGTTCCTCATCACATAGTGTCACACACTTCCTATTTGGTTCTGGTTCCATTCAAATGACATGATTTGTGATTTTTTTTTAAATAGCTTTATCATAAAGGAGTCAATTTAAGTTTGCTACGAGTCCATTAAGTCTATAGTAAAAGTGAGGTAGTATACTGAAGTTTACTTTTTATATACTATCTATATCTTGTAAACCTAAAATTTTTCCATCTATGCATCCATCGGCAACATTTATGGTAAAGTTGGTTTGTGTCTCTGTGTAGATCTATGGAAAGTGGGTGCTTCACGTTGGAACATGGGACGAGCCGGATCTGAAGAGTGACCTGGGCTCGGTGAAAAGCTCCTGGCTGGAACTGTACCCATCCTCACACGCCGAGGTCATCAATGTCTACTGGGCTGACCGCCTGTAATACTCCACTGTATCTCATTTCTATTTGCACAATGTAAAACATTTACTGTCCTGATACCGACAATCACTTTAGCTTTTTAAATTGCCCTTTTACCCCCATACTCTACAAGACTTCAAAATCAAACTCTATCAGACCATTTCTGGTCTGAACCGGAGCCAGAGTTTGTCCATCATGAGCACCACGTGTGAGCACAAAGGTGTCATCGGTGCACATGGCCAGAAGTCAATACTTGTCTTTGTAGTTGTGCCATTTGACCTTTGTCCTGTGTCTTGGACGCTTGGGTGAAGAGAGAGGCAGGCGTGATGAGTTGGATTGACTGGCAGAGGAGAACAGACAGACAGCAAAAGCAAATGTACTGAGAGTCTGTTGGGAACACCAGGCTGAGCTCCCTGTTGGAAGGGTCTTTAACTTCCACAACCAGTAGGGCTTTCACCAGGTACTGAGGAAGGCTGGAGAGATTGAGTCAGAGTAGACTCTCTTCCCCACCTTCATAATCAATGCAGCTAAGGCAAAAATGTAAGGAATGAAGTAATGGATGCTGTTAAGCTACTGACAGAGTTCTGTCAAGTTTGGCTCAAGCAGCTAGCAGGTATTGGCACTCTGAGCAACATGGAGTACAGGCAGTTTCTGAGGCAAAAACTCAGGTCTCAGAGGAGTATAAGGAGGTCTTGGAGAAGAAATATCAGTTAGTCCTAAAAAGAAATTGGCAAACTATTCAATGTCCCAGGAGGGAGAAGGAGTTTTGTGCAATTACTGCCACAGTGCGTGTGGTGAACCTTTTTATCTCGATGATATTGTCAAGAGTTGGATGGAATTCTTTGTGTCTGAGTTGCCATTTGATCTTCCATTGAGGAAGCAGAGGCTGAGGATGCAGGCATGGATGGGCACAAAGGTGGTCAAAAAGCTCCTCAGTGGTAATACTCCAGAGGTACATAAGGTCCCCTCTGAGTATTTCAAGTCTCGGGGGACTTAGTAATACTGCGTGGCAGTCGGGGACAGGGCCTCTGGACTGGCAGTCAGGGTTGGTGGTCCTTCTTTTCAGAAAGTTGGACCAGAGGGTGTGCTCCAACTAAAGAGGCATCCCACTACTCAGCCTTCCTGGGAAACTCTACTTTAAGATTTAGGAGAGGAGGATTTGGGCGATATTGAAACTCTTAGTGCAGATTTTTCCCTTGCAAGTTTGCCCATACAGTCCACTTTGGAGAAAGCAGTTGATCTTGTCCCTCATGCTGTTCGGTGGAAGAGACTCTGGGAATTTGAGATCAAGGGTCTCCTCCTAAGGACCACCTGGTTTCCTTTCAACCTTGTTTTAAATTGCCTACAGTGTGTGAAGCCTTTTCTAAGTGAATGGTGGACTCGGACATGGACTCTTTTAATAATTATAATAATCAGCATAACCATAGCCTTAAGGAAGTCTGGTTTGGGTTTCACAGGATTTCATGTCTGCTGTTTGCTGATGATGTTGTTCTGTTGGCTTCATTAATCTAGAACCATTTTGGCGTGTGCTGGGATGGTGTTAAGCAGCTGCAATGAGAGTTACTGCCTCGAAGTTGGAGACCAGAGTTCTTGACCAGTAGAGTTGGGAGGGGGGAAGAGCTTGAACTAAATGTTGATGCTCCTCCACATCGAGAGAAGCCAGTTGAGGTGGCTCGGGCATCTCTTCTGGATCCCAGGCCTGTACTGATGGGAGAAGGCCCAGGGGAGGACCAAGGACATGCAGGAGGGACCATGTCTTTCAGCTGGCCAATTTGGGGTTCCCCCAACAGAACTGGAGGACGTTTCTGTGGATAGAGAGGTCTGGGTATTCCTGTTTAGGCTGATGCCCCTGTAACCTGGCTGCAGATAAGAACGAGAAGATGGATGTAAATAATGTATGTCAAAATTGAGTGCTGTTGATTCTTTCTCCTTTTATTGACTGCAGAAAGGAAGACAAGTGCCTACAAGGATTAGCAACTGCCACAGTCTCAGGGATTACCACCCACGCCACCTGTGAGTGCTCAGACACTCAAAACTGGGTTTTAACACCTCAGTGGTCAGTGTTGGAGGATTTTTTTTTTGTATTCTAGTTGTCATCAATGGTCACACCTCTTATCATGATGGGAAATATTATGAAACTTGCGAAGATTGCCTCCTGTCCGAAGACACCACCCTCCTTCCTGATGGAAAAACAAAGGGACGTTACCTTTTCCTCTACAGTAAGGCTTTTCTTTGTTTTTGTTCCAACTTCTTCGCTATACCTACACAAACATTTAGACTACAGCTGTGCATTTTGTTGTGGCTTCTCTTTCGTAGCACGGAACGGGACTCTAGAGTCATCGGAGTTGGAGAAGTTCAAAAACCAAGCAGAATGTCTCAAATTCTCCCCAGAATATCATTTTATGAGCACAGGTCAGACACGGTCCGACTGTCAGAACTCAATAAAATGCACGTTTTTATATAATTAACTGTTTCTTTTTTTTTTGGGTTTAAGATCTGTGTCCAGATGACCGGGAAACTACCACACCTGCTACTGAGAAAACTGAGAATGTAGAAGGGGAGGCATAAACATCTGAATGTCTCCCTGAAATCCAGCTGCACACATTAACTAGGATGTGAAAGTGCTCCGCAGAATAACTTTAGATGTTATGTAGCTAACTTCTACTGCAAAAACAAATGTCATGTTTGAAGTCAAAAGTCAGAGTCTTAATTCTGATATATCTGATATATTATTAAAACATAAAAGTTGAAATTGTTTTCTTCTGGTTGTGTGTGGTAAATAAACTCATTCTAACCCTTAACTGTCCTCTTTTTACTCATTTTGATTTGCGGGTAACTTTTTATTTTGGCGATTGTTTTTCAGTTTTTCTCAAACTCTTATTGCACGTCTCACCAAATGATCACATGGTAGCAACCTTTAAGAGTAAAACTGCATCCGAGCCTTTTTAAATTCCTTGGTGGTCCAAGGAGGCCGCAGTGCTTTTGTCAGGATTCATTCAATCTGAGCCACAGAGGATCGTTAAAGTCGCCTTTTAGTTCTGCACAAAAGAAATCTGCATGTCCCCAAGTGGCCGGTGAGAAAGGGGCCTTTTGTGGATCATTTGGGAAGAAACCCTCCCTCCTCCTGAGCGTTGGCTCTTACACAACTCGTTTGGTTTGAAAGCCCGGAGGTGCAATGACTCAGCGGCAGAAAGTTTCCGTTGAAGGTCGAGCAGCGTCTTCGCTTCCACCATGGCTCTCCTGGTTGTTGTGCTTCTGCTGGCTGTGGTTCCTCTCTGTGCTGCCTCTGCTCCTGACTGTAAAGAGCTGGTCAAACCTTTCATGCCAGAAGATTCCAAACTGGTAAGAGAGCCAACATTTAAAAAAGAATATATATACATACATTTTTTTAACAAATATTTACTGGGGATATTTTCTGATATTTTCCATTGAAGGTTTTTGGGAAATGGGTTTATGTCATGGGAGCAGGTGACCCCTTACACTACCATGATGCACTGGGGTCCCTGACAAACTCCTGGATCGACTTGTCTCCCACTTCCAACGATCATGTTGTGACACTGCGTTGGGGCGACTACTGTTTGTGAGTTCAAAGGAAGAAGTAATGCCCATAAATGCTGATTTGACAGATTTGAAATCTTGCACCACTTTTTTTTTTTTTTCTTTAAGTAACCGTTGTATCTTTGGGGAGGTAAACGCAACTGTCTCTGGACTTGCCACCACTTTTCAAAGTATGTCAACCCTTGGAAACAAAAGTTTGATAAGTTTCTGATATAAAAATGACTGTTAATTAAGCGGTTTTTAACATTTGGTTGTTTTGAAGAGAACTTGTCAGATCATAAAGGACACATTCTGCAGACCTTCCCTGACTGTCTGCTGTGGACAGACACTTTCAGAAACAGAGACGTCACCGGCAGATACATCCTGCTTTTCTGTAAGTTCATGTTTTGATACCTGAAATGCACATTTACATGACAACTTTTCATTTTTACCATGTTTTTTTTTAAAGCAAGGACAGGAAAAACAGACCCTGAACATGTTGACATTTTGAAGAAACAAGCAGAATGTCTGAACTTCCCTGTGAACTTCCACAGAGCCGATGCCTCAGCAGGTCAGTGAGCAGCAAACGCTGCCACAAGGTGGCGATCTTCTGTTTTGAAATTAACATTTGAAAGTCTTTCTTTTTTTTAACCCTTGTGTTATCCTATGACCCCACCCTCACATTGACGTGTTCTCCCTACCATGACAAAGGTGAATAAAGGTGGAGAGGATTTCATGTAATCCATTGAACCAGTGTAGATCACAAATCATTGAACAAAAAAGGTTCAGCACACTGTCTAGTGGGTCTAGATGACCCCACTCCCAATGTTAAAGTGCCTAGGATAGCACAAGGGTTAAAGCAAAAATTTACAAAACAGCTTTTAACAAAGAGCAAAACACTTATTTTTTCTGCAATTAAAATATTTTTGAAGTTGCTAATATTTATTTTCTTGCCTTTCAGAGCTTTGCCCTGATGATAAGGACATGACAGAATGAACAACAAATACATGAAAACATTTAGAAAAAATGATAGAAGTAAATAAACATTATATTCCCTTTATTCTGTTTTGATCAAATTTTTTATCTCCATGTACCCCCCCCCCCACAAAAAAAATCAGATTCTGCAGAGAAATAGCCATATGATTATTTTTAGGCTAAGTTGTAAACTTATAAAAGAAATATATTTTTCTAATTGGATGTAGTTTCCCTATTGAGATCTATCAAGTGAGAAAAAGTCAAACATTTTTTCTGCCTGTACATCCCATGAATAAAGACATAATGTACTTAAACACTTTTTACAGTTCTTTAACATAGAGGAGTGTGACATTTGTGTTATAAATTATTATTTACAGATTTGATGAATGACGCTAAAAATTCTGAATGAATGAAGAAAACCATGAAAAGAATTATTTAGTGAATAATATTAAATATTCTTAATCTGGAGAATTTATAACACTAGTCAGACCAACACACATAATAACAACAGAGATACTGTACATTCTTAACCTCAGCGCAAAACCAACGACTACAATTTTTCAGTTGGTCAACATGCAGAATAAAAAACAAAATTCAACCATGGAACATCCTGCAGCTTTCTTCAGGCCTCCAGCCTGCTGTAATGGCTGCCCGGACCGGTCTGACTGCTCTCCATCTTGCTGTTGGTTGATCCGTCTGCTCTGGTGCTTTGCGTCTCCAAGCTGCTCTCCGCTGGTCGTCTACATCCGAACAGTGTCATTACCTGCTTCTGACACTGAGATGAGCCAAAGTAATAGAGGAGTGGGTCCAGACAACAGCTGATGCTGCCCATGCACACGGAGAGCAGGTAGGCCCGGTAGGAGCCGTCACCGGGCCTGTGGGCCAGCTGGACATAATGAACCATCAGGATGATGTTGGTGGGAGTGAAGCAGACCACAAACACCAGCAGCACCATCCCAGCCATGACCATGGCACGGCTCTTCTTGGAGCGGTTCTCCACGTTAGCTTCTGCCAGAGTCTGAAGGATGCGTATGTAACAGACCGCGGTGAAGATGAGAGGCAGGAAGAAGAAGACAGCGGAGTAGACGGGAAAGAAGTAGAGGTAGAACCCTTGCAGCTTTTCCACACCCTGCACATCATGACAGGTGGTGATTCCCAGATCTGACAAATGTACGGTCTGTGTTGACATGAGGAGGGGGAAGACACCACCCAGGGATACGAGCCACATGGCGGCGCACACAGCTGCAGCGGTCTGAGGGCTGCGCCACTTCAGAGAGTCCATGGGGTAGACCACGGCCAGGAAACGGTCGATGCTGATGCATGTGACCAGCAGGACGGAGCAGTACATGTTGCAGTGGAAGGATGCTGTGACTAGTCTGCACATGAAGGAGCCATAGATCCAGTCGTTACCATGGTAATGGTAGGCTATTTTGAAGGGAAGAAACAGGCCAAAAAGCAGGTCAGCACAGGCCAAGTTCAGCATGTAGATCACCGCCGCCTTCCTGGGATGGATGTAACGCACAAACATCCCCATGGCAACAAGGTTGAGAGGCACACTGATGATGAAGACCAGGGTGTAAACGGTTGGTACAAAGGTTGTTGCTAGGCGACCCTGGAGAAACTCTTTGGCTTCCTCCGAGACAAAGAACTGCTCCTGAGGATGGCGGCGCTGGCTGTGATGGCCGTGCCATTTTCCAGCCTCCTCCTCCTCCATCTCCATGCCTGAACCTCCACTTCCACCCAGGACGTCCAGGTCGATGTCCTCTGCAGGCTGATCCTTCACCGTTACAAAATGACCCGAAAACGTTCGCAGGAGAGGCGTGGAGTCTTTGGAGATGAAACGAAATGGCTTTAATCTTATTTTTTTAGTAATTAATTCACAAATGCAGAGCCCCTTTAAAACTACTCTTTTAGTTATATGAAGCAACAAAAACACTTTTTTTTAACAAAATAAAATGAGTTTTTAGAACACTCAAAAGAAATCAGTGTAAACATGTCCGATTTTATAATTACAAACATGATGCAAATTGAGTTTGATTTACTTAACTGTAACAAAAACAGAAATGGACAGGAACCAGGAAAACTACATGAAATGTTGTTTACTCAAAAAATCTTCTGGCTTTAATCAATTCTGAAAAATTGCCATAGAAAAAATGGAATTTTGGTTTAGGGGCTACATAATTGCTCAAATTCAAGGCACCAAGAAACATTTTGGTGTTAAATAAAACCGATCTAAATGTTAATTCATTCTAAATAAATGTATGAATTCAGTAAAAAAAAATACTGTAGACTACAAATGGGTCAACAGGAACTACCAGTAGAATCTTTATTTCCTTGTTAGAGTTCAACAATATAAATGATTAAATTCTACTTTGGATATGTCCTTTACGTCAGAGGGGGGTAAACTAAATCAAAATAAATGATTTCCCATTTAATTTAGAGTTAAGTACTTTTCTCAATGATAAAAATAGTATGTAAATATGCAAATAACAAAAACACTACAAAGTTATGAGTTCTATAAATCCTCTGAATTTGTGCTACACAAGCTTTCTAAAAGGTCACGTCATTTGAAGTTTAGAAGTGGATTCAATTAGACCAAAGTTAAAAGAAAAAAGCTTCTTACCATTTTTAGAGGGAAGAGCTGAACTAAGACAAGAAAACAAAAGCACGCCTTTGAGCAGGCCAAGCGTGGCTGTGCTGCACGCCGTCCACATACTTTACAGTTTTGAAAAAGAAATAAAAACTTTGTCAAAGGAGTTTGAAATATTTGTGAGCCCAAAAGCGAGTTAGAAGCAGTGGAGGAAACTCCACCCCCCTGCTCTTCACGCCCCCGCCCCTTCACACAAACGTGACGCCACAATATTCGCTCCTAATGAAGGAGGATGGATGTGCAGACATACGAGTCAGATAGAAGCAATGCAAACTTTCTGAAGATTTATTTCTTGTTCAAGCATTAGGAGATAATTACATATAAAAATACATCAGCAGTAGTTTCTATGTCAAGTTAAAACTTTGTTTAAAAAGGCGTAACTGTAGTTTATGATGAGGCCATTCATTTCTTTGAGAGTTTTTTTTTTTTAGTATTAAAGTTTTAATAATGTGTTTACATACTAAACAAGAATATTATTAGTTTATTATGAAGTACATTTACAAATCAACAGTGGAAAAGTACAGATCGCACAAGTCATTGTGTGATTTATTATACTGTGAACAGATGGAAGAAAACACGACGACATGCGTGTAATTCCACGCATAGTGAAAGGCACAATTTTGTCTTCAGTCGTGTTTCGGTTTTCCGCCGCTCTTTATTTTCCGTAGAATTTCCTGTTCAGGAGGAAGATGAGCAGGTTGACGTTCACTTTGGCTTTGTCGAACATCTTCATGACGGCCACGCCGTCATACTGCAGCTGAAGGAGGTCCTGCACACAACGTAAGACCAAGATTCTGGTTTCCTTTCACGCACCGATCATATTTTTAAAACAATTCTTCGTTCCTTCAACCTTCCCTGTCAGCAGTGGAAAACAGGAAACTCCTGCATGTCTCTCAGGCTTTGCGTAAATTCTGACATTTTTGGGGGAAATGTTTACCTGGAAATGGAGCTGAACTTTTTCCATTTCAACTCCCATAAACTTGGCTTTCACCTCAAAATCTCCAACTTCCTCAGTGGGTGAAATGTCAAACATGACGTTTTTGAACCTAAGAGTAGAAAGAGACAATGAAAGTGACAACACAGGAAAGATGGGAGAGAAAAACACAACATTTAACAGCAGATGAAGCAGGATTAGATCTAACGCATTTGGAATTAGGTTTGGTCTGAGCGGGTGATCGGAGTGAAAATTCCTATCAAAACCTGCAGACGCTCGAGGACGCACCAGAGGACGAGGACACTCACTGGTTTGTCTGAAGGCCTTCTATCTCCAGAACGACCCCCTTCTCGTGCAGCCTGGCTGCAGTGTACTTCAGCGACTGAGGCTTCCACTTCTTACTGCCCCGATCTTCTGATTTACTGTCCAGCTTTATGGATCTGCGGGAGTTCCTGAACAAACAACATGAAGTCATCAGCAATCATTTTCTCTACATCAACTCTTAAGAATTGATCTGGTAAATAGAAAAGGATTTTTTTATGATTTCAGTGAAGGAAGTGACTCACTTTCGGTTGAGGTTATCTAAGCAAGTCTTGATGTAGGTGTCGTAGTAGTTCATCTGTTCCTGGTAAAATGCGGTTTTGGAGTTGAGTGCCGTCAGTGTCTGCTGGAGCTTGGTGAGCTCGGTCTTCCTCCTCTGTCTGTAGCGCCTCTGGTACCGAATGTCCTGTGGATCACAGGTTAAAGCATCACATCAAGAAAGTAGAGCACCAAACGCTTTTCTACTACCTTTGCAATGTCGTTAATGAGGTCCTGGTAGTTGTTGCTGGCCGTGGCGAGGCCGGCCTGCTCCAGGTTCCGAAGGTTCCTGAGGATCTTCCTCTTTTTCTGCTCCAGCGGCAGCTGACCGTCCTCCAGAACTCCCGGGCTACTCTTCAGACCCTCCGGAGTCTGGGCATCCTGGGCGGCCCTGCGCTCCAACATCTTGGTGTGCTCCAATTCCTTCAAGAATGCAGCGATGGAAATGCTTTTTATGTTCCTCGGCTGCTGTAAAACTGAGGCGGAACTGGAAAATTGTTTCCGATTCTGAAACGTGGAAAAGCAAAAAAGGATCCCGACCTGTGGAGGAGAAGCTGGAGTCTCCAGGATTTCAGTCAAAGCCTCTCCGGGCTGAACCCGAATCACATCGACTATCAGCTTCTTTGTTCTGAAATAATGAAAATAAAGAAAAAGCAAATATCAACAGTGATACATTTAATGCAAATAATAGTTCTAGGAAATAATAAATAGCCAAATGCATCACATGAAGTCACTATGCTCCAATACAGGACATCATCTTTTCAAAATCACTGTAATAACGTTTTTGTTCTCCAAAGTTTGGCTTTGTCTCTATTTTTAGGGTTCAACTTGTAGTGAGTTGCTAAAACACCAATACCTTTATCTTTAGTTATGATCAGTTTCTCTGTTCATGTGCTCACTCTTTAGGAGCTGCCTGGCAGTAAAACTCAAAGGCTGAACTTACAAATGTTTCTGCAGTCCAGACGGATGCGTGTTTAGAAGCCAGATAACAAAAAGTGCTTAGGCGCTTCCTTTTTTTTGTTGTTTTTAGAAAGGATGTGACAGAAGAGCAGGAAAGACAAAGATATGCAGCTGAGTGACAGCTAGAGCTGCATGAAGTGCAGCTCAAAGGTCAGTTTGCTCCACAGAAATCCACTACGACGGAACAACCTTCAGCCGTTCCCTCGTAGAACGAGAACCTACTTTGTAAGAAGCGTCTTCAAGTCTTTGTCGTCGCCCTCCAGAAGCTCAAACTTGCTGGTTAGGTGGAGCGAGATCTCAGTCTTGGCCAGCTGGCTGAGAGCGTTCTCTCTGTTTGGGTCGCTGGAGTCTACAGCTCCTTCTCCTGTAAACAGAAAAAAGATATATATATATATATATTGAAATGTAGCTTTTTGTGGGTAAATCGAAGCAGACTTGAGCAGAATTTGATCGGGTCATACCGAGCAAAGCCTCAACATCAGGTACGTCTCCCAAGTCCTGCAGCAGCTCGTGGAGCAGGTCGTTGCGGTCTGGAGAGATGGCGTCCAGATGTTCCAAAAGCAGCTGTGCAGATGAGAGAGTCACAAACTCTTAATGTGAATATTTACTGCTAGTAACTACAAAACCATCCACATATAAATCATTTATTAGCAAAACCAAACATTCATCAATCAAATCTTTTTTCAAATAAAACTGTGTAAAAGTATTTTTGATTAAACTGAAATCTGGACCATCGACCATTTCAATGGTTTACGATGTTGACGGGTTGAAGGCGGCTTTTTGCCCTTTCCAGGGAGGCAGCTTTAGAAGATGAGAAGGAAGCTGGAAAACTGTGCTCAAAGTTAATAACGCTAAAAAAAAGATATAAAACATATAAAGATATGTGTTTCTTAGCTAAATATATATCTGTAAGATACAGTACAGACCAAAATATATATAAATATATATCTTACAATTTAGTTTTTTTCTATGTTTATAACCAAGTTTTTTGTCAAATGCATAAAAGCAGGGGGGAAAAAGACAAAAGAAATGTATTCAAAACATTCAACAGTATTCCTGAAAATGTCAGATGTTTAGTAAATGGAAAGTTCAGCAGATGAAGATGTATAGCGCTTTCCAGAGATGAATGTCTGGAAAAGGCGGAGCTAAAAGTGTGTATTGTTGATGAAATCCCACACAGTTCTAGGACATCTTTAGACGGTAAAAGAGACCATCTGGTTCTTAACTTAAATGAAGAACAGACAAATTAACTGTAAATCTGATCAAAGCAAGTTGGCAAAAGACTGATGCTTTTGGGGGTTTTTGTTTTTTACAGCGACTTGAAGGGTAAAGCAGATGAATATAAGTATTAAAGTTAGAAATGGGCTGTTTCAAATACAAATATGCCTGTTGCTAGGCAGTTTTTAAACTAGTTTGATGTCATCTGTGGAATCCGTGTTTAATGTGCCTTAAATAGGTTGAGTAGGTATTTGGAGTGACAATAACGTGACACATTGACACAGCAGTGGTGCAGTGGTAGGGCGGTCGACCTCTGATCGGAATATTGCATATTCGAATCCCACCTTGCCTCTGGTGGGATTTTGGGGCCAGTGTTCGCCATCAGTGTGTGAATGTGACTGTAAAGCGCTTTGGGCCTTCAAGCAAGGTAGAAAAGCGCTACACCAGTATTTACCATTTACATTTGGTACTACAGCTGAGCTGCTCAACCATAAGACTTTTTTGTCTGAGCCTCGGCTTCCCCCTGTACTCGACCGCTGTGATCAAACGGCTTTACCGAGTGGGTGTTGATGATCTCCTCTATGGAGATGTAGATGATGGGTTTGCTCAGCGTCACCATGTCAGAGTATTCATCGATGTTAAACTTCTCCTCGGGTTCAGGAACATCACATGCAGCCTGAAAAAACAACCTGAGGAGGGAAATGATGACAGAACAGTGACTTTTTATGCTTTAAATCATTAAAGGACTGGTATATTAAAACATGGAATTGAAGAAAAAAAAGCTCCATCAGGTTCATTTCATGCTAATCTTTGGAAAATATTGTAATTTTTGTGTTGTTTGTGAAAATTAAGTCAACTGGACTTAGTGTTTTTTCTCTTATCTAATAAATTCAATTCTGAATTTCTTAAAGGAGAGTTGGGAAATCGTGTTAAATAGGAGGCAAAAACATCTTCCACTTAAAAAGGCTAAGTCCTAATAACTTAAAAACTTTGGTACTGCAATGGAGCTACCCTGGATGAATGCGAGTCTACACAGATATGTGGTTCAGAAAGTGGTTTGTCAGTTAATTACAGTTCTTTCCAATTGCTCAAACACTAAGTCCCATTCTCCAAACCAGTCGACCAATTCCTTTAACTCTTTTCTCCAAAACATGTCTCTTTGGTCTAAACCTAAAACACTATTTGCAAAACTCTAATCTACTCTTTGCAGAACACATTCTCACTTTTCATTCACAACACGCAAGATGTAAAAAGTTAACACAAAGAAGCAAAACTCAAGCTCTGTTCCAACACAGCAGTCACCATCAACACACAACTGATCAAAACTGAAGACACTTGTTGCAAATCAAATGCAGCAAATAGAGGGACAATTCTGGAACAACTGAGCAGCTTTTTAAAGATGGAGAACAGAGCAAGACCTGCACCAACCCAGAACCACACTAAGAGCTGGACCAGAATTTCTGATGAGATCCAGGCTGCAGTTATTGATTTATGGAATGATCATCAGGGGCGCGGGGTCAAAAGGTCAACCTTCAACTCAGCAGTTATTAATCACCATCATTCATATGAACATTCAACAAGAAAAGGACAGTGAAGATTCCATTTTCTGGGACAATGTCAGTTTTCACAAAAGTTTGCTCATCAGACAGTAGTTCAACACAAATCCACAGTTTGTATTTGTTTTCTTCCACCTTGTTGTCCATTCCTTAACCCAGTTTAATAATTTTTTTCTGCCTGACATTAAAGGGTTTATGAGAGACGACCACACAGTCGACAAAGCCCGTTGCAGGCCATGGACACACATTGTGATGACATTTCGATTGAGTTTTGTCAAAGCTGGATCAGGCACACAAGATCCTTTTTTTCCTGTGACGTGGATCAAGTCCTCTGGCCTGACCCCCACAGAGATAAGATGGTGAAGTGCAATAAATGAACCTGGGCTTACATTAAAATAAAATAAAAATCAGAACACTACCTTTACACTATTTTATGGGGGTAGGGGGGTAACATTCTTTAGAAACCATTTTGTGAAAAGAATTTGGATAATTGCTAAAAGTAACACAAACCTACAATCTAAGCTTTTCCTTAAAGCTGCAAAACACACAATTGCTAAAATATAGTAACATCGAAGCCCCAAATGGCAAAAAAGAACACCAGTAACTATGATATTCTATGAAAGTACCTAAGTTATTTATACATTATTTCTGCTTTAGAAACGACAGATGTAAAACATCCACTTGGACTGTTTTGTCAAACTATAATTACATCCAAATATGGGATCTGCTTTAAACTATCTTTCTATAACATAATTAGGGCTGCAGCTATCGATTCTTTTTGTAATCGATTAATCTAGCACTTAATCGATCGATTCATCGAGTAATCGGATAAAACGATTTGTGTGTTTTTGAACAACCAAAACAAATTATGCATAACAAAAATGATGTGGCTGTAAAATGAACAAGCATTTGGCTTTTATTTATCAACAGAGGTATTTATTTCCAAGTCCAAAAGTTTAACAAATTAAGAACATAAAGTGTTTTATTTCCTCATTATGCAACAACAGTTTTTTTTAACAAAACATTTTACTTTGTTTACATGAGAGTGTTCCAGACAGGATGTTTATTTAATTATTTAATCTAATTATTTTTAGTATTTATGAGCGTGATGTTTCCTTTGATCATTTGTCCATTTTCCACAACCTTGAATAGACTTTTCTGTCTGTCAAACACCAGAGTTAAGTTAAGTTAAGTTAAGTTAAGTTAAGTTAAGTTAAGTTAAGTTAAGTTAAGTTAAGTTAAGTTAAGTTAAGTTAAGTTAAGTTAAGTTAAGTTAAGTTAAGTCAAGTCAAGTCAAGTCAAGTCAGTGGTTCCCAAACTTTTTCTGCAGGGCCCCCCTTTCTGAAAATTACAATATTTTCGAGCCCCCCCACACTGACACAAACATACAATCCTTTGTTTCTAAACTTCACCGCGCCTTATAACATGTGGTTAATGAGAAATCTTTCTCTGAACGGTAGAATTATGTTATCTAAAGCTGAAGGAATCTCTAGATCTGTCTATGTGTCTCTGTCTTTAGAAATTCCAAAACACATCTGTAACCTATTAAACAAAACATTATTTGATTTTATTTGGAGGAAAAAATGTCATTACTTAAGCAAAATTTGTTTTGTGTAACACCAGAAAACATGGCGGCATGGATGTATTAACCTTTAAAACTTTAAACAACTCTTTTAAAATAAAGTGGTTAAGTAATTTATTGAAAGGGGAAGACAATATCTGGAATGCATTTCCCAAATATATATTTGACACACTGGGAGGCATTAAATTCTTGCTAAAATATAATTGTAAAATTGAAAAATTACCCACAAAACTTTCAAACTTTTACAAACAAGCCCTGCTGGCCTGGAAACTCGTTTATAAACATAATTTTTCTCCAACAACTTGTTTTATTTGGAATAACAGTAATGTACAATACAAAAATAAATCACTTTTTTTCCTAGGTGGTATGATAATGATATTGTTTTAATCAGACAACTTTTCAATTCTCATGGACATCTTCTGATGTATGAAGAATTTCTTTTAAAATTCGGTATTCCTGCTCCACCCAGAGAATATGCAATAGTGTTAGATGCCATTCCAACCAGTCTACTACAACTGTTTAAAGGGATTTCTAACACAAGTCAATTAAGAACCCAGACAATTTTTTGGGACAATGTGGATATTTGTGTTCATTCAGTTTCCAATAATCAAATAAGAAATCTTTTACATACCACAACCTTACCTGCTGGGAGGTTTTACTGGGAATCCAAATTTGTGGACATTAAATGGACTTATGCTTGGAATATTAGTAATAAATACTGTCTAAATAACAAAAAATAAAAGAGGTGTCCTTCAAAATATTGCATTGTATATATCCTACCAAAATTTGAGTAGATTTGTTGGACATGGACCTGTTTTGTTCATTCTGTGGAACTCAGGAGGAAACTATTTATCATCTGTTTGTGGACTGCAGACATACAAATAAGGTTTGGATTGAAGTGGGAAACTATGTTGGAAATATAACTAAACAAACTGTTACATTTTTAGAAAAATACATTATTCTGGGTTACCTTAATGTCAAAGTAGACAAACATTGTATCTTCATTACACAATTGTTTTTATTATTGGCAAAATTCCATATTCATAAAGCCAAATGGTCAAACTCCAAAACTAAATTCCAGCAGTTTTTAAGTGAAATCAATCAGTAATGTACCATTATCAAACATCTGCAAAACCAAAAAGCTATTCGGACTAATTTAATTTTTGAAAGTTTTAAAATTTATTAAACCCCAAAGATTTTTGAAGTAAAAATTTTTTTTCTTTGTTGTATGTATGTGTATATATTTTTAACTTTTTTTTTATTCTTAATTTTCTGCAATATGTACACTTTCAATTCCACAGTTTTGTTTATGTTCTTGTCAATAAGATGAAAAAAAAACTCCACCGCCCCCTGCATTTTTTTCTGAGTTAAGTTAAGTTAAGTTAAGTAATGGAATCAAATTCACTTTGATGCAGACTCCTTTCTATTCATTTATTTTTCTTGAAATCCAGTAAACCCAATAAATTATAATAATGTTATGGAGGACAACTATCATTAGTTATTAATTATTATTAAGGATTAGGAAGCAGCTGATAGTTTGTCGCAGGTCTGGAATCATAAGAGGTGAATCTAAGCACCCCCCCCCACCACCACCACCACCACCTCCGCCCCAGCGTGTTCTACACAAACAGTGTAACATACGGTCATCGTAGCAGCAAGGTGATGGCAGGGGCTCCTTGATGCAAACGTAATTAATTTTACGCAGAAACGGGTGTTCTTAGTCTAGGGCGCTCACGTGTCCCCTGTCAGATTGCCACTGACTGTGTGTGCGCTGCCTTGTCTTGTGTGTGTGCGCGCGGCGCGTGCTGGCTAAACAACAGCCCCGCCCCCTGTGCACACAAATAGACAGACAGAGCTCTCCTCTTCAACGAGAATACCGAAATGAATATCATCATTAATTAACGGAAAATTGACTGACTTGGTGAGTTAAATATGGCAGATAACGTTTATATTATGTAGGACACAAAAAAAACGAAAAACAAAAAGTAACTTCTCCAGTACCGATAGCAGAACCGTTCAGGTCAGATCTTAACGATACTGCAGTCTTGAAGAATGTGGCCCCGGGGCTGGTTCAATACCCGGGCACGGTCCCATCCCTAGTGTAATGATCCCACACTTTAGACAATTTCTGCTGTTTATTTATAGATCTATTCTCCGCCATTGCGCCAACTAAATTCAAAAGGTCCGTGTGAATAAACGGTCCTTGTGACACAATCAAATCCCTGTGCGTATAGTGCGTGTCATAGGAATTTAACGAGGCTTCGAGGCAGAGTTTTTGCCTCGAGGAATTTTTGTAATCGAGTAACTCGAGTAACTCGAGGAATCGTTTCAGCCCTAAACATAATACATCAATTCTTTACCACCAATACTTAGTAATCTGGGAAATATCAAAACAAACATACAAACTAAATTAAACATTGTAAACATTCTTTTTTAAGGGAGTATGGGTCCAAACCACCAAATACTTGTAATTAATGTCAATAATACTGAACTCAATCATGGTAATTAGGAAATACAAATAAATGAAATATAGGAAAGTATCAAAACTAAGAAAACTGAAATTATTTTTCAAAATTTGGTTTTGAGATTATTTTACACAAAATGTATTGGACCTACACTACCTTAAAAATCTTTTTCTTCCAGCCAAGACCACTGAAATTTGTTTTATCTTATTCTCACAACTGAGGTCGTGACCACGCTCAATAATGAGGATGCCCGCCATTATTTTTAACCAAATTTGATCGCAAACTCTTCAGATTTGTTTGTGAAAGTTTAGCGTGGGTCCGCCAGTTTTGGTCTCTAGGGAATCAGTCACGCTGACCACGTGGTACAGACAGAGCCAATCAGAGCCGTCGACGCATCCGAAAGCAAATAAAACGTCCCGTCATTGGTCAAGTAGGCCAGGAAGACGAGAGATGGCTGCGCCCATAGAGGAAGCGATCCACGGAAAAATATAGAAAATAAAGCTAAAATTTGCCGATTTCAGACGATTTTTTCATCCGGAAAGCGATTTGTCCGTAGAGATCAGGTCTTTATTTTCCGGAAGGTTTGCTCAAAAACCCTGATTTCCGGGAATTCCCGGAAGACTTTCATCACTGTAAAGTTAGGATTGTCTGTAATCTCCTCTTTCGTACCTGAACTTCTCATACGTCTGAGAAATGTACTTGTTCATTGGCGTCATGTGGGCATTCTCGCCCTCAAACAGCTTATTTGCGGCAGCATGTTGGAGCATCTTTGCCACAGATCCCAAGTTGCGCCGCTGGTCCTGATGCAGTTGCCCCCCCGCAGATAGGTCGATGATGTCAAAGCCATCGGGGGCCACAATGGCCGGGTTCATGTAGCGGTAATACAACAGGTTTCCGACAATCTAGAAAAGGCAAATGGACTGTATTAGGAAAAGATCAGTTATGATGTTACTTAGCATTTTGTTGTCATCAAAAAAGGTTTCGGGCATCTACCTTCAGCACATCATCCTCTGAGGCTTCTGGGAACTTTTCATGGAGGCTGTTCTTCAGAACTTTTGCAATGTATCTCATGGCATAACTGCAGAAGTGACAGAAAGTCATTATACATCAAAACAGGCATCATCCTCAGACATGCAACATCAATAATATTTGAAAAGGAAACAGCTTATGTACACAGTAACTGCATTCCCATTTTCATTTATTTGTGAGCTAGAATAAAGGCAAGCAGCACCACCTAGTGGTGAGTCCACCACATTTAGTAAAAATGCAAAAAGGTCACTAGAACATTTACATCATTTTAAATAAATTTTTATAAATATTTTTATAAATAAAAATAAAAAAGCTAGGATGAGTAAAAACAATATCTGATATAGGTAGAATTCATTTTCCAATAACAGAAAGTTACATTTTTAAAAAATGCTAATTCCTTAAAAGAATAAAAAACATAGAAACGATACGTAGAGAAGATGCACATTTATGTTAAGTTTCTTTTAGAATTTACTTTTCTAAGTATTCATTGTGTGTGGGGTAATGTGTCGTATGTGTTAACAGAAGGGATTGGGAAGGGTGAAGGGTGGGTTGGGTTTTTATGCAATACTGTGCTTGTTTTTTCTTTGAAATGTTAAAGCAGTTCGAGTTGCGCAAGTCATGAGAAGCGCTTTATTTCTAAATAAAGTTGGATTTGATTGGATCAGTCACTGGGTGTTAGTTTGAACTCAAAGCAGCAGCACAGTGATGCACAACAGGCCTGAAACTTACGGGATGTTATCCAGAGAACAGACTATGGAGTTCAGGACCTTATCTGTTGCAGAGCGCAGCGCCTCACTGGACGCCTGCAGCCGGTTGCGCACTTCTGCATATGACATGGCCTGCTCTGGAGTCACCTCATAAGGCAGCTTGCTGAGGGACAGTAGGAGAGAAGAAGTGCGGATGCATGCTTAAACACTTCCTCTTTGTTATTGTTCCAGTTGCATTAGAACAGAACTGACGGCTATCAGCGGCAGTACCTGGCTTCTCCAGTGGCCGACTCCACCTGGTTTACCCAGGCTTTGTACACATCCACCGGGTTGGTGTTGATGCCCAAGCTCTTATCGTCAATGATGTCTTTGACCACTGGACTCAGCAGTTGCCTGAGGGCATTATGACCACGTGCGCCCCGGTTGAAGCTCACCACCATTTTGATGACTGTGGGGTTTCCTGTCACTATTTCCTGAATCTGATCCACCTTAGAGCTGAGACAGGTGAAGAGATGGTTTAGGTACACCTGAAGGTGCTCTTGATGAAAATCACTGCAGTGCGGTTGACTACAACATGAGAAGAGCTACTGTAGGACCGGAGCTACACTTCTTACTTGATCTCCTCTGCTAAGGCGGTTTTGAAGAGCTTGAGCAGCAGATATTCCTCTCTTTGGTTAGAAGCATAATTGTAAAGAGTGAAAATGACTGTGTCCATAAACTTTGTTGACTTGTTTTGGGGCATCTGGAAGATCAGCTTAGCCAGGTAAGATGGATTGGTCTAAAGAGAGAATAAGACAGAGAACAAAATGCAAATAATTTTGAATATACTTAGGTGAAAGAGGCATAAAGGCTGGAAAATATTAAGTGAATCACCTGCAGGAGGTAAAAGAGGTGTTGATAAGCTTCCAGTTTTCTTCTCTTGCCTTTACTAAGACCCTTTATGCCCAGTTTTTCTCCTACAGTTAGGTCCTCTTTACTCGTCTTGCTTTTCTTGTTCTTCATTTTCTTACTATGTGACACAACATCCTTTTAAAAGAAAAAATTAAATAAACACAAAAGCTCAATTAGACAAGTTGACATTTTCCCAACATTGTCAACTAAATGCATTTTTTTCTTATGTTGAGGTGTTTCCAACCTGCAAAGTGATCCGATTCTTCACCAGAAGTCCAATCTTTATGTCCATCAGATTCAGGTCCTTCTCCATCTGTTGATTGGAGCGGATCTTTGTGACCACTTCCTCTCTGAGGCCCGTCATCTCCTGCTCTTCCTGCAGATCCAGGGGACTCTGTTCCAGCAGGTGGACAAACTTACGCACCACTGAGAGGGGAGGATCTTTGGCTCCAGCTGAGATTTGGTTTTGAAGAAAATCAGAGACAGACACTTTAAACCCAAAAACTTTCTTTAATGTTATAAAAAAAATTACTGATGTTTCTGTCTGATGTCTTTTATGTAAAATGTTTTGGGTTTTAGTTTGAAATCCATATTTAGATCAAGTGAAAAAATGTAAATATACAGTATAAATATCAGAGGTTGTGTTTAGTTATGTATAATAGCAAAATGACTTTAGTTAACTTTTCAATACCAGCAGGAGGTTTGCAAGATTTTAGCTGTAATATCACTGCAATACACTGAAAAGGTATTATTGACTCACTTAAGGTTTTATAGTCATCTCTGGCTTTGTTGGCCTTAAGGAAAGCCTGGATTTTCACAATTTCTTTTTCCTAAAAAAACATAAAAACACCATCTTAAAAAGCAAAAGAAAAAAAACATTTTAATGGGTGATAATATTTACATCACTTACATGATCTTTAAAGAACTTCAGCCTCTGGTTGTATTTATGTTTTGCTCTCCACATTTTAGCCAGAGACTGGATCTAAATGGAAAGGTAACTCAGTCAATTCTCGGATGCAGCAGCAATATTAACGGATGTATGGTTTAGCCAAAGTAAAATAAATAGATATAAAAACCTTAATGACAGAGTCAACATTTTTTTGAAGCAGGTTCATCCTCTCTTTGTACACTTTCCTTTGTTTGTAACCTTTCCAACAAGCCTGAAAAACAGGAAGAAAGAAAAATCTTGGATGAAAACAGGAAATGCTCGATGTGGGTTTTATGCCTGAAAACCATGGCAGTGGAGGCCATTGTATTAGTGCTAACATATTTTCTTTAGAACAAAGAACCTATAAAAAAGCAGGGGAACCATTGTTAACCCCTTTGATCAGAAAGCAGAGCTGCTTTTTATACCTGCAGTTTGACGACGTAGGGTTCTTGTAGGCAAAGATATTCCATTCTTTGGGAATGCTTTTTTCTAACAAGGTAACCTCGGATTCTGGCCTGCAGCTGCGTCACTAAAGACTCATTTGCCAGCCACAGCTGTTCTCTGTTGTATTCCGCTGTCCCGCAGCTAACCACGTTCTGGGAAACACAGTAAAAATCGGATTCAACGATAATTCCAGCACAGTCGTATCAAAGGCAGAAATATAAACTCAGTATGAGCAGGCTGTAGAAATGAACCTCAAGACGTTCAATGTCTTAAAGGAAAATCTCAACATGGAGTTGTACCTGGATATCCTCTTTACTGAGCTGGCTCCAGCTGTCTTCATATTCTTCAGGTTTCTCCCAGGTGCCCTGTCTAGTCTGCAGGTTATAGTAGAAGTCATATTTGTCCTTGATGCAGTGCTTTACCCACAATACATCACTGCTGCCTGGAAAAACAAACAAATAAACAAAAACTTTCATAATCAGGATTTTGCACGATCACATTTGCCTTATTTTATAGCATTCGGATTTCCATATGTTATACACATGTGGTATTAAAAATCCTTCTAAAGTGGTGAGGCAAACGTACATGCGTATTAACACGAACAAATTCCTTTTCAGGGCAGAAAATGCAGGTTATCTTTAAGATCATGGTTTGAAATCACACCAAAATGCAAAACCCCAGGCTCTGAAAAGATAAATTAGAACAAAGAAATATTTATATATTATACTTCCCTGCCATCCCTTGTAATATGGCTTGAAAAAAGATCCTTTAATTTAGATCAGAACCCTTTTTGACATTTCTTATTCCTCTAGGTTTCATTTGGAATTTTGATATTATTATATTATTTTATATTTCTTGCAACTTTGAGCTTTCACTATTTATTGCCAGTTCAGATTTTTTATTTAGCCTCTATTTAGCTTTAGCCCAAATGAATATTAAACTAACCTTTAGTGTATGTTTTCTTTATTATAAAAAGTTTCATAAAAAAAAAAAGGTTTATAAAGTCACTTTACTGTGGAGATGTCTTAAAGCAAACAAACGCTCACAGTTTGAAGAATTAAAAAACTGAAAAATTGCAGACACAGGTGGTTTCCTGCTCCACTTGCTACATGCTGCAGAATAACACATGACGGTCCCGTAAGTCTAGCTCTGAATATTTAAACATCTGTTAAAGACAAAATCATTCCAGTTGGTTTTGCCTGTCATTTATAAAGTTGCTGCAGAGAAGTTTGCAGTTGAAGTCAGCGTTAACTTGAGTGACTGAAGATGCTGTGTTGCTGCATCAGTTTGTCATTTAGAGCTCATGCAGTGTTCTCTGTTCTGTAATGCATATTTATTATACATATTTTGTTTTAAGGTTTCAGATTCAGATTCAGTCCAGAACCATACAGTTCAGGTTCCACTGACTGATGCTGCTGCAACTCGTGTTGTTCTAGTGTTTGAATTATGTGCCCACATGACACTGTGGGTTAAGCACTGCATTCCTTCCCTCCATGCTTTACAACTGTCTCTTGTGTTTACAATGTGCAAGTTGCTATGATGACAAATCATAACAAATTCAAAAAATGAAGTAAACTATATAGGATACAACCAAGGGAAAAAAATGACTGTAAAAAAAACAACAGACATTTACATCTGAATATGCAGAAGGCCTAAAGCAGATGCCTTGATGCTGCTTTTTCAGTTTTAACAAATGTAAATAGAAATATTTCTTCCAATAAAATGTCAACACAAATGAATAAAATGTTTGCAGCAGCTCCCAGCACAAAATTATTAATTCAACTTAAGATTAGCATTGTGACACTATTTGCTGCAATGTGTGCTGCTGAACTCAGGCCAACTAACAGATACCCAGCCTAAGTTAAACAGTAAAAGCCATGGGGGGTGTACTTGAAGTGCTTTTACCTTCAGTGGCGTTGCTTTCTTGCCTCTTTGCCAGTTCACTCTGATATGTGTCAGCACATTCAGGGAGCACCGCTCTCAGCCCAGCGTTGGGAGCCTGCAAAGCCTGCAGAGTGTTCTGGGAGTTCCCCTCGGCCACCACCCTGTTGATATGAGCAACTGCTGCAGCCACTGCAAAGAAAACAGGAAAAAACGGCACCGGGAAAAGATTTATAGAAAGTAACCTGACTAAGGCTATCAAGGTTAAAGACCCACTCAGATGAAAAGAGCGTTTTTAGTGATTTGAACATGTTCATGTGGCATTTTTCTCTTGATGGGGGATGGATATAAAGAAAATGAAGCTTAAAATTGCATTTTTGAGTATTTCTTTGTTCTAATTGTTGTAAATCAGGAGCAGACAAAATGCTGTTTGAAACTATGCTCTAGAAAACAACACAGGTTTTTTATTTTGGCTAAAACAACATAATCATTAGTAAAAGACCACTGGGAACGCCTTTAAAACAGCTCAAACATGATTGGAGGGGGCCTTTAACAAACACAAAGAGCAACTAGGTCAAAAAAGAAAACAAAATCAACTTCAAATGTAAAAGTTTAATTTTGAAAATTATGCAGCAAAAGTCTGAGCTGCCAAAACAAATACGACATCAGGTAAATATCTAGAATACTTCAAAAAATGAAAATATGTGCCTCTATATTTTATTGGAAATATAGAGTAAACTATTTTATTGGAAATGTCATTTTTCCCTTCAAATGAACCATGTCAGGTTCTCTTCATTCCTTGAGGTGCACAGAAGTTGCCCATAACTTCAGATACATACGTGTCAGAGCTTCTTCTTCATCCTGGTTTGCCGTTAGGATGGCCTGTTGGATCTGATCCAGCCACAACACCGCTGACTCATCACCAGAGGTCTACAAATGGATAAAAGTGCAAAATCCATTTCACCAAGATGTATATTAAAACACTAAACCTTAAAACTACACTCTTATGGTTGGAATTCTAAGCATTTTGTCAGAAGTTAGAAAACAGTTTGTCTCTTTCTTTTTTTTTTTTTCAAATTGGAGCATTTGTAAATGCTTTAAATTTGAAGAAGGAAGTTTGGTGTCCGCTGGCAGATTCTGTGATATCAAAACGTATTGTACTGGTCCAGCTAAAAGCAACAGAGCATCTAAAAATAACAGATGGCGTTTGATTTCTGCGTTAAAAGTTAAGGCACAAGTAAAGGGGGAAAGTATGTCCATGCTGACCCCACGGACACAAACTGTTTACACAGCTTGAGCATTATGCTTGTTCTCAGGCTAATTTTGGAGACCTCTGAGGGGTTCTGACTTCAGAGCCACCAGGAAGGAAGTCTATCAAATAAAAAGAGACGTCTAATTTAGTTTCTTCCTTTTTCCATCCTACAAGCAAATATGATAAAAGCAGAAAGAGACATCAGTTCTTCAACTGATGCTTTTGTAGAAATATTTGTGTGATGCAGTTTTTACTCTCATCATGTGACATATTATTGTAAGAATAACAGGAAAATAAATAAATAAAAACAGATCCCCATTCATATTAATTTTTAATTGTGTAAAGTAGAAACGAATCAGCCCAGGAAATAGTTTATGGTAGTTAGTGTTGGAAAAACATGCAATTTTTCAGCTGAGCCTATTCGGGTTGCAAAGACGAGGCGACCCTAAAACGCAAAAATAAAAAAACTGCCCACCGTTGTAATTTGTTCAGTGAGCACAGCCGACCCACACCCCAGTGAGTCACAGGGAGGTTAATGACGCACGGACAGGGGAATTCTTTTTCCCAACAAGAGCAGGAAACGGGCTCAGTGCAGCGTACCACGATAAGCTTCCAGCAGACGAGCTGGAACCCGAGCTCGAGCACTCATTAGCAGTTCTACTTCAGAGCTTCAAACATGCACAACAGCACGTTTCACCGATGCCAAGTTCCTAAAAGGAGGCCACATCAAGAGGGTTGAAAACAACGCTTCAAAACGCTGCGGTTCAGACCCCAGAGGGAAATGGCTGACCTGGTGCAGGGACTACTCATCTGTCTGATGGCAGTGCACACCACTCAGCAAGACGGTAAGAGAACTTTAACAAGGGGGATTACCCACATAACTACTACTTTGTTGTTTTTAATATTTTCCTCTGTCTGTTTTAGATAAAAACAGAAGCGTAACACTTTGTTTAAATAGTAGAACTAAGGATAAAGCTACATTATTGTGGGAGAGCTCCACAAAAACAAAGATGGTCTAATTTTGTTTAGATTTGTTGCTTTTTGCTCAAAGTTTTCAGACGATGAATAAACATAAAGGTAAAAAGATGGAACTCCCCAGAAAGCCCTTTGGTTTTGTTTAAAGTTGATATTTTGCTTCACAGGGAAAAGAACAAGGAACCAAACCGGTACTGAACCTGGAGTTCAACCAAAAACCTTCAAAGGGTCAACGCGCACATGGAATCACACCAAGCAGCCGAACAGCACGGATCTATGGATCCATGTGGAGTCAGACAGTCCATTCACTGCCTACACATCAGGGGTTCTCAGCACCTGGGTCATACCCTCATCGTACATCCTCGCAATGCTCGTTGGCATCCCCTCCAACGCCTACATTCTGGCCTTTCTTAAAGTCAAACTTCGAACCAAGTCCTGGTCTACGCTGGTTCTGTATCTGAACTTGGCTTTGTGTGACTTACTGCTCCTGCTTTCTCTTGCACTCCGGATTCATTATCACTTCAGTGGAGGCAACTGGATATTTGGGGAAATTTCCTGCCGGTTCGTCACAGCTCTCTTCTATGGAAATATTTACTGCTCTGCTCAGACAATAGCGTGCCTTAGTTTGAAGCGATACTTGGCCGTGGTCAAACCGTTTTTGTACAGAAGAATCTGTAAAAGCTCCATGGCGATACTGACGTGCTTGGCCGTGTGGTTTCTGTTTGGAGCTGCTGTTGTGCCCGAGCTCCTGGTCAGACAGAGCTACGTGGTGGCCAGGATGGGGATCAACACTTGTCATGACATACTTCCACTAGAAGAAGCATCCCATTCCTCTTTGATTGCATACAGGCTGATGCTGATTTGTCTGGGCTTCCTCCTGCCCTTCATGGTTTGTGTCTATTCCCACATGGCCGTGGTGTACCACCTAGGACAAAGTTCATGCGACTGGAAACCGTTCATAAGGGTCAGCACTCTGGTCTTTTTCATCTTTGTGATGTGCTTCTCTCCCAGTGGCATCCTGCACATGGCACACTACATCCGCCTGCTTTCGGGGGAGGACGACCGACTGTATGGATACTACAAGCTGGCTGTGTGCCTCTGCTGCTTTCACAGCTGTCTGGATCCGTTTCTGTGCATGCTCTTTTCCAAGACGGCAGGAGCAGAGTTACAGTTCATCTCGTTTCGAGGGACACCAAAGAGCCGAGCAGTCAAGACATGAAACTGAGTGTTAAGCCCAACTGGATCACTTCCTGTGAACTGCTGGAAGACCACTGAGAGACAAGAGCCTTTGTACTGAGCAGCTAAGATGGCAGTTTATACTGCAATCAAATGAAAAATCCTATGGTGTTTGAAAAGAAGCTGAAAAGACTGCAAAAAGGAACTTTAATGGTTTATATTTGACCACAAGTGAAACCACTGACTGAATAATCGAGCGTTTAAAATGACACACTCATGCACATGTGTTGTACTCCAAGGATGTCTACTGTCAACCACTGAAAGTTTCTCTCTTTTGGAAAACCTGTTTCTTTAAAAATGTCCTTAAGCAATGCATATTATTATTTAGAACGTAATATATGAAGTAAATTATGGAGAGAAAGCTGCTGTTCAACAGCCATAAAACATGTAAGAAGAACAATGCAAAGAACAACTGGATAATTAGTTAAATGAGATAAAAGATTTATAGGAAAATAAAAAAAAACTTGATTAGGCAACACAAATACCACCTCACCTGGCAGAGAAGTTGTTTAGTATTTTGGAGGATATCGTGGTAGTGTTTGGCTGTGTCTGGGTTCACGCCTGACAGCTTTGCAGTTGGTAGAAGGAGGGCTGCAAGAGTCTGTTGATGATCACCTGAGCTGAGCGCCTCATTGATCTCAGCTATAGCTATGATTCCTAGAAAGGAAAAATAGGGGCACAATGAACAAACACACACACACACACACACACAAAACATCAGCAAGAAATCTGAAAGACTTCCTTACGCTCGTGCTCTTCTTGGACCTGAATGTTGACCGTGTCAATGCACTTCTGAATATCGTTCCACGAGAGAAATTCTTGCTCCTTGGCAAGAGCATCAGCACGCTCTCTGATAAGCAAGTCAGCATACCTGAAGAACAGAGTAATGAAGCAATGTATGTATGTAAACAAAAATAATATATTAACCTATAAATTGGGGAAATAAAAATCCTGGTAATAATTTGCTTGTTTTAAGTCGTGGTTCTACCTGTTTAAGTTGTCGTGGTCTATGTTAGTGAAGCCCAGGGGGGAGTCTGTCAGCTGCTCGATGACAGCCTGTGGGTCTTTGGTGTCCAGCACCTCATTCAGCACAGCTACAGCCGACAGCATCTCCACAGCTACGTTAAGCTCCTCGTGACTCAGACCAGACTAACAAAGAACTAGATTAGAAGCCTGATGTGATATTTAACTGTAGTACTATTTTTTGAACATTATAGTACACGGTTGTAATATCAGTTAAATGACAACAACAGCTTGTTGTCATTTAACTGATATCACTACAACAGGTTTCCAACAGAAACCTGAATTCTCACCCGTCCTCCTTGTAGCTGCAGACTGAAAAGCTCTGTTTGGTACAGATTGGCAGCAGTTTGATAGACGATTGGCAGCTGAGCCTCAGGGTTCATCAGTTCTTCTACAGTCTGTGCAGCAAAGCCAAGTCGAATTGCCATATTGATCCTTCCAACTGCTTCAAGCTCTATTAAGTGAAAATTAATAAAAATCCAAAAAAAGAACATTTATATTTCATTATTACAGATTGAATAAAAACATGTTAACTTGGGATTCTTATAATCATGAGTTTTTACTAATAAATATTTGAATAAAGCTGAACTGTAGACTCATTCAAGAGACAGATAGAAAAATCAGAATTTCCAAATATTCTCAGAGTAAATACATGTAATGACTAAAGTTTGAATCTTGAGCCATAGTAGATTAAGTTATAAGGAAAAGTAGCCCATTTTAAACATTTTTCCTCAAAGAAATGCAAGTCGTTGTTTTAATAATAATCAAACATGTTTAATCTCAAATACATGTAGAAAACCTTAGAAATATTCAGTAAGAAATCAAAAAATGTTACATTTTTTGGCTGCATTTCTTTTTTTTACATTTGATAAATTCTGGAATATTAAAACAGTAACAGTCTTTGTGGTTTTTAAGTCAAAGTCAGCTTTCTTGTCAAATATACTGCATACACACGACATACAGCACAGATGAAATTACTTTCCTCTCGCTCCACATTGCAAGCAGCTTATAAAATAACAATTACAATAAGAACAACAGAAATCTAAACAGTGCAAAAGAGCGTTAAAGTTACTATTAGTCGAAAAGTCGCAAACACAGCTTACTTCGTTTTTCTGCCTCAGCGAAGTCATTGCAAGTGCTGACAACTTTCTGAATTTCCTCTTTGTCCAGCATCGCAGCCCTCACTCCATCCTGTGGAATAAAAAATACACAACAACATTATCATTAGAGTTTCTTTAATAGAAGTAAACTAGGGTAGCTTTACTGTTATTCTTTTAAACAAGTTGAGTCGTTTATCCTCAGCCAGTTCTTTTGCTTCA
Organism: Oryzias curvinotus; assembly: GCA_023969325.1. Classification (NCBI taxonomy): domain Eukaryota; kingdom Metazoa; phylum Chordata; class Actinopteri; order Beloniformes; family Adrianichthyidae; genus Oryzias; species Oryzias curvinotus. The sequence continues at coordinate 20,322,610 of CM043714.1, forward strand.
AATTATAGCGCTAACACACTTACATATTTACTCTTTTCTTTTTGTCATATCTTTAATGAAACAGCAGCACAATGTTTTTCCTTAAACATTGAAAAGGTTAAAGCTGGAACAAGGTTAAAGCTTTGACATTTAAATTATTTGGGTGATACAATATATATATTTGTTTTGCAGAGGAGTTTACAAATCTGGATTCAACTGTTATATATTCATTTTTATTTTTATTTTATTTTATTTTACCAGGAAGTTCCATTGAGACTACATCTCTTTTTCAAGGAAGACCTGGGCCAAAAGGCATCAATACAAAATAAAATACAGTTAAAACAACTGAAATATAAAAATACATTACAAAATACAATAAAATGCAATTAAAATGGAAATGAACAGTAGGACAATAACTAATAGGTTAATTAAAAGTGGTACAGATAGGTCAAGGGTGACATTTGTCCATTCCTGTTATTTATTTCAAAGAATAACTAAATTACTACCACAATTTGAAAAACAATAGTAACTAGTTTTCTCAAACTTTTGCTTTTTGATCAATGCTGCTCCTTTTATCTAGACGTCTTGTTAAATTCTACAACAGTTTTCTGCAGCCATAGTCTATTCTTTAATGCCCCCTACTGAAAATCTGAAGTAGCCCAGCTTTTTAGGTCAGAACAGATTTATTTTTAATCACGTCTTTGATTTTGATGGTGTCCACATTTATAAATGAACTTTGTACCAGAAGCTCTCTTGCCACAAACAATGTTTTCCTTAGGGAAAATACCGTCTGCTGAGCCTCTTGGCAAAGTAACCTTTATGTTGCATTTCTAAACCAGTTTGTATTCAGCAAAACACTGTCGCCATCAAACATGAAAACTATGGCTCTTGATCCAGTCTGCTGAATCTAATCGACTTTACCTTGGATTTATGTTGGCAGTAGGTGGTAAAATGTTCCATATAATGATGACAGTTTGCCTCTTGAATTCCCAGCAAAGCTAAAGCTTCAAGTCTAAGAGCAGCCAAGAGAGCAGCCTCGTCCAGGGTTGATACGGCCCGATTCACCTGCTGAACTGCATCCTGAACTGAAGGCAAAGAGGAAGGAGGCAGAAAACACCTGGCTGATACAGATATGACTCTGGAGGAGGTTTTCCTGCTTATGAATTGATCATGTGTGGTGGCATTTAGGGCAGACCCCAGTATGTGACAGCATCATGGAGCAACGTTCTTACCATTAACGGAGTCAAGGCAGCTTTGGATTTCCTGTTGTGTAAGAAACTCCTCATAAACATCTCTTTCTTCTTTAGCTACAGAGGCTCGCTAATGCAAGGAGACAGAGAACATTTAGTAAGATTTTATAGAGTTTGAAACCACAGTTGGGGGGGGGGGGGGGGACACGGCCTCATATCACTGCCTCCTGCATCACAGATCTCTGCCATGTGGTGGAAATGAAAGGCTCCTGTTTGTACAGTATTGATATAAAAAATGGACGAGAGATGGCAGACAATGTGGAGGTCCAGTGTCTGGTACATCCAGCTGACGCTGCAGCAGCTGGAATGTGCTGGCAGAGGCGGAGCAGGGAGGTGGGGGAGGCACCCCCCACTTGAGAGTGTGGAGGTCTTTGGAGCAGCTACAACAGCTCGTTTTCAAAAAAGTTCCTTGTCTTTCGTTGCATAATGACTCCGATCTGCTTTAAAAAGATGAACATTACTCCGTGGTCCACTATATCTTCAGTGGCATCTACAGCTAAACGGAACTCTGTCAATACTAACAAAGGGGTTACTTCATTTGACATGTCGTTGCTAATAAAAGACTTGTCCAAACACGCGTGGCTATTTTGACAAACCAAACAAAACATCGATTCATTTTCAAAGTTGTTCCATCAACAAGCTGTCTTGGGAACCGGTTCTCTGTTGGACTACGAAACGGAGACCTCTAGAACATTCAGTCTTCCTCTCTTCAGGATAATTTCGGACCGTGCAAATGGATGAAATGCTGTTTAAAAAGGTGAGCGCTGATACAGCCCGCCCAGCTCTCCCTGCTGTTATAAAGACTGTCCCTTATTCTTCCATCAACCAGAAGAGACAGCATATGATGCAAACCAGTCATCCCGGCTGTCATGTCCACATGATTTTGCATAATATTTTAAAGGATCCTAAAACTTTGGTAATTTTTAAAGGTCTAAAACTAGAAAGACCTGTTTGTGTTTATCAAATAAGGCCTAAGAAATCAATATTTTTCATAATATAAAGGTGTATATGACCCCCACAAATTATTACTGTAGGAATGACATGGGATGTTTGCAACGCCTTATATAATTATACTTACAAGTAACAACTGACACGTTTTTTATCGAAATTAGAAATGCATTGCTGATGGAAAAAAATTCTTGCACTGAGGATCTAGAAAACTGAGGAACCATCTTATTAGCACTGAACCAAATATATACTAACAATTCAGTGTTTTCATGAAACTGTGCTACACTGTTTAGCATATTCTTGTATCCAAGCTCCCTGTCTGAATAGGAAGGTTTGCAGTTTGTGGGAACAACTAGAAAGCAAAGAAAGACGACAAAAGGGCACGCAGAGAAGACTTCTTACCCTTCCCAGGGACTGATGCTGCTTACGAGCCTTTGCTCGACTCAAAGCCGCCTGGTAGTCCTGAGATATGGCGTCCTGGATGTTCCTCAGCATGGCGTTAGGGTTCTTCAGAGCCGCCAGCGTCACAGATGCCTGACCTTTGTCGATAGCCTCATTTACAGCAATCACTGCAGCGTGCACTAAAAATAAAGAGTACGGGTAAACAAGTTTGGGAAAACCAGGACAGGACAATGTTATAAAAGTCTTGTGCATTAGAAGACATGTATAAACAAGAACTGGACTCACAAGCAGCTTCATCCACTGAGAGCTCATTGGCCAGGATGCCTCCAATTTTACTAAAAGATGGCATCTGAATGCCATACTTTTCTAGCTCGCTCCTCATGTTACTGATCTCTTCCTCTGGAAGAAAGCGACAATGAAAGCCATTATGAAATGCTTCCTAATGTTGCTTTCATAATCAAAGTCCTTAATGAGAAATTATTTAACCTGCTATTGTCACTGGTTTATAAAATAAAGGTCAAATCTTTCATTTTTGCAGCTTTTCGCGACCTTTTTAAACATATATGCCTCTAAACTCCCATTTTTCATGCAAAGTAACCCCACAAGCAGTGAGACATAGGAAATAACCAAAAGTACTACACATCAAGACCACAAAAACTTTAACAAACTTCCAACATGGATAAGTGATGACAATATGTATTTTTATAATCCATTAATGTTGATCTATGATGGCAGTTTTTTTTTCTGTTTTTCTTTTTTGCTGGGCTGTTTTGGAAAAATTATTTTAAAAAAATGTTTAAAAAAAAAAAAAAAAAAGATAAAAAATCAGTATTTACCAGTAAAGGCCACTTTACCAAGCAGGTCTTGAATCTGTGGTGCAATTCCTAGTTTATACAAATACAAGCTGAAAGAAACAACAGAAGACATGTATTATTGGTGGTGTCAAGTGGAAAAAAGCCATCAATAACTTTTATGTACTTTGTAGTTTGACTTTGGGGTTTCCTTTGTTTTGGTTGCAACTATAATGTGCACCCCACTTCTCCACAGGGGGGTGGTACTGGCTCAAATTACCATTTGCACTACAAGACAGCAGCAGTTTACAGACTGTCAATTACAAAGCAATGAATGCAGCAATGGAGTGGCTGGAAACTTCATCAAACATTCATCTTCCAACAGGTACCTGATAAGCGGTCATGAATAATAGATATTTAGGCAAAGGCCTGCATCCGCATAGCTCCGAATGAAGCAGATAAAGTTGTGGTTTGCGAATACTCTGCCCTTTGGCCACACTGCCTGTGAGTAAACATGAGATGGGTCTGTCCTTGGGATACATGGAGCCTCAAACAACCATCTAAAATATGTTTGGACAAAGATTAACATGCTGACTTTTTGTTAGATACCAGCATGGGAGCAGCTGACTCAAACTGATGAAGGCTTTCATTTAACATTTATCGACAAGCAACAAATCTTTCCAAACGGTATTTTTAGTTTTTTTTTTGTTTTGTTTTGTTTCTTTTGAGAGTAAACAAAAGCTTAAATTAAAAGCTAACTAAATCTAAGGTCTCATTTCAGGGTCTTTTTGTGCTTTTTTATTCTGAAATGTTGAACAGTTTTATTCTCTCAGCTTGTTTGTTGTGAAGAGTTTGTGATTGATTTATATCCTCAGTGGGACTATGTGCTTTTATCCAGGGAAAAAAACGGATCAACTGAGGAGCTGACGAGAGAGATTTGACTTGCAGGAAGGAAATGCAGATGTGTGTAAGGAGAGGAAACCCATTCTCTCCGGACCTGAGAAAAACATGGCAGTGAAAACAATCCATGCAGATGACACCACCACACTCTAAATCTGTGTCTGCAGGACAGCTGGACTGAGACTGATAAAAAAAAAAAAAAAAACTCTCCCAAAGCAGTTTCAACAGCATTTTTGAAGCAAATCGCCTCTGTTTTCTTGTTTGACATCTGGCCTTCAACTGAAACATTAATGTGATTTCTAAATTCAAATAAAAGATGTATAAACTATGTTAAGAAAATGGGACAATTTGCTAAAAAGATTTATGCTTTATTCATAGACATATACTGAACGGGTCATCTCAGATGTCATCCATAGCATTCTGAATAGTGAAAAGAAGACCTGAAGTGAATTGGGAATGTTAATTGGAGTTTACTCCAACCAACTTCCCAAACACTGCGTTTGCACTTTTTTTTAAACCAGCCTCCAGTGGTGACTTAAGGAACTGCAACACCTAGTACTTTCATGTCAGCTTCACATGTTGTACATCAGTGTTTTTCAACCTTTTTTGAGTCACGGCACACTTTAACCTTGACAAAAGTCCCGTGGCACACCAGCATTACAAAAAAAAAAAAAAAAAAAAAAAGGAGAAACTCAGTCCGATTGATCTACAGTCCCTCCATGATCTCACAGCATTTTTGTGATAATTGTGGCAGAAAAAGCTGGAAGCTGCAGCTGTTTTTTTCTAAAAGATGTAATTAAAGTTCAGTTTTAAGATTTAAAAACTGTTCGATTTGTGTTCATTGTGGTTTCAAGACGTTAAGAGGAGAGACTCGTGCAACGAGACGCTCACGCTGTCACTTTTAACCCAATGCATCATGGGAGATGTAGTTAAATAATCCGTCGAACGCAGAAAGACTAGTGTCTCTGAGCTTCATGGTGTTGTTCACTTGTTCCACGGTCTGACACCGGATTCTGTGGAAAGCTACACCGCTACATATGAGCTTTAGCTGGTATTTTTGTTAGAACTGAGCAACTTTATCAGCAGAATTCAGAACAAGGAAGTGAAGACTTTAACCACTTCTGATTGGTCAGACTGATGACATGTGATCAAGCCTTCAAAAATGATTGGTGGAGACAGTTAAAGGGGCGGGACTTTTCCTAAAGCATTTATCGCTGCAGCTAAATCACGGTACCGTCATTCTTATCAAAATGTCTTTAATAGAATCAAATAAACACAAAGAAAAAAGTATTTTACGATCTCTCATATTCCTAATTTCTTAGTGTTTTATCAGGGCCTGTTTGGATGAACAAAGAGCTGATTTCCTGGAGATGGGAAATGTTTTTAGATCAGTTAATGAGGGCAATTTCCCACGGCACACTTGACCATCTCCCACGGCACACTACACTGGTTAAAAAACACTGTTGTAGAGGAAGGTGGAAACCTGGTTCTAATACCACCTGGGGCTTTATTTATTATGTTAATTGAAGATGAGATCAGTTCTGAGCACTGAGGTTAATGAAGTGTAGAATTTTAATGCAGAGGTACTTACTTTTTCACTATATCATAAAAATCAGTTAACTGTCAAAATACAAGAAAAGCACAGTTTAACAGAAAAAATGTGTGTTTTTAATGTAAGCTGCATTGTTAAGAGCGCTAACATTTTCAGCTCTTTACATAAAACTGGAAATTATATTTAAGTATAAAGTGTGCTTGTAGTTTCATTCCTTTGGGTTCTCACAAACACAAAATTTTCAGGATAGTTAACAATGAATCAGCCTGAAGTGTCTTACAATGTCAGCTATAAACCAAGGGTAGAAGAAAAAGTGACTCGTTCAAAGTTCCAGTTTTGAGCACAAAAGCTGTAGATGATCAGACAGCATCAGCATAATGCACCGCTTTAAACCCGTCATGGAGAAATGTCACCCAAAAGTAAGGCGTGGCAACTTCAGCAAATCAATGGTTCACCAAAATGCTGCAGGAATTATAACACGAGCAACTCTGAAGTCCGAGAACATAAAAGTTCACAAAGTAAGAAACTGTTTAGCTCAAATCTCACCTTAATGCATGAATGCAATACACCACTTTGGGCATGTTTTTGCGGTCATACACATCTGTGGTTTCTGGATAGAATATCTGAATGAAAGAAATGTCACATGAGTGAGACACTTAAGCTGACCTTTGTCTGGTATTACATCTTCCAACAAGTGACTTTAGCTCCATTAAATCACAAAAAAAGCATAAACAGAATCGTGAACTTTTTTTCTTTAGTAGCAGCCTGTTCCTTCAGTTTCTTTTACGAGCTTGTATCCTCTGGCTTAGTAAAATTATTTGAAAGAAATATCATCCAAAAGTTACATAAATACTTATAACAACCTCAGTTATGTGTCTTATTGTATATGTGTATCTTAGCAATAATGTCTAACGTAATAACTTCTTGAATAAATAAATTAAGTTACATTTTAAAAAGATAATTCAATTAATATGTATACTAAAACATAAAAGGTTTGTTTTTGTAGCCCAAATAAAGTGGTTCTAGTCTAAATTAGGCCTCAATCCAAACACAAAGTCTATATGTTCCATCAAGTCTGATCAAGCTAAACGATGTTTATCCATTACAAAGGCTTAACTTTTGTAAAACAACTTAACTTTCATAGATCACCTGAATCATTGTGAAAGCGTTCTAATGTGGGCCTACACACTTCCTCTCTCTTAAAGTCCATATATTAGAAACAGGAACTAGCATCTGCTTAAGCATCTTCTTACCTTAGGGAGGCCCACCAACTCCATGGCTCTGAGCCACTGCACTGTGTTATCAGTATGTCTGAAGTGTAAGCCTTTATTCTGAAAAACAGACGTAGCACAGTGAAATGCAGCCTCATAATCCAAAGAGCACAAAAAGAGAAAAAAATTATAATAAACTAAGTATTGATTTGAGAATTCATGAATGTCAGAATTGTGTCCAAATGAAATATCATTTCCCCGTGCAATTTTTAGTGCTTCCTCTTTATAAACACAACAGCTGCACATTACAATATGACGGAAAGCTGGCCTGCCACCTTTACCACCTTTCCTGTATAAAACCGTTTTAGAAGCAGTCAGGAAATGCCTGACAGGTCTGGAAACTGAGTTCCTCACATATGATGCAATCGGCAAAGATGTGGTCCCAATAATCAAAGAGGCGCGGCAGATTTACCTTATAGCGGCACTGATCTCTGTCATAGATCCTTTTCTCAGACACCATTTTAGGGGCAAAGAAATTGGCAAGTTTGGCAAGATACACGCCATTCCTCAGTCTTTCCTCCAGTTCTGTGGTAGGGGGCATTTCTTCATCTAAACAGGCTTCCATCCACCTGAAAGGAGACATCAAACACCATTGAAAGAAGTATTTTAAGCTGTGACCCTTTGGCCACAATAAAAGCCAGCTGCTGAGGAATTTAATTAAAAATTCTTTCAAGTGGGTTAATGCCTTAAAGAAAGATTAGGTTAACATAAAAATGAAAGCAAAATATCTGTAAAATACAGAATTTGCTGAGCATACAAGCCAAGCAAAATTATGTATTTTTACACAATAAAGAACCCCTTAATTCAGACATTAAGATTCAAAAATGTCTCAGAGCAAAAAGGACAAAATAAAAGATCACAAAGTTGACATTAGAACCACATTAAAGTCCCACTCTGATCAACTCTTGATCTTGATCTAAGTGTTGCCAGTAGTCTTAATTATGTTTGTGTCATTTTTAGCTAAAATCAAAAAGACTTGTGTCGCTTTCTAGGAAAGTTTCTGCAGAGCCCCTGTCACCCATAACTGAGCTTGTATGTTTACACTCTGTCCCGCTAGCTTAGAGCCCCTCACACCCCCAATCTCACATTAACGGTACAGTAAAAATGGCAAGCTGCATCAGAGCTATCCAGCCGGACAGTTTTGAGCCAGATGCCAGTTCAGACAAGTGTTACGCCCTGAGTTTGAGGGTTGCGTCTTGAGCAGCATGTGTCTTGAGTTTATGTGGCGCATCTTGCGTCTTGTGTAGCGCGTCTTGCGTTTGTGTGGCATTTTCTGTGAGAGCTACTGCTTTTCATAGGTGCTCCACTTTGGATAAAACGTCTTTGGGAAAGAAGCTTTATCTTGGGTAGGGGGGTGTTACGGCTGTGGCTGTATAGTGTTTTTCTTTTTGTTCTGTGTTGTATATTTTCTTTGTGTATCAGAGTGGGACCCTCTGTGTTTTTGTGGATCTTTGTCTGTGTTTTTGTGGATCTTTGTGTGTGTGTGTGTGCATGTGAGTGCGTTTGTCTATTATCAGGTGTGGTGCTGGAAAGGGCGTGGCTTCCATTGGACCCAAGCTGATGGAGGCAGCCTTTAGAAGCACCACGTGGACCACCAGCCTGCGAGAAGGGAGCTTAGCTGCAACCTGTCTCCATTGCAGCTTGGCGCTCTTTTCCACCTGTTTTGTAGTTTGTTGCACTTGATAGTTTTTGTAGTTTTGTGTTCAGGCCCACTCCGAGTAGTCTTCTGTTTGTAGTTGTGTTTAGATGAAGTTGTAGGGGTAAACTGCCATTTTCTTTCACAAATGTTTTCTTTGTTATTTTGGCCTTGGTTCACCCTGTAGCCTTTTTAATAATAATAATAATTAATAATTGGTACTTTATTGATCCCTCAATGGGGAAATTCTTCTCCGCATTTGACCCATCCCCTGGGGGAGCGGTGAGCTGCAGCCTGACTGCGCTCGGGAGGCAGTAGCGCTAAGGGCCTCACTGGGTGATTGCTCAGTTGACATGGTAATTGCCTCAGTACTCAGTACCATTGTTTATTCCCCTCCGGGAATCGAACCCTGGATCCCTGCATGGTAGCCACTCACCTTACCAACTGAGCCACCCAGCTGCTTTTAGGTTATTGTTGGTTTGGTATTTATTAAATTGTAAATAAATGTGTTATTTTGTAGGGAGACAATTTTTGTGTGTTTTGTTATTAATTTAAAATCAGGGCAAAAACTTTACTTTTCTGCTATGCTCCTCTAGGCCCCCCTAGACATAAAAAGTGGCATTACACAAGGAACACAAAGACGTCCATGGATCTATTTGTCTACAAGTGGATGCATCGGAATGGAGCCTGGGAGATTGCGGTCCACCTAGCGTATTTTCTACCTAAAAAATGATATTTCTGAAACTGCCTTTTTTTGTCTGCTCCTGATTCACAACCATTTAAATAAAGAAATATGGAGAAATCCTATTTTAAACTTAATTTTCTCAATACATGTCTCCATCAACAGAAAATCCCCACAAGAATATGTTGAAACACCCAAAACACAACTTTCATCAGAGTATGTCTTTAAAGGAAGAAGTCCTTGATGCATCTATTTACTGTTAACAGGAAAGACTGGGCTGTCCAGACCCAAACACACCGTTAGGTCATTACACTGACAAGGTTAAACGGAGCACGGAAGCAGATTGTTGGTGTGATTGTAAAGGATGTTTTATGAACAACATTACTGCCTAGCTTAATATCAAAACTAGTTGAATGTCAAGAATCAGAGCGCTGGAGCTTACAGTACTTGTCAGGTGGACATGGGGACGTATCCAGAGCTCAAAAACAACACAACTATAAACAACAATTTTTTTGGTAAGAATACTACATAGGGTGTTCAGTGAGATTGAATTGTGTTGACCTCTTTTTAAGCTGCAACAGCTGTAACTGCTGTTGCAAGAGCATCCGCCAGGCTATTCCCGGAGGTGGACCAAAATCTATTCCAAAGAGCTAGTGAATCATTTGTGTGCATGGTCACTGTGCTATGAGGTCTGTTACACATTATCTGTCGGACTGGAAGTGACATCATGTAAGCTCCTGACTGTTAGAAATTTCTCATAGAAATCAATGGGCTCATCAGACGTCTAAACTATGTTCCCTTCACTAAAAAAAATATATATATATATATAATCTGTAATTTACTTAGAGCCTTGGGTTATTAGATTCTCCCTTTGGAAACAGCAACAATGCTTTCCCTCCCACATGCATGCTGATTAAGCTCTGTTTAGATTAATAAAGGATATGATGGTGCTACAGAGGCACAACATTTGTCAGCACATTTAGACACGCCTTGCACTTTGAAAAACAAAGTCAGCGAAGTGTGTAAGTCAGGCACCTTGACAAACAGACAAGGCACATAACCAGTTATGCACTCAAGAGTTCGAAGACTCTAATCCATTAGAATCAGAACATGAGATGTTATTTTAAATAAAATGTTTGAGGATTCTTTGCTCACCATGTAAAGATTGTCTTATTTTACACAGTCTGGCTAAATGTAAATATGGTTAAGAATTAAACTATTTTAATACCCTTACAACAGTCTTTTAGTCTAAATAGAAAAAATGTTGCTCCTCTAGTCATTACACCATTTAAATTGTGTTTGTTTGCAGGAACTTTGGAATGAGAGAGATTCAGTTCAATTTTATTTAGCCATATATGTACAACAATAGTCATCTCAATGGGCTTCATGCCGGTGATTGTGTAATAAACATGAATCATAAAGAACATAAAGTCATAGAATTCAATAGCTGATTGCTAAACTAACCTAAACAGACTAAACTAAGCTGGACATCCCTGTCCTTAGACCCTCCTTCGGGAAGGCCCTTAGACCCAGCCAAGATGTCTTTGTTGGCTTTGTGTACAAACAACAATCCTGCAATATCAAACCACAATTATTTTTTCACAATGATTTCTGCTTCAACACATAGGATAAAATTTGCAGTTTTGTGGTCTTAAAAGTGTCTCCATGTCATTAAGAAAGGCACATGTGGTCTTAAATGTTAACATGAGTTATAGTCAAGACACATCCTGGATTGGTTACATGCCTCTCCTGTGATTTTTCACTTCCTGTGCTTAAAACAATGGGGGAAACCTGCTTGGGGAAGCCAGACAGCCAAATAGTTCTGTTTACATCCTTCCAAAATAAAGGGCTTTCCTCTAATTGTAAAATCAAAGTATTAACAAAATAATGCTTTGTGGTTTACATAAGCTCACCTCATATCAGGGGTGCCAAACTCATTTTCACCGAGGGCCACATCAGCGTAGTGGCTGTCCTCAAAGGGCCAGATATAACTTATATATGTTAAAGTTAATGCTATTGTTATTGTTATTTTTTTTTTTGGGGGGGGGGGGGGGTAGACTTGCCTTTTATTGTAAATAACCTTTGTAAATATTTTTACCACTAATTTTGTGCTATTGTATTGTGTTGTAGAATGTACGGCAACTGTTGAACCTTTTATCCTGCCTTAGGACAACAGATGAAATTTAGCTCCTGTGTTAACTCTGCTGAAACATTGTTTAATATGCACTGTCCTTATTCAATTAAATTAATAAATAAAACAAAAGTCACTAAATGTAATGAAAAATAAATGTACCTACTCCTTAAATGTTAAATAACTCATTATTTATGTATTATAACTTTTTAAAGTGACAATTACACAGAAAACATATGTTTTCTTGTTACCCTGGCCTAGCATAAATCATTTTACATTCAATTCTTTCAGGTTAGGTTATTTTGTTAGTGTTTCAGTTCTAATGTATAGTTGCTCAATCCGACATTTCAAGTCAGATTCGCCCTAGATATGAATGAATACACACCAATTTTTATTTTTTATTTCAAGAAATTAAAACCTTTTATGCTCTTGCAAGCCACATAAAATGACGTGGCGGGCCACATTTGGCCCCCGGGCCTTGAGTTTGACACATGTGCCTTATATAAAGGATCATTTTTATCTCGGCTGTTTTTGCTTTTTGCACCAAGTACTTCTGTCTGAACAGAGTCGTAGCGTCATACTGTCATGCCATGATGGTCACAAGCTTTTGCTAGCCTTGAGGGCGAGTAATCTGACAAGCTTTTATCAAGTGACAAGCCTTCACATGCCATGGGAAATGGAATTAAAAAGAAGACAACATCAATTAAAAAGCATCACTGAGTTATTGTGCTCGGCTCCAACAAAGACAATCTGTTATGGAGGTGTGACAAATGTGAAAGAATACTCACACAGAATGCATTACCTAGCTAAAAAATAATTTTTTTTTTTTAACAAAAATGATGGAAAATAATGTGGTGGAAAATAATGTGGGTCAATATCTTTAGAGAACTCCTCCAAGAAAAATAAACATTTTATTCCTTCTTTTCAGTATTTATCCAAAAAATACCAAATTACAGCTTTTGTTTTCATAAAGTTAAACACCAAAGCATAATTTGAAGATTGTGAATCCTCCCCAATAGGCTCTGCCAATTCTACAAAACCAAACACAACCCTATTGTTTACATGCCTGAGTGTGAAATTAAAAAAATTTGACACATGCAGAAGGGCTGACCATGTGTAACACCGCTCACGGCGAGATGTCTGTTAAAGCAAAGCAAAGGGATTCCCCATCCAAAAAGGCAACAAATAAAGGCGACAATCTGTTTACAGATCAGTGGGGGTACAAAGTCTCAATCCAGAGATCAATTTTCCACAAAGCATGTGTGGTCTGGAAGAACGCGGACATTAGCCAACAACAATCGATTCACAAAAACAAAAGCTGGAGATAAAGGATTTTTTTACACAACAAAACAATCGATGTTGGATTAAATTAGTGAAAAACTAAGAGTAACAACATAAAATCTCAGAATAATAACAGAAAAAAAGAACACCAAATAAAGGAGTGTTTTACCTTAAGGAAACAAAATATCAGAGTTCCAATTTATTCTTCTTTTGTTTCCATTTTACATTATAATGGGTCCTGTATAAATTGTTGAAAAAAACAAAAAAAACAGCATTACTTGCCACACATGGTTTTGTTTTCTACCATCTGTAATAAAGTGGCTTGGATGTTAGGTCTATAAACTTGAAAAGAGGCTATTTGAAATAGTTTTCGGAAAAATTTCAGATCTAACAGTGAGGAATTATAGATTGCTAATTTAAGGGATTACTTTTGCAGATAAATTGGAAATATGTTTGCATTATGAGCATTTTAAAAAATTATCCTTATGTTTTAAAAAGTGCTTTGGAGTGAAGAAAAACATGTTTGGATGGAAAAGTTTGACCATAAAAACGCCTGAATAATCCAGAAATGCATGAGCAAAAATTTTACTATCTGCTAAAAAGTAGATAGTAAAATTTGAGCAGGACATTCCTCTTATATCGTGTGTGTAAATCAACTGTAGTACATACCACAAAAAACCATGAAAGACAAACAAAAAAAAAAGCTTTTGGGTGGGGAAAAACAAAAACATGGACATTATGGAGAACAACCATAGCCTGGTGGAGATGATGTTTCAGGGGTCAGTATGTGAAAGAGCTGCAGTGCTGCTGTCTTTCCTGAATCTGAGGCATCAACACAACTATTTCATAGAAACCGTAGGGAAACTTCAGAGGCAGCTGCAGCCAACTGATGAAACTGAATGACAGGAAATGCAGACGTCAATCGACTACAACATTAAAGATTTAGAGTTTCAGTTTGAAGTTGTAGGTTGTTTTTTTTTTTAAGATAAATCCAGGTGACGAAGAGTTTTTTCCAAAGCTTGAGGAATGTTAACTAATAAAATGCACATCTGTCTGTTTGAACTAAGTCAATGTGGAGATGTCCCAAATGTAGAGAACTTAAACTGCATGCAAGTCATATCGTCACCGCAATATTGATCACCAGTATTGCACATTGCAAGTTTTTCTCATGATGTGCAGCCCTAAATTTAACAATAATTAAATAAAAATATAAAATCAAATAAAAAAAGAGTAGATAACACAGAAATTTAGAAGTAGAATAGTCAAAAAACCAAAGTGATTACTAAGCACACACTGAAATATCCCCTAAACTGCCTGAAAACTAAAGAAGCATGGTGTTGCAATGGTCAAGTCAAAGTCCAGACCTCAACCTGACAGCTATGGAGAGAACAGGATCTATGCAAACCAAACTACTTGATTATGTAAAAAAATAAAATAAAAGAAAGCCTCATCCATTAAATTTGTAAGTTTTAGAATAAATCAAGGTGTGATTTGAACTTAAAGCAATTCTTTATATAAATTTGTACATTTTTCCACATAGATCTGTTTTTTCATTTGCAAAATTCTAAGATCTGGTAGAATGAAAATATGTGATCTTTTTACCCTAACCCTTTATATGGCTGAACCTGTGAGGGGAAAAAAAAAACAATCAAGGTGTTTATTCTGTTTGTGCTTTCCTTTTCCTCCCATTGTCCAAGATAATTGATTGGTCGCCACAAATTTCAATAGAAATGTTACCTTGCCAACTCTAAATCCTGTTTCATAGTACTGGCATTTGACTCCTAAAACCAGAACCTAATCCTGTGCTCTCTGTGGTTTAATCCTTCATTAAAAAGGTCTTTTTAATTCTAATCCAACTGGACACAGTTCCCATTCCACAATTGACAGATACTACAGACTAGGGCTGAGGAAATGTGACAATAGAGGGTGAAAGTGACAGTTACCTCATTGTTCATTGGCCAACACTGATTTTATAAGGAAAAAACTGCAATGCTATGACTGTGTAGCTCAAATGTCATAGTAAAATATGATTGTGATAAACATCAGAAACAGCTCAGTTTAGGCCTTGTAAACCCACAGGATCCTGTGACAGAAATATCTCCTGTAGCCTTGTTAAAGATCCTTCACTTAGTCAAAAGTACAACTTCAGCTGTCAACAATCTGGTGGGGGGAAAAAAATCAGAAGTGCATCTACAAGCCCGGACATTGAACTGCAAGGAGGCTGCAAACTTTAGCTCAAATCCTGTAAACATCTTGATGAGATTTGACTTTTGTAGTGTCAGAATATGAGGGTTAGGAGACACATAAACACTTCCTGAACAGTTGGATGTCCTATTGAAGAAGGCAGGAAGTGGTTTGGTTTCATGTTCACTCACGCAGCTTATACAGACACAAGATGTAATGCTTTGGTAAAAATGAAAGTAGCAGAGATTTTTTTTTTTTAATATGTACAGTTTTATATGCAGTTGAGTGTTTAACTTCTGTCAGTAGCTTACCTCCTTTACTGTAAAGTCATGATTCTACCTTAAGAAAATACTTCCAAATCCAAATTGATAAACACTGCTTAATTTCTTCATGTATATTATTAGAACTGAATAGGCATGACTTTATGCATCAACTACTACCTGAACTGTCTTGTTCTACATGAGTGGAGACTGTGACAAAGCAGAAACATCTGGACTCTACAGACGAAGTTCCAGAAAACTTCCTTTTTTCCCCCCTCCCATCTTACCGTTTGGCTTCCTCCAGGTGACACAGGTACTCATATGCGATGTTCTGTCGCCTCCTTTCATCCATCTCCTCTGCCGATAGCCTTTCGTCGTCCTGAATGGCTAGATAAAGGAGGGATTTTAAAAATTGAAACAGTTACTGTATGCTTTTCTAGCATAATTTAAGCCTCCTTCATACACTGACAGTGGCAGAGCTGCCATAAAAGCAAGCTAGCCAGATCACCAGGAGCAATGTGGGGTTCAATGTCTTCCCTAGGGACACTTTGAAACATAAGAAGGCACAGCGGAATTGAACCTGCAGCCTTCGGATTCAAGCTTCACCACTTAATTTCTTAATCTCGCCACAGCTACCCCAAACAAATAGAACAAAGCTTTCAAATATTTGAGAAAATGACAATCCTTTCCCTGTGGCTGTAAAGAAAGTTAGAAGTTAAATTAGTTTCAAAGTAGAAATATGTAAAACCAACAAAATCTTTAATGTCCCACTCTCATCATCTCTTGATCTATTATGAAAGTCTTCCCAGGGGTCTTTTAGTTATGATTATGCCGTTTTTAGCCAAAATAAAAAAAATCTGTCTCATTTTCTAGGACAGTGTTTTTCAACCAGTGTGCCGCGGCACACTAGTGTGCCGTGGGAGAAGTTCAAGTGTGCCGTAGGAAATTGCCCTCATTAGGGCATCAGTTAATGATTAACTGATCTAAAAAAAATCCCATCTCCAAGAAATCAGCTCTTTGTTTATCCAAACAGGCCCTGATAAAACACTGAGTTAAGAATATAAAAGATCGTAAAACAATTTTTCTTTGAGTTTATTTTATTTTATTAAAGACATTTTGATAAGAATTACGCTACCGCGATTCAGCTGCAGCTTCGGTTGTATTTTGGAAAAGTCCCGTCGCTTTAACTGTCTCCGCCAATCATTCTCGGGGGGCTTAATCACATGTCATCAGTCTGACCAATCAGAAGTGGTTAAAGTCTTCACTTCCTTGTCCCGATTTAGCTCGTAAAAACGCTCACTTCTAACAAAAATACCAGCTAAAGCTCGTCTTTAGCCGTGTAGCTTTCCACAGAATCCGGTGTCAGACTGTGGAACAAGTGAACAAAACAATTAAGCTCCGAAAAGCGATCTCCGCCGGCCGTTTTATGCACTACATCTCCCATGATGCATTGGGTTGTGAGAGTGACAGTAGACAAGGAGATCTGTTGTTAAACGTCTTGAAACCAACGAACACACATCAAACTGTTTTTAAATCTTCTAACTTAACTTTTATTACATCTTTTAGAAAAAACAGCTACAGTTTCCAGCTTTTTCTGCCACAATTATCACAAAAATGCATGTGAGATTGTGGAGGGGCTGTAGATCAATACAGACTATGAGTTTCTCCTTTTTTTTTTTTTAAATTGGATGCTGGTGTGCCGCGGGATTTTTTTTAAGGTTAAAGTGTGCCGTGGCTCAGAAAAGGTTGAAAAACACTGTTCTAGGACATAGCACTTGCAGAGCAGCAGTAGTTCACATCAACAATAACCGAGTTATCCGTTTACACTCTCTCCCCGCTACCTTACAGCCCCTCTTTACCCCAACATAACATTAGCTATCTAACATAAATGGCGAGAAATATTTAAGATAGCAAGGCGTACAGCTCTAAACGCCAGCTCAGATGAGGAAAACAAAGACGTACATGGATCTATTTGTCTGAAAGTGTATGCATCCGAATGGAGCGGAGCAAGAAGCTTGTAGTCCACCCAGAGCATTTTCTACATCCCAAATACACTTTTTTCAAAACACTTTTTTTGTCTGCTCATAATTATAAACAATTTGAATAAAGAAACGCATTTCAAACAATCAAACTTAGCTATACAGTGGGGCCAAAAATTATTAAAGTGTACAACTTCTCCCACTTGAAATGATGAAGAGGCCTGTAATTTTCACCATAGGTATACCTCAACCATGAGAGACAAAATGAGAAAATAGTCCACAAAATCACATCCTCTGATTTTTAAAGAATTTATTTATAAATTATGGTGGAAAATAAGTATTTGGTCACCTACAAACAAGCAGGATTTCTGGCTCTTACAGACCCTTTAACTTCTTCTGATAGAGGATCCTCTGTCCTCCACTGTCCTACCTGTATTAATGGCACCTGCTTGAACTGGTTATCTATATCAGTGTTTTTCAACCAGTGTGTGGGAGATGGTCAAGTGTGCCGTGGGAAATTGCCCTCATTAAATGATCTAAAAATATTTCCCATCTCCAGGATATCAGCTTTGTGTTTATCCAAACAGGCCCTGATAAAACACTGAGTAGTTAGCAATATAAAAGATCATAAAATACTTTTTCTTTGTGCTTATTTGATTCTATTAAAGACATTTCAGGGCTCCAGACTAACTTTTTTCACCAGGAGCACAGTGGCCCCTAACTGAAAATTTTAGGGGCACAACCAGAAAATTTAGGGGCGCATACCGTAAATCAACATGCAAACCAAATCTACTAATTTCCCCTGTATTACTAATAAATACTTTAATAATAGATGCAGAAATTACAATGTGCTGTTTCAAATTCAGTGTCACATTTTATTCTGCACTTTTGAAGATGCAACAACAGCTAAACTGACAGAACCATCGCTGTCATGACAATACAAATAGTAAAGAAAACGGATGGAAATTCATCTTGGTGACACCAAATAAGTGCAACCAAGATGCACAATAAGCGTGTTTGAGATCACCCAGGTCGACGCAACGCTGCGCAGATCACCTGGTGTGAGACATATTTTTGTTTTTGCTCCAACATCACCTGTCAATCATCACAAAAATGTCACCAGAAAGGGGCGGGATCAAGGCCCCAACCTGAGCGAACACAGCTGGAAATTTAGTACTGAACTGACTGAAAGCTGCCCAGATGACTACAAAACAATGCATTATGGGACATGTGTCCTGATGGTTTTTGTAGTTGAGTGATCAATTAAAATAATTTAAAATACCTATTGATTAAAAAAAGGCTACATACATTACAAAACATTAAAATAATCATAAAATATATAATAACACAGATCACACAAAGGGGGAGAGGAATATTAAAACTAAATTGAATGTTAAGGACAACTCCAACTTCCTGTTGTCCTTCAGTCTCGCTGCAGATCCCCACCCCCCCCCCACCCCCGCCTGGTCTCCCCAACGATCCAGGCGAGGTGCCGGTTCATCTCAAGCACGTCTATCGTTGCATTTTTCCCCACGTATTTTCAGTGTGTCTAAAACTAATGTTGTTTTTGCTCGAGTGTGTTTAATGTCCAAGCTCCCTTAGCTGTCACGCATGTAGGTGTGGGACATTTATTCTACTCAGCTGACCCGACTCCCGCGGGAGGGGTGAGCTGCCGTAACAGCCGTGCATAAACCGTTTGATGCGCCGCCGTAACCGTAACCAAAACTTAGCCTTCCTCCGGTTCTGTGTGACCCAGAGAAAAGTTCAGCACGGACTGCATGTATTTAGAAAATTACGAGCGAATAAATACGTTCTAAAAAGGAAAGTAAGGAACTCCTTAATGTGGTCCAGGGAGGGAGGGGGCTGTCAGGTGTCCTGCATTCAAGCCCTGTCATTGTCCCGCCCCCAAGAGTCATATACCCCGCTGTGATTGGTTGGTCAGCTCCGTGCACAACAATGAAAAAGTGTCATTAATACAAACTGACGGGCTGCAGTAACATTAAGGCGGGGACCGCAAAATATCATCTTGGGGGCTGCAAATAGCCCGCGGGCCGCGAGTTTGAGACCCCTGCTGTAGTTCTGTCACTGGTACACTAGCCGCAGGTCGGAAGAATGAATCAATAGTTCACTTACTCATAGCTCAGACGCACATATCAGGTTGTGATGATATTTGTCTCCGTTTCCTTCCCACAGGTGTTAACGCGCGCTCGATTGTCTCTAGGCCCCTCCCCCTCCACGCATTTTAGCCACTTACAGCGGCGTTCCCTATTCTTCTCACACGCAGTGGCCGCCTCACAGACGGGCATCACGCGAGTGTGTGCTCGCGTTTCATGAGTATGTGCGCGAGTGTGTGTGTCTGCCTGCGTGCGTGTGCGCTCGCGTCTCATTGATTATTTAATTGATCATTGACGTGCCCCTTCCACGTTTAATGTATAACAAAAAATACGTAGGGTGGGGGAGGCAAATTTACGGGTCGCGCATGTGCGACTGGATGTAAAATTCAGTCGCACACTCTCAAATTTTGGTCGCAAAATGCGACCAATTGGTCGCAGTCTGGAGCCCTGCATTTTGATCAGAATGATGGTACCGCGATTTAGCCGCAGCTTCAGCAGTTTTAGGAAAAGCTCCGCCCCTTTAACTGTCTCCACCAATCATTCTTGGAGATTTAATCACATGTCATCAGTCTGACCAATTAAAAGTGGTTAAAGTCTTCACTTCCTTGTTCTGATTCTGCTCATAAAGTCGCTCAGCTTTAATAAAAATAGCAGCTAAAGCTCGTCTTTAGCTGTGTAGCTTTCCGCGGGATCCAGTGGAACAAGTGAACTAAACAATGAAGCTCAGAGATGTGAGTCTGTTTGCGCTCGTTTGTACTACATCTCCCATGATGCATTGGGTTAAAGTGACAGGCCTCTCAGCCCACAACGAGTCTTCCTTTGACGTCTTGAAACCACAACAAATACACATCAAAAAGTTTTTAAATCTTTTAACTTTACTTTTATTACATCTCTTAGAAAAAACAGCTGCAGCTTCCAGCTTTTTCTGCCACCATTATCACAAAAATGCACATGAGATCATGGAGGGACTGTAGATCAATACCTTTTTTTTTTTTTTCTTTTTATGCTGCTGTGCAGCGGGATTTTTGTCAAGGTTAAAGTGTGCCGTGGCTCAAAAAAGGTTGAAAAACACTGATCTATATAAAAGACACCTGTCCACAACCTCAAACAGTCACACTCCACACTCCACTATGACAAAGACCACAGAGCTGTCTAAGGACACCAGAAGCCAAATTGTTGACCGGCATCAGGCTGGGAAAACTGAATCTGCAATTGGTAAGCAGCTTGGTGTGGAGAAATCAACTGTGGGAGCAATTATCCGGAAATGGAAGGACATACAAGCCACTGATAATTTCCCACGATCTGGGGTTCCCCGCAAGACCTCACCCTGTGGGGTCAAAATGATCACAAGAACGGTAAGTAAAAATCCCAGAACCACACGAGGGGACCTAGTGAATGACCTACAGAGAGCTGGGACCAAAGTAATAAAGGCTACCATCAGTAACACACTACGACGCCAGGGATTCAAATCCTGCAGCACCAGACGTGTCCCCCTGCTAAAGCCAGGAAATGTGTACAGCCTGTCTAAAGTTGGCTAGAGAGCATTTGAATGATCCAGAAGAGGATTGGTAGAATGTCATATGGTCAGATGAAACCAAAATAGAACTTTTTGGTAAGAACTCTCAGCATAACAACAATCCCAAACACACTGCTCGGGTTATGAAGGAGTCACTACGTAAGAAGTATTTCAAAGTCCTGCAGTGGCCTAGCCAGTCTCCAGATCTTTACCCCCATAGAAAATCTTTGGAGGGAGTTGAAAGTCTGTGTTGCCCAGCAACAGCCCCAAAACATCACTGCTCTAGAGCAGTGGTCCCCAACCACCGGGCCTCATAGCTCAGACGCACATATCAGGTTGTGATGATATTTGTCTCCGTTTCCTTCCCACAGGTGTTAACGCGCGCTCGATTGTCTCTAGGCCCCTCCCCCTCCACGCATTTTAGCCACTTACAGCGGCGTTCCCTATTCTTCTCACACGCAGTGGCCGCCTCACAGACGGGCATCACGCGAGTGTGTGCTCGCGTTTCACGAGTATGTGCGCGAGTGTGTGTGTCTGCCTGCGTGCGTGTGCGCTCGCGTCTCATTGATTATTTAATTGATCATTGACGTGCCCCTTCCACGTTTAATGTATAACAAAAAATACGTAGGCTGGGGGAGGCAAATTTACGGGTCGCGCATGTGCGACTGGATGTAAAATTCAGTCGCACACTCTCAAATTTTGGTCGCAAAATGCGACCAATTGGTCGCAGTCTGGAGCCCTGCATTTTGATCAGAATGATGGTACCGCGATTTAGCCGCAGCTTCAGCAGTTTTAGGAAAAGCTCTGCCCCTTTAACTGTCTCCACCAATCATTCTTGGAGATTTAATCACATGTCATCAGTCTGACCAATTAAAAGTGGTTAAAGTCTTCACTTCCTTGTTCTGATTCTGCTCATAAAGTCGCTCAGCTTTAATAAAAATAGCAGCTAAAGCTCGTCTTTAGCTGTGTAGCTTTCCGCGGGATCCAGTGGAACAAGTGAACTAAACAATGAAGCTCAGAGATGTGAGTCTGTTTGCGCTCGTTTGTACTACATCTCCCATGATGCATTGGGTTAAAGTGACAGGCGTCTCAGCCCACAACGAGTCTTCCTTTGACGTCTTGAAACCACAACAAATACACATCAAAAAGTTTTTAAATCTTTTAACTTTACTTTTATTACATCTCTTAGAAAAAACAGCTGCAGCTTCCAGCTTTTTCTGCCACCATTATCACAAAAATGCACATGAGATCATGGAGGGACTGTAGATCAATACCTTTTTTTTTTTTTTCTTTTTATGCTGCTGTGCAGCGGGATTTTTGTCAAGGTTAAAGTGTGCC
This sequence comes from Oryzias curvinotus, assembly GCA_023969325.1. Taxonomy (NCBI): domain Eukaryota; kingdom Metazoa; phylum Chordata; class Actinopteri; order Beloniformes; family Adrianichthyidae; genus Oryzias; species Oryzias curvinotus. The sequence goes on from CM043714.1 coordinate 20,344,824, forward strand.
GTGGCTCAAAAAAGGTTGAAAAACACTGATCTATATAAAAGACACCTGTCCACAACCTCAAACAGTCACACTCCACACTCCACTATGACAAAGACCACAGAGCTGTCTAAGGACACCAGAAGCCAAATTGTTGACCGGCATCAGGCTGGGAAAACTGAATCTGCAATTGGTAAGCAGCTTGGTGTGGAGAAATCAACTGTGGGAGCAATTATCCGGAAATGGAAGGACATACAAGCCACTGATAATTTCCCACGATCTGGGGTTCCCCGCAAGACCTCACCCTGTGGGGTCAAAATGATCACAAGAACGGTAAGTAAAAATCCCAGAACCACACGAGGGGACCTAGTGAATGACCTACAGAGAGCTGGGACCAAAGTAATAAAGGCTACCATCAGTAACACACTACGACGCCAGGGATTCAAATCCTGCAGCACCAGACGTGTCCCCCTGCTAAAGCCAGGAAATGTGTACAGCCTGTCTAAAGTTGGCTAGAGAGCATTTGAATGATCCAGAAGAGGATTGGTAGAATGTCATATGGTCAGATGAAACCAAAATAGAACTTTTTGGTAAGAACTCTCAGCATAACAACAATCCCAAACACACTGCTCGGGTTATGAAGGAGTCACTACGTAAGAAGTATTTCAAAGTCCTGCAGTGGCCTAGCCAGTCTCCAGATCTTTACCCCCATAGAAAATCTTTGGAGGGAGTTGAAAGTCTGTGTTGCCCAGCAACAGCCCCAAAACATCACTGCTCTAGAGCAGTGGTCCCCAACCACCGGGCCGCGGACCGGTACCGGGCCGCGGGACACTTGGTACCGGGCCGCGGAGCGGTACCGAGCCGCGGGAAATTTTGGCACCGGGACGCACAGAAAGAAAAAATAATTTCCATTTTATTGTTTTTTTTCCAACAAAAACGTTTTATTTTGAAAAGTGACCGGATTCTCTCTGTTACATCTGTCACACTTAACGCACGTGAAAGTCGCGACACCAAACATCAGGTGATACACCCCGCTAAAATGAAACCCAAACAACCAAAATGAGCAAAAAACAAACTTCTTTAGAAAGTTGCTTTTACAAGGGGAAAATTATTATTATTACTGTTATTATTATTACTAAGGAGAAAATAACACCCCCGGTTCGCGGTAACACCCCCCCCCCGCCCCCGCCCCCCCGACCGGTCCGCGGTAAACGTGTCTTGCGTTGTACCGGTCCACAGTAACGAAAAGGTTGGGGACCACTGCTCTAGAGGAGATCTGCATGGAGGAATGGGCCAAAATACCAGCAACAGTTTGTGAAAACCTTGTGAAGACGTTTGACTGCTGTCATTGCCAACAAAAAATATATAACAAAGAATAAAGTTGAACTTTTGTTATTGATCAAATATGTATTTACCACCATAATTTACAAATAAATTCTTTAAAACTCGGATAATGTGATTTTCTGGATTTTTTTCACATTTTAAATCTCATAGTTGAAGTACACCTATAATGTAAATTATAGGCCTCTCACCTTTTAGCGGGAGAACTTGCACAATTGGTGGCTGACTTAATACTCTTTTGCCCCAATGTATATTTCCTCCATCAGAAAAATGCAACAAGAACTAGTCAAAAACAGAAAAAACACAATTGTCGTCCGAGTGGGTCTTTAATTCAAAAATGTCATCTGAATTCTAACCTACAAAGAACTTGTGTCAAAGTGTACATTGTGACCAGTAAACAGAAAACTCTGACGGACTGCACGACTTACTGTAATCCAATTAAATCTCTTTATTTATGGCCAAGTCAAGGCACCGGCTGAGAAAGCTGCACCGAGTTCAGGAATAGAGCTTACAGGTAGTTTAGGCTGACAGCTGAGACTCTTCTGCACTTGCATAAACTTTTAATCAACAATGCCACTGGAGAAAAAAAATATTTTACTTGTCTAGTGCTTACTTCAAAGAGGGTAGTTAAGATGGTTAAACTAGAGGTCAGATGAATATTGTTAAAAAGTTTTTTTTCCCATTTATAAATTTGTCTTCATCTGCGAGTTTAGAGGATTATGACATGTGGTCTAATAGAAAATGTATGTTTTTTTTAATCTATTATTATTATTAAAGTTCAGCTTTTGAGCAAAATAACCACATTTGACTGATTATTTGGCTTGAGTCCTGAAATATGTCATATACTGAAGGCATGGAGTCCCGTCTCTCCATCTGGCTTAAACGTCTTACATCTAAATGCGTAAACGACATTATTAGGCAACAGCACCGCAAATGTGGAGCACAGCTGGAGCAGCGTCGCGACTGAAAATGAGCATCAAAGCTCATTTTTAAGGCGGTTATGGCAGCTGCAGTGCAGCCATTACACATAACTTCTACTGACTCATTGGTGCACTTCCTGAACAAACCCGCCTGCACTCGTGCACAGAGCTTTATATTTAACCATCAGGATGGGTTTGTTGCTTTTGTGTGCCACGGGATCACTGGACCGGAGTTACGCCGTCTGTCTTTGTGACTCATTCTTTTTGTCAACCATATCCATCAGACAGTCTTTATCAGGCTAAGGAATGATGTTAATTTTGACCTCCGCACATCCAGGGGTCAACTTAAAAAAAAACTGATTTAAGTAGGCTCCTCCTGCACATCACACTTCATCTAATTAATATTCCACTATATGTTCCCCTTAAAATAAACTTTTCATGAATGTGCAACTTTCTGACTAAAAAAAAAATCATCTACAGCTAAATTGATTCAGCTCAGCCAGACCTGGAGTCATTTTTGAAGAGATTTTAGATGTCAGTGTTTGTACTTTCAGTCTTATCAGTTAACTGTTAGATTCCTGACACAGTCAGAAGGTACATTTCCAAATAGCTCTGGATTTTCTAAGTTAATGGTTAACCTATGAGGTTAAAAGAAAAAAAATGTTCATGTGTCAACATGATGATATGCAGGTTTCCAACGTGAAATAAACACTAAACTCGATGTGGTGCATTTGAGGACCAAAGTTCAAAGGGAAAAAGGGAGATTTATAGTGAATATATAAATTTATATTTTTTGTCGAGCTTGTTCACTTGAGTTTACCTTCTATTAACTCTATCCCACTATGTGATACTTTTAAAATAAAATAAAATAAAAAAGGCTCGTGTTGAAATGTTAAGAGTATCCAGGTGAACCACCTGCTGCTCATCACAAGGGCGCGTGACTTTCACTCGCTAGCTTGGTTCAATTGAAAACCGCGCAAAGTCACACAAACTCAGGAGTGAGTGCTGTTCGCTCCAGTGACCGTTACAAAGCTTTTACTTACTTCCATAGCGAGGCTTCTGTAACCCTGTAGTGTCTTCATGATACATCCTGCCTCGTTTCCTCCACTCGTGAACTCGTCTGAACTGGAAACAACTTCAGCCAACAAGCTAACGTTAAAGTAAGACACCAGCCGCGCCTCCCTGGATCAACGTATATGGATAAACAACCGGTATGGTTAAAAAAAAAACGTTTGGGTGGAAATAAACAGTTTCTAAAGTTTTATAAAAGTGCGCGTCGTGGCTTGCAGCGGACATCCCCCATGGTGAGTGTGACTCTTGCTTGCCTCCCTCCTGACAGAAGAGCTCCTGCTTGGCGTTATCTCGCTTCAGCTCTGTGATGACAGCGCTACTAAAAGGTAGGTGTTTTGCACCCCCAGCTGGTCAACAGGGGCAATGCGTGCTTTTATGTTTCTGCTAATAGTCTCCAAACTGAACCTTTCACAACCTAACACCATTTGTATTTTTGAAGCAGAACATTTGATCAGTTTATGTTTTAACTTTCTTCACTGATCTTGGAGATTTTTTATTTATCAGACTTAATTTGTGTCATTTATTTTTGGTTTTGTTATAGTAGTGATGACCTTTATTTAACCAGGTAAAAACAAACCCATAGAGATCAAGATCTCTTTTGCAAGGGTCGCAAAACTTAAAATCTTTATGAAATAAAGCAATAAAATTGGAATAATTACTATTTAAAATTAAGGTGAGGCAAAATAACGTTGTATTTTAGTGTTTTAAATGTGTAACACAAAAAAACTGAGTAGAGAGCAATTTTAAAAATCTAAAAACAACTCAAATACATTTCACAAAATACAAAACTGATTCTGCTTCATTATCACCCCACATCTGTTTTTGCTCTTTTGTACACTTCTTAATTACAGCACAATCAACATATTTGCTGGTTTTGTTAATAATTTATTCAACTATTAGACATTAGAATTAGCAAAAGCTTTACTTAACTAGTGTTAGTTGTGGAGTTTTCTGTGATCTTATATGTCAATTGGACGTTGTTGTGGAGTTGAAATGTCTGTTAGACAAGTCTTATGCACAGAGAAAGTAACAAGTCCTACTGACATGAATACGCTTGCAGATAAACAACAAATGTCTAGTTAACAATGTCTGAAATCAAAATCAAAATAACAACTATCTTTAGAAGCTTGTCTATGAAGACTCTCATTCATCCAGGTTTGTTCCATTGTAGTAGGTTTAGGGGATGTCATCTGGACTTGGTTTTTTAAAGTTAGAAGACGTTTCGCCTCTTATCCAAGAGGCTTTGTCAATTCTGAATTAGCTGGTCTAAGAGCTGGTGTATATGTGCTCATGGGGGAGGAATCTTTAGAAGCTTATATATTTTTGTCCTTTTAGAATAAAAGGACAAAAATGCAGATACGTCTAACCTTTATATAAATAAATGAGTGGCAAAACAAATCCAAAAAGCCCTGGTTAGTGGTCACTGTACTATCAGCCCAGTTCAGCCTGACCCCATACTTTACTTGTTGCAATATTTGCTTTTAGCCACTAGGTGGCAGCTTTTTATAAACTCTGTAACTACACAAGTAGACACATTTACCAATCATGCTTTACAAATTTTGCAAGATTATCTTGAAATATTCCTTACCTTTTTTATGTCATTTACTTTTAATTGATTTTTTTATCTAGCAAAAACAAAAATTATTTCTCATACAATATTTACAGTCATTTGGACTGCAAAAGTTTAAAATAACGTGTTGTTTTTACCAATTTTTTTATTTGGCTGAGTCATTTCAGTTTACTGAGAAATAAACATTTGCTAAACAGCATCAAGTCGGCTTAAGTAAAAAGAAAAGTTTAACATATTTAAACATTGGCCCTGTGACAGATGGACTCCACCTTCGCCCAATAGCTAGGTCCGCTCCAGGAACCGTGATCCCATAAGGATTCAAGTGGTTTTGAGTATGGATGGATATTAAAGCAGGTGATAACAAATTTAAAGCACAATTTGCTTTAGAATGTGTTTTTTTTTTATTATGTTCAAAAGCAGCACAGCCTGCGACCCCTGTCTTTCCGGTGTTCAACATCATTCACAGGGTGTTGTTTGGCAATTTTTTTCACAGATTTTCACACTCATGGATCCTTTTTGACCGCATCACTCAGTTGTCATCCAGCTGGCAAGCCGTTCACAATGATATTCACAAGTTTACTATTAACTTACATTGGACTACGTCCAAAATATAAAGAAACAGAAAGTACGAGAATGATACATTCACATTTTTTCTTCACCATAAAACCCACTATTGCCATATATATTTTTTTCTTTTAGGACGATAAGTAGTATGAACGTAAAATTAAGCACAAAAAAATGGACGCTTCGTTACCCACATGCAAGTTGGCAAATGCACACACACACACACACAAAAACAGGTGAGTGCAAAGAACACACTGAGTTGTAAAACAGTTACAGTACATGGAGTCATCGCTCGGACAAAGCAAATGACATACGAGTCAGTCATAAAGTTTACACATTTAACCCAGAATGTTACTGATATTGGCTTTGATATGTACATTATATTTACATTCATGCATCCATATGGAGGCCCCACAAAAAATACTCTTTCATTGCCTTTAACACACACAGATGCCCTTTTACTCTTACTATATACTATATGTATATAAATAAAGATTTAGACAAAAGATGTCAAAAGCACGAGTAGTTAAGAGTTTTTCTCTTAAATAATTTCCTTGAACTTGAAATTTATTCAGGTTTTCTCTTGTGAGCAGGGCATGGAATACATCTTTTTATAGCGTCGGTAATCTTTTTCACAAGTGTTTCAATTACATGGTCCAAAATAAAGAGTTATCTATTTAGCTGCACTAAGCTTCACAATGTGTTTTCATGCCAAAGTTACAAAGATACGTTTCCTTTACTCTTTTGGGTTAGCTGTGAGTGAACCAGCTGCAGACCAGGGCCAAACTATTGCTACAATAACAGCAGAAATACTAGGAAAAAAAGAATTGGAAAAAAACAACGGATAGTGAAAATATGGTCATGCACAAATTTCAAATGATAAAGAATTTGGCTCCTTAGAAAATTGTTGCTCTTAAAGAATTACAATTTTTACTCTAAAGGAAAGGGTGAAAAAGAAAATCTTTGAACAACAATTTAAGTTGATTATTTTGGCTATACATTTGCTTTTGAAATATGGTTGCAATAAAACAAACTAATAGAAGTAAAGTCTTTAAAACACATCATGTAGAAAATAAAAATGAATCTGTTAAAAATAGTTCTGTCTCTGTAGTCCCTGTTTAAATCCTGTTTGTACAGCACACAACTAACACCAGACTGCTCCAGTCAAGGAGAGGCACATTAAAAAAAGGCTGTTCAGTATTATCAAAGGGAAGCAGCAGTGACCAAAAGCAGGATCCAATACAAGGCTAAGCCAGAGAGGGGCAGTTCAGCACAGGACATTTGTCCAATGATACAACAAATGCAGGAAGGTTGACAGATATGGGGACAACATGATTCACCACAGACGTCCACAATAACACAAGAGGAAAGGAAGGGAGCATCCCCAGATTTCATATTGCATACTACTTTTACAGGGAAGTACTTTTATTTTTTATGTTTAGCCTTTGGCTCGTGGTTGTGTGGGTAATGCTGTTTTAAATCTAGACTAAAAGCTTGGAAAGCAAGTGTCTTCTCTCAAAAACAGCAGCATGTATGGATGATCTAAAGGTGACACTGGTAGAGATAGATGTCAATGTATGGCGGCTGTTTAGGTGTTTTGTTTAGATAACCTTTAGCAAACATGTCCTGTATTCTGCATATGGGTCCTGTTGGTAACCCAGCTGTCAATGAGTCTGCTCCGTCTGATCATCTATTCCCTGCGTTGTCACACAGCAGGCTGGTTGTGCTCATTACAGCTTGTTTTTCCCTTATCTCTCCATCTGGCCTGTCTTAATAAGACTGTATCAATATTAAAAAGCTTTAGGTCTCAAGAACAGCGGGGTCTCAGCGCAAGGTTATGACAGAAATCACTTAAAGAAAACTCCAATCGAAGTTTGAGCATTAAGATCTAAACAAATTCCTTTCTTGCAAATTTCTTTTCTTTAGTAGCTTGACTAGGCCACAATCTGTATAACTGCATCCAAATGGGATTTTTAGTGAGAAGATTTGAATGAACCGAGCCGCTTGCAGAACATGTTCCAAAGCTTTTCCAGGACCTTCTGTTGACGAAAAGAACAGCTGTGTTACATGAGGACATTTGCCCGGGTGTCAGGCAGTCGAAGTGCAACCAGGCCACCACCAACGAGCACTGACGAAGCCATGAGGATAGGGATGGCTTTGGTGATGCCAACAAGAGAGCCAAAAATCAAGTTCCCCAATACAGCAGCCAGCTTGCAAAGTGCGTTGCAGAACCCAAAACCTGTTCCCCTGTTAGGAAAAGGAAAAATTAGGAGGAAGATATGTAGAAAAGAAAGACATAACATTTATTTGGCCTGTTAAAAAAAAAAAAAAAAAACTCCTTATCGTCTCACCTCCTGACAGTAGGGAAGGACTCTGTAGTGACCACATCCAGGGAGTTCCAGGCTGAGATGCTCAGGCCGTTGTAAAGGCATAGCATGAAAATCATCATGGACTCACTGGTGCCAAACCACAAGAAGAAACAGCTGATGCCCGAAAGGATCATGGAACCACCTAATGGATTTGTGCATGGAAAAGTTGTTAAAATCAATCAAATCTCTTTTTTGCAGTAAATTAATTCCACATCTGTGAAACATGGCTATATGAATCTTCAGTGAACTAACAAATATCACAACTGGAAAAGGCTTCTTGCTTCTTACCCAACATGGACAGGCGTCCAATTTTGTCCATGAGAAGGGCAGACACGATGTTGCCGGGCAGAACAGCCAGTGTCCCCAGGAAATTAATGAAATAAACCCAGTAGGCGCTGTAGTCGTCATCAAATGTCATTTGACATCCTATCTTGTTGTGAGTGAAAGTGCTGTTGATCACCTCTGTGCCATCGATCAACTTAGAATCATCAATATCTGCCCACATCGTAAAGGAAGAAACAGAACGGATGAATAGTAAAAGTGAAAAATGTGACATAAATATATATTTCCATGACATTAAATAAATAAATTATCATCAGCAAATAATTGATCAAATGCTTTTGAGAAATTAGGAAAATCAGTCTGCATCTAGAAGTATGTTTTTGCTGACATTTTGAGTAAAAAATATATGTTTTTAGTCAATTGTATAAAATATGATATGTTCCTACTTTTTAAACAATCCAACATTTTTATGTCACCAGTCAAATAAATACTAAAATGCGAAATCCAGGGCAAAAGAGGAAAAAAAAAAATCCCCACACAGACTATGTTTTTTTCCTCCGTTCATGCAGGTCACATCCGATTCAGTTGCAAACAAAGTTGTAGGAGTTTGATGGATCCTGAAAGCCAGTTTCTTACCTGTGTTGTAGAAATATGCATCAATGAACGTACAGTTCCGGAAATAGGAGCCCACCGATGTCACGTCGTCAAAGTAGCAGTTACGAAAGGTGGAGTCAACAAAAGTGACCGACTTCAGCTTCATATTGATGAATCTGGAGGAAAACATTTCATTATGCCATTTTTAAAAGCAGCAACATCTGACCTATTTGTTAGAAAAACATTTTAGGTGTAATGAACATTTTAGACATGTTTTTCTGTCAGGTTCTGCGTTATTGACTCTTCTTACTGGTCATTAATGAAGAGGCCGTTTTTATGGATCTGGTTCTCCAGCGTGAAGTTGAAGGTAAAGCTCTCAATGCGTTCATTGTTGTGGATCTTTACTTTGGATGCATAGTCATCGGCCTGCAGGTGTTTGATGACATCCGGAAACCACACGGACAGACCGTAATATCTGCAATCACAGAGAAAAAATAACATCAGGGTATCAAGACTAAATTGATCTGCTGATCAGTCAGAGATTATTGACTTTAGACCAATGTCTAAGTAAACACTGATAGGACAATTGCAGCAGAAACTAAGGAGACTCCAAAGATTACTTTTCTTTTATCTTCCTCTCTCTTGGTCTTATCTCTATATCCACCAATGGAAGCGTATCGATTGCCTGTCTTTGATTGATTTTGAGATTGTGTAACTTATGCTCAGTGGAGATCAAGATGACAGAAAGGCAATGGCAATTCCCCAGAGCTTTTACCTGAACAAAAACACTTCTTCAGGTTAATATTCTTACCCAAATGAAAGTGTGAACCACACTACGGCCAGCCTCATCATGTTTTCTTGCATGGGGTAGGTAAAACACTTCTTAAGGTTTTGATAGATCTGAAATTGGGAATAGGGATGTGTTAAGAAGGGTTGTGGATACTTACACTGAAAAGGCAAAAAAAAACTGAAAAAAGTTAAAAAATAAAGATGTTACCCCCTGAATCTCGGTCTTTAACCTGAAGCAAAGCTTGGAAACTGGATTTCCAGATTCAGAATTCATTTCCACCAGCTCATCCAGCTGTCTTGGAGTTTTGATCCTGTTTACCTTTTAAATAAGTAAAAGAAGCACAATTATTAAATCCCTTTATAATTTGCTCACATAGCCTCATATTTGACACTTTATTCAGAATAAAAACATGTAAGCAAATAAAAACTAATATTAAAGATGAGCTATGAAGGCAAACGTGAGCAGCAGGTAGTGGATGATCAATTCCAGAAACAAATTTCAACTAAGCAGCTTTTCTTAAAGTACAGCTCATGCAGCAATTAAGCCTGAATGACATAAACAGCTTTCAGACCAGTCATAATTCAGGCATGATCCTGAATAGCTGAAAGCATTAAACCTGTCCAAGCAGTGGCAGAAAAGCCTCTTTGCTTCCTTAAGCATCAGGAAAACCAACCAAGATGGTGCAATGCACGCACAAACACTCACAGAGAAGACTTTCTCCGGCTGCCCACGCGCTCTCATGTTGGTGTCATGGATCTGTTTGAGGATCATCCAGGCTTCATCGTGTTTCCCAACCTGACAGGAAGGAAAGTAAGTGCAGGAGAAAAAAAAAAACGAGGATGAAACACAGCATTAGCTTGACATGCACAATTACTGTATATTAATGCAGTCCTTTGATTTCTTCATGATGTGAGTCACAACAATGGTGAGTCATTTCACTTCAAAGGGTAATTTTCCCGGTAGCAGCCAACCTACTGCCACAGATCTTTATGCTTCTGTTTTCCAAACAGGTTTTTTTTTTCTTTTGCATGACTCACACTGTTTAGACCTGATGTCATCTGCTGGAAAATGTCAAAGTGCTCTTGGTTTGTCTGACAGGTGCTGAAAGTAAAGATGATGGGCCCTGACAGCTGTGGTCAGGGGCACAGTACAATGACACGCTCCAACTCAGGAGGAGAAACCGTGACAGCTTTTACCCAAACATGTCTTCAGGAGATCTGCTTACCTCCAGGTAGAACCTGGGACTTTCTGGCATGAAGGTAAGGGCGACCACGGCTCCAACGCAAGGCAAGGCACACACAACCACAAACACCCTCCAGCTGTGAAACTGATACGCTGAACCCATGCTGAAGCTCCAACCTGTAAACAAGAGCAAAATGTCACCATCTAAAGAAAAGCTGAATGTGGTTAACACAAGAAGGAAAGAACATTCACCGACCAACAAAATTATGACAAAATATAGACTATAGATAAAACTGAAAATAAGAAAACAAGTTTAGGAAAATTAGGTATTTCACCAACATTTTTTTATGAAATCAAATCAAATAAATTGCAACAAGCATAAAAATAAAGTTCTTTATAATTTTACTCTGTTTTAAGTTTTTTTCATAAATTGTTTAATGCTTAATTTTTATTAGTTTTACTTGCTTTTAATGTCTTTTCTGTATTTTTTCAAAAAAATGTGTTTTATGTGTTCATAAAATATTAAGGATAAGGCTCTTTTTTTAAAGCACAATAACCATATTAGTTAAAAAAAAATTACCTTCACAGGCAAAGCTTCTAGTTATAAGATAATTTTTTTAAAGCATATTTGGCAAAATCAATCCTTTTTTGTGTAATTAGACCTTATGAATGCTTTTATATTACTGGTTCAGCCACAGTTTAGCTTTATAAGTGCTTTAGATGCTAAAACTGTTTAACGTCAGAAGATGGCTACTCTGGTGAATTTCCAGTTTTAAGAGAATACAAAAAGCAATTGTAGTTAGTTAATAGCTCTCAAAACTATTCCCTGAAGAAGCCGGGATTTAATAACATCAGATGTTGTGAAGAGATTACTACTCTGTATGTTTACCAGGGGCGATTAAACTGCTGGAATTGAAAGGTTGATTTTAAATGTTAAGTGTAACTCTGGCCCCGAAAACACAGATAGAATGAAAAGAATAGATGGCATTTAAATGGGAGCACTTGACAGCCTCAGTGTAGTAACGCATAAGCTTCATGGAACGGTGACTCTGCTTGAAAAGAGGTGCAGAGGGACGGGTTAATTGAAAATGTAGGCATTGAATTGAGTGTTTTCTGTTATGTGAAATCTTGTTGCACTTGATCGCAGCCCACTGGCACTCTTTCAGGCTCATTAATCACTGTTGCGTGCACACAAACACACACTTGCAGAAAGGCCCAAAAGTGAAGTACAACACCTCACACATGGAGTATATGCTGGTGTATGAAACAGAGGAACAGCACAGAATTTAATATTATGAATCCCAACAAATGACACTGCCATGTTACACTCCTAAACCCCAAAACACTAGGAAATTATGTAAATATACACACATATTTAGACATCATAAATATATATTTTTCCAAGGCAAGTGGTATTTAAAAGATGTGAACGTGTTCTGTAGCAAAAGGCATCTACAGTTTCTTTAAGAAAGCACAAATGCATGTGCAATGCAATGTTTTTTAATTCAAATCTGGTCATATTTGCTTCATTGTACTCATATCTTTGAACAGCCAAAAGTATCTTGATGGACTTCAATAAAGTCTCCTCTTCATGATGATTTCTATTTTGATTGCTCTGATTCTCAGACAAATTTTTATACAAGATGCCAAAGAATTAAAAACAACGGCTGGGGTCTCTGTTGTGACTTCCAAGATCCCGCATCCTGCAGAGACTTCTCCAAAAGGAGTGTAGCCCCATTATCCATCACCAGGCGTAGGAGGGAAGCCACAGGGTGAGGAGTTAATGCTAATGGTTTTACCAGAAAAAGACTGCTTAGAATTAATCTTGCAGTATATTAAAATCCTGCTTTGAAAGCTGTTAAAAGCATGCCAATATCCAAGGATGTTGGCATCTGTTGTGTGTAGCACGACTGTATCCCAAGAGAGGCCATGATGAGGAACTCATATCTAATTGTGGGGGACTTAAAAATAAAAAAATATATAACACTACAATAATAAATCATTTAAAAATCACATGTAATAAAAAACATTTCTTTAAATTACACATAGCTAACGTAGCAAAAAAAAAAAAAAACAACATATTTGCTTTTTTATGGTTAGAACTTAGTTTGATCTTTATAGAGTAGGATTATCTGAGTTATTTTCAAGATTATACTTTTTGTCATGGTGGGGAATCATTTGGTCTAGTTTAGAACTTAAATGTGTCTCCACAGTGAGGAGGGGATAGAAAATGGGCACAAAGATTGAAATGGTTAAAGCTGTGCAGCAGTGACTGACTTCTCTGCAGAAATGTAGCATGACTTCCTGTCCCTGAGGCTTTGAGTTTCCCTCAGACAACTGAAATCTCAATTATGGGGATGATGCGTAACACTGATATCCCAGACTGAGAAGGCTGGCTGACTCAGATGGATAGACGCAGGGTTGAGGGACTTTCAGTAAGAGTTGGGAATCTCGTTGACCCTGATCTTTGAGGGGGGCTGCATGACCTTTACCCAGCAATCTTTATTTTTCTCATTGCTGATTACCAGAATTTGGTGGTTTTGGTTGCCAAAACTACTAAAGATTTCATTTACGATAAACTGATGAATATCAATCTAAATTTCAAATTAAAAGCCAGATTAATAAAGTAGACCCTTCTTTTAATAGTTTAACCAGTCTGTAAGGCCCTCTTGGAGACTGTTCCACAGACAAGGACTATAATAGCTGAATGAAAATTTGCTTCACATTTTGGTTTTAACTTTAGAATAGAAAAAGAAGCCTGTACCAGAGGACCTCAGTGACTTAGGGTTTCATAGGCTCTTTCTGGGAAGACCAGGGAGCAAGGCATGACAAAAATCTATTCTTCTATAAATAAAAGCATGCATTAGCACCTCCGTGCTGGCAAAGGAGAGACATTAGCAGGCTCTGGCAATTTTTTTGAGATGATAACATCCTGTTTTTGTTACATCCTGAACATGTGGAGTATTGGTCTGCAGGCCTTGCTCTAAAGAGATTTCCATCTTTAACTATTCTATATTTTTTTGGTAAATTCTCTCCAAATCATTCAGAGATTAATTGGCACCAATGTTTCCTTTATTTATTTTTTTTACCTTTGCATTGAGGCAGCACAAACCTTAAGGCCAAAGTCATTACTAACACCCACCAGTTCACTTTTCTTGAAAATGGAAGTTATTTCAAAGAATGTGGTTCCTTTGGGGTAAATATTACTAGTAGATGTAGTAGATATTATAGATAATGTAGATACTATGGTAACATAAACATGACATGTAAAAGAGGGGCGAAGTAATGTCTGATACAATACACAATAAGCATGAATTACCCTAAATACACAACGTAAAACTAACAAAGGATCAACCTGACCAATTTGATATATATCTGGGATTTGCTAAAGTAAAATAAACTAAAAAATTACAAGGTAAATTGCTAATAAAAAAAACTGTTCCCAGTCTTGGGAGGAGGTTTGACAGTCTGTGACAATTTCTCCTGAAGAAGACTAATGCCTTTTTAGATTTACAGATATTGGAGAATTCTTCACAAACATACTTTCTATTTTTTTATTTAAGGGATCACTGCAGGTTACAAAATACCATCTCTCCAAAACCTTTTAAATGAAAGTATTAAAAAGCTTCTTTCTGTTTGCTCATGTACTTAAGTGACCTCTCCCAGTGTCTGATGACGCTGTCTTCAGTTTTTCTTAAAAAAAAATCTGTATGTATCTGCTCATCTGCAAAATGGCCCATGCGTCCTGTTCATTACATGCACACAGACGCAGTAAACCACAGACGCACAGTCTCTCTTCCTCACTGACGTCACAGGTTGGCTAAAGCATAGTCTGGCCATAAATCACCTCTGTAGCTTTGTCTTATCACAGCAAGGAGAAAAACCTAATTATGCTTGATGAAGAAGAACATTCTGCAGAGACAGAGAGGGGACGCTATAAAATGAAGGGCAGAATTAGACAGACAACTGCAGAGGACACAAAACAGGAGGAGCAAGTGAACAGAAGAGAGGAGGAGTAATTTGAACATCGGAGAGGAAATGAAAAATATAGGAAGGAGAGAAAAATAAAACCCATCAAGCACCATCTGAGACGTTTTGTGTGAAAGTCTGCTCAAAAGTGAAAGTCTGCTTTTCATCCTTCTACAGTCATGGCTAATAAAAATGTATTTTCTGACCAATAATATAGATAGATAGATAGATAGATAGATAGATAGATAGATACACACACACATTTTTACAAACCCTAAGAAGGCTCTGCAATTGAAACTCATTGCTTTCAGTCTAACTATCAGAGGCATTTCTTCTGAAAAACTAAAGGTGTGAGGCTCAGATTGAACAGAAACACTGTTCAGTTTTTTCAGCTGTCTTGAAAAGCTTAATTGGAAGTTGATCACATGTTTTTATGAAGAAAATGAGTGTCAAAGTAGAAAGTAAGAAAGAATATCATACCCATAAATGAATGTCATACCCAAGCTTGGCTAATATTAGTAGAAAAAATGCAGCAAGATTCTAAAATTTCCCGTTTTGGCTTCATGTATTTAACAATTATGGTGAATGATGATTAAATACCATCTAAAGTATAATTTCCATTTTCTGTCATGACAAATCCCAAAGGAAAAAAGGGTGAATTTACAGTAAAGAGGAAATTCTGGTAATTACAATTTTACAAGAACTTTGCAATAAATCACACCTTTTTTTTCTAATCTCTTTGTGCTTTTTAGTGCCTTTGCATACAATGATCTGTTTTGCTTGCAGTCACTTAGTGCTAAGTGATTCATTTTCATGACCACTAAAACTTCAACATCAGAGAGATTTACTGTTTTTTTTAATGCCTTTAACTTCTTACCACTTAGCAATGATTGATTACGTTTGAACTCAATCGTCAAAAATTTTGTTTGCCTTTCCCAAGATAGGCAGAATTGGTCAAACCTCAAACAATAATAGAAAAAACAAACTCAAATAAGGCTTTTAATTTTTTTTTGTACATTTTAATAAGGAAACATAAATCTGATCTCATGTTTAACACTTCTATTCAGGATCAATGACCTTGAACTCACCATAGTGTGGGATAATGGCCCAGGCCATTGCTGATGCATAGATCTCCCCTATCATCCAGAACATGCACAGCCAGCTGAGGTGCTCTCCTCTTTTTTCCCGGGACAACACCTCAGCAAAGAAAGAAAAAACTATGGGTACAGCTCCTCCGATCCTGCAAGAACCAAAAACAAGAGAAAGTGGTATAGATGTGAGGAAAAAATACAGCTTTTTGAATTGGAAAATGGAAGTCTGAAGCCTATTTTACACTTTAAGTCAACAATCAACTGCAAAAATTGACTATTGTTAAAACAAACTTTGATAAAAGCGTAATAACTAAAAATGTCAAATCATCCTCTTTAAGGCTTTTTTCTTGTGATTCAATGATGCAACCCCAACACTCAACTGGATGGGCTTTTTAATAACTCTGAGTGACTCAACCTAGAATGATATAGGTGCAATTACTGAATTAGCTCTCAGAGGAGCAGTTACACTGCCAAGGATGTAGTAATAAATCCCTGTCTGTGCCAACAATCCAAACCTTAAGACAAGCCTATACTGTTTCACATCACTCTTGTTTTCACAAAATATTCAGAACAAGCATGATCAGATAAATGTATTCATTCTTAAGGTTTTATAGCCATTGTTTTTTTAAACTAGTAACAGTAAATTAAGTGTATGTTGATGTTTAGCTAAAACATAGTTTAAAGGAAGTGTTTTAGCTTTATTTTAAGGCAAACCTCTCCTTAAAACACAGCTTGAGGGACACAAGACCAAAGTTAAGATTTTCAATCAACTACCAGTACTGTAAGTGTATCTCTTTTTTTTTTTTTTTTGAGAAGTTGATCTTTTGGTCAAGAAATCCTCTTCTTAGAGTACCAGAAATTCAATTTACACAGCTCTGTGGCACATATTTGCCTGTTTGTTGTGGCAGTTTTTACTGATGGAAAAAATAGTTCACATTTCTTAATATTTCACGTGCTCAGATCAATTTAAAGATGTTTTGAGAGGCAGAGCTAGATTTTGAAGATTGTCTCAGAATATTCTAGTTAATTTATGCTTTTCATTTTTAGAGAAATTTAATATTAACTTGAATCTAAAAGGAATTAAATGTAAACCATCTGTGTTGTGAATAATACAGGGAAGACAGCAAGTTTCTGCAAGAGATGGCAGAATCAAAATGTTTCCACTCATAGTTTACATGTGTACATTCAGATCTTTGTTGCTTTTCTTTTACAAAATTAAAAATAAATAATCAGAGCCTTGCCTGAATTTGTATAATAAAATCCACGCTGAAACTGTGTCTTCAGTGAGTTAGCATCAATATCAGGATAAATGATATTATATAGCTATGGAATTCTCTTCCTCCAGATTTACGCCATACCGACACACTGCCACTGTTCAAATCCAAACTCAAGACTCATCTCTTCAAACTATCATACAGTTAATCCATTCAGTTAACACAACCTCATTTGTCTGTTTTTCTATCCTGTCTTTTATTTATTTATTTATTTTAAATGTTCTTATGTTTTTATGTCTTTATGTTTGTTTTACTCTGATTATTTCTTATTGTTGTTTTATTCTGTTTTTACTTATTTTAACCTTGTACAGCGACCTTGGGTGACCTGAAAGGCGCTTGAAATAAAATTTATTATTATTATTATTATTCTTGTTTCTAAGGCTGAAGCGATAGATGTAAAATGTGACTTTTTTCTATGCTTTTCATGATTAGTAACATCTTATTAAACAGCATCACTTTATCACTGCAAAATGATATACTCTGATACCATGTTAGACTCATCAATAGAAAAAAAATCTATTCATCAACTTACCCAAAACCCGCAATGAGGCGGCAGAAGAGGAATAAGCCGTATCCCTGGACGAAAGATGACAGGAAGGCAAAAAACCCATTGGTGGACATGCAAACAAGGAGGCACTGCCTGCGTCCCAGTTTGTCAGACATTCCTCCCCAGAAGAATGCTCCAAACATCATTCCCAGGTAAACAATGCTGCCTGAAGAAAAAGAAAGATATTGGCTTAATACTTGTTTGCCATGAAACAAAATTATTACGTTTTTTGCATTTTCTTTTTTATTGGGTCAAGTTGCCGGTAAATTCTGGGAAAACTGCTGTTAAGAATGACTTTGCTAACTTAAATCGTGCTTTTTATTTTCACAAAAAAGCCCAGCTGGAGGCCACAAAACAGATGCATTATAAAATATACTGTGTTTAAATGTAGCAAAGATAAGCAAAACTAAACACTCAAAACAAAAACCTTTTGACCACTTCATGCCTGTCTTTATTACCAATTATATAAAAAAGATTGTTCTGTATTGTTTTTCATTCACAGTGAAGGTAAATTAAGTGAGATCCAGGATTTGTTGCAAATTAGCAACATATGCCATAAAAGGGGTTAAAACAGACATTAATGAAGAAAAATCATCATAATTATTCATACAATTCTGACTTGACTTAAAGGATACTTAGACAATGCATCAGCTAGAGCCAATAGTTTATTTTAAAAATTGAAAAAGAAAACTTACTAGTAAATTCTTTCACTTTGTACAGATCTATTTTTGTCCACAAAAAAGGCTTTTTAATGAACTAAGTCTGCTCTTCCCCACACTCACACCAAAATTCTCTGTCAACTCAGCAATTTTGGGTTAATATCAGAATGTAGAACCCGAAATTGATGGATACTATGCAGATTTGTGGCATGTGATTTGGAACTTGAAAAGATTAATCAATAAACTTGATAACTTGAAAACAAGATAATCAAATAATACACTGAGGATAATCAACTTAAATTGAGACCGCTGTGGATAAGCAGCAAATGAAACCCATGTGACAGAGGGAAAGCATAACAAACCAGACTAAAGGACACAATCCTCTCACTTACTGTACTTAATTACCCACAGTATAGAGATTAATTTTCAGTATGTCATTATCATGTCCCATAACTTCACCCTTACATTAGGGA
Source organism: Oryzias curvinotus (assembly GCA_023969325.1). Classification (NCBI taxonomy): domain Eukaryota; kingdom Metazoa; phylum Chordata; class Actinopteri; order Beloniformes; family Adrianichthyidae; genus Oryzias; species Oryzias curvinotus. The sequence goes on from CM043714.1 coordinate 20,363,496, forward strand.
TTGTTTGGCTGTTTCAGTTTATTACTAAATTTAGCTCCTGTTTATATGCTGCGGTCCTCCAAACTACCTTCTCTGACAAGGACGATCTGGAAAAACCCAACAGGAAATCCTAGCCTCAAACAGAGGAGCATCCACTTTTCAATGTTGGAGTTTTTCCACAAAGGCACAAATCATCCATTCAAGAAGTAAAGTGACAGGAAAATAGTTGCAGCATTACTCTGTGGGCTCTTACAAATGGCCCTACATGGAAGTAATGTAACGTTGAAAGAATCTTTTTTGTCTCATCCCCTGAGACTTTTTATGTTGACTGTCTCCATTCTTTTTTAGACAGTTCAGTTTACTGATTGTGATTGACAAACAAGTGGATTCCTGGTTTATTTTACTTCTCTTTTACCCCAATCAGCCCTGATTGTTTCCAGCTGAGTCTCGTCAGCCACTTGTGAGAGCCGGTGTGTTTGCAGGTATTTATTCCCCTCTGCTTTTTTTTTTCTGGGCTCCAATCCTGTCTGTTTCTGGGTTTGGTCTCTGATACACTTGTTGTGGTCTTCACTATTTATTTATTTATTTATTTATTTATTTATTTATTTATTTATTTATTTATTTATTTATTTATTTATTTATTTATTTATTTATTTATTTATTTATTTATTTATTTATTTATTTGCAGGGTTTAAGATTTTTGTAGATCCTGAAGCGGAGAGTCTTAAAAAAATGTAATAGGAAGTGTATTGGAGTATTGTTGGAGGACATATAAGTCCATGAAGGGAATTTAATGAGTTCCTTGGGTTTGCATAATTGATAACGGAGAATTGATTATATATAAAAAGCGATACTTAAAGGACTAATGAGCAAATATAGTCCCTTCTGATGCTACTGCAAGGTAACATCCTTACTCTGCTAAGAAAAAGATTACACGTTCACTTTTTTTCTTTGTTCAGGGTTTTTATTTTATTTTATTTTGTTGTTGTTTTTCAAATGTATAGCAAATAGTTCTTTGGCATAGATGTATACTAAATGATAAGCTAAAAAATACTATGAGGTCCATTAACAGAACAATGTCCGTTCATTAGAGTCAATGAAGATCTGGTTTAAACAAAAGTACAAAGCCTAAAAAAAAACTACAAGTTTGTTGTTTTTTAGAAAATACAATGAATAGGAAAATTATAAACTTTAGGGCAAGGTGTGACTATAAGGAAAGAAAAATGTATTTTTATCTCTTACACTTATTGGAGCACAAAAACAAAAAAATCTGAATGATTTTTAAGCAACTTTAAATCACAATGGATTTTTGAAACCTTCATATGGACAGAATGCTTTCTACACCATGACAAAGTGGTGGACAAAATTGTTGGTACCCCTCAGTTAAAGAAAGAAAGTCCACAATGCTCACTGAAATTACTTGAAACGTTCAAAAGTAACAATAAATAAAAATTTATTGAAAATTAAATAATGCAAATCAGCCATTACTTTTGAGTTGTTGATTAACAGAATTATTTAAAAAAAAAAAAAACTAATAAAAAATAGGGCTGGACAAAAATGATGGTACCTCCATAAAAGACTGAGAACTAATTGCCCAGGGGGTCATGATGAACTCAGGTATGTCCTTTAATTGACATCACAGCTGTTTTCAAACCCATAATCAGTCAGTCTGCCTATTTAAAGGGAGACAAATAGTCACGTTGCTGTTTGGTGAAAAGGTGGGTACCATACTGAACATGGACAACAGAAAGTGAAGGAAAGAATTGGCCCAAGGACATTAGAAACAAAATTATAGACAAACACGGTAAAGGTAAAGGCTATAAAACCATCTCTAAGCAGCTTGAAGTTCCTGTGATGACAGTGGAACATATTATTCAGAAGTTTAAGACCCACGGGACAGTAGCCAACCTCCCTGCAATAGGAAAATTGATGACAAATTGAGGAGACGGATAATTCGAACTGTATCCAAAGAGCCCAGAGCAACCTCCAAAGACATTAAAGATGCACTCCTAGATCAAGATTGCACTGTTCGTCGTTGTTTCGGCCAGAGTGGACTTCATGGGAGACGACCAAGGAGGACCCCACTATTGAAAAGAAATAATAAAAAGCCAGACTGGAATTTGTAAAAATGCATGCCACAAGCCACAAAGCTTCTGGGAAAATGTCCTTTGGACAGATGAGACAAAACTGGAGCTTTTTGGTAAGGCACATCAGCTCTATGTTGGGAGACTCAAAAATGAAGCATACAACGAAAAGAACACTGTCCCTACTGTGAAACATGTAGGAGGCTCAGTTCTGTTTTGGGGCTACTTTGCTGCATCTGGCACAGGGTGTCTTGAAGTTGTGCAAGGTAAGATGAAATCTTAAGAATATCAAAGCATTGTGGATAGAAATGTGCTGCCTAGTGTCAGAAAGCTTGGTCTCAGTCGCAGGTCATGGGTCTTCCAACCAGACAACAATCCAAAACACACAGCCAGAAACACCCAAGAATGGCTAAGAGAAAAGCGTTGGACTATTCTGAAGTGGCCTTCTATGAGCCCAGACCTGAATCCCATTGCACATCTGTGGAAGGAGCTGAAACATGCCATTTGGAGAAGACACCCGTCATACCTGAGACAACTGGAGCAGTTTGCTCATGAGGAGGGGGCCAAAATACCTGTGGACAGGTGCAGAAGGCTCATTGACAAATGATGTTTTATTTGATGTTTTAATCTTGACTATGAAACCCAACTGCTTAAAACTTTCTCTGAAGACAAAAATTCACACCTGAAATTAGCCTTAAGACTGTCAGACTATAAGCCCCGTTAAAGCATGACAGAGGCAAACTCCATCCTTCGTGATGCTGTATTGGGGTGTCAAAACTTAAAAACATGATTTCTCAAAACTACAAGGCTCACTTAAGAGATTAAAAAAAATTATACAGAGCTGCTTTCTTGGGCTGCAATCATCCATTTTGTGATGACTGAATGTACATTAAAGAGATTCTAAGTTCACAAATGTACTCAATCTCTCCTGGTACTTTTTTCAAAAATGCAGTTTTAAGTACAAATGCCAGCAAATTAAAAATGTAAGTAAGAGCAGCAGCGAGAGTGTCAAGAGGGAGCCGGTTAATGAGAGAGGAGTGTGCAGTAATTGCTGGATAGGGTAAGAGACGGGCAGTGAGGAGAAGAGGACGAGGGAAGGCGCTGGTGCAAGATTCAGCCTTGTCACATGCAGAGGAGCACCCCGAGAGACGTGGAAGCGCTGAGCTGCATCACGACCTCCTCTGATTTCATGCTTTAATGCTTTCTCACTCTCAGTAGTCCAAACTGTAGCACTGCATACAACACCCACCCTGTTTTGTAGTAATAATACTAACATGCTAAGTCTGATGCACCCAGTAACCATGCTTCTGGATTTCTGTCTCGCCTTTCTTTCTGTTGGCCTTTCAAATTATAAATGTATGTCTAATTTCTGTTGCTCTATAGTAGATCTGTCAACATTCCTTAATTTTTTCTCCTCAACTTTAGACTCTTTTTTTGCTTTTCATTTTTTTTGCTTTTCTGTCCAACTTTTCCCCCTTTTAATACTAATTTTCTTTTTAGTTGCAGTAGTTTCTTTCCTGAAATGTTAAAAGCAGATCTTGTGCAATACACAGTAAGTATATTTGCATGATATTGTATCAGTTAGACCATTTTTCCCTTTATTACGTTTCACAGAAAAGCTGTTTAAAGTAGTCATGACAGAATTATGAGGACTGGATTTAAAGTTGTTTGTCTGCAACAATTAAGGCTTCATAAATGTAGTATTTAGTTTAAATATTGATCTCTTCAGCCTAAATGACTATATCAAGTTAGAGTTGTTTTTTTTCTTCAGCAGATATGGCTACTAACAACATGTTTGGTCAAAATCTTTACAAATTGAATTTCATTTGTGATTTTTGTCTCCACACAAACAGACAAAATTTAAAAACGCTCGCATTAATCAAGTGGTTGAATCTCCAGAGTAACATTAAGATTGTACTTAACTACAGCAATGCTTAGCTGGCCCTGGATCACGCAATCCTGCACAACCGGCAAGCTGGCTCCAAAAGAGCGGGGTAAAGAGAGGGATGATGGGAAATTAAGTATGACAAGCAGGGAAAAGTACTAAAAGGATGCTGCTTGAAAGGAGACAGAGGGTGAAGTTAGAACACAAAGGCCAAGAGAAGAGAAAGAACAAAGGATCAGAAGGCAGTGAAGCAAGTTTCAAATTTAAAAAATGAAGAGGTAAGGCACAGAGGGTGAGGACTTTTCAAAGGAAGCAAGGAGGGCAGGGTGGGGAAAGTGGAGAGAGCTTCATAAAACCCATCAACAGCAAATAAGTTATCATAGTGTGATTCACTTTGTGTTTAAAGGCTTAGCTACACCCTTCCTGTTTGCACTCATCTGCTCTTTTCTACACGTCTTTATAAATTACATCCGCATGTCCACCACCCCCCACCCCCCTTTTTTTGGTCTTATCTATAGAGTTGAACCCCTTTGACCTGATACTGCCTTTTCATTGAAGTGGAAAGTGGTCGATTTGAGCAAGATCAAAATGTCAAGATAAATTTACTCTTACAATTGAAACTCATCTAGATTATTAAGTTGTCATGTTACAGTGTCCCTCATTCAGGAACCCAATGTATGGCTGTTTGTGGTTAAAGGAGCTACAGTAAGTTGGCTGTTCAGGTGAAATTATTGGTAAGCTATATTTTTGCTTGTTTCAGTCCCACTCCGATCATCTTTTGATCTATTATAAAAGCATTGTCAGCGATCTTTTGATTATGATTTTTGCTGTTTTGAGCCAAAATTCAAAAAAGACTGTTGTTTTCTAGGACATAGTTTCTGCAGAGCAGCAGGAGTTCATTACAAACTCACCTCTGATTTATGGGAGGGAATTGGTGCACTGTAAGCCAGGCAACACTTGTTTACACTCTCTCTCGCTATACCTTACAACCCCAAGCTAACATTATCGGTGCAACTAAAAAGGTTGATCATTATCAAAGTTATCCAGCCGTACAGTTTAGAGTCAGATGTCAGCTCAGATAAGGAAATTGAAAACGCACGTGGATCTACAAGTGGATGCATCGGAATGGAGCAGAGCAGGACAATTGAGGCTTGCTGATTGTGGATTTTACAGAACTACAAGCTTATTCCAAAAGCATTTTTGTCTGCCCCTGATGCACAGCAATTTGAATAAAGAAGTACTCAGAAATGCAATTTTAAGATGAAGCATGAGAAAGATGCAACAAAAACACTTTAAAAGCACCCAAAAGTGTACTTTCCTTTGAGAGGGTCTCTAATAACATTTCATGTTTGATAAAACAAGCAGTGAGCTAATGGGTACTTTATAAATATAAGTTGCAAATTTAAAGAAAAGTTATTTGATTGTAACATTTGTTCCTTCCAATATTAAATATGTAATTCCTACAGACATACAAGCATGTTTTTTTTGTCGGTTTGTTTTCTTTTTGCATTTAAGACTGTGGTGGATTATCAATATCTATTAACAGTCTTTTATTTCTAACAAAGGGCACAGAAAATAAGTGTTAATGAATTTATTCATGTATGAATGTTGGCTAAAAGGTTTTAAAAAAACAACAACTTTGTAATGCATTTGAATGTGAGAAGACATAAGAAATAACCCAAATTACAAATGGTTATCTTTGTTAAAGCTCCAATCCTAACAGTAACCCATGGTCTATTGTTTTGGAGGATAGGTTACTGAATGAAATGGAACAAAATGTACCATCAACTCAGCTACACAATCTAGTTGCAACCAAGCTTTTAGTGATCAGACCAGAAAAACAATGGTTAACACCTTCAAACCACATATCTATGAAAGCTATTTTTGTTGACGCCACAGGAACACCAACAGTAACATGTGGGTTTGTAATATGTATAACCTATAAACTGCATAACTTAAAAATTATAATTGACTAACAGTATTTAGTGTAAAAGCTAAGAATTGGTAATAAGAGGTCAGTTGCTATGTTATGGCCCCTACACACACTTGCCTCAAGGGAACAACCACAAAGGGGCCATAAAATATGAGGTATAGGAAATAGGAAAATAGGTTCTGTGTCCTGTAAGGGAAAATAAAATAATTACTGTGCTGGTTCAAACAGACAAAAATAAAGGGATTGGAAACTTGGCCAAACATAAAATAAGTCAGGGAAACAGCTGACCCAGCCACGTCGACCGTCTGAATCAGCAGCTCCCTGCTAAGGCTGCCTAACTAAATCTAACTAACTCAAAATAAAGAAATAAAGTCCACCAATCAAGTCTACAGAGCCCCAACCCCAAACCAATATAACGGACCCAGCAGTATATAAGACTGCTCTCTGAGGACAAAAGAGGAAAAAGGAGAAAGACCAACCAGCACAGCACCTGCATGCCCTGCTCAGCCTGCCATTCTGCTCTGCTGTGTGGTTGAGGTCTGCTCTGACTTAGATACCAGGCAGCTGCTGATCATGGCTTATGGCCCCACCTTCCAGGTGAGCAGAATGACAGGGCAGGGCAAAAGGGAGTAGCGCAACAGCAGCAGCACCAAGAGATAACATGCTATTTAGGTTACAGTCAGACATGTACGCCGACACACGGAACAACAATCGGGTTCAGCCCAACAAAGTGGAGCCGGGAAATCAGTGGGAGAAGTACGAAGAGAATAAGGCAGAGTGAGAGAAGATGGAGAAGCACATTGAAGTGGGGGTGGAGGTGGGGCAGGTAGGGAAAGAAAAAAGATGAAACACTACCTTGATTCCAACAGAGAAAAAGAAAAGCTTTTTCAAAAAGAGACTAATACCCGTACATGGAAACACTGCTTCCATAATGTACGTATTTAAAGTACAATATATCAGTTAGGGTCTACATTTTCTGTTTATATGCAAAAAATAGATGTTTAAATTGGATATATAGGCTAATGGCCTTTAAAAGAAGACTATTGTACAAGGATGAGACACTGTTTGAGCTATGAATGTCTGATTTGTTTAGATCAAAATAACAGATCAAAACTGCTAAACAAAATTAGAGAATGTTAAACAGTTCAACTATTCGGTTTCCTTCATTAAAAAGAGGAGAGCTGGCTTCATTTCGGTTACATTTCATCCCCTTTAAAAACTGTTGTCTCAGCCGTGTGACAGCCAATTGGAAAGAGCTGCAACAGAATGACATAAAAAGGGTGGAGAAAAAAATGGGGGGTGTTACATTTGCACTTTGACTCCTCAATTGTATATCCCATTTTAAAAAGCACTCTTTACAAGTGACAGGGTTCATTCATCAAATCCAGATATTTTTAACTCAATGTAACCAAACTCTTTTCTAAAGAGGCCCAATTACAGCATATTTGCATCAGGCTTTGCTGTAAAGTTGATGCCCTGTCACCTTCCTGGCAGTTACTATCCAAAGAGTGTTAAATGTCCTCACTCCTGTACTGTCAAATTGTGTCTGTTTCTGTACACAGCTCTTTGGTGATCGATTACAAATCTGCAGCCATTAAGTCTGCTAAAACTTCACTTTGAAACAGAAAGATTACAGGGTATACCCCCCCCATCAGTCTTTGCAATGAGACCAGCAGACCAAATGTCTGTTGCAACATACAAAGCCTAAAGCAGATTAACATTGTTTTACCAATAAAATAAAATAAAAACTAATATCCTGAATCAACAAGTTCATAAAAATTTTAATATTTTAGAATTTTATTTATAAATTTGTGTTTTCTGCAAAAAAAATACACCTATAATTCATGGTCTAATGCACCAACAAAATTTGTTAGAAAACGTGTGATAATAATAGCAATTTTAAGTCAGGTTTACAACAATGTCTATAGTTTTAGGTGCAAAACATTCACCAGAAACTAATGTTTTTGTTTTGTTTTGTTTTTTTTGCTGTCTATATGAAGAGCCACATTTGAAGATCTGCATTGAGCCAAGGGACACATTTGTAAAATTTAGGATTTTTTTCAGGTCTTAGAGACATCGAGAACCTCTATGCTCTCATAAATCAAGTCCAGAATATGGATTATGAACAGGTAAGGCCCTTGTCTTAAGGCCTTTGTTAAAAGTTGTAATCCCGGTTGAAACTTCACAAAAGAATGCAAAAAATGGATGATTGGGGGGGGGGGGGGGGGGGGGGAATAAGTGCTCTTAAAGAAATGGCAATATATTTACTGTATGAGTAGAGATATATGAAAAAAACACCTTGTGCAAGGTCTGAAATGCAGGAATATATGTATTTTACCAAACTGAAGAATGCTGTGAAGTCTAAATATTTAGTAGAGATATTTTTGTTTGTTTTGTTTTTTTTGCTTCTTAGGTTTTTCTATGCGCCACTATTGACAAAGTAATGATATGTACAATTTGGCTCAGTGAAAATGCACTTTGAAAAAGGCATTTGAGTGAAAGTGTTTGTAAACTAAATGTCAAAAAATGGTGGTGAACCCCCCATAATGCAGGAGACCAGGCTTGATGACAGAAACTTACCGTAAACATTTATTACAAAAACTGAAACATGACAAAACCATGGGAGCAACAAAAAGGCTGACAAAGCAGAACAGAGCAGATGACCTGACAAGGTAAACTGAAAACCAGACACTTAAATACACTAAGGGTAATGGACAGAAATTCTAACAGCTGTGGATGGTCAGCATGAACCTGGAGTGACTGACAGGGGAACAACTCAAAGCATGACCAAAACAAAGAACACAACTGAAAAAACCCCCCACAGAATCCTTTCAACCAGACATTGCTTTAGGGTTCACTGCCAACTCTTTGCTGACATGGCAACAGAAGAATGTCTTTATCATGTTTGGACTTAAATATGATGTGCACTAGCTTTTGGTTTTCACATGTATCATTTAGGCAAAGTTCATAATTGACACCAAATTCTTGAGTTAAATGTCAGCATCTTTTACAATCATTCAGAGATTTGCAGAAAACATTGTTATTATGCTCAACACGGGTTTTATAACGGAATGTGAGTCTGTATGTATTCAACATAAATGCAAATAAACATGAGGTTCTTACCTAGCCATCCTGAGCTAGAGTCAGGCACACACATGTCTGTCTCAGCGCTGGGTAGCACAAATCCCACCACAAACACTTCGACACCGTCTGACATGAGTGCCAGCCCGAGCACCAGGAACAGCTGCCACTGGAACCTCCCATGCCCACACTCCTGGATGATCAGCTCATACTGCTGGGCCAGCTCCTCCTCATCTGCCTGTCGCTCCTGCTCCAGATCACTACGATCCCTTGTGGCATCTGACACTGGTTGCCCCAGTGCCACCTGGCTCTTCTTTTGCTTTGTGTCTCCTGCTGATGGAATACCCTGGTATTCACCCTCATAGATCTCATCCTCGTCATCGTGACCCTCAGTAGCATCACTAGAACCGCCCTCGTTTTCGTTGTAGCTTTGCCCATCTTGCGCTTGTGAACTCCGGTAGATATCCTCATCTTCATCTTCGTCATCCTGGAAACGTTTGTAGTTTTGATGAGATGAGTACTCATCTGTGGCGCGGTCCACGACTTTGCCGACTTTTTTTTTGGCGTGCCGCTTGGCCTCCTTGACCACGTCTTTGGCTCCTTTAACCAGGGAAGTCCTGTGGTTGCAAGTGTCCTCCATTCTTGTTCTCAAGGGAGGTCTTTGGAGTAACTCACCAAGTTAATTGGTAGAGGATCAGTGCAAAAATTTGGAGCCCAGTAGAAATAATTTGATCGGAGGCCGCTGATATTACGAGAAACTTTTTTCTGGAGTCACCACACCGGATAAGTCATAATGGCTGCAGCAGTCGAATTCCAAGCGATAGAAAAGAAATAAAAGGAAAGAGACAACAGAGACAAAAAGGAATTTAGTTTTTGTCAGACGTGATTACTTCTATCATACATGTACATGTCTAAGGACTGCTTGAACAAGACCCTCATGTTGGTCAGTTACTCTGGGGAAAGCACAAGTATCAAGGGACACAGATCTGCTCTCCAGTGGTGACACCCCACTTTTGCCCGTTCGTCATTGAAAAGTATTTTTGGTGTAGAAACCAGATAACAACTGCAAGAATTAATGTTTCAGCTTGTGAGCCGGTGAACCATAAACAGTTTCTGTGAGAAAGGTGGATATTTGGCTTCACGTCTACATTGTTCAAGCCTGTCTTAGTAGTTTAAATACCCACAATCCTTCAGTCTCTGTGGGGATTAAACAGGGTTGAGTACCTCTGTGTGTTGAGCTCAACTATTTACCCACTTTCTTAGTAAGTCACATTTTTCCCTAGCCTTTTACATATTTGGATTACCATCAAGGACTTCCATTAGTTGAAATGTTGAAATGCCTTAAGAATATTAATATCATCAGGAAAAAAAATAGTTTGGCAGGGAATAGGGTTCTATAAAAATGTTCTGAACATTTTCTTCCAAACAAGACTTAATTCAATTGAGAGAAATGACTAGACTGGAATGAGCCTGTCAGGCTTAACTTTAAGTGGAGGGATCATGAACAGATAAAGACCCAAGCTTGTCTCTGATGTTACTGGTTTTGCATGGCATAGTGTCTTTACCTAAGTGTTAAACGGATATTAGATACCTGCAAAGAAACTTCTGCAAATCTAAAAGATTTGTGCACACGATTACATCAAAACTGCTTAATCCGTAACAATAATCATTGTTTTGACCTGTAGAAACAGCAAATAGATTAAGTAATTTAAAAGAAAATCAAAAATGCAATGTGACAGCATTGTGCTTTCAGTCACAATTCTTTTACACGGTCACAATTGTTTGTTTTTATTGTTTATTGTTTTTTGAGAGTTCCCTTACTAAAATCTTTAGCAGCAAATCACAGGGAAAAAACATGTAATCTATTAATAGACAAATGCTTTTTCTCAAGTTTTTAGAAAGAAAAATGTTTTTTTTTTCTCTGTAGTAAAAACTGTGCAGTAAAACTGCACATGGAGTAAACTGATGTCTCACTGTCTCTATGTAAAATCCTCATTTCTTTAAAGCCAATTGTCCAAGGAAAAGAAATGTGGCATTTCCATGAAAAATTACTGATGAAGACAGAACACACCAATGAATGACCAGACTGGAGATGGTCAGTACTGTCCAGCATGTGCAGTCCCCATATATCCAAGAGTTGCTTGCTTCAGCCTCTAATGAACACTGAAGTCCTGTCGGAAGGACACAAATCACAGGGCCGGCCCCAGTTCCCATAATGCAATTTTCCAGGGGAAAATGACACTGCTGATTCAAGGTGAATCTCCTAATTTCTTTTGGCTCATTGCATAACTTTTAGGGTTGTAAGAGCATTCCTCTTTGCAAAAGTTTAACTTTTAATGCCTGCAATGACCACTGACTACATCTTTTTTGTTTTTAAAGGCAATTTACAAAGATGTAACAAAATTATTCTTTGTATATTGATTTCCTACCTAATACCTTTGTTACACCAGCTTTTGTGAATCCAAATGTAGTGGCATTACTTCTTTAAATAATTTCACACATTTACCACAATTCTAAACCATAGCATGATTCATATATGATTCATATATATATGAATATATGAATATATGAATATATATATATGTGTGTGTGTGTGTGTGTGTGTGTGTGTGTATATATATAGTGTGTGTGTGTGTGTGTGTTATTTCTGGCTCTTTTTATTGTACTGTGTATCTCTGTAGCTGTTTCAGCAAGGCATTTTTTTCCATCAGGGGACTATTAAAACTTGAATCCCATAATCTTTAATGATGAAGTCATGATCATAGCTTTGCTTAAAATAGACATGTACACACTGGCAAAAAGTGAACTGGTGCATGTGGAGCCTGCCTGTCAGAGAATCAATGGAGTGTATGGCGAGGTACGCTGTCAGCTCTCAGGTGACCCAACCCCACCTGACCTGAGCTGATGAGAACCCGACATCAAAGACAGCCAGAGCACGGGGAGCAATCACAATAAAATTCAATAACCCCACACTGCCAAACAAACCAGTCTTTCCAGCTGGTTTTGTCTTTTAAGTTAATCTTCACAAACACCTTTCTAAATGTTACTTTAGGACATAAACATTACTTTAAATATCCTTTTTGCTAAACATTTTGTTCTCTATTTACTCTGACATTTATAACTCATTTATCAATGACATTTGCTATATTTACACAACCCCTGAAGAAATAATACCAACAGACTTAAAGAATTTAATTAATTTGAATCCACTGATGATGAACTAACACAGTGACAAGAACGAGCAGAAAGAGGAAAACCTCTTTTTACTTTGTCCCTGAAGTACTTTCTCCAATCAGAAGCAAGAGTGTGCAAAGCCATAATACGTCATGTTAGCTTGACCTAATGCAAATCTTAAGGTAATGCTCTCTGTCTTCCTTAATGAATAAAACATGCACTTGGGCTTTGAAAGTACAAAAGTACAATTTACTTTTAAAAAGAATCATTAAAAATATCAATTGGGATTTGAGAAATTTTCTTTAAATGGATATTAAATTCAAAGACTATGAGGTTGTTGTTGTTGATTTCAACTAGGACAAGTGCATCATACATGCAAGAATGGGAGGATTAGAGTCATGGGTTTCAGCAATCAAAGTTTTTTAACTTGGGGAAAAATTATTTCTAACCAGTGTAGGGCTTCAATACATTGTATGATTAATAAATTAAATTTTAAAATAAATGCATCCTGAACCTTGGTCAGATTTGACTTGTAGATGCCCTATCCTTTTAAAGACACATGTGAGCATTGTGACATGATGGTTCCCTTATATGCATAAGAAAAAAAGCTGGTCCATTCGCTAAGTGGGCAGAGCGGAAAGTAATCCCATCAAAACGGAGAACCTGTGACCTCATCTGGAAGGCAGCCTAGGACGTCTTACATTAGAAGGTTTCATCAATCGCTGAGGCTGCTACTGACTGAAGGAGGAGACGTGGGGAGGATGGTGGGTAAAGACAAATAAAATGTAAGAACAGTAAAAAAAAAAAAATTGTAATATGATGCAAGCATTTAGATTGTGTTTGATTGTGTCACCTTGCAGATTAATAGTATCACTTGAACAAAAACATAAAATGAGACCCTTCATGTCTGACTTCATTTCCAAATATATCAAAAATATTATCGTGTTTTTTTTTCCTTTCAAGGTGACACTAAATTAATTGAAGTACTGGATTACGTTGTAATTTACCAAGATACAATGTGACAGGGTTAAATGTGTTACATCATACACATATACTGTGTAATGCAGTAGGGCTATCCACATAGATCAATGATCCACAATGAAGAAATTAATCGTGTTGAATTTTTTGTCAGGTTTTTCTGAGGTAAGGAAATCCACACCAAAAAAATGTGGAGTGGGCTAATAACAATTTATTTATTAAGTAATTAATTAAAGAAAAATAAGAGATGACCAAAATAAAAAAAACACTTGTGTGACAGCAAAAAAAATTCTGACTTTTGAAATAAAAACGTTTAGGTTTTATTATTCCCACACTTCTGTGCAACATCTTAACTGAAATAAGATTAATTTAAGCAGGTAAATGCTAAAAAAAAAAAAAAAAAAAAAGTGGTCTCTTGGAAGGATTTTCTTTTAATGTTGGGCTCAGAAAAACATCAGTTAGAGCTGACATTGAGCTAAAACTTGAGATGATCCAGCAAGCAATTGGTTAATAATGTCACTTTTTGCAGCTTGGAATAAAAACGATTTGAAATGCCAGTAAAGATGAAAAATGTTTCAACTTAATAGCTTTACCTTAAGTTTTCCCTGAGTGCTTCCTTCACTGTTAACTCAGCTGCATTACTACAGCAGCCTTTGGACAGCAAATAAAGCACTTCGCTACAGATTTCCAGTTCACCGGCTGTGCGCCTGTCAATCGCTCACTGCTTCTTGAGGTGCAATTCGTGGATGAGTCAGTTGCCTGCTCCCGCTTCCTGTCCTCTTTTTGGCTGCAGCGCAGAGTGCTTTAACCGCCCTAGGGCAGGTGGCTGGATTTCAACAGAGCACGAGCGCTCTACACCCAACAAAACTCATACCAACGAGGGGAATTCCAGGAAATGATTCATTTATGATTAAAAATAAAAAAGACACATTGTGACCTGCATAAAAGTGGAACCAACACAGAAGCCACTTGAAGAAAATTGACAAGTATTTTCTGATTACTTTGTCATAAACATGTAAAAAAAAATGCATCACTTATGTGTCTAAAAAGGCAACCATAATTACTTTTAAGTGGTCAATTCCCTGAAACTTGCAATTACTTATAGAAATTAATGTTTCTAACTCAGAAATGTTTAAAAATCTATAAATAGAAAGTAATTACTTACCATAATTTGTGGCATTGAGGGCTGACAGCAGCTGAAACTTAGCCATGACACCAGAAAACGCTTTCTTTAGCGCAAAATAGAGACAATATCCGGGCTTTATAGATCAACACCAGAGGCAACTGGCAGGGCACGACTCGGTTTTTCTTCTTCTTCTCTTTCTTTCCTTTTTCTTTTTCTCGTCGCCGTCCTCTCCGGTTGCAGCCCTTTAAGAGACAAGTGGGTGCACGCAGGAGACGGCTGCGCGCGAGCCAGAGAGGGGCAGTGGAATCGATAATTGTATTTCACCGAGTGATGCGGGCAGATCCGTCCGACGGAACAATCTAGTTAGAGGTGACTGACGTGAAGCATTGACGGCTGAATGCTGAACAGTGGAGACGGGGCTCGTTTTAGCAGCCAGGAAAAGTCACGGATTCCCGTCTGTTTGCGGTTATAAAGCACTTTTTTGTTACTGTTATGGAAATGTGTCAAAAATGTTTGACCAAAATTACCATTTCTAAAAAAAGCAACCACAAGTATTTGCCTCGTTTAGACCCTCAGTTTCATGTAAAACTTTTATTTGGGTTCTATGAATTGTTCATGTTTTGTGAATTCACGCTGTTACACCTTATATCTTTTTAAGAGCTCTGTCCATGGTGCTGACTGACCAACTTTGTTTTTCTCCATGCTGAGTGCGCCAGAACTGAGGGTTGTCTTTCAACCACTGAGCATACAGAACACTCCCTTGTAAAAATTATAAAAAATAAAACAAAAAATGTTGAAATATACTTTATTGACAAAAAAAGATAGCCAACGGCTGTGTAAAAGCAATAGATAGTTAAGAAAATGTGTATTTTTTATTAGAATTAAAACCAGGCGGCCATTTTCTATAAAGAGGGGGATTTCCTCAAATTGAATGATTCTTCTGTATTAAATTCTTGCTTCTATATTTATACAGTAGTTGATTTTGTTGAGCTAATGCAGTGATATGCAATCTACTACGTAGGAGTTTGCAACCTATGGCTCCAAAACCTCATGTGGCCCTTTTATTCCTCCAATGTCACTCTTTGGATTTGACGAAAAAATAATAAATATTAGGTTTGTAATAGTTTTGTTATTTAGATTTGCAAGATGAGGTTATCCCAAAATAATAAAACATTAGCTGTCTTTTTTTCACACTACTGACATTGGGCCAAATCAAGAAGCTTTATCACTCCTCCAAAAAAATATGTCAGAATAACAAAGCAAAATGGTGGTAAATGGCTTAATCTACTGTCATATAACAAAGCTCATATTCTAAAATTCTGCTGCACATCAGTGTGTAGCTGCTGTTCAGAGGCAATGCTCTTAAATAGAATTGCATTATAATGTAATTGCAAGTAAATCTGTTGCACCTGGAGGGTCTTATTTGACACAGGATGTATTTTATTTTGAAAGGAAGATGTACATGTTCCTTTCAAAACAAAAAAGTGAAAATTGTTAAATATAGAAAATATAACACTGTTAAAATTTAATCATTGCAATCATTAAACGCCACACTTTATAAAGTAAGGGCTTATTAGCCAACAAAACATAAATCAAGTTTTTATTTTCTTTTTATTTATTTTTTTGAGATAGTACTTTGCATCTCTCGCTGGGTTTTGGTCAAACTAGACCAAATGGTTCTTTTAGGGTTAAAGGTTGCAGACCTCTGGCTTAATGCCTTCTGACTGTTGTAGACTCGTTGACTCCAGGACTTTTATTTTCTGAAAAAGAGATGTCCTAATGCTTGGCTTTATTTACAATCTGGCTTGATATGGTTTGCTCAAAGTCTGTGTGAGCTCCACTATCTAGGAACAAAAACGTAGTATATTTACTTTACCTCAACATTTAAAACATGAGAATTGATATTTTCTTTAAAAAGGACTGTGGTTCTTTGTCCCAATACATTTGTAGAATGGACTGGAGACCTGCAAAATGATAATAAGGGGGAAAAAAGAAGGTATATAAAATGAGTGAGTGAGGGATTATCAGTCAAGCTTTAGAAAAAAAAAACAGTGTAACAAAAGTGATCCTGAAAAAGAAACATGATTTTATTGCAGCCTTAGACGGCAGCCCTTTTTATCGATCTATTTTAACACTTTAATGCATAACATCTATCACTGGGAAACCAAAATCACATCAGAGGAGGACCGTCTGAGCAAACTGTGAGACGGTTTGAGCGTTGCACATCCGACAGAACAAACAGGGCTCTAATCAACAGCACGCACTTCAAAGCAACATGCAAAGCAGAGACAGCTGGTACAAAAACAGCAAATCTAGTAAAGCAGAAAGCGCAGACACTCCATCTGAAAAAAGCCATTAAGTATTTCAAATCTCCATGTAGTGTTATCTGCCCAGTTCTTCTGTGTTAAAATAAAGAGCATTACAGAAATGATGACATCACCTTACCAGCTTCTTTCTGTGTTCTAGCAGAGGAAATTGCAAGCTCATTTGTATTAGCTTCCGGATACCCAGAAAAATAAAGCTCTGTCCTTGAGCAGAAGTAAACCTCCACTGGATGACCAAATAACACCTGAACATGTCCATCTCCAGCTTTACATGGCTCAAGACATGTTGCAAATCATGCACACAGCAGACTCAAAGATCCCACGTTAAAGTTACAATTTATCTTTTTAGCGAGCTGCAAATTGATTTTTAATTTCTTGTGTTTTCTTGTTTGAGTTATATCATATTGCCTATTTTTTGCAGTAGCTGGTTGAATAAAATCTTTCTTTTGCTTTTGCACAGTTTAATTTGAATGGCTGCCCTCTTCCTTTGAATAATTCCATGTCTTTTTTGGTAGCTGTTTTTGCAAGGTTCAAACTTTTTTGTTAGCATAGTTTTGTCTCGTAGATGCCAAACTGTTTCATTCGACATTTTAAATACCTTCTGCTGTAAATAAAGCACCTAGTACTCAGGCTGAATGATAATAAAACTAAAAGGAGCACAGAGAGAACAATACTTTTTGACAATCTTTTCACAAAGCTTATACAACCTTTTTACAGTAATTGCATAACCAACTTCCTCTGAAGAGATAAGTAGTGTCTTTAGATGGAGTGTGAGACAGTTACTGCCTGTGTGCCGGTCCCTAGATCCTTATCGTCAGATCCTAATGCCTTAGAAATCCACAAGTGCTTCTTGGAGAAAGTGAAGCAGAAGAAGAAAGGAGAGGACTGACTGATGCAAACACAGGGACATTTAGCCACACAAGTATTCACATCATTAAAGCTTGCCTACAGCACAACAAAGGAAAACGGGCTGCACTAACCGCTACACAAATCCCTAAGCCCTGTTGTGAATTATACCTGCTTCGTCTCATACTATAATAACATTTTCAGAGGAACTAAAAATTAATTTCCTCCTTCTAAAAGACTATGCATCAAGAAGATGCAGCAAATGTGGCAGCCTCAACTTTTCGTATTTCTCACAGAGTTTAAGCGTAGAGGATACTGTCAAAACCATATTCACCACACGGGGCACTGAGTAGCAAATGCATACACGGTGTTCGAAGGCCCACAAAAGCATGCCAACAGCACACACAGACCGAAAGTGAAAAGAAAGCCTCAATCCTTTTGGTTCTTTTGAATGGTTCTGAAGCAGTGACCTGAGGTAGGGGACTCTCTCTGCTTTTGACGCTGGTTGCCTCTATTTGGAAGCAAAGCAACCTAAGGCCAAAAGACTCCATTTACTACAGCTGAAGAAATGTGGAGCACTTAGAGGGTAAAACGTTCTCCCATGAACAAAAGCAGGACACTGTGGCCTTTTCAACAAAACACAGAGATTCTTGTTCTTTGGGCTTCCATAACTGAAATCTTGTAAATGAATAGCTGATAAATTATTACATTTAAATCAGGAAACAATAAATCCATAAATGTAGTGATGTGCAAATGTGTGTGTGTGTTTCCTTGAGCAGGTCCTGACTGATCTTTTCAGCTCATGCTCACCTGCTGCTCATTGCGCTCATAAGACTCCCATCCTACTGCAGTATCAAGTTGCAGTGTGAGCCTGACGCAACAAAGTTTTTCATAAAATTAGTACACAATTTAACTCAGTACAATTTTATTTACATGGCCCAGTATTACAACAATAGTTGTTTCACATCAGTAATTGTATAATGATCATGAAATCATAGTTAACATGAAGTCATAAAATTTATTAGGTAACGGCTGAACTAAACTGGGAATCCCGGCCCTTAGACCCTCCTTCTCTGTAAGGAAAAACTCCTAAAATAATAGATTCCGGAAAAAAATGAGAAATCTCAGGGGTGTCCACAGGAAGGCGGGATCCTCCTCCGTATGGACAGGCAATGTACCAGAACCCTTAGAGACGAATTAGCTTCTCTAACTCTACAACTACGTACATGTTTACATAGTGCAGTAGATGGGCCTAATCCAGATGGAGTTGGGGATGGCTGGGGGCGGACACAACGTTTCTATCTCTAAACTACTGTTTGCAAAACAAAAAAGATCATAGTCTTTGGTCATGTTTTGACTACCGAAGGTAAAACGTTCTCATCTGATCACATTTCTGCTATTATTAATGCTCCTAAGAACCAATGTCTATCCTTTCTAGGCATGTATTCCTATTGCAGGTATTTTAAACCTGAACTTCTAGAAACCCTTCAGTTAGTAATCTGCGCTCAAAGAATTGTCTGCACAGGGAGTGCAGATTGCTAAATGAAATCAGAGTTAGATTTTGTTTACTTTGTTGATCGTTCTGCCTCTGGTGACCCTGACACTGAATGCTCATGCAGAGCTAGTGGTCCTCACCAAAGTCACCAAATTTACTGATTAGACCAGTTACACAGACTCCTGTTACACCTTCGGCGTTGTTCTTGATCTTGGTGCTCTGTGGAAACATGGACACTTCCTCAAATCACACGGTAAATCAATCTTACATCACAGAAAAGTTAATACCAGTCTCTTGGACACCAATATGATTCCCAGCAACATTGCTGTGTGTAAGCTTGTAGTTCACACTAATTCCTGCTCTCTCAGAAGGATGTCAGAGCAGATCACGCTTCCAAAGTTGCTGCATGCAGATTTTTGTACAGACTGATTCTTAATAATCAGTGTTCTGTGGCAAACTGAAAACCAGCCTCCAGTACTCTTCTAGCTGAGCATATACAGAAAAAAAAATCTGTGTTACAGAATCATGAGAATTCAGAGCTCAATCCCATTGGATGTAAAACAAAAAGTGACACAAAAGTGACAGCAGGATGTGATGGATTGATGTGACCCAAGGGGAAAGACCTACTACATCAACTGTAATGTACGAAACAGCAGGTAGCAATGACTGTGACTCTAGGAGGAGTTCTGGTATGGCCTGTTTTGTGAGAAGTCATTATTGTCTCATATGTGAGAACATGGCTTGATAGCATTAGGATTGATGATAGCACATTAGTTGTTGTCTTCAGGAGTTATGGCAGTCTCAAAGCAAGTCTGAATAAAAATCAATCACAGGCATGTACCATTTGACACCAACTTTATACAGTTTTTACAGGCAAGATGCGACACAGGAGCTCTACAATAAAAAGAACAAATAAACCTACAGGCATTTGTTTAAAAAGATATCAAATGAGTACCGTCGATATAGGTTCTGGATGTAAAAAACCCAAGACGAGCAGAGAACTTTTACACTCTTTCAACTTTCCTCTGTGTAATGTTCCAACGTCCTGCATACTCTACCAAGGCTGAATTAAAATACCAGAGGGAGCAAACTCAACAAAGATTATTGTCCTGACGCAGAGTGAATAGGACGTGAGGGGAAAACTGTGAGTGGAATCTCATTTCACCCAGACTCAGGTGCTGTAGGAAAACTGAGAGAAAGGTTGATGTTACACATTCATAAAAAGGCACCAAAGAAACGTTTGAGATACAAATGTTGGCCTACAGGGAGAAGTTTAAAGATTCATTTGACTGTTTTGAATGCAGATTCAGGAAAACATTCGCTTTGTGAATCCAAACCAAATGCATGTGCATTTCAGACTTCAATCTTTGCAGCAATTCTTTTTTAATGCAGCTATTTTCTTATAAGATTCAAAGCACATATGCATTCATGCTTTGTTTTAATTAAAACAACACAGAAGACATACAAGAGGGTCAGTGTCACCATGGCTAAATTACAGCAAAATACTTAGAATAATATGTAGCCAAAAAAAAACAACCAGAATAAAGAATTGGGAGCATCATTTTGTCAAATTCTATTCAATTTTCAATTCAATTATATTTGCATATCCCAAATTCACAACAAAAGTCGTCTCGATGGGCTTCGTATAGGTAATTGAACAAGTATAACATAAAATCAAAAGCATCATGAAAACTCAAAAGGGACTCACACTCTCTTAAGTACAAATGTGGATTCTGGAGAAGTTCCTGCTGCCTGTCATTTAACAGAAAGCCTATTTCCTACAGAGCAGACCAGATTATCCCCTATGCTTTACAGTTTGATTTAACTTTGGAAACCGCAGGAACCTTCATGGCAAAAATACGTCTTTTTTTTTCTCCTGACAAACATATTTCCATTGAAAAAGCCTTCTATAATTTTACCTTACCTAGCTTTCTGCACAAGTTTATCTTTCATTCATCTTCTGTTTATTCCGTTTTGGGGTCACGGGACTGCTGGAACCTATCCCCGTCACTTGTGGTCGAAGGCAGGAGGCACCCTAGACAGGTCGCCAGTCTGTCCCAGGGTAGAGTGTCCACAATCACACACAAACGCACTCTCACATTCACACCTAGGGACAATTTAGATTAACCAATTAACTTATGAAGCATGCTTTTAGACGTTGGGAGGAAGCCAGAGTCCCCGGAGAGAACCCACACATGCATGGGGAGAACATGCAAACTCCACACAGAAAGGTCCCCCATTGGCGTTCTGGTTCAGGTCCCCCAACTAGGACTTGAACTGGTGTTCTTGCTGTGAGGCAAGAGCGCTAACCACTGCGCCACCGTGCAGCCTTAATACTTTCTGCACAAGTTGTTTGTTGTTTTTGTATGCAGTGGGACAAAAAAGTACTTGCTCAACCACCAATTGTGCAAGTTCTCCCACTTAAAAAGAGGAGAGAGGCCTGTATATTTAATTATAGATATACCTTACCTATTAGAGAAAAAAATCCAGGAAAATCACGTCGGATTTTTTAAAAGAATTTATTTATAAATTAAAGTGGAAAAAAAGGGTTCGATCAATAACAAAAGTTCAACTTAATTCTTTGTTATATATTTTTTGTTGGCAATGACAAGCTTTTCACAAACTGTTGCTGGTATTTTGGCCCTTTCCTCCATGCAGATCTTTCCCTCAAAATCTGACCATACATGGTCCCATTCATGCTTTTCTTTACACTGATCAGTCGTCCTAGTCCCTTTGCTGAAAAACAACCCCAAAGCATAATGTTTCCACCCCCATGCTTTAAAATAGTTACTAGTGTTCTTTAGATGCAACTCAGCATTCTTTCTCCTCCAAACTCAACAAATGGAGTTCTTACCAAAAGGTTTTTGGTAATTTTGGTTTCATCTGACCATAGGACATTCTCCCAATCCTCTTCTGGATCATTCAAATGCTCTCTCTCTAGCTCTCTAACTGTAGACAGGCTACACATGTAGCAGGGGGACACGTCTGGTGCTGCTGGATTTGAATCCCTGGCATCATAGTGTGTTACTGATGGTAGCCTTTATTACTTTGTTCCCAGCTCTCTGTAGGTCATTCACTAGGTCCCCTCGTGTGGTTCTGGGATTTTTACTCACCATTCTTGTGATCATTTTTACACCAAGGGTGAGCCCCAGATCGTGGGAGATTATAAGTGGCTTGTATGTCCTTCCATTTCCTGATAATTGCTCCCACAGTTGATTTCTTCACACCAAGCTGTTTACCAATTGCAGATTCAGTTTTCCCAGCCTGATGCCGGTCAACAATTTGGTTTCTGGTGTCCTTAGACAGCTCTGTGGTCTTTGTCATAGTGGAGTGTGGAGTGGGACTGTTTGAGGCTGTGGACAGGTGTCTTTTATATAGATAACCAGTTCAAACAGGTGCCATTAGTAACGAGTGGAGGACAAATGATCCTCTATCAGAAGAAGTTAAAGGGTCTGTAAGAGCCAGAAATCCTGCTTGTTTGTGACCACCTACTATTTTCCACCACAATTTATAAATAAATTCTTTAAAAATCAGATAATGTGATTTTTTTTCCTCTAATAGGTAAGGTATACCTATCAGTAACATTCAGGCCTCTCTCATCTTTGTAAGTGGGGGAACTTGCACCATTAATGGCTGACTAAATACTATTTTGCCCTACTGTCTATTTTTTATGAAAAACTTTGTATTACCAACTTTTAAATGCTTTGTTTCTGTAATCAGCAAGTAAATCTCACGACAGCGCTGATGGGATCTCCTTGGACAAGGAAGAACTCAGTCCAGGTGGTGAGGCTGATGTCCAATTCTTCACCTCATAGCTCTGTCTTGTCTGAGAAGGACCATATGTCTCTTCTCTCCAGAGTCTGTCAGAGCACTGCCAAGTTGCTGGGACTGTTGTGCCACAAAGGGTTCTATTTCTAATGAGCCAGCTCTGCCACATTACTGTTCTAATTGTCAAAAAAGGACATGTATTTCCAAAGTTTTTTTTTTAATTAGTGAGATTGTAAAACCCAAAATGGCAAATGGTAGGCTCTGATCTTCTTATTCTATGGATTCTAAAATCAAATTGAAGCCCTTTAATCATTAAAAAGCTACCTCTCTGGAAAGTTTTGTGACAGAACTGTTGCTCATTTTCCTATTTCTTAAATAGCATAAATACCTATTTACAATAATTTGGCCAGGCAAAACCTCAATAATCAATATCAATAAAAGATCATTCTCGTTGATGCTGCAACTTCTTCTTCGCTTGCCTAATCTCTGTGACTTTATCTCCCACACTTTAGTCCCACATGACACCACATTCTATATCTGCAGAGCAACTATAGTTCAAAGGTTAATTCTTGCAGAGCTCTACCTCCTTGGCAAATTTTAATTTTAAAATATCTAACTTTTTTTTGCTGTTGCTGTCATAATATTGATCATAGTTAGTGGATATTTTCAATTACAAAACACTTTTAAGTGATGAAAAACTACAGAAAAAAAAACAAGACAAAACCTAGAAAGGGCAAAAAAAAATTTTTTTATTTCATCTAGCAAGTTGCAAGGTTAGTGAATGGGTTGTGAGTTTGAGACTCCAGGTATAAACCATTGACTGGTGTGTGCAGTTAATGGCTTCATTTGTCTTTGTAAGCCTTTGTGTTTTCTTTGAATGCGTAATGAATAACATGAAAAACAACAGAAATGTTCGCAGGGTTAATAAAGGGACATATGCTCTGTAGGTTCTGGAGACCCCGAAAAAAATCTGAGAACACTGTCATAGACCTAAAGTCCTACTTTTATTTTATTTTATTTTATTTTATTTTATTTTATTTTGTTTTTAATTAATGTTTTTTTATTTTATTTTGTCCTGTTTAAAAAAAATGTATTTATAGTCTTCGCTTCAAATTGTACTTTTACTACAATTTTGTTTTGATGGGTTTCCTTTAACTGCGACAGGAAAGAGCGTCTTTTCAGAAGTTCTGTTGCCATGGAAGCAACTGGACCAACCATGAACGACGTTACAAAGTGAGTCTACTACAGAAACCAATCAGCAAGCGTGTTCTTTGAGTGTCACTCTATTTCAAAAAGCTAGGCCAGCACTTTCTAACTGGCTGCTAACGTGAAACTGAGAAGGTGGAAATTTGAATTTTTACGAAGGGTTTTTTGCACACAGTAAGTTTGTGTAGACTTTATTTTTATTGTTAGTTTTTTTAATCTGCTGCTATAAAATAATGTACGTTCTCCGGTGCTGTGTGTGCCCTACAGTTGAGTTAGCTTAACTCAGTTGTTTTGATCACGCTTAAGTTTTTTAGGGTTTGTTCAGTATCGTGACAATGAAGGTCAACTGAGTTAAGTAAGCTGTAAAAATACTACATTATTTAAATTTTATCATACAGACGTAATACAATTGTTTGCTTTGATAAGTACTATGTAACTTCTCCAATTTTAATTTCGTAACGTTTATTTTAGGCTCTAGGATTATTAGCGCCGATACTAGAAAACATCTTATTAACCTCAAACTCGACTCGAGCTAGTAATATTTTAGCTAACCCTCTACACACACACGTAGTCACAGGACCCCAGTTAAGCAAAATTAGATAGTGGTAATATAACCCTATATGTGATGCCCACACATGTGAAAGCCATGTTTTAAGAGCTTAAAATATATATTTATGAAGTCAACATTGCTTATCACACATCTCATCTATCATGGTGGGGATCAGTGATTTTATCTACCTATTCTGCTTTAATAGATAAGTTTCATTCTTTTCTCGTTATTCTCTGTTGCTTTTCTGCTGCCCAGATGTCTTCAGATGAAGAGGATCCAACCAGTCCTGTTTTACCCAAAGACTCAGACCGGGGCAGCTCTGTGTCCTCTGAGCTTCAGGTGGCTAAAATGTATCATAAAATGACTCATTACAGTCCCACATTGTTTAGTTAAGATTCCATTTATTACTTGAATAATTCCTAAACATGTATTATTGCACACATGCACAAGATTTCTTATTTTGTGCCAAAAAGGTGTAAAAAATAGTTGAACTCCCATGTTCCAGACACATAGGCCACAGGTACATAAAGTCCTGCAACTGAGTTACACTAATGAATACATGGGGTTTTTGTTTGATAGAAGACCTATCATTTCTCTGATACATTTGTTTGTCCTTTTTTGCAATTCCAAGCTGTTTATTTTTGTTTGTTTTACCTAAAAATTTATTTATTTATTTATAATTTACAGAGGATTCATTGGTGTAAGCTGAAGCAACAAAGCAACAAGTTGCAATAATAAATGTTTTTTTTATTAAGTGTTTTAGTCACAGGAGCAACCATTTACATATAACTATTCAGTCAGCAAATTATAATTACAACTTGCCACTAAATAAGGTACTAGAATATTGAAATCAAAAGTTTTGCGTCATAGTGTTATTTTTTATTCATTTTTGTCTTTTTTTTTTACATTGCTGTTTACTAAGCTGGGACATCAACTGGATTTTTAAAGATCATTTCATTGATTCATATATAAAACTCAATGTACATTCTTGGCTTTTATGCCTAATGATAAAGTAAAAAAAACAAAAACAACTTTGAGATGTACCAGTAAAGTTCTGTAAAATTGGGTTCCCTGATGAATATTTTGGCTTGCGGTTCATTAAAAAAATTATATTGAAAATTTGTAATTCCCAATGTATTTAAAGTTTAGATTTTTGAACGACGGTCTTAAAGAAAAGTTAATAAACTTGTTTTGTTATGGTATTCTCTTTAAAAGACAACATATTGTTAATAAAATGTGGGGGAAAAAACACCATTAGATAACAGTGGAAAGCTATTTTAATAAAATATTTAATTCATAAAATGTAGGCACAAATATAAAATGGTAAATCTGGATGATTGTTCTTTGTGTCCCTTTGAATTTCCAGGCTTACGTTCCTATGTGTGTATTTATGTTTGAACAACAGGATGAATATGAGGAGCTTCTCCGCTACGCTGTTGTCACTCCCAAGGCAGAAGCTCTTGCCGCCACTCGGCGAAAGAGCCCAATTTTCCAGAGCAGAGAAGAGACAAAGTCACAGCACCTTACAGGTACTTTCAGGAGGTATTGATAAACATACATTTAGATAACTGATCTGAAAGAAAGCTTAAAATGAGAGATTTTAGGCTTTGCTGCTTGATCACCTGTCAAAAAGCATTTACCATCAAAACTTGGGAAAACCATGTAGTTCCGTCCTCCAATTTCTCTTTTTTTAAGTATGTAAGCCAGTAAGGATCTTTATATCAGTCTGTCAAACTGCATCTTGTATTGGTCTTTTCGTGCGATCCCCACGTCTTAAACAGTCCATCAGCTCCTCCTCCCCCCTCCAGTTGCAGCTCTTAGTGGTGGTTTAGTGCTTGAACTGTCATGGAGCCTCACACAGGGATAGAGAGAGCAGACAAGCTGATTGGTAATGATCTCCTGGAGCTCTGCCCACACTGCTCTGCAGAGTACAGGCTTTTACTCCTTCCCCCTGCAGAATTTAATTAGGATGCTCACATAAATGCATTTTCGGACGAGAAGCCAAGCTCATGTTATTCAGTACTCTCCTCATCACTTTGTGTTTTTAACCTTCCTTCTTTGGCCTGAAGTCTGCACTTTTGCGCAATCTGTATTTTCATTTGAGAATGCTCTTTCATTAACCGTCTTGTGTAAGTGAAATGCTGGAGCTGCTGTTCCCCCAGATTCTGCAACAGAAGCTAAAGATGGGAGGCATTCCAGCAGGAGCGTGAGGTCATCACATGCATCCCCCCTGATAGTTGAACCTTCCACGCACTCAAGAGCCTCCGAATTAAGAAGTAAACACTGAACCCCTCCAATGTGCATTTGCACATTCATTGCATTTGTAAGCTGCTGATTCATTGCCTTTGCCTTTTTTTTTTTTTTTTGGGTGTTTGTCCTTAAGGTGAAAGAAGGCCAGGTCAATCTCCTGACAGAGCATCGGGGGTCTCAGACACTCGCTCGGACCACTTCCAGGCCCCGTCCGAGGGTTCCAGGTCAAGCAGCCCAGACCTCCACGAGTCTGCAATGAGGGAGATCTTTATTACACAAGAGAACATAAGCAAGATGGAGAACATTCTGGACACCTGGAGCAACAATTTAAAGGTAAAGGATTGTTTCTACTTGAAGTTTGAAGTTGATCTGGTTCTTACTGGGCGGAAGCATCGTGCTTATCAAAGCCCATCCAAAAAACAAAACCAAGATATAATTGACACAGAAACAAAAGTTAACATCATGATGACAAAAATACCACAAACACAGAATCAAAATACTGAACCAAATACAGCGGGGAAAATAAGTATTGAACACGTCAACATTTCTCTCAAAAAACATATTTCTAATCAAGCTATTGACATGAAATTTTCACCAGATGTCGGCATCAACCCAAGTAATGCACACATAGAAAGAAATCCAAACATTTATGTCCGTAAATGAAGTTATGTGTAATAAAGTGAAATGGCACAGGGAATAAGTATTGAACACGCTTACTGAAATTTATTTAACACTTTGTGCAAAAACCTTTGTTGGTGATTACAGCCTCAAGACGCCTCCTGTATGGAGAAACCAGTGGAATATATTGCTCAGGTGTGATTTTGGCCCATTCATCCACACAAACTCCCTTCAAATCTTCAAGGTTCCGGGGGTTTCTTCTGTGAACCCGGATCTTCAGTTCTTTCCAAAGATTTTCAATTGGATTCAAGTCTGGTGATTGACTGGGCCATTCTAGCAGCTTTCTTTTCTTTTTCTTCAACCAGTTGAGTGTTACCTTGGCTGTGTGCTTGGGATGGTTGTCTTGCTGAAAGATCCACCCTCTTTTCATCTTCATCAGCCTGGCAGATGACAGCAGATTCTGATCAAGAATGTCTCAGTACTTTCTCCAGTCATTATTCCTTCAATGATATGAAGTCTACCAGTGCCACATGCTGAAAAACAGCCCCACGCCATAATGCTCCCACCTCCAAACTTGACTGTTGGTATGGTGTTTTGGGGGTGATGTGCGGTGCCATTTTTCCTCCAAACATGTTGTGTCTTCTGACATCCGAAGAGTTCAATTTTGGTCTCATCTGACCAGATTATCTTCTCCCAGAATGTCATGGGTTTATCCAAATGTTGTGTCACAAACTCCAAACAAGCTTCAACATGCTTCTTCTTCAAAAATGGAGTCTTGCGTGGTGTGCGTGCATGGAGGCCATGGCGGTTGAGTGCATTACTTATTGTTTTCTTTGAAACAACGGTACCTGCTGATTCCAGGTCTTTCTGAAGCTCTCCACGAGTGGTCCTGGGCTGTTGGAGAACCCTTCTGATGATTGTTCTGACTCCTCTGTCTAAAGTCTTGCGAGGAGCACCTGGCCGTTGCTGGTTTATGGTAATGCCGTGTTCTGTCCACTTCCGGATGATGGCCCCAATGGTACTCACTGGAACTTTCAGAAGTTTAGAAATGTGCCTGTAACCAATGCCTTCAGTGTGTTTTGCAACAATAAGGTTGCGTAGGTCTTTGGACAGCTCTTTCCTTTTACCCATCATGCAATGCTTCTTGTCTAACACCTTGCTGGTGAGAAACCTTTTTAAAAGGCATCAATCAGGACTATACCAGCTGATATTACTTTGCACTAATAGGGGGCAGGTTAACCTTCTGAATACTGACAAACTCCAGCTGCTTTCTTGGCTTGCCAGACCTTTTCACCCCTCCTTTTCTTCATGTGTTCAATACTTATTCCCTGTGCCATTTCACTTTATTACACATAACTACATTTATGGACATAAATGTTTGGATTTCTTTCTATGTGTGCATTACTTGGGTTGATGCCGACATCTGGTGAAAATTTCATGTCAATAGCTGATTAGAAATATGTTTTTTGAGAGAAATGTTGACGTGTTCAATACTTATTTTCCCCGCTGTACATATTAATATAAACACATATACAGTATACATACACGTTTTATAATACATAATTAAATTTCACTAGGATTGACCAGTTATTTGACATCTTAACACAAACCTACATTTTTTAAACAATATTAACTAACTAAGATCTTTATCCAAACAATTCCAAATTTTTGTTCCAAAAACAGAGGGACATCTTTCCATTTGACATTTGTTCTTGCTCTGAAAAATACCTCTTAAACTATAATGTTCCTCTATTCTTTATAAAAATGACTGCACTCTCAAGGAAAAACTACTTTTAAAGATCCAAGATAAAACTTCCCAATATCAGAAAATTTCAGTGTGTGTAATTCTTTTTTTAATGGAGCATTTGTAAATTCGTGAAAAACAACTCTTTTAATTACTATCATTTTTTTTAAATAATTACTGCATCAATATTACTCATAATACTTTGTTAATTCTGTCTACTTTTATCTAGATTGTAGGTATAGCATTGCATAGCTAATTAATTAAAAAAAAAACACATTTTTAAAATCTCTCTTTAATGTCTATGTAGCCACAGACTTGCTCTTTCAGAATTTCCTTTCTTTTTAAAGAAATATTCTGAAACTTAGTCTTAAGTTACTGCCTGAAATGTGAATATGGTTAATAATTGAACATTTTGTTAGATTGGCAGCATATTTTAAATGGCAATAAGTATTCCTATCCGTGTCATAGAACCATTACTCTTCAATAGAGATAGTTCTGAATGCCAGGAACTTTTGATCCTAATGCTTGGGTGACATCTCTTTTTGTCTCAAAATGTAATGACCTTTCAGTTAGATGTCCAACTCTCAAAGGAGGGATTCAGAAGGAGATGGGTGACCCTGTGTGGTTGTCTGTCTTGCCCTTTTCTTCTGGTCTTGTCCAGCTTTTTGAGGGGGTGCATATAGAAACCAAGTCACCTGCTAATTGGTGCTGATAGCACAAGGAACACAAGGAACTGTTTGGAAAAATAAAGAGAGCTAACCTGGAGTACTACTAGCATGTTGTCAGTTCCAAAGATTTGACCCATTTTTTTTTAAACAAATGCTTTACACATTTGTGCCTATGTTTGCTGTCTCCACCCTCTGCCCACCAATTAGACAAATGTATTGACTGAGCTACAGAAGTGGAAGTTTGCTTTCATGGAGCAACACAGGTTGGAGATGATGAAGGAGAGGGAAAGACATGCAGCCCAAACAGCTGGCCTGAAATCAGAGCTGGACAGCCTGAAGGAACTGCTGCACACCTATGAGACTTCCAACCAGAGAAAGGATGAGGTATGGACTCGATTCCTTGTTTTCAAACCAGAATGATCAAATCTTTTAGAGAAAAAGAGGTTCCAAAAAGGGAACCAGAAGCATCTCGTGTCCTTTTTTTGAGTGTCATCATCGTGTAATTCTTCTGCAGGTGATTGTGAACCTAAGTCAGGTGTTGGACAAACAGAAGGAAAAGTTGGAAAAGATGAAGGCCCTCACCCAATGGAGAATTAGGCACACTGAGGCCAAAGAAGAGGTAGTTTTTATGTATTTATTTTAAGATAACAATTCATGTTTGGAACAATTACCATACCTAACTTTTGTTCTTTGATTGTAATTAAAAAAATGAAGGATGTAGGATTTTCTTTTTCTTTTTTTTTTTTTAATCCAATAAAAGCACGACAGAAAAGGATTTTAGAACCCCAGCTGCTCCAGTGAGGCTGCTATATCATTGTTTAATCACCGTGTTCTTTGTCAGGCTTACGCTCTTCAGATGGCACAGCAGCACTACAGCTTACATTTGAAGAAGAAAGTGTGGTTTGCCTGGCACTCTCTCATTGAGAAACACTGGAAGGTGAAGGTGGAACGAGCTTGCAGGTCGAGGGCTGAAGAGGTCTGCTCCCGCTTATCTAACGAATATGAGGCCAAGCTGGCAGAGGTAAACACGCAAAAGTGAATGAAAAACCTGCACACAGTGTATGACATTAGCAAGTCTGCTGAATAAACTTTTAATTCTGCTCTATTGGGATGTTATAGTGGGAGAATGGTTGGACAAATACCCACAAACGTCAATTTTGCACTTATATAATTTGCAGTATTACATAGTAATTGTGCACACGTTTTTTTTATAATTTTAGATGACCATTTTTAAATTTGATAGACAATCAAGTTCCTAATACTTTTTGTTTTGTACAAATCATTTGTCATTAAATTAACTTTAAACGCTCTTATATTTGGTGCTGGTGCTACACTTCATTTCTTTCATCCCACATAGGAAACTTTCAACAACAAAAAGATTGAAAAGTAAAAGATGTTGAAATTTTGTTGCTTTTTAAAAAAAAAATTTTTGTTAATGTTTTTCATAAATGTTGTTTTTTTTGTGTCCACAGCACTGTGAGACCATCGAGAAGGCTCAGTCAGAGATCTGCAGACTGCGGCTAGAGCGGGAGCAGTATGAAGACTCCATGAAGAAAGCCTTCATGCGAGGTGTTTGTGCTCTCAACATGGAAGCTCTGAGCATGTTTCACTCGACAGAAGGACGACCTGAGCCGCCTCCGCCACAAGAACAGCACGGTTTGTGTGTCTTCATTCGGTATGGAGATTTAGCCTGCTTCTAAAATGTAATTACATTTTTAAATAAATAAAAAAGCTTGTTCTGAACATTATTGCTTAATGATTTGGTAATAATTTGTTCAAGTCCATGATTTTTTTTATTTTTTTTTAAATTTCATTTTTTAATATTTTTCCTGTAGATTTTCAGCAGGAATCGCCCACAGCGACTCATTTTCAGCCATATCCCACCACCTCTTCAAGGTTCAGTCCGCTCCATTTTGACCACCCAGAACCCCCCCAAAGCGAAGCAGATGACACAGTAAGGCGCTGATGATAATTTCATCTAAACACATGCAGTTTCTTTTGCTTTAATAAATGCTTAAATGTTTAAATAACCATTTAAACATTCAAATACTATTGTACCAAAACGTCTGTACATTGAATAAATATAGTTTGACTTTGCATTTGTAATATTGTTTAAAATCTAATTTAAACAAGGACATTTCTTAATTGTTTTTTCATATTTATATATTTCTTATGTTCCCTTTCTCTTAGCTGGGTTCAAGAGCTCCTATGTCACAGGAAGAAGGACGTCCTCCTACGACTGTTGTGCACAGCTCCGTTCCACTTGGTGGCTTTTCCAGTTCTCTGAAACAGGTTTGATTTGCTGATGTGAATCCTCATGCTGTGATGCAATCATGTACCGCAACTTTACTCTCAACTATTTGAAGAAATACCTGTATGTCTGGTTTTTTTTTTGATAAAAGATTTTTGTTATAATCCCATATTAATTAAAACTGAACACCAAGTCTGACTTTATTCACAAACAGCTTATAAAAAGAGGACATAGAAAAGAAGATCCTTTATTGAATTGCATTTGCTATATACCTTTAATGTTTTTGTGGCAGGTTAGTGGTCGATTTGTCACATCAAGTCAACAAAAGCCGGCAAAAACGGTCACAGCTCGTATCACAGCGCGGGCAGACGTTAGTAAGGCACCACGGGCCAACCTACAGGTGATGGGAGTCGCTCCACCCATGAGCTCCGTGATAATTGAACGTCATCATCCCATCTCACAGGTTACTATTTTGGTCTCTCTTAAACTAGAATATGTTTCATAATTTGACTATTTAGTCCAATGAAGCTCAAAAAAGTTTTGTCTTTTTCTTTTTTTTCTATCAGCTCACCATTGGACAAGCCACAGCTGCTAAGTTCCCGCGCTCGTCACAGCAGAGCCAGGCCCCCGCTGCTGGCAGAGGGTCATCGCGAACACACGCTAGCACGTGCCATGTGCACTCCATCAAAGTAGTTGAATGATCGAAACATCAAAAAGACTCATTTTAGGAGTTTACCTTTCTATGCAAAAAAAAGTATTCAATTAATTTAATTCCTATTTTGCCACAAATTGTCCCTCTAGTATCATTTTTTATAGACTTAGACCTATTTTTTTTTTTTGCTACCTCTAGATCCTATTTAAACAATAAAATGTGAAGGTGAATATTTTACCTGTAATTATGCAACTTTGAAGGTGTTCTCGTCTATTGTGTTTCTTTAACTTAACTAAACTAAGCCATATTATAACAAATCTGGCAGTATTTTAAGAATAAACTTTTTTATTGCAGACTGTGTGTTTTTCAGTTGTTAAAAAGGTGCAACATGGCAGTTCAATTTCTCATGAAATGCTGCAGCTCTTGCGGCCTCTATGCTCCACCTCCTCCCGAATCTTATCTAGGAAAATAAAAGAAACAAGTATTTAGAAAAAACACTGGCAGAGGCACACAATGCAGCACCGTGGTTTTGCATTTGTAACTACATTTCTTTTCTGAAACCTGGTAACTGAGCCCACCTGCAGCTTTCCTGTTCCCAGAGGTGATCAGGTCCTGGTACAGCTCTTTAGCTGGATTCCTCTGAGCCAGCTCCTCCCCGTGGAGCCAGATCAGCAGCATCCTGTGGCCGTGCTCCTTATAGCTGTGCGGACCTGTGAACAAACACGTCAGGAATTGCAATAAAAAGTAGTCCAAAAGATCATATTTCAGCACACACACACACAGATTTGTAATTCTTTAAAATGATTGCAAAGATATGGGGAACTAAACAGGAAGACAAGATTTAAAAAAAAAAATGTTGGGGGGGGGGGGGTTGAATTCATATTTGAAGCAAAAATAGAGAAGATGTTGGTGGCACCTGTCCACTGCTCCTCAATAGCAGAAACTTGCTCCTTGGTGAAATTCCAGTGTTCAGCCAGTCTCTTCCAGTCTGCTGCCTTCAGGAGCCGATGAGCAAGGCGCCAGGCCACTGAACGGAGATGCTTGGTCTCGTGGCGGTGGTCAAGTTTAAATGTTAGCGGATACTCACTGCAAACACTTTCATTAGGTTCCGGATGAGCCTAATAGGGCAATTAAATCATGTCAGAAAATGGTTAAAGGCCACCAGCCAGAGATTGGTTAGCATGGTTAGAAATTATTGGCATGTCACACGAGTGCGTGATTAACAATATAAATGGAATAGTTAAAGATTAATAAAACCGATGATGCTGATGAATCATGGGTATTTTTGATTTAATAGATAGTAAATTGGCTGTCAGAATTTTTGCACTGATGTTTTATACAAATGACCCAACAAAGGAATAATTTGTAATGGATATAATAATTTGTTGATGAATCCTAGATAACAGTAAATATGGTGAAATGCAGGGTTCATTTGACACTTACCTTTCTCCAGGCGTAGTATCTCTCTGCTTTGATGATCATGTCCACAATAATCACCTCGTTTGCTCTGGCTGCAACACCCAGAGCTGTCTTACCCTGCTGCTCAAGATCCAAATGGAAGACATCATTTTAACGGACTTCTAATATCTATTAAACATATTGCACGTGCCTTGCATCATGAATTAATCGCATAAATGTCCGCTCTTTAGTCTTTCTATGATCAGTTTTTCTGCAGATTAGCAGACTTCTTACTTTGTCCTGGAGTGTCAGATCAACTCCAGCTTTTAGAAGCATCTCCACAAGTTCAGTTTGGGCAAGGTCTGCGGCAAAATGCATGGCGGTCTGGGATCTCTGTTGGAGAACAGGGTGGTGCAGATTTAGTAGTTTCATGTTTGCAAGAGTTCTTTTCCCTGTGTTACCAAGCTGCTCACACCTTATCGGTGAGATTGATGTTACATCCTGCTGCAAGAAGAGAATGGATTGCAGGAATGCGACTGTTCCTCACTGCTAGGTGAAGCGGAGCCTCCAGGTGCTGAGAGCAAACAAAAGCACTGTTATTACACAAGTCCCAGAATCAGTACTGCTGAAAAGAAAATGGCAGCAAGTAAAGAATAGAGAGTAAGTTTGGGGTTTCTCACCTGATTTTGAACGTCAGCATCAGTTTTGTATTGTAAGAGGAGCTGAACTAGAGAAGCATCTCCTCTTTCCGAAACGGGGTGAAGAGCGTTACATTTGGCCTTCAGAAAGCACAAAATCAGCTGTACCACCTGATTTTATTTAGTC
The DNA here is from genome assembly GCA_023969325.1 of Oryzias curvinotus. Classification (NCBI taxonomy): domain Eukaryota; kingdom Metazoa; phylum Chordata; class Actinopteri; order Beloniformes; family Adrianichthyidae; genus Oryzias; species Oryzias curvinotus. The sequence goes on from CM043714.1 coordinate 20,398,331, forward strand.
ACATACTCTACTGTTGACCTCAAGTTCTAGTGGGAACATATCATAGGACATTAGCATTAATAGTAGGGCAGGGGAGCACAGATTTAATATCTTGAGTCAGTGTGGTGCCTTGTACCGCTGTGATGATGTTGGGGTCACAGCCCCCCTCCAGCAGGGCCAGAACACACTGTTCCTGGTTGTTGTGTGCTGCCTGGTACAATGCTGTCTCGCCATCCTGCAACATGGACCATTTATAAATGTGTTGTTCTTTTGTTTATTAACTTTAATGTTTAAGGTATTTTTAGTCAAAACCAGGAAAAAGGTTCAGAAATAAACAGAGACTACTATATAAAAATACGATTGATTAATATAATGTATCTGGGTAAACAGTTGTACCAATCATGTGTAAATCATTTGCTATAATACAATGCCAGGAGCTTGATTAAATTCAACTGTATGTGGGAAAGGAACTGCAGCATGTTTGCTGCTTCTTACGTATTCTCCTGTGGATCCGCACACAGTTGCAAACCAAACTAATACAGGTCATGTTTACACTGATTGCATACCATATTGACTTCATCCCGAGTATCAAAGCTCTGCAGTAGTAGCTGGACGGCCTCCAAGTGGCCGTTCCTGGCAGCTAAGTGCAGAGGCGTGTCCCCTTTCTGGCAGAAGGGAGGGAGGATACCAGCCGATGTCAGAGACAGATTTTTTTTTTCTTTGCAGATGTGACGTGTAAACTGAAGGATAGGTTAAATCAAGGGCCTTCTAAGACCAAGGAGGTTTTGTAAAAGGATGCAGCTACAACATTTAAGAAACACACCTTGTTGGGCTTCATGGTGGCCATGTTGTAGGGCTCCATTAGTATCTTTAACATTTCAACGCAGCCATGCTCTGCCGCTAATGCAAAAGGCCGACACCCTAACTGAAGGATATAACCAGAGGCGGGGTCAGCACTGCTCGCAGTATTAACATTCATGAAAGCTGAGTGCTCAACACATACCTGATCATCTTTATCTAGTTCTTTCATCTGCAGGCCATTGACAATATATTCCAAAATGTCAGTGTGGTTGTTGATGGCAGCACAGTGCATGATGGTCAGTCCATCCTGAGGGAAAATGCATGTAGAGATCACTTTGAATCAAATCAAGAATTCTCTTTAAGATGTTTAATAATTGAGTTCAAAAAGAAAAAAAAGTGTGCATGTTTTATTTAATCAAAAAAAAACAACATACTGTACCTCATTCTCAACTTTTTGTTCAGCGCCAGCCTGAACTAACAATTTCAGGATCTCTAAACTGCCAAACCAGGAAGCTAGATGAATGGGTGTCATGCCATACTGTCAAACCAAGACAAGCTGCTGAGTTAAAAAAAAAAAAAAGTCTATTTGTTCATGGTTTAAACATTTCTCCTCACCTTGTCCTTCTGATCCACCTTGACCCTGCGCTGCAGAAGGAACTGAACAGCTTCGCTCTTTCGGCCAGCTGCTGCAAAGTGAAGGGCAGTTCTGTCATGCTGATGCAAGAAAACACAAAATATTAGTCATACTTGAAAGCTTTTCAAAAACTCTTCCCTCCATATCCTATGATGCAGAAAGCATGTGAAGGCAGACCCACCGCATTCTTTGCATTGGCATTCAGACCTTTTCCAAGAACCTTCATGGCCGCCACGTCATTTCTCTTGGCTGCTTCTATAAACTGCTTTTCTGCCTCCAGCACTGCACAACAGACCAGATACCTTTGCAAATGGATGCTCGATAACTTTCAAGTATTTTATACTTATAATGCAGTGAGTAAAGAGCATAGTACACAACAAAACAATGTAAAAATCACAACAAAGAGTAACATAAGCTTCCCGCCCACACACACGCCCAAGCAGGGGATACTGTATATAAACAGTCTTCTCCTAAAATGAAAAGAACACCTTCCTTCAGTTCAATGGCTTCAATAGTCAAGACATTAAAAAAAAAAAAAGATCTGGTACTTTTTATGTCTTATAATAAAGGTATGCACAACCTCAGACCAACCGTGACATCACACACAGAGACTCTATTTACTTAATAGCAGCTAAACAAACGATAAAAGCTGTTTGTCGAAAAGCTAAGAAAACATTTACTGTTTTACTTGAAATGATAGACGTCAAATGCGGCAAAATCGGTTTATTGCAGTGGTCCATTGACCACTGAAAATTTAAAATAATGTTTAAAACAAAAAAAATATTGGAAAAAGAACAAACTGTTCCAACATGCACTCAAACATACAGGAGAGCTATATTTGGCAAAGAAAAGTATGATCAAATTGGACATTTAGTAGCTTGGCAACAATTAAGCTGATTTCCATCCAGTCCTCATTTAGCATAACATATGAAAGTACATAACAGTACAAGGGAAAAAAAACTAATTAATGATATATTTGGAGGATGACGACATGCCTTGGTTGCAAAGACTGCAGCTGAACAAACAGACAGATGAGACCTAATGTGGTTTAGTATAAAGCCTTTTCTGGGTACTCCTTATAAAAAAGTATTTGAGTAAAATGCGAGTCTGTCAGACTCCCAAAGTTTAGTCAAAACTTATTAGCCAAATAATAGATCCTTGCACACCAGAGGACATTTATTCAAAGAAAGGAGTGATTGAAAAGAGATAAATGTGAAGATCAGTGAAACATCAAATTTATAAAGATCATAATTCCTTCCTGAAGATGTCATAATGATCAGATAAACTGTTTTTATTATTATTTTGGCCTTTTTGTATCCTTTTTCACATGAATATCTATCCAACTGTTATTCAAGAGAGAAAAGTCTCTATTTTCCACCTTTTTTGTCTAACTGCACACTCACACATCTCCTCGTCGTTGAAGTCGTTGTCCGTCTCTTCGTCTGAAGCCTTGGTGTCCATGAAGTCATCCGACTCGCTGGCATTCTTTTGGCCCCTCCCCTTTCGAGGGTCGAGGGTTCCCTTCTTGGGGCCTCGCTCCTTGATCAAGGTCCCTAAAGCCGAAGTTCTTTTTTCCATTGGGAATCTCAGTGGAACAGGGATCTTAAGCCTGACTTTTCTTGGTCCAGTTTCACAGGATGCCAAACAGCAGACAGTCCTTACTTAACATTGTGACGCTGATTCATGTTTACTCTACCTGCTCACGCCCATTCAAGGGTTAGTGGGAACACAAAGTATATGTAACATGACGCATTTCATCTTTATATGGAATGGGCGGTACTTTTTTATAGTTTATTATCCACTGACAGAAATACATGTTTTGTTGACATTCTTTCTTATAACTAAAGTCCCATGTGAAGTTTTACTTGTTTGTTAAGGAAATATTGGTCCTATTTTACATAATGGCTTCTCTGAAAAGCTTAGAAAGTTGGTTTTGATGAATGCATGTCTGGCATCTGGGTTGACTGGAGTCTGAATTAATGGATAAGTTGAAACTGTATTTAGACTTATTTTTAAAAAAAAGCTCTTAAAGTATCTTTAAGATTTTATTTTTTAATGTTGCTGTTTTCTGATTTGCTAACTAATTATGATCACGAAATAGCCCCATTTTAGAGGCATTTTAACAAATGTAGGCTGCACAGTGGTGCAGTGGTTAGCACTTTGACCTTATAGTGAGAAGGACATGCTCCATATCAAGACTTCTGTGTGACGTTTGCATGTTCACCTCGTGCATGCATGGGTTTTCTCCGAGGTGGAAATATGCGAGGGCCAACCATTTGGCCATGACATTCTTTTAACTATTTTAGCAGCATTAAATTTAAATTAAAATGAACTAATTAACGAACACTTTACTTTTTTATTTTTATTTTAGAGCGAATACATCTAAATGTTTTTTTTTCCCAAAGTCCCTGTCAAAGTTTTCCCACCATTTATTCCCAGTTAGCTTGTTGTAGATAGCATGTCTCATCTGATAATGCCTCTTCATGATGAACAGGAAAATGTACTTTGGCTAACCACAATGAAGAACTATACAAACAGTTTATATAAAGTGCTTTTATTGATTTTGTGAAAGATTTTATGGAAATTTGAACACGGGCCGGACTTTGGACATGCCTGCTCTAAATTCTCTCTTGGTGTGAAGGTGACTGTGAGTGTAAGGTTGTGTGGTCCTGCATTGGACTGGCAACTCATCAAAAGTGTGCCCTGCCTCTGCCCGACTGTGTCTGGGATAGGCTCCAGCATCCCTCTGACCCCAAAGGGGATTACCGGTAAGTGAATTTGGAAAATGTCCTGAATTGACGATTAAATTTCAGGTTGTGTTTTGAAATTTATTTTCTGTGTGTGAGAGCTCCAGCATACAACAACACAGTTTGAAGAAATTGAAAAACATAACAGTTAAAAAAAAGTATGATTTATTACAAAAACAACGTATACAAATTAGTCAATTTTAAACAGTAGAATTGGATTTAGTTTTTATGGGGGCATTACTTAAAGAATAATATTTGGAATATTTATAATAATAATAATACTGGAATATTTCAGCCCACATGATCAAGATGAGGAGGAAACATGGTGCAAAGTTAAAAGGGGACAAGAATGTTTATGCAGAATATCTATAAAACAAAAAAACTCTTTTAGCATTTTTATTAAACAAAATATATTATTGTTTATATGAGAGATAAATATTAATTTCCCAAATTATTTTACTTTCATCAAACAGCATTGGCTTTATAAAAAAAAGCAAATAAAAACGAGGCATTAAAAGGTGACATTATCAATAAATATTATTCAGTTAACCTAAAGTTTTATGAGCTCCACGTCTTTAATGTTACGTTTGGCTTAAGTATGGGTTAAAAGGTGCTGCGCCTCAGCCCGTGGATGTGTGCGTTTGAGCTGGTGAGTCCATGTGCGTCCAGGATACGGCTGGCTCTAAACTTCACCCAAACAGGAAGTGGCGCTCTGCATGGCTTGAGTGTCACCTGAGGAACTTGTCGATGGTGTTGCAAAGGCCGAGGCTCCTCGACTTTTTAGAGGGAAGAGAGGAGGGTGAGCCTCGTCTAAGAGAAAAGAAGGCAGAAATAATTAGTTTGCTACTGTAATTGCTAATAATAGGAGACGTGTATTAAGATTTCTCACCTTTTGCTTTTGCCTTTGCTTGCTTGCTTTGGTGGGAGATTTCGACTGGCTACAAACAGAAACAAACACCAGTGATGCAGAGTATTAAAAAAAAAAAAAAACATTTTCCCTGAAAATGTTGGAGGAAACACAGCTGCAGCACCTCTCCAGAAAAATAAAGACGTCTGTTTTTAGGCACAGCTTTGTTAAGGATGAACCCAGGCTTCAGTTCATTGTCGGGAAAGAAAAAGGCGGGAGGGGGATTTAGCCGTTTCCAAGGTGAGGGGGGCAAGGAGGCTTCATGGGGTGAAATGAGATGTCCTTTGTCAGTCTCAATCAATACAAACCTCTCACACAATGTCAATAGCAGTAAAAACCAAGGTCATAAGGCCGCTGACGATCCACCAAGCGGGCCAGACAGAAGCTCCAGAACGTATGGGAGCATTTTCCAGGTAAACAAAAACACACCTTAAAAACATTGACTTCTTCTTGCAACCAGAGTTGAATGGATAAAGAGATTCAGGCCCTAAACCAGCAACTGAATCAATGTAAAAACACACAGAGAAATAGAAGTAAATACTGGCTCTTACCTATGATTTTGCTATTCTTAACTACAGATGGATTCTGGGAAACTGTCGCCTGTCCTTTGAGCTCATGCAGGACCTCCTGGTTCAGGCAGAGGTCAACGTGGCGATTGAAGACGGCGAGGTCGTCCGTCTCTTGGGTCAGGTGACACACTGGGCAAACAAGGTCGGAACGCTTCTGCGAGGTTGTGGGTTTGCTGTCGCTTTGGGTCAGGAAAACCTTTTGAATCGAGCCACCGTGTTGGCCCCCCCGTGGGCAAACTCTGCTGGACTCTGTGCTGCTGAAGGGCTGCTCCTCTTCAGCCTCACTCCGCTCTTTCTGTTTGTTCAGCTCTTTGCATTCTTGGAGGTATTTCTCTTCATCATAAACCGACTCGGACTCACTTTTCTTTGGGTTTGTAGAGGCAACATGAAGGCATAAATCTATATGCCTATTAAAGACATTCAAATCAGTTGTCTCCACTTTGCTGGAGCACACAGGACAAACTAGGGTTTGGGAACGAGCCTCACAGCCAGATGTGGATGGATGGTCCCCCGCAGGAGAGGCACGTTTATTTTCCAGCACTTGTGAGACCGAACCTCCAGTCTTGTTCAACGCCGCTGATGACAGCGCACTTTCTTTGGAGCAAGCCCCTATGGGGGAAATCCCTCTGACCTCCGTTCCACGTCCTTCATCCTGTGTGTTTACACTCGACATGTGAAGCTGCAGTCTCTTAGCCTGAGCTCGTTGGAAAAAAGACTGCTGGGGTTCGTCACTATTCCGGGTTTCTTCCGGTTTTCTAGAGTGCAGAAAAACCTCTTCTTTTCTTTTAGCACTCTGCACTGATGGACAGGCCATGGGCTGGGATGCTTGTGAGGGATTATGGGAAGGTTCTCCCTTTATTTCAGAGGATCCGCTACTTCCCGACTTAAGAAAGCCGAGAATGCTCTTCTGCGTTGGCGCTTTATCGTCTGAGCTGACAAAGGCAGACATTCGAACACCTACAAACATATGAGAGAAAACCTCTAAATGAATGCCATGTGTATAATTACATCTGTCACATATTTAGATTTATTCCAATGTAGTTTCATTAATAAATGTGTCAGTTGTACAGCCAAATCGAATTACCCATGAGCCTCAGCTTGAGCGGATGAGGGCTCTCATTGTCTATTTCTGTTTTCAGTAGATCCTTGGCAACGGCAAATATCTCCTCCTCTGCAGCAACTGCACATTGTAGAGTCTGTGCCCTAGTTTTCACCTCAAAGTTCACGTTTTTGAGCTTCAGCGAAACAGTTTTCCCCTTCACAAAGAGAGACAAACAAACAAAACAGTTAGGTCCACTTCCAACAACCTCCAGTGGCTACTGAGATCGATAGCACTGAGCGGAAGGGCTGTAAATGGAAGAGCAAAGAAAATCTGTCTCAGCTCTCATTTCAGGAGCAGGTTTGTCAGACGGCCTTTTGTGAGTTTTCATAAAAATGTGATTATCTCCCAGGGAGACACTTCTGAAGCTGATAAGAGCGTCTAATATCTCTGCAGTGTTGTTGGTTTTTTTTTTTTTTGCATTTACAGGAGTTAAGGAGTGCTTCCTTATTCTCAGGATTCCAGAATGAAGGGACACTTCAAGGCAATTATGTAAAACTCTGTTTGGTGTTTAGGATTATTCCTGGAAAATGTGGTGTTTTTCTTTCTTTGATTCAACCCCTTGATGCCTATTGATGCAAAAACCACTTTTGCTCCAAACTTCCATTAAGTCAGAACCAAACCCATTTTTCCTAAAATTAAAATTAAAAGTGGATTACACATTTTTGAAGGTTTTTTTTCTGTTACACTGACGTCGCCATGGTTTTTCATGGGTTTAATTTAGCATCTACTTGAAGCAAAAACCACAGTAACTTTTTTTTATAACTGGAAATAACTTCAGGCATTAAGGGATTTAACAAATAAAACCACTTTTTCCTTATTAGAAAACATCAACATCATCATCTTTAGTTCAAATAGATCCAAAAGTTTTTTTTTTGGCTTAGTTTGACACAATCATATGAGGCTTAATTAAAAAGCAAAGCAAAGTTCAGGACAAACTATTTGGGAATCCACATTTGAGTTAGCTTCCTTTTTTGATAAGCACAAAAATATTTGTTCACTTTTTAAACATTACGCAATCCTCTCATTGTACCTTCAGACCTTCTTTCTTCATATCCTCAGCCAGGTCTTTACAGAGCTCCCTGCATAAAGAAAACTGCTCCTCAGCATCACTCAGTTCTTTGAACGTCCTGTCAAAATCAAGCAGAACAAATAAATAAATAAAAGACCAGAGGTGATTTACAAAATAAAAACAAGAATTTGAAGAACTATTTTTAAACAGCTGGTAAAAAAAACCCCCACAAACCTTTCAATGCTCATGCTTTTTCTTTCTTCGTGTCTGTAAAGACAAGAAAATGTTTTGTTTTTCTATAAACATCTCTTTTCTTTAGACTTTTATTAAGTCAGCAAGTCACCTAGATATACGTGTGGAACCCAGACCCAGAGAAACCTCCATGAAGTTCTGACAGGCAGTTTCAGAGAACAGGAGAGACAATAGCGCCATCTGCTGGCCGAGATGGGAACACTTTGTGATCTCCAAAGCGTTTAGCATCTTCTCACTGACCTTCCCAATCCCACAAACCTGGAAGAACAAACAAAAAATGTTTTCTTTGTATACTGATGTTCATTTACCATTGTCTAAACCACTGCTTACAGAAAGACATATTCTTAAAACTGCTTCTTAAGATGGGCTTTTTCTCTTGTTGCATTTATTATATACAAGTAAGACCACCCAGAGCGCATTCACAGCCTTTAGACTTAGATTTGTTCTGTTTTAAATCATTTTTGCATACTTTGCGAACTGGAAGATCCTGTATGAAGTCCATGACTGCTCCTCTTGTTGGGGGAAGCCTGTACTGTCCGTTGGGTTTGTTCTTGTCACTGCAAACCTTAGCAAGCATCATGTTCGGAGCAATTCCTGGAAGGTTTATGAATATGACTCAACAAATGATTTGTAAATAACACATATTAAAAGTTTACTATAAAAAATAATCAGATCATTCAAAATAATTCCTTGTAATCGAAGGAAAATGACCAGAACTGCTCTCTTTACAATTTGTTTAAACAAATTTTTACTGGGAAAGCACAAAGCTTATAGTGGCGATGTGAGGTAAACTGTAGGACTATAGAGCTTTTATTAGGAGACATAGTGACATATATTTTATTACAAGTAAGATTTGTGTGAATTTGTTTTTACCTGCACTGGCTGTTAGCATTGTTTTTTGCTCAATACGGAAGCGCATCTCTCTCACAGCCTCCTCAACAGACGTCCCAAACAATTCAGAACCCCCATCAGCACCTTTGGAGACGTCCAGGCCAGGAGGGGAGCCTGGACTTTCCTTGAAAAGAACTGGAGAAAGGTCCTCATCCTTTGCTTCTGTATCTTTAGGATTTGGGGTTTCCTCCATAGCTGCACAAAAGTGTTTTTGCACAATGTTAACTTTGACTGTTTCTCATATGCGTTTGGTGTTTTTGTATCTACATGCCTGTCGTGACGATCTTGGAGGAGTAGCGATGTGTACGCAAGGATTCGGGCCAAGTCTGCCTCAGCTCCAAGTGCTCCGTGAAGTCGAGATAGGCTTCATCCAGACTCATTGGTAGGAAGTGGGGATCATAGTCTGCAAAAATCTCCCTTATCTATCAAAGAGAAGACATTTCTGAGGCTCCTAAAAAAACTGAAATACTGTTAACATAGAAGACGTGTGTTTTTCTCTCACCTCATCGCTGACAGCTCTGTATTTATCAAAGTTGGGTGGAACAATGACTAAATCAGAGCAGAGTTTCTTTGCAATGAAGCCAGGCATGGCAGCTCGTACTCCATATTTTCTAGCAAGGTAGTTGGATGTTGACTTAAAAAAACACACACAAAGATGTTTGCTTTGCTTTCATACACAGGATTTTAGATCATCTGTAGTGTAAAAGTATATTTTCCCCCACCAGCATACTCATGGATCCCACAGCCATGGGCTTCGTCTTTAATTCGGGGCAATCTCTCATCTCCACAGCAGCGTAGAAAGCGTCCATATCCACATGCACAATCACCCGGCTTAAATCACGACTTCTCTCCAGAGCTAAAGTCATCTTTTCAACCTACAAAGACACGAGCTTGAACATGTCATGCAGCAGTTCCTCAATTATCAAGTTTTTAAAAATTGCATGCAATAATCTTAATTGTGGAAATTTCTTGAAAGGTTTTAACCTGTGCTTGGGCTTTCTTCAGCTGTGCCTGTGTAATGTTTGCCTTTTGGAGCATCATTTTCTCAATGCGCTGGTTTACCTTGCTGATCTTTCTTCAGCTCATTCTCATAAAATTTGGATCCCTGCAATGGAACAAAACCTAGATGGATTTTACCAAAGAGACACTAGCAATAGACAGCTATAAATAATTTACTAGTGGCTCATATACGATTCTAAAGGTACTAAAACATAAAAGTAACACCTATAAAAAAAAATGCATTGTTGATATTAGAATCAAAGCAAAAAGACGAGTTTCTCAGTGATACCTCTGATTGCAACGATACATTGTTAATTATTTAGAATCAGCATCCAGACACCTATACAGCAACACAAGATCTGGTTTAAAGTTTGTTTATATGTTCAACTTTCAAAAAGAATTCTCAAAAGCCGAATTAGAACCAACATTCTGGCAGCAGCTGGAATATTCAGATTGTTTGTCATTAAAAAAAAAAAAAGTTCAATTTGTCCAAAGCATGTCGTCCTTTAGATTACTGCATAATAAACTGTCTCACTATAACAAAGTTGTTGATATTATTTGTGTACATTTTGTGGGAACTCACCTTGGATGACTCCATGATGATGTTATTGATCTTGTCTCTGTCGAGACCTTCCATCCCCGCCTTGTTGTCATTAAGGGCCATCCTGGAGAGGAAGCCCTCATCTTTGGTTTGTGCAGGCTCGTTATCCATCTTTCAAAGTTCCCTAATTTACTTTGCGGTATCTTAGCCTTCTCTCCAATGACATCGACTTTTGCAAAATCTCCCGTTACAATCCTGATAAACAGTCCTTCTCTGGCTTGTTATTGTCCGTTTTGATTCGAGTTGTTTCCAACTAGCAGTTCATTCCAAACCATGCCTGTTTTTCAGACAGACGGTGCCAATAATCAGATATATACCGTATACTTCCGTCAGTGGAAGTTTTGAATTTAGCTACAGCGGTGTTTTTGGCGGCACTTCCGCGTACGTCACCAATGACGAGGCAGAAATCCCGTGAATCGGAAATAAAATAAAATAAAATAAAATAAAATAAAATAAAATAAAATAAAATAAAATAAAATAAAATAAAATAAAATGCACGGTGGGGCAGTGGTTGGTGCATTTAGCTCACAGTAAGAAAGTCCCGGTTTAAGTCCCGGCTTGGGGACCTGAAACAATTTATAGTCGTCTCAATTGGCTTCATACCTTTAACTGTATAATAAACGGGGATTCATAAAGATATAGTCAAACACAATCACCAATATATACATATATTACACGTACATTTATGTGTATATAGGTCTAATGAGCAGGACAAAACATTATCTTTTTTAAATATGTCCTATTAAAATATTTCTGCAAATTATAGAAAAATCAATATCAATTATTCGCCATTTCAGATTCAAATGTTTTTCATCAAAAAATCAATATCAAAATAAAATCAAAACAAAACTAACAACACACACATAATGGCTACACGCTAGCTTTTTAGTTATTATTATTGTTTTTTTTTTTTTTTTTACAGCATTTAAACTAAAGAACACCCTGATTGTAAAGGTTTAGATACTATCGGGGTTATAGGAGTGATTCGTAAAACGAGTTTTAATTTAACATTTGCCATTTCCGGTCTGGCTGTACACTGTTTACCTTGACGTCTCTTCAGAAGGAGGTCCAAACAGTAAAGCGTGGCCGTGGCTCCTCCCACAGGCTAGTCAGTCCACTACTGCTAACTGAACTGCGGAACCACTGCTCGGACGCGATTGCGTTGCACGTTTTCTCCTTTTCCTTTAAATGTCTTTTCTTTTTCTTTTTTTTATTATTTCAACAGATAAGCAATGAAGTGCAGTGTTAACACTAAGGCGTTTATAGCAGACCATCAACGGCGGCCGAAATAGCTAAGGAGTCACAAGTTGCCAGTTAAAGTTGATGTTAGCTAGTTGCGTAGTTTGACAGCTAACTAAGTAAGCTAGGCTTGTTGGTGTTCGACGTCAGATTCAAAACAAAGCCCGCAAATCCAAGAAACGCCCCGCTGTCAACTCCATACCAGTCCGGTAAACCTGCAACGTAGCATCGTAACGAAATTTGCATCGCTCCATCGGTAATTTGGACCTCAAGTTAATCGAATGGAAACAATTTAGCCGTCGGTTGTGTTCAGGCTGAAGTTGAAGAAGCTGCAGCCGCGTTACCGGGAACTAATCCAGCAGCTGGAGCTCTTAGCTTGATAACGTCGAGTCGAAAACAGTCATTCTCAAATTCATTCGATTGCTTTGGAATTCAATGTCTGAAAAGAGTTCATCGTCAGGTTCGGATGAGGACATTGACCTGGAATCCGGACAGCCCGTGGAGTTCGGGGGCGTATTAAGCAAAGTGAGTAAATATGATAATTATATGCAACATGAATTTCTATCGTAAGAGAGAAATGACAATCGACATGCTCAAATGTCATATAAGCAAAACTGATCATAAATATTATGAATCTTACATATAATGTTTTGTTTTTTAAGGATTTATCCTAAATAAAAGTGAATTTGCAGTTAGTTTTGTAGCATATCCAGCTGTTCTGTTCACCTGGCTGCTTTTGTGTTGACAGTGGACAAACTACATCCATGGATGGCAGGACCGCTGGGTCGTGTTAAAAAACAACACCTTGAGTTACTACAAGTCTGAGGATGAGCGGGAGTATGGCTGCAGAGGCTCTCTGTGCCTGAGCAAGGCTGTCATCACCGTAAGTACTCAGTCTTTGTGGATTTAAACATTTAAGACCATTTTTTAGGACAAAAAAACATGTGTACCATCAATTTGTTGTCCAAAAAAAAGTTTTCTTTTTTTTTTTAAATGTAGTTTTTTGCTTGTGTTTTTGAACTCTATATGATCCCACCTCACACTCTCATCCCTCTTTGATCGTTATGTTCATTTTTTTTTAAAGGTTTTTCGTCTGCGGTCAAAAATCGCTCTCTTCCACATACTGCACATTTGACTTGCATTCTTTCTGAGGAAGTCAGATAAGTTTAAATCCCACCTTGGTTAATCATTCACCGCCTTCTGGTACACCTCACTGAAGACATTAGCTAAAGGAATGGTTTTACTGCACCATTGTAAAGCCAGATTAGTTGATTAAAATGAGATTTTAAAGCTTCACATAAAAGCTAAGATTAACTTATTTTACTGGGATCACATATTTGCTCTAAATAATTGTGTCAATATATTCTGATCGCAATGGAGCTACACGTTTTTTTGTTTTTGTTTCATTTTATCTGAGGGTTTACAGTTTATTTTTATCACATAACCTCTCTCTGGGTCTGCTTTTCTAAACATTCAAAGTCATTTAGCTGTCAGGAGACTCCGGTATGCGGGCTAAGGAATGTAGACAAAAGCTGTTTTCCGTGTTAAAATCAGTGTGACACACACCATGGAGCTGCACACAGACTGTCCTCTTACCTAAACCTGACCTTTAGGGAAATGTGGTTTAAAACATGAAAAGATCCAGGAAAAGGTTTCTAATCAAATATCTGTTTTTCTTTCAAATATTTTACAGTAGTTTTTGTTTTTGTTTTTTAATTTATTGTTTGAAAGGAAATCCTCTGTGCTTACGCGGAGGATTCTTCAGACCTTTGTGCAGAAATGAAGCCAATGCAGCACTGCTGTGCAACAGTGCTTACGAAAGGAAAAGATAAGCTTCCCCTCAGAATGAGAGGGTTATAAACCTGTGAAGACTGAGGTTTATGGTTGGTGTCTGGTACAGCACAGTGAGATCGACGGTGGACTTCTCTAAGCAGCAACGTCACGATTGGATGCACTTTGATATTACTTGGTTCCTTCCCAGTGATGGATTGAAACTGTTAGGGAATCTTCTGGATAAAACAAGCCTCCTTTTAAATTGTTATAGCATTTAGAATGACTGTAGTTTTGGAAAAGATCATCGAAAAGTAAAATGTGTGATCATTAATGGTGTTTAAGAATGGAGGATAAAGTCGTACAAGTTTGGACTTCCTCTTGTTGTCTGTCAGAGCAGATAAGGCAGCACATGAGTATTACTCAGCAAATTCAATAAACGTAAGTTTATGTCTACAGATAAAGCATCCGTGTTCTTGGTGTTCCTAAAACGTGGAAAAAAGGGAATGCAGTTCAATTTGAGCCTATTCTCCATTATTTCTTTCGCATTATTCTGAGTTTTGGTCCCAGCCGGTCAGATTCCAGTCTTGAAGGAAACGAACAAATCCTTTGTTGCCCTTGTGTTTTGTGCCTGAAGCAGTCGGTGGTTGGACATGGGTGGGGTACATGGAAGAGTGGGGGAGTAATAGTAGGAGGAAAGCTTGAGAAGACCCACACTCAAACTGGAACGACCCTTTGTTGTTGTTTTTTTCTTGGCCCTATTCTGCGGTATCTTTAAAGGGTGGAACTGCAGACACGAGGCATCAGTTTTCAATTAAAACAATCTGTGTTTTTGGGACGTGCTTTTCAGCGACTGATTGCTTCCATGTGTTTTCTGGAGTGTCATTCCTGATCGCCCGGTATTACAGCCAGTGTGAGATTGTGGTGGTTTTCCTCAAGAATTCAGTTTACATGATTTGTTTTTTTTTTTTTTCTGTATTTTGGGATGCAAAATTAAAAAAAAAAAGGATGCTCGGACATTCCTCCCCCTCTGTTTAGAAAATCATGAGCCCTCTTCTGTGTGTGCAGCCTCATGAGTTCGACGAGTGTCGTTTTGACATCAGTGTGAACGACAGCGTCTGGTACCTCAGAGCAGAGGATCCCGAACACAGACAACGCTGGATCGAGTCCATAGAACTGCACAGGGTGAGTATTGTGCTTTTCTCGTTTTGTAGAATAGGTTTGTGTTAATCATCTAAGTGAGAAGTTGTCATTCATGTTTTTTGTTGCAGGATTTTTTGTAATATTTCTTTTAGAATCACTCATAGTTTCAGTAAAATACTCTCGATTTCTCGGCTACCTATTGAGTCCCCTGCTATGTTTCGAGATTTACTTTGACACGTTAGTTTATTTATTTATTTATTTGCAACAAATTGCTGTGTTGCATTGCTCACATTCTTGCCGTATTCAGGTTGAATTAGGAGTCAAGAGGGGTTTTCTCTCGACCCTGTAGAGCCATGTGCTTTTTGGGTGTGGCGGGACATACAAGAGTTAGAAACACACAAGGAGTTCTTCTCTCCGGGAATGTGAGGAATCTGAGGAGTGAGTTTGACGATGTGGGGGTATCCCCTCTCATACGATAGATGGTGAACTGCTGCTTTCTTTGAGCGAAACTGGCGTCGAAGCAAATTTACTGAAAACTTTACACGTGATTAATAAATGAAACAGGAAATATTTTCACACAATAAAGTACCAAGGGGTTAAAGCAGTTTTTCTTTTTGTGATTTTGAATGCTTGACAGTTACAGAATCCATGAACCTCACCTTACTTCAGTAGATTAGCTTTTAATTATTTTACAGTCCTTATTCGCTCTGTGGTCCACAAACACATTGTGATTTAGGGATTAATAATCCATAATAGCGATAATGATTAACTATTAGGCATTCGTCTCTGACCTGAGGTTTAAAAGTTTAGATTCTTGATAACACATGGAATGCATAACTACAGTTTTTACACACACTTACACTCAGCATACAACTAAGATTACCAAACCCCTTCTGTCACGATTCACAAGTATTCATATGTATTCTCAGCTAGCATGCTGCATGTGTGGCAACCCACATGAATGTTGCACTGTTGCATATGTCGCCCAGAACTGCAAGGAATTTAGTAGTTAGCTTCTGCTAAAGCTTTCTGAGCTACAATATCCAATATAACATAGATGCATTTATTATTTCGACCCAACTTCAAGAACAAGTCACTTCATCGATGCGTTTGGTTTTGACGTGTGAACATTTTTGCAGTTTTATTTGTGGGAGCTTCGCATCACCAGTGTTGGCAAACGTTCATATCTTTTTGGTTAAAAACAAACTCCTGCTTGGCAAAAAAAAAAAAAAATCAACGCAGTTTCAGACTTTAAACGTCTGCTCTGTGTTTGTATTTCAGGAATAGTCCTATTTGATTTAAATAACAACAAATGATTAAAAACTGGACGCGCAGCTTCAGTAGTTCACCTCCATCTTCCTCATTTCGACTTCTCTGTCTGAATGGAGCTGAAACAAAACGTTTCTGTGTGGAAACGCGGGTCAAATCCTGAAGGTGACGTGTCCGTGTTGAGTCAAAGGTTGGAACTTCTTGCACATCGTGTTGGCTAAAGAAGTTTCACAATAAATGGAGTGTACATGATACTATGGTGAATGATTGATACAGATTCTTTTCTTTATTTATAGATTCTGTATTATAAAACAATTATGCAGTAAAATATCAAAACTACCATAACAAACAACGATGACACACATTTGTTTTAGTGTTTTCAATTATTTGTATTGTTATTATTACTTTCATTAGTGGTATAACTGTTGCTGTTGTGGTTATTGATACAAATGAATTCATTTGAAGGTTAGAACTAAAAAAAGAAGTGATTCAAACTTTTTAAAAGCAGACTGTCCAATGAAAGACATTTTATTTCTGATTCAGGTTTTCAGATTTCTGCTGTTGTTTGATTTTTGTGAGCAAACACTGATCTTTGGTCTAATACTGAAGTGTTTTGGAGTCATGCATGTACTTTGACCTTCAGTAATGTCAAAAAAGTTCATGCAGCAGCACGTTGTGTGTTTGTGCTGCTCCCAAATGGACAAAGAAGGACTTGCATCTTTTTTTGTTTGTCATTTGTATCAAGCAGAAGAGAAGATGGTATTGGTAATACAACTAGATTCACTATTTTACCTCCTTTATACAATACTGTTCCATACTTTTACAGCAACCAATATTAAATAAAACAATTTTTTCATATCCAGTGTTATTTATTTTTAAATCTATACATTCCTGAAAAGTATACAGGTATTAATGGCTTGTATTTTTCACAATCACTCTCTGAAAAAGAAACGTAAATTCTAGATGTTAATATGTTTTTTGGTCTGATTATTCTGTCTGTAAAACTGGATATGGATTGCAAGTACAGGCACACATTGTGACTCTACTGTAGCAGTGAGTTTGAAGCAGTGTTGGGCTTCTGGAGGTCTTGAACTTTTCAACAATAGATGATGCAGAGAAGCATTACAGTTTGGAGTGTAGAAGGAGCGTATGCAGCTTTTCAATTTGCTGCACCGTAAACTTGGCTGCATTTGAAGGTTGGCATAGTCTGACATATTGGTTTTCAACTGGAAAAGCAAAGTTTTGATAAAACATTAAAAGAATGTGTATGGACACCTAGCTTACCTATATTCATCTAATAATTGCATTATGCTTCCTGAATTATGACCATTTGAAAGCCTCATGATGTTTTTTTTAAAGGGAATCATTTATTGCAGCCTTACACAGACTTGAGCCCTGCCGGTGCCATGTTTCCCCTAACCTGTTGGTCATCATGTGTCAGAGATGTTTGACTGTTTTTTTCCATGATCATGTTCCAGCATTAGTTGACTGAGGAGCTATTGTCCCTCTGAAAGTCCATTTGTTTTAATGTGTGGGTGGTGAGAACAGCTCTGCTCAGGCAGAGAGCCACTGAGTGCAGCTCTCCACAAAGATGTTTCAAAGGTTTGTTTTTAAACGATTAATCTTCATCTAATTAGACAGATTTACTACATATTTGGAGGAGATTGAAAATTGTGCATTTATGATCTTTATTTATTTATTATTTATTTATTTTTACCATTGCAATTGAACCAAATAACATGGATACCACCGTATCCACTGATAAAGGAGAGTGTGGGATGCAGACAAATGCTGCTCCCGTCTTCCCACTCTTCAGTTCTGTCTCTCTCTCTTTTGCTGTGTCATAATATACAGTTGCTGCTTCACTCGCCCACCTGGTTTTTTCAGACTTCATTGGTTTATTACAGCTCTAGACAGCCTTCGTCTCTAATGCATACATGCATGCGCCCATCGTCTCTGCCTCTCTCACGCTCCTTCAGGCCAGCACACACACACACACACACACACTCATGAATGCTTGCTCGGTGATGGATGCTGGACGAAAAGGTGGACAAGACAAAAAGCTTTCACGTATCGGGGTGTGTGGTCTTGTAGTTTATGTTTGTAATGGGATGGGGGTGCATGCGGGTTTGTAGTTTGAAGCTTTCGCTTCGTTCAGCAGTTTCCAGCTCTCTTCCTTTGAATCTCTCCATCTCTTCTGCTTCAAGAACCAACCTGTCTCTCCTCCGTTCGGTGTGAGGACTACTTTTTTTTTTTTTTTGCTTTCCCTCCTTAGCTTCTTGTGTCGTCGTTTCATCTCATGTCAGGGTTTGCAAAGCGAAGCCTGTCTGGTGTCACCTCTGTAACTCCACGTCCTTCTCTGTGCTCCATAGTGATGTGTGTCCAGGGGAGTGGATAAAAAGCTCCTACGCTGTCCAACCATAGTAGTGTGGGAGTGCTTGGTCATGTTTAGGCCAGCAAACTGCCGCGGCTGCAGCTGCGCCCCGCTCTGCTTTGGCTGTTGGAATGGCCGAATGGTGGGCTTATAATAAGCGTATTGGCATGCTGCCTGTCCCCTTTCACCTGATGCTTTCTTTTTTTATATTGTGTAATTTATTGAAAAATGCATGTTTTAATGTAAATGCAGATATTAACATGGACTAGCGTTATTGCTGAACTAGAAACTCTTGCACACTCCACGTAATTCAAATTATCTGCTTTGCATGGACCATAATTATGTGAGAAGCATTTTACCATATAAAATCATATAAAGTTATTTTTACAAACAAGGTTTTTTTTGTGTGTCATCAGTGTTGATGCCCTTAATGAGTTATCTTTTAGGGTTAGCCAATTCAAAGCTGCTGGTTTATACTAAACTTGTAACAGTTTTTGCTTGTAATGACTAGAGCTGGACGATGTTAGGATTTTTTTTGCTTTGATACACGCTCTAGTTTTAACTGTATTTTAAAAAATGAACAGATTACTCAATGATTTTTTTTAAAAGCTTTTCTTGATGAATGGTAACAACTACGGAAGCAATGTTTCATTTAGCTGAAGATGTTTCCCGTCAAGTCTTTAGGAAAGGAGCCATTCAAAGTATTCATTTGCATCATGAACACTTGTTAGAACATGTCCAGCCTCAGAGATTTTTTTTTCAGCACTGCCATCCTGTCTTTCCACATTTACAGCTCCACTCCAACTATATTTTTATCTTATCGTAAAATTAGCCATGTTTTTTCATTAGAAGTTTGTCTCCGAGTTGTGGGCGGGACTGTTGGTGCGGAAGTAATCTTATGTTAAAATCCCAGCATTCCTTTGTTTACGCTAGCTTACAGCTCCTCACAGTTCCAGGTTAACATTAGCGTACCAAAAGAAACACGAAGCAATATTGGAGCTATCTAGATTTAATCTTTTTCAAAGCACAGGTTTTTATCTGCCCCTGATTCATCACGATTTGAATAAAGAAATACTCAGAAAAACAGTTTTATTCTTAAATTCTATTATACATGTCATGTATGTTGAAAAACGCTAGAAGAAAACGTTAAAAACAGCAAAAATACCATTTTCATAGGAGAGGTTTTTAAAGAAAGCTGGTTGGCTCCTCCTCCTAGAATTTTAGTTTTATTATATATTTATTAGACATTTTTATTAGACAGTGTTGCACAGTAAGTAGCAAGATATCAGGATTATATATGGAGGCTGATGGAGGACATACATAAATTTAGCTTAAAATTGCATTTCTGCACATTTCTTTATTTAAATCGTTGTGAATCAGGAGCGGACAGAAAAACACAATTTGATAAAGATTGTATTTGTTATGTAGAAAATATGCTTCCTGCTCCGCTACATTCTGATGCATCCACTTGTATATGACTACATCCATGAACGTCTTTTGTTTCCTCATCTAAGCTTCTGGCTCAAAACGGTTTGGCTGGATTTCCTCCAGTTTCACTCGCCATTCCCTTTGCACCAGTAATGTTAGGTTGGGGCTGTGAGGGGCTGTAAGCTAGCTGGAGAGCTTGTAAACAGAGAGCTCTCAGTTACAGGCGACAGGAAGGGGGACGGGGTTGCTCCATGGCAATAGTCCGGACTACAAATCAGAGACAAATTTCCAGTGAGTTAATGTCCTAGAAACAGGTTTTTTTTTCTTACTTTAGGCTAAAAACTGCATAATCACAATTAAAAGACTATTGGGAAGGCTTTTACATTAGATAAAAAGATGATTGGAGTGGAGCTTTAAGGTGGCCTAACCCTATGTAGATTTCAGTGAGTTGTAGATTGTTGGAGCAGACCCCGACTCGCCACTCTCTCGCTGGCACAGGTGCAGACAATCAGGCCTGATCAGCAGCACCTGTGGGTACTTGAGGCTTAATTAAAAGTCCCCTCCAACCACAGAAGCTGATGGACATTGACAGAAAGGATGTCGATTTCCAGAGACTCTGCTTGGTTCCCTACCAAATGTTCCAAAAGGGAAAAAAAAAAAAACAACAACATTGTGGCAACAATTTCACAAAAAAAAGTTCAAGAAATAAATCATCTAATCACAGATATTTAGACTTTTGTGCTGAGCTCATAACTTATTGCTATTAAAGTCTTCATTTAGCGCAGCTGCAGTTTGAGTGTCAGGATGGATGGTGGAGGCAATACATATGGTTTGGTTTGATGTGAATGTGGGTACGGAGTACCTGCAGCTCTGGTCCTACTTATTGATGCGTCCAAATTTTAAAATGGAAAAACAAGAGAAGTGTCTTGGTTTTTGAAATTCTATAGACCAAATTAAGACATTTAATCATTTAATAGAACAGCTCTGATCTTCCTAGACTAGTTCTTATCTTTCTTCATTTGTTACTGCATTGGTATTGATCTGATTTTTTTGTAATGATTACTGTTTTGTTTGCTGATTTGTCAGATTCATGAAATATTTTGTTTATGCATTTAGGTATCTATGGTAACAAAAACGGGGATAGTCATGTTTTATAAAAAGGAAAGATGTCATTGGTGAAACAATTGATCCATTGTGGGTATTTAATAGTTACATTTATAGTTTTTTTTTTTTACATGGAATTACAATCTACACTTTGAAAAGCTCATTTACATTTGGACTGTTCTACATCAGCACGCACAATAACCAAACTCAGGCGACCATACTGAAAAATGTAGTTCAAACTGATCAGATCCAACATAAAAACACCTTTTTTTTGTATTCATCTACTTTTAAACCTTTAATGAAATCTGCATGCATGAACAGTTTAGTTATGTTTTATTTCCAAGGGAGTTCTCTCTGTTTACAGACACCAAAGTTTCAAGTACAGAAGAACAAGCACGGCTTAAAGCAGCGCATGCAAAACGGACCCTCCCTACACTGAGATGACAGAAGCTGGTCTCTGTCATCCTTAATCACACTAACATGCTTTCACAGTGTCGGTGTTTATTTTACTGAATGACAGAAAAAAATGTAGATGCTCTTAGTTGATTGAGTAGGTCAATTTCTTATTCCTGGGGAAAAGAACAAAATCTCCTAAGTGGTTGTTTTAGGGTTATCTACATTGAAAATTCACTTCAAACGTCATTTTGGTTTTGTTTTAAAAGAAAATATATGGGTACACGAAAGGGTCAATTCAAAATACAACTGCCTTCTAGAGACTGATCATTTTGATTTGACATTTTCTTGGTATGATCAGTGGATGACTCATGTTGCTGGTTGCAGAATACCTGTATGAACTGCTGATATTGTGTTTACTACTGTTGTTTCTTTTGTTGAACTTTTTCTTTGTTTTTTTTTGTTTGTTTCTTGAATTGAACTTTCAGGCCGAGTCTGGATATGGTTCGGAATCCAGCCTAAGGCGTCATGGTTCCATGTTGTCTCTCACCTCAGCAGCGAGTGCCTTGTCCTCCACATCCACATCCTCTTTCAAGGTACAACACAGCCTATGCTGCCATGAAAACGCGTGTTTTTGATGGTTGCTACTGTTGGAGCTGCTGCTTTCCCGAGAAGAGGAAACTTGACGAACTCTGCTTCATTTTGCTTCTGCCTTTGTCTCCGCTCAGAAGGGGTACAGGTTGCGTGAGAAGCTGGCAGAAATGGAAACCTTCCGGGACATTCTGTGTAGACAGGTGGACACCCTTCAGAAGTATTTTGACTCCTGCGCTGATGTGGTTTCCAAAGATGAATTTCAGAGAGACGGAGGTAATCTGTGTGTCACGTGGGTTTAAGTGTTTTTATTCTGACTGTAGAAACTGTATTTTGTAGTTTTAGCAATCAAAAGAAAAAGTCTTGTTTCTAGGAGCAGAGTTAAAAAAAGGGCAGATGATAACATTTAGTAAAAAAAAATGAAAAGAAATCTCATGATATGTAACTTTTTTTGGACTGTAAGTGTATCTGTTCTACTCAATTACTGATCATTCTGTGAGTATGACTGAAAACATAGAACACTTTGTCCAAACATTTCAGAAACGATGACAAATACTTAATGACCTAATAGTGATTAAGATCTTCTAAATTCATGACATTTGAGAGTGCGTGCAGTTTCAGTCCCAGCTTCTTTCACTATGTAGTCACACTCTGGTAGTGAGAATGGTAGAGAATGTTCTACAACATTCATTTGTAAGCAAAGCTTTGGCTTTGAAAAAATGCTGTCTGAGGACTCGTGTCTTTTCTAAACGGATAAAGCTTTAATTGTTTTTTGAAAACTAAACATGGCAAAAAATGTGATAAAACAGAAAATAAATCGCTTGTCCTAAACATTTGGGAGGAAATGAGGTTTTGTTAGGATGTGTGTTTGTATTGTTCCATCCAAAATATTAGTTATGAACTCTGGATAGAAGAATAATAAGTTGTTTTGTAACAGAAGAGGATGAAGATGAATTTCTCACCGCTGCAAGACCCGACGGAGAAAACAACAATGGCAGCAAAGAGAAATGTGAGTCTGCCGGCATATTTACTGTTTATGTGAAATTGGATCATTATTAGATAACGCTGTGTGTGAATGCATCAATGATCTGTACATAGACTCTTAAAGCTGCCTCTATATTCAGCCATTTTTCCTTTGTTCTCCCGTCTTTGCCAGTGTTTTCCTCTGCTAATCCCAAAGGCATCAATGGGATAGACTTCAAGGGGGAGGCCATCACCTTCAAGGCCACCACAGCGGGCATCCTCTCCACTTTGTCCCACTGCATCGAGCTGATGGTCAAACGTGAAGACAGCTGGCAGAAGAGGCTGGACAGGGTACGGCATTATGGAAAGGGTCTAAACTTTCTGGATTAATAATCCATTTGCTTTGTGGCTATCAAGTCACCTTTGTGCTTAAATATCATTTCAATTCTTTAATAGATGCAGGTTTTTAAAGTTGATAATTGTAAATGTCATAAAAGGTAATAGATTTGAAAAACGGCAAGTATAAGAAGTAGATCAGACCTTATTCTTCTAATTAGTTTTTATTTAATGTAATCAAAATAGTACTTTAGATCATCAAATTAAAAAAGAGATTAATTTAACTTCTAATTTCATTTATGCTTATCGGTTCATTTGAAATCTAACAATCTGCCTCATGATAATGATAGTGAGTGTAAAGAAAGATGCCTGTGCCTTTAAAGCCTCTCATGCTTAGTGGATGTAGTCAAACCAGTTTTTTTTTTTTTTTCTCCGTTGCTTCCTGTGTGTAAAGGCGTGTCACTCAATCCTAAAACTCCCAAACGCCGGGAAGTGTTTTCAGTCAGACTGCTTGACTGAAACTGGTCAATGTTGCCGCGTTTGTCTTTGGAGAGCGAGCTGTAGCTGTCGACGTGGAGCGGGAAAATAGAAACAAACTGGAAATAAGGCAGAACTTCTCAAAGGAGCAAGACGTGTCAGGATTTTACACAGAGCTTCAGAAAATGACTGCTCGGGCTAAATGGTGCAATTTGTGGAAGCCTTCTATAGAGTGGAGAGCTGACCTACTCAAACAACAGACGCAAAGATGGATACCTTTACAGACCTGCAGCCTTCTCTTTACAGTAGGTCACAGAGGATGTTGGATGTTTGCCTTCACTGTTGTCTGTTCTATCTGTGGGTCTCCTAGCATATCGTTTCTCTCTCTGTTTAGTTGTTTACTGAAAGCACTGTTGTTTTGTGTTCAAATGTAGCTGTGGCGCCGTTTATCTGCCTGCTGGGTTGTTTTAGTGCAGAGCAGAAGGTCAAACAAAAAAACTACAATTCCTTCACTCTTAGGTCAGAACAGAAGTGAGAAGCCTGAGCCATTATGTCTTCTGTCATCAGTCACACTTTATCTTATAAATACATATATCGATGTCTCCACTTCAGGTGTATTGTGTCAATGGGAGGAGAGAGGACTTTGTTGTACTGTGTGCAAAGTATTCAGTATTTTTGGTCATAAAACAGTTGGGTTCTATGCAGCTGGCTCATCTTTAAAGTGTTGGCAGTTTTTTCCATTAAAAAACTTGGACATTTTTTCATTTTATTCTTGTCTGATTGTATTCAAATAAATAAAAATAGAAAAAAGTAACTTGTTAAAAGTTCTGTTGTAAAATCTGTTTAAGGTGTAAACTGTTAAAAAAAAAAAGGTCTTGCTATTGCTAAATATGGGAAACCCATATATTTGCCCTCACAGATTATCATTTGTAATCTGATCAATTTGAGAGGCGTGGTGAAGGGTTTCTGAGGATTACCCCAACAATCCCAGTGATCTCCCTGCATTGTTCCCTGTGTGTTGACAG
Organism: Oryzias curvinotus; assembly: GCA_023969325.1. Lineage (NCBI taxonomy): Eukaryota > Metazoa > Chordata > Actinopteri > Beloniformes > Adrianichthyidae > Oryzias > Oryzias curvinotus. Next base: position 20,422,934 of record CM043714.1, read on the forward strand.
GAGCTGGAGAAACGGAGGAGGGTGGAGGATGCCTACAAGTCCGCTTTGAATGAACTAAAGAAAAAGTCACACTATGGAGGTCCAGACTACGAGGCACGATAAAGTGATAAGATTTGAGGATTACAGAGCCACACAAAAGCAATAGCTAGAGGGTTTCTTGACTTTTCACCAACGTGCACTCTCTTTATCCTGCAAGGCCTGTTCTCATTGGAGAGTAAAACCCTGAAAGTTGTTGTTCTTTTACAGGAGGGACCCAACAGTTTAATTAATGAAGATGAATTTTATGATGCTGTAGAAGCTGAACTAGATCGACAAGACAAGATAGAGGAGCAAGTAAGAGAAAAGCTGCATATTCATCAGATCATTTGATCGCTTCTTATATTCATCTCTTTGCTTTTCCAAAGCAAAGATAAAATTGCTTTCTTCTGCCTCCTTTCTTTTACTGAACTGTTGTCCTGTTTCCCTCAGTGCCACTCTGAAAAGGTCAGGAAACCTTACCTAAGTCCAGTTCCACCTGGTGATGCATTTTCCGTCATCGGCACACATAGATTTGCCAACAAGGTGAGCAGCATTTCTCTCATCCTTTCTTTAAACTCACATCTGTTTTCTAAACTGAAAATCAGGCTGCCTGCTGTACATTACTCTACTTAAACTCTTCCATCTTCCTCATTTCAGATGCTATGTCGTGTCTTCTGCAGTAGTGTTTGTGTTTGTGCATGGGGGGGGGGGGGTCTCTCCTTTTCTGTGTTCTGCTCTTTTTTTAACCAGCTCTCTGCTGTTCAGCCCCATAGCTATTGTTCTTCCCTGTCCTCCGTCGAGTTAGTCAGCGCCTCGGATGAAATTCACAGATTCAGCGCTCAGGTACCCGATCGGCTCCTGAAGCCCGTTTGCTAGAGCATGAGCAGAAAGCACGGCAGCGTCCACTGACTGCTCACCACATTAAACTGTGTTTATTTGAAAGATGCTACAAAACATTTCTCCACCTGGTTTTGGAAGTGTTAGCCTGAGTTCACTGGCATGAGTGGGTTTATTTTTGTACCGTCAACAACAGTGATGGGAGTTCACATGTTCAGCTTCTGCCTTTTTATGAACAACAACATGAAAGTCCAAGTCATGTGCTCATCAGCAAATTTGAAAACGAAGTGGTTCAACTAATAATTATTACATTATTTAACACAAATCCATCCAGAATGCAGAAGCAGTGTGAAAAAGACCATCTTTGTTTCAGAGGTGTTACATTGAGGCTTGTTGGTTTGGCAAAAATTCTGGTGCATGTTTCATTTTAGACGAAGCTTATGGCCCCTGCTTTTATTTGTGAGCATGCGTGAGCCCACATCATCACTCCTCCTCTACCATGCTTATAAGATTACAAGTCTAGCCACTTGCTACTTTGTTGAGGCGTAACTTAGTGAACAAGATTTCATCTGGAGAGTATTTGAAAGCTTCCTTCCCTTTTCCAGCCTGTTTGAAAATGGAAGTTTTATGAACTTTTTCTCTTTACATGAGAACTTAAGTCTGTTGACTCTGAGATAACAGCGTTCTAACAGCGGACCAGAGAGCCTAATTTCGTTTTATCATGATAAAATGACAATAAAGTTTCCTGATTCCTGATTCCTGATTCCCTGTTCTGGTTTTTTCTCTCGGTCCACTTTAGTCCATTGAACTGATTATATGTCTTACAGCTGCAAACCTTCATACTCCTCAAGAAAAAAAACAGCTCTTTTACACTACTTCGGCATTTTAACCTGTGTTTTGAAACACTGTGATGCCTTTGACAGCTGCCGAAGACCAAATCCTTTACCCTCTACTTTGTTTTCGTGTGTGAAGTTTTAGAGATTGAAGGGGTTTTTCTTTCCCATGACTGCTGGAGACTTTGTGATGCTGCATGCCTGGATCCTGGTGAAACATCTCCATTTTCACAGCTTCTTTTTTCTTCACATCATTCCTCTTCTTTCACAGCATGAGCCACATTTAGCCCGACTGAGTCCGCAGAATATTTGACTGAATTTTAAAGGTCCCTGTAACCCCCTTACTCACTGACTTGTAATTAATTTTTGGTATCTGAATCATATTTGCTCTGCTTGGTCTCTGTTCGGTCTCTCAGGTGGAGGAGATGGTGCAGAATCATATGACGTACTCTCTTCAGGACGTGGGTGGAGATGCCAACTGGCAGCTGGTAATAGAAGAAGGGGATATGAAGGTGAGCATAAAACCCAAGGAGTTTCCAAACATCCCTGCGTGCGCAGTGAGCACGTCGGTTTATCGGAAGTGAGGTCGAATGGAGAAGAAAAGAAAGTCTTGGTGGTGCAGAGTGAAAAAACCTGTTTTTCTTGAACTCCTTGAGGTTTTCTGTCTCAGGTTTACAGAAGGGAAGTGGAGGAGAACGGTATTGTGTTGGACCCCCTCAAAGCCACTCATAATGTCAAAGGGGTGACGGGCCACGAGGTCTGTCACTACTTCTGGGACACAGATTTCCGAATGGACTGGGAATGTACGTTTGCACAGTCGCACCACTGTTGTCTGACGGGTTTTTGGGTCAATATGGCCTCCTTTCCTGAACGGATCTCCTCTGTCCCTCAGCCACCATTGAGAACTTCAACGTTGTGGAAACACTCTCTGATAATGCCATCATTGTTTACCAGACACACAAGGTAGACACACTCCATTGTCTCTCCAGATTTTCCTAACATTTGTCGAACATTTTATCAGCGACCGCCTGTTTCGCTGTGAGCCAAACGCGTTTCCGGCTGTGTTTTCCAGAGAGTGTGGCCGGCCTCGCAGAGGGATGTCCTCTACCTCTCAGCCATCAGGAAGGTTCACGCCACAAACGAAAACGATCCCGACACGTGGCTGGTCTGCAACTTCTCTGTGGAACACGACAAGGCTCTCGTATGTCTGACTGTCCAGACGTAAAGAAAACCTCGTCTCGTTTACTCTGATGAGTTATTTGCTGTGAAATAAATGTTGTTTCTCGAACATTTTTCCAAAACAAAACTAATCTAACCTTCGTTCATGAGTGAAATCAGCATTTCATGTTCTGAGGGGAACATCAAGTTTGTTTTTCAAGTTTAAAGTGGATAGAAAAGAACATAATGCACATGAACTCAGAACAAAGTCCAAAAAAAAAAAAACAATACGCTGAAGGGATCCGATAATGCAGCTCTCTATTTCTGACCTAGATTGGGAAAAAGCAGCATGTCAGGTTGTAGTTATGAGTTCATGTGTGGGCTCTGGTCACACGTTGGTGATTATTGGGAATAATTCTGTCTCAAAACACATTTTTGGAAAGAGACCTTTAGCCAATAATGTCAATAAACTGCTCCTTTATCAAACGCACTCATTTCTAATGGAAAAAAAAAACACACACAAACGATTGGAAACTTGGAAGCAGAATGGACAATAGACAGGTTTCAGGTGGTCAGTTGTTGTTTCTGTGGCCTGATATTAGTGCAACAATTGTGGAAACGTGTCTGCAGGTTTGTCCAGCCTTGATTTTCTTATAAGCAAAAGTGAATTTGTTGACAGAGCTGCTGTGTACGTTCAGTTCTAGATGGAGTGAGTCTGCATTTGTTTCTGTCATTTGTCTAAGGACGCCGTTTATGTCATCACACATACGTACACATAGTTATGTAAAGCTGCTTCAGTCTAAAAACAAGAATAAACACATTTACCGCAGTCTGCTCATCCATCCAATGACAGATAAAGCTTGACTATTTATTTTTATTTTCTAATGTACTCTGTTGCTTCATGTTTTTTCAGCCCACAAACCGCTGTGTTCGTGCCAAAATCAACGTCGCCATGATCTGCCAAACACTGGTCAGCCCCCCAGAGGGCGATAGAGAGATCAGCAGGGACAACATCCTCTGTAAAATCACTTACGTTGCCAACGGTAAGCGCCTCTCCAGACAGGATAAGCATCCGGCAGGAACAAAATCGCCCACAAGTCTTCATCAGGCTCACTAAAATCTGCCTGCAAATAACCAACACCCAGACCGATATAACCTCTGTTGACTCTCATCTTAAAGCATTAGTGACATACATTCTAGGTCAACATTTTAAATGGAAACATATTCAGGGGTTTAAATCGTCATCTGTGCTCTTTATAGAGCAGGGAGCTGCTCAAAGAACACTGATTGTGTTACGTCTTTGATGTATGCTCTCTGGAGACGATGACACAACAGCACCGCTGGGAATTACCGCCTGTGCTAACGCTAAACTCGTTTTGCTCAGTAGTTTGTGGCTAATATTTAACGTTTATGAAACTGCACCGTTCTCTGATGATGATCTTCTGTGCAGTAAACCCTGGAGGCTGGGCTCCAGCCTCCGTTCTCAGAGCCGTGGCCAAGAGAGAGTACCCCAAGTTTCTCAAACGCTTCACCACCTACGTTCAGGAGAAAACCACTGGGAAGCCCATCCTCTTCTGAACACCACCAGGTACCCAGAACACCCACTCTCATTGAAGATTTTCAATATGATTCTTTCTCTAAAGCTCGTTTTTGTTTCAGGCTTTTCCTCTGCTGGGTTGATCCAGAACAGGCTCTGGAGGACTATCGTGACGCTTTCTCCTCATCTACATGTTAGATCTCCATGCTCCAGAACTGCGTACCCATGAGCCTGTAGCTTTAGCGCGTTAGTAGTTGCATCCAGTTTGACACTATCAGAAGCCAAGAAAATACCTTTTTATGTCTTTTTTTTGTCCAAAAGTTCCCAAAGCAGTTTTTCCAAATCATTTGCTTTTTCTCTGTTTGTACATTTCCGATATTTACATAATTCTTGATGTTTTGGAGGTTTGCTTTAATCACTAGTATTACAGCTGCTTGTTTTGCTGCTGCTAAACCGTCACTAAGGAGGACACTAGATCTTTCCAGCAACATCCCTAATGAGATGTGGTTCTTCATCTCCTCTTCTTGTGTTTACCCCTCCCTCTTTGACGGACGTCAGAGCTTTAGAAGTCCTTCTCATTTGAAATGTAGCTTTCAGAGAGCATCGTGTATTGTACAGAGAAAATGGACTCCACTGTTGAGAGAAATGTGAAATGACTGTTGAACTTGATGACAGCACTGGGCTGGAGGGAACCAGGAGAACCAGCGGGTTAACTCCGGACACATCTGATGAAAGCGTGCTTCATTGATGTTAACTTGCATCCGTCTGTCTTTATTGATTGCAGACTGATATTTGTAACTAATCAGCTATAGTTTCTGGAATGAAGATCCCTTTGAGAGATGAGTAGATACACTAGACAACCACAATTTTTGAAAAAAAATTTTTTTTCTTAGTCCACAAGTGGCAAAAGACACATTTTTGGGATTTTTGCAGATGATTTTTGTCATGCTTTTGTAGGTTAAGGTAAAGAATGTAATCGTCATGGAATTTACATTTCACTCGCAGCACTACAGTGCGGTGGCCTCCTGCCGTTTGGCTGATAAACCTCCAGAATGCCTTAGACACCAGGATGCACCTTTTTTGTTTAAAAAAAGTCCTGGTTTTCTCTACAGCTACCAGACGTGCATTTATCAGCACTGAACTGCAGCGGAGGGGGGGGCCTTACGTCAGCATTTCACGTCATCCAAGACTGTATTTTAGTACCATCAGAACCGAATTCTGCATCACATTTTCAGTCCAAGAGGTCAAACGTTTGCATTTTTTGTGTTTCTGTGTTGAAGAACACAAGTTCCGTCTGTTGGCTAAAGAATGCAGTTTGTGTTTTTAAACTTCTTTTGTCAGTGAACCTCACGTTTTGTATATTTCTAAGCTGTATAAGTTGTACATCAAGAAGTGTTATTATTTGCACTAAATTTAATGCAATTTGACAATGTCCTGTAAATTAAAATTGTTACACAACAGAAGCCGGTTCATTGTCTCAACACTCGTGCACTAAATAATTAGGACACAAAAAGTGAGACGGATTTTTTTAGAACTTTATTTATTGGAGACTTCTATATATAAATATCTTTACATTCAGTGATTAAAGCGTTTCTTCAGTAAATGGTAATATATTGTCATGTACAGAATAAATTATGGTCACAACTAACTTGTGATTGTAAAGTTCGACATATAGAGCTGGCTGTGATCTTGACGGTGTGTCTGACGGCTGCAGGCCTCCGAACTTTTGAAGAGGAGATGCGTGTTCAGTAGTGGAAGATATCTTCAGTCCTGATGCGGCACACCTAACAAAATCATTAGATCTACACCAGAAAGGATTCTGCAGTCTTTGCCTTATTGTCTGCACTAAATCTACGACAAAACAGAAATGTGCATTTAGATAATAAAGTGCATTTTCACACGTCTGTTTCTGTTAGCCCACCCACCCAAGCAACATCCTTCAGTATTCATAACCCATGTCAAAAGTGCTTTTTTTTTTGGGAGTAGGTTCCACTGTTCCTCTAAAGATCCAGGAAATGTTTCACTGGCTTTACGGTCGCTCTTCCTCTCAAGCAGCACAAAACCAGCCAGCAAGGAAAAGACCTTCAAAATAAAGTCCATTATTTTTTCCTTGTTCCTCTTTTTCAGTAAAGATGCCACCTTTTACTTTACTGTAAACAATTCTCATTTGCAGCTCAGCAGCTGCAAGTTCCAAGTGTCTCTGAGCGTCAGGAAATAACAGTGAAGAAAATGGGTCTCTATCCTTGAATGCAGTGTAAAGGACATTTACTTAAAAATTCTTTTTTACACCGTGAAAACTATACATCAATAAAAAATATGGCCCTACCATGATACACGCTCTAAAAAGTTCAGCTCGATGGTCAGCAGTAAAAATAAAATGTCACGCGGTTCCTGGCCCAACTCCTTTCACATGACTTGGCTATTTTTTTAAGTCCATCAACCAGTGGGAATTGTAGTATTTTCATTTGTTGGCACATACTAGTGGCAACATGGATCTAGCAGCACTGAAGATGGGGTCAGATGCCGTCCTGGCACGTCCAATGGAGCGTGGTGATTGTCTTATGCATGGCAGGAGGAAAGAACAACGTGAAGCTTTTCTTCTCACTACAGAAAAAAAAAGAGAAGAGTTAGAATAAAAAGGCTTTAGTGGATTTCTTTGAGTGTGACAGAATCCTAGCTCACCAAGTACACATCGAGGACAGAACCATCATCATGATCGACATCCACCGTGCTCTGCTCTGAAGTGAGGCAGATGGCGCTGTCCTCCAAGGTGAATGTGGAGCTGGATGCAGCATCATCTCTGAAACAGAACAGAACCTGAATGTCAGACACCTTCAGGGGTTTAAAGTCTGAGCCTGAAGTCACTCAATGAAAAACATGGAGGAAAACATGGCTGCCGAGAATGAAACCTGTCAAGGAGGCCCCTAAGAGGCCATCATACTCGCAAAAATGGCTCACAATAGTTTTCTCAAGGCGATAATATTTGATGACTTACTCAAAACCAAACGTTCAGAGACTGTAGGTTTAAAATAGACTTCAGGAAAAATGGGGTAAAACAAGGCCAAAGAAGGCGGTCAACTGTATTTTTCCATATTAAAATGACAACCGTTTACATTACATTTGTATTTATCCTCTATTTGTATGCATTTGTCTGCATAATAAGGAATGCTACATTTGCTTAAAAAAGATACTGTACAGAAATTTAAAAATATATTTACTTGCATTTTGCCTTCAAATAACAGCTTTCTGCTGATTAAAAAAAAAAAAGTGGATTATTTTGATGAAAAAGGTTTACATTTGTGATAAAAATGAAAAATTTGACAGAATTCTGTAAAAAAAATAGCTTTACTTTTAAGAAAAACATATTTTACTATTTAATATGCAGCAAGTAGCAGCAAATTTTCTTGAATCAAGATGTAAAAAGTGTCTACAAAAATAATAATCAAAATTGTTGGTTTTTATACGATTTTGTAAAGAACAGTTTCAGTTCAATTTGTTTTCCTCTTTTTTAATAGTTAGTTACACTCATTTTAAAATGCACAACTCTTGGTTAGTTTAGTGCTGCACGGCGGCATTTTTAAGCAAAACGTTTTATAGTCTTAAATATTTTTGCTTCGGTTTTCAATGTGAAGCAAATTGAAAAAAAAAATGTGAAAAATGTCAACATAAAAAGAAGCAAATCAAACCCTAAATAATTTATTGCTACCTTAGCAGCTTATGTCTTTGCTGACCAAATGTTTTTACTACCGGACAGTCAGTTGAAATTTTGAAAAGTGTTTTTTTCCAAGCATCTAACTACAGTGGAGCTTTCTAATAATATGGAGAAATGCCTTTTGAAATGTTCCCTCACTGAGGAAACAGCAAGTCATCACTCTGAAGGGCGTCTGAAAACGGATGCTGAAGAAATCGTCATTTTATTTCTCTTCAGTCTTCATAGAACGCCTTTAGGGATCCACACGGCTCAGACTCAGTTGTTGGAAATGACATTAAAGCAGCCAAAGCAACTCACTGAAGTAAAACCAAACCGTGGTTTGAAGCTCGACTGCTACTAAGATATTTCAACATTGCTCCCATTTTCCACAGCGTATCTGTGTGAGCTTTTAAAATCTAAACTACAAACACAGAGACACTTAAAGCTGCTGAGAAAAAACTTTCTTTGTGTCTTTCCTGTCAGGACATCAACTTTGTGTTTTAAAGTACCTTACCAAGTTAGCATAAATACATTTAGAAACTATATTCTTAACTATATTCTTTTATATGTATACTTTGTTATTTTAGTGTGCCCCAGGATTTTTTTGAGCTGTGGCTCAATCAGGTAAAAGCCACTAGAGGGCAGCAGCACAACAGGTTTTCTTGAAGTGGCATCTCAGGTAAGTCCAGGTTTGAGGAGTTTCTCTTTTATGGGCCTGTGAGGGATCACTTTGTTCAGCTGTTAAAAATTCCTGGTATAGAGGTGTAAAGTTAAAAGAGATTAACAGATTAGAATCAAAACAGATAAACAAGACCTTTATGCCTGATCTGTAAACACCTGGCAGCCCGGCGAGCCAAGCAGCTGGCAGGCAGGGATTACTGTTGACGTATACACACAGCAGCACTTTCCTTCCTCTGTCGCAGCTTTTACGCCACTAAGTCAAACTGTGCTAAAACTGCTATTAAAATATTTATGACAATATTTGCAAGGACAATGTCAGGGTATCAGCAGGTGACAGACACAAGGCGCTACACTCAACACAGTCTGAGGGAAAATTCTGAGCACGACGCTGCGGACAGGAGGAGAGGTGAAAGATGAAAAACTATGAAGGGTAAAAGACAAAGAAGCTTAAGGAAGAAAGAATCTAAACTGTCTGCTCCCGGAGGGAAAAGGAGGGTTGAAGCTGTAATAAAACCTGTTAATGTAAAACTAGCTGTTGTAATTTTTACCTGATGATAGATTATCAGGTAACTCATGACATATAAAGGTCAACAACTACTAATCAATGTTGAAACATTCAATGAGCTCCTCTAAAATATATATTTTCTTGCTATAAAACACATTTTTCTGTTGACCATATTGTCTGTTTAAAAAACTGTCTGCATTCTGTTGATGAGCTGTTGTGTTTGTGTAAGATGCATGTTGCCAAGCTAGCTGAGTGATCTGCTCCGTGACGCATGTCAACAATAAAACCGCGCAAAGCCAGATCACAAGTCAACCCGTAAAGCTGTGTGCGTTAGCCACACCCTCTGTATCTTTCATCAAGGTGGCAAACATGTCAGGATAATCTGAGACTGAAAGCAAACGGAATACTCCACCTCTCCTCCGTTTGGTTATCCACGTTCACAAAGATGGTGGAGGTGGAGATGGTTCCCATGGAGGAGCCATCGTAGAAGGACGGGTTGGCGGGGACAAGATCGGGACGCAGATATGAACCAAATATAGCTAAAAAAGAAAAAAATAGTTCAGTTGTGTGATGCCAATTTCCTAAATTTAATATTACGTAACATTTAGAAAAGGCCTCTTATAATTGGAGGCAAAACGTGGCCAACTAAAAACACAATTATCAAACTTAGGAGTTAAACGAAACAATTAGAGTCAAAGGAGGCAGAATTTCCCCCAGTTCAGCACTTCCAAACCTTACAACAGAATAATAAAATAAAAACAATAAAACAGAGTCAAACCCCTATCCTTAACTATCTTAAAATAATACTCATAGTGTTCAATGAAACAAAGAGGCGATCCTCTGTAACAGCTGAGATTCTGAAACACATTTTTTCCAGGTCATCAATACAGTGGCATACGAATGCAGTGGAATTCAGATGATGAGAAATAGAAACTCTCAGATATTATAGAATAGGACAAGTAAACGGAATTCTGTAATACCTCAAAAATTATGACCCATAAGTAACTCTTCATAGGGTTTGTTTTGCATTATTAATAGTTGTTACAACAGCTCAATTTTTTTTGACAAAAGTGCTTTTTTAAAATGCCCTTTTGATCCAAACTGTAAACAGGGATTCCTATAATAATAATAATAATAATAATAACAATAAATAATAATAATAATAAAGAAATGTATTTAGTTTGCATCATTACTGCTTTAAAAGGGGCTTTATAAAAGTTTATTATGATCTTTGCACTGTTGCACCACATGACCCTGCCCCCTTTAGGAAGAAAAAGAAAACCAGAGAATTTTTTTAAAAAATTACACGTTTTAGTCAAGCAGGTGCTACTACAACAATAATCCATGAAAACTGAAACCTTTACATTCACTGTGAGCCTTTTGTTTTGAAAAATGTAAACGAAACAAAAGAAGTTCCTATTCTTAAATCCTTAGTCAATCTTTAGTGTGCCACTGCAGATAAATCATCAAACGAGGACTTTGACACTAGTTAGTTCTTTCATTTCTTCCATGTTTTCTTTTACTGAGTTCAAGGTTCAAACAGGAAGGAGAACATAATTCAACAAATTAAAAGGTTGCAGTAAATGTGCATGTTTCTTTCAAGCAGCCTTCCATTTCTGAGTAAGGCTAATTTTCCTCATGTGCTCGAAGCTTTTATTTAGAAACCACAGAGTGAATCAGAATGTGCAACAATCGGAACGCTTCCGGCTGACGTGTACACCCTCTCCTTCATCAGGTCCTAAAACAAAGGTCAGACATAGTTCATGAACTGATTCATGAACAGAAGTCAGATCGTGGCCAGTTTGGGTCTATGCAGCGTCAACGATCAGCCATCTTCACGGCGAATCAAAAGGCTTGTCGTTTTGTACCTTGTCCGTCCAGACTGGCCAGGCTGCGTGCTCCGCCCAGCCTGTCCCTCCTGTCCTCCTCGTGCTCCCCATCTGTGTGTGATGAAAGGATCTCCTGTGAAGAGGACTTCAGAGCAGAAATGGAGGTGCGGGTCCTCTTTGAAGGAGAATATCGAATTGCTACAAAGAGGAAATGAAAGCATACAAGTCAGGGAATGGACGAAATCGGGCAGAGGAGAGGGGGAAAAATAGAATAAAAAAAAGACTGACGGTTTGAGGGCTCACATAAAATGAAACTTGATCAGATCTAAATGAGCAGATATTAAAGTGTTGGGAAGCACATGTGTCCTCAAAGCCAGCTTTATTCCGCCTCGTGATTTGAGCATGAAATGAAACCCCCTGTCATCTCCCTCTGGCAGAGAGGTGTGTGTGTGTGTGGGGGGGGTTCAGCACATGGCTAAATCCTGAAATCAGTGCCTCAGCCATGTTTTTGTTTCCACGGGGGGTCCTACAAGCTTACATAACATGGTTACTATATTTGATGTTGATGGGATCTCCAAAGCCTTTTCCTGGCTTCCCCAACCGCCGCCACACAGGAGCGACTGTTTCACGTGTTCTTAGCAATGGATCCGTCTGCTGCTGATAAATCAGTGCTGAGAAAGGGGTTTATGGGCTGTTTTAAAGTTTTGTAGAGCTTGTTTAATAAATTGATTAATTAACTCATATACATGGACAGAAGATAATTAATAATATTTTGATTACAGCTTGAATTTGATCATCATTCGATCATTTTTAGCCAAAATTAAAATAAAAAACTGTTTTCTAGGATATAGTTTCTGCAGAGTGGCAGTAGTGCATTAGATTTGCTTCTGAATTAGCGAGGCCTTAGCCCGTCCCCACTTCCCATCACCCATCTGTTTACAGTCTCTCCTGCTAGTTTGCAGCCTCTCAAACCCCTAATCTAACATTACTGGAGTAACAAAAAGATTGGAGCTATCCGGTCGTACAGTTCTGAGCCAGATACCAGCTTAGATGAAGATAAAAAAGTTGTACGGGGATCTATTTTTTTTTTACAAGTTGATGCATCCGAATGGAGCGGAGCAGGGAGCTTGTGGCCTGCATTGGAGAATCAACATCCCAGCTACAGGCTCTTTTTAAACTGCACTTTTTTCTTCTGCTGCTCCTGATTCACAAAGAAATACTCAGAAATGTTTTTTTTTCTTTATATATCTCCTCCATCATCAGAAAAGAGCCACAAGAACATGTTAAAAACAGAGTTTTCATCAAAATGGGTCTTTAAAGTAAACCTGCTGCAAACCTTCATGTGATTAGACCCAACAGATAGGACTCAAGATGTGAAGGTTCCGGCTAACAATAGAGCGTTCCTTCAGTAATCCTGCAGCATTGCGCAAGTACCACGTAACCCACAGCTTTCCACTCCCCCCCCCCCCGACTTACATTGCGTCTTCCTGAAGACTTGTGTGCTCATGAACTTGAGGAAGCGGCTGGCGTAAAACCCTGGCCGATGAACCGAGACTGAGTCCTGCAGATGTGCGAGAGCAAAAAGCCGGCCTTAAGCTCGGCAGCTCGCAGACAAATAAAAGGCTCCTTCAGAGAGGCAAGCGTGTCAAATTTAGGAAGACTATCTACTTACGCCGTCGTAGACCAGGGCTTTCCACGAATGTTCCAGCTTTTTGATGAACCTGGGAGAGGATAGGACCAGATGAGAGCTTGCCACAGCTGCTATCCTCTCTAATAACGCCCACTTTCAGCTTGAGAAAGCAAAGGCGCACGCTATTTCACCTTGATGAACATCAGTCCAAGGGTCTTTTTTTTTTTTTTTTTTAAAGAAGCAAACAGAAATGGTTTTAGGCTTCAAGCCTGGCATAGCTGGACATGATGTTCACTAATCTACACAGGCCTAAAAAGTGCCTGATCCAGAAGGTTGCTTGTCTTAAACCAGGCTTTTGTGCACTCTAGAAGAAAAAAATCAATGAGTAAATAAAGGAGGCCCATAGGCCACTGTGGCAATTTAAAACAAATGTGGAAAAAGAAGAAAGTCTCCAGTCCTTTTGGGATTGCTTCTATCAGCTCCTTCCATCAGTGCATGATGATAATTCACCATAAGAGGTCTTCCTGATGGGCAAGCATCAATCAGAGCTGTAATTCTGCCATTCCGGGACATTACTGCCTGTTTGAGAGGACCGTTTCTGTCCTGGGTGTAGAGGATGCAGCAGAATTCAGAGGGTTTGTTAAAGATTTGTACCTGTAGGACTGTAGAATGTCTATAATTCCCAGGAAGATGAACAACTTCTCATCTTTGTGTGTTCTGGCTGGGATGCCACCCATCCTAAAACAGAGGAAAACCATCGCAGCAGTCAGCAGCAATGCTTCAAATAAAGTCTCCCCCCCCCCCCCCCCCCAGTCCTGCCTCTCTTTTACAAGTGTTTGTAAAAGAGGCCCGTACAGTAAGAGCGTTCACGCGTGTGGCTGTAAATACGGAGAACAGTGACTCTGTTTGTATTTGTGTAGCTATGGTTATGTGAGAGCTTGATTGTGCCGGAGAGCCCCGGGGTGAAGAATGAGCGCTGGGACTTCTGTGAGAGGAAAAGTGGTGAATAAGAGCCAGACGGGGACAGAGTGACCAAATATGTGGTCAGTTTGTGTCAGGTGAACCCCCCCCACCCCCACCCCCAACCCAGCCTGGCCCAGCCCTCCACCGCCCCCAACAGGCTGAGCTAACTCACGTGTCATCAGTGGTGAGAGCCTCAGCTGCCCTGCCGTCTCCTTGGATGGACTCCATGGCGGTAGAGTAAAGCACCCTCTGACCCACAGGTCTCCTGCCGTCGCCCCCCGCCTGGCCCGAATCGCCTCCGTCCCTGTGGCTCTGATCCAAGACGTGCACCCCCAGCAGCAGACTGTAATCCATTATTTTAAAGCTTTCCAGCACCTATTGATACACATAAGAGAGGCAGTTTGAGAGCTTAACATGAATATGTTGCTAATCAGATCAACTTCAAAAAGGTGCTTTACCTTCAGATGCATTACAGTTAATATGCCAGCATTACTAATCACTCTAGGCACCAGAAAAAAAAAAGGTTTGCAGAGGTAAATCTCTGTTTAAACCAGTTTTGAATTGAACAAACAGGGTTTTTCTCCACAGTGAGCCAAGTGTTACACATTGACCTGTCTGAGGGGCCTTTTGCCCACTTTCCCAGAGCCTCTGTGACGTAGTGTCTCCTGCTCCTCAAGTCAAGCAGCCTCACGGCGAGACAGGGGCTGAGAAAAGAGCTCAGCGGATCAGGGTCACTACTGTGAAGCCAGGTTTTTGTCAAGAGGCTGGAGGGGGCTGTTGTAAAACTTTATTGATTTTTTTTTTTCCTTTTACAATGAACATCTGAGAGTAAAAAGTGGGAGAAAATATTCTCTCTGCATGACGCGACTCCTCATGGAAAAGAATCATTGAAAACATATATTTGCCAAATAATTCAAATGCCAGGCAAATTATATAAACTGGTTTAAAAAATAAAAATAAAAATAATAATAATAATAAAATAGTGGCCACTCACAGCAAGCTGACAAAAAAACAATCCTTTGCCTTCATGCTGAATAAAATTGGCTCCAAAGAAACATCAGAAACTTGCTGAAAAGTAGGAGAACGCCACGAGGTTCTCCCTCTGCTCGACGCATAGAGCTTCTGTATGCAGCGCTAATAAACTGTCGGGCTCATCACAGTGAATTCATTGTCCCAGCACTGCAGCACACAGAATGACGTTAAATAGTTTGTGAAAAAAATTAACAATAACGTAGAAGACAACTACAGCAACCTTGATGGATATAAAAGAAGCATAATGTCTCCTGCAATTTGAGTTTCAGGACTGCTCGAATAAAAATCAGATTTTTTTTTGTAAACATTTTTATTACATTTTACATCCTAAAAATGTAAATTTGTGATAAGAAAAGTGCACACAAGAGGTGATATAGATTGAAATCTGTGGGAACTGAAAGGAATAATCCAGGATAAAAACATTCAAACCCCACACACTAAATATATCTAAAATGATCAATTATTAAACAGTTTGTGTACAAGTATACTATAAAGAAAATCTATTATCTAGTCTCGGACACTGAGACCTGCAGTGCATGAGCAATAGATTCCTGTAGTATAAAATGGAAACGCTAATGTGATGAGGAAACGGGTTTATGAAATAATGATCTGACTCTGGATTCAGGTCAAACTGTTTCTGTTGTTTAGCGCCGCAAATGAATGAAAACCCCATGAAGGACCTGATGGAATAAAGTGAAAGTAAAGAAGCTTTCACATTTACAGGCGGAAACAAACACAAAGCAGAATTAATGAGCGACTCAAACAAAACACTGAGGCTTTGTATTTTCCATATCAACAATTTACATGTTCTTGCTTCGACTCCCACAGTCTAGTCAAACAGCAACCATTTTGAAAAAGCGCCACGCACACGCCGGACTGCCTCCAGAAAGCCATACATGTGTGTCCGCTCTCCAGCAAACAATTACACCAACACAAAAGGCACACTGGTACACATTTCAGTGAAATTTGTGTAATCTTGTGCATCCTGATCCTGACAGTCAGATGCTCTGTCTCTCCCCGACTCAACCTGCTCTCTCCCCCCCCACAGGTGTCCCTCATGTCAAACACAGTTCAGTTTTCTCACAGTGAATGGTCCTTACTGCTCTAACTGAGCTTTCTCACATAGCAGAATCCACCCTGAAGGCTCCACACAAATTAATCTGTGTTGAGGCGATGACATACCATGGGAGCATGTCGTAGAAAAAACACAACTTCACGGTGACACAGCTACTCTGTGAGCCATCTCTGCTGTAACTACCGTCAGCTACCAGTATCGATTCTGAGAGGACACTGATGGTGTGTTTGCCATGAAATCCTAGCGGAAATGTTCCTGCTTAAGTTTTCATTAATTATTCAATAGTATGAATGGCTCCACATTCCATACATTAGGATACAGGAAACTTGGGCGATGTCCAAATCCCCACCCCTAACCCCTAACTACTAAAAAACTATACACTGCAGCACTATGTAGTGCCCTGGATTTTAAAAGCAATTCCGACACCATGCTTTTTAAAATGGCGGATATGACATCATCGATTTCGATTTTTATTGAAAAATGTAGTTTAAATACATTTTTTTGGCAAAAATTGTTCCAATGCAATGCATCGTGGTCTAAATTCGTCGATCTAGTGAGCATCGATGCACACTAGTTTTTCGCAGAGACTTCTGGGAGATTTCAAGGGGCACACAATTTTGGAATTGTAGATTTGGAAAGCACTACAACATGGCGAACGCACTATATAGTGCACTATATAGGGGTTAGGGTGGGAATTTGGATATTGTCTTGGGCTTTCATTCGGTACAGGCGTTACCAAGATGTTGATTTCTGTTTTCCTGCTAAATAAAAACTAAAAATCTATTTACGTGTCATATTGTTCTTTTTTCCTTTTACTACTAATGAAACAAATGTAAAACTAATATAATGTGTAATATTTTAGGATTAACCATATTGCAGGGTATCAAGTTAGATATTTTTTAATCATCAATTAAATTGCCTTCACTCTACTGAGTGCAGAAAGAATTATTTTTCTTTATTATCAAATTTGGTACCAGAGGGAATCATATAGTCGATGTTAGTAGAGTGGTAAACGCAACATGCTTGAATCAGATGCCTAGAGCAGAAAACCTAAACCAAATTATTTTGTATTCCTCAAACTTTAATAAAACTGTGCACTGATATTTTGTGTTAATAGCCTTTTATAAATTGGCAGCGTTTTCTATTATACATGAGAGACTTCATTCAGAAATCTTTGTTGAATTCTGGGTTTCGTCAACAAAACTTGTGCAAATTTGGAAGATTTCTCGTTTTTGTAATTAATAAAAAAAAATAATTATGATTTTAACAGGATTTTTCCATTCACAAAATGTTCATTATTCTCTCATAACTTTTGGCTAGTGTGAAAATATTTGGATTTAAAGGTTGTTTTTTTTATAGTAAAACAAAAAGTATGAGTAAAAACTCTATTTAATCACCTGCTCGGCTGCTGCTGCTGCTGTCACTGTAATGCAGTCGGGATGCTCTTCTCACTTACAAATCACACATCACTGGCACTAATACACACTCCATTTACTACAAACCCTGTCTGTTTTACTCTGCAAGTCCAGCATGAATTTTTAATGCCCAATGCTGTTTTGGCTTTTTGTGAGTGTCAGGGGAGCAGAAGAGTAACAGAGACTTAAAAGGAAGCCAGCCGGGCCTGCATGTTCCTTTGTGCCATACAGCAAATGGAGAAATCTGCTTCTTTTCATCAACTTTGACCAAATGAAACCATAATCATCCCTTCACACTCTGCAGATGTGATCCTGATCCTGGACTTTCTAGTTTCTACCACCCTGTTGCTTTGCCTCCACTGATCCTTTCTCTGTTTTTAGGTCCCCTCCTGGGGTGACAGGGTTAGCTGCTTACTCATGAAAATATACAGATTCTGCTTAGAGGGCACTTTGCCTCTCGCACAGGAAGCTCAGACAAAAACAAACTATAGAGACCAGAGGCTCCAACAGATGCTGCATTACAGGCCCCAACATTCTGTATCCATCCAAATGTGTATTATTTTCACACCCAGAAAGTGAAGGGTGCACGTTCAGAGGTTGTTTTTTTTAAAGAAAAAGGAATCCTGTAAATGTGTGTGTTCTTAGGTTAATTATTAAGACAAGGGTGGAGGGTGTCACCGTGACCGCAGCCTGTTTAAGGAAGCATTAAAGAGAAAATGAGGAACACTGGCAAAGTCAACCTGAGGAGATTACACCAAGTTCCTCTAAATATACGGTGATCTCAGTTGAATTCAGCAACAACAGAAGAAAAAGCGTGTGATTGAGATTCCAAACTTTCCAAGAAATGTTTTACTAGAAAAAACAGACAGCCTTAAATTATGAATCAAAAGTATGTTTAAGCCAAAATCTCTTTTTTTAGTCTTCAGAGGCTTTGTTGTATTATTTATGCTCACATGCAGCTCAAAACTCATGTCACATTTTCCGTTTTTCCCCCAAAAAATTTTCGCACTAAAAATCAAAGTACCAGGTAACTAGACTGAAAGTAACGTAATTGTTATCTGAGAGGTTTTCATGCACGGTTGCCTGATCTGGCAGGTTACTCCGGTCCTGCAGGAACCCTGCCAGGAAGCCTTTCATCCCAGTCTCCGGCCCCGTTCCCGTTTACAGCAACATCCTGATCAGGTTCCAGCGGTGACACCAGACTGCTGACAGTACAGTTCAACAAATGCTCTTGCAAAACGTCCGCTTATGGCTTTGCTGTCACTCCACAACTAACATAGAAACTACAACACCCTAAATTACCAGAAGTCATCATGGAGTGATGAAGTAATGTTACATAGCTTAAGGTTTCCTTTGTTGTCATTTTATAAAAATGACTGCTCCAAGATCTTTTCTAAATATTCACGGCTCACTGGATACACCCCACCTCCGTCTGAAAAACAGAATGATCTAGTTCTACATTGAAATTAGAAGCATTTCCCATTTTTTTTCTAATTAGCTGCTATTAGCAAAATTCAGGGTGATATATATATATATATATATATATATATATATATATATATATATATATATATATAAAAAACAAAAACGCCCCTCTCACCCTCCGCGGGTGGTTTCTCCTCCAAGCTCGGGTCCTCTACCAGAGGCCTGGGAGCTTGAGGGTCCTACGCAGTATCTTAGCTGTTCCTAGCACAGCGCTTTTCTGGACTGAGAGGTCTGAGGTCTTTCCAGGTATCTGTTGTAGCCACTCCTCAAGCTTGGGGGTTACTGCCCCGAGTGCTCCAATTACCACAGGCACCACCTTCACCTTCACTTTCCAGGCTTTCTCCAGTTCTTCTCTGAGTCCCTGGTATTTCTCCAGTTTCTCATGTTCCTTCTTCCTGATGTTCCCATCGCTTGGCACTGCCACATCCACCACAACGGCTTTCCTCTGTTCTTTATCCACCACTACGATGTCTGGTTGGTTCGCCATTACCATCCTATCAGTCTGGATCTGGAAGTCCCACAGGATCTTTGCCCTCTCATTCTCTACCACCTTCGGAGGTGTTTCCCATTTTGACCTTGGGGTTTCCAGTCCATATTCTGCACACATGTTCCTGTATATTATACCAGCCACTTGATTGTGCCGCTCCAAGTGGATGCTGGCTTTACCTGCCAGCATCTTACACCCTGCAGTTATGTGCTGGATTGTTTCAGGCGCCTCTTTGCACAGCCTACACCTTGGGTCTTGTCTGGTGTGGTAGATCTGAGCCTCTATCGCTCTGGTGCTCAGGGCTTGTTCCTGAGCTGCCAGGATGAGCGCTTCAGTGCTGTCCTGTAGGCCAGCCCTTTCTAGCCATTGGTAGGACTTCTTGATATCAGCCACTTCAGTTATGGTCCGGTGGTACATCCCATGGAGGGGTTTGTCCTCCCATGAGGATCTGTCCTCCAGCACTGTATCCTCTGCTCTCCATTGCCTGAGACATTCACTGAGCACACTGTCAGTTGGGGCCTTGAGCTTGATGTATTCATTCATCTTGGATGTTTCATCCTGGATAGTGGCTTCTACGCTCACTAGTCCTCGGCCTCCTTCCTTGCGGCTAGCATACAGTCTCAGAGTGCTGGATTTGGGATGGAACCCTCCATGCATGGTGAGGAGCTTCCGTGTTTTAACATCCATGGTCTGTATCTCTTCCTTTGGCCATCTTATTATTCCTGCAGGGTATCTGATAACTGGCAGTGCATAGCTGTTTATTGCCCGGGTCTTGTTCTTGCCATTGAGCTGGCTTTTCAGGACTTGCCTTACTCGTTGAAGGTACTTAGCTGTTGCAGCTTTCCTTGTTGCCTGCTCCAGGTTGCCATTTGCCTGGGGAATTCCAAGGTACTTGTAACTGTCCTCAATGTCTGCTATTGTTCCTTCTGGGAGTGAGACCCCCCCTGTGTGGACTACCTTGCCTCTCTTTGTCACCATCCGGCTGCATTTCTCGAGCCCGAATGACATCCCAATGTCATTACTGTAGATCCTGGTGGTGTGGATCAGGGAGTCAATGTCACGCTCGTTCTTAGCATATAGCTTGATGTCATCCATGTAGAGGAGGTGACTGATGTTGGCCCCATTTCTGAGTCGGTATCCATAGCCAGTCTTGTTGATTATTTGGCTGAGGGGGTTCAGACCTATGCAGAACAGCATATATAGCAAATATATATATATATATATATATATATATATATATATATATATATATATATATATATATATATATATGGTGTTATATATAGTGTTTAAAAGAGTACTAGGGTTAGGGTTCCTCTAGGGCAGTGCTTCTCAATTATTTTTTGCTAGACCCGCCCAAGGAAAAAGACAATGCTTCACACACATACCCCCGCAACGCCCCCACCCCACCCCAAACAGACTCGCCGCGGAGACAATATATTAGGTTAGAAACTGCAGAAACTGCAGCTGACCTTCAGGCCTGTCCTTTCCAGAGCAAACCTCCACCTCTCTAGATGTTCCTCCACACACTCTCTGATCTTACTACAGATCACAATGTCATCCAAAAGTATCGTGGTCCTGAATTACTTCATCTGTCCGTCTGCCCATCACCTCAGAGAACAGGAAGGAGCTCAAAGCTGATCTTTGGTGCAGTCCCACTTTCATGTCACCCTCTTCTGTCACACCTACAGCACATCTCATCACTGTCTTGTAGCTCTAATCCAAGAACTGAACAACTCCAACGTTCTTCTCTGCTACTCCAGACGTCCTCATACATAGCACAGCTCCTTTCTCTGGATCCTGCAATAGACTTTCTCTAGATCTACAAAGACACAATGGAGCTTCATCTGACCTCCTGTGTTCTTTACCAGAAGCATCCTCAAAGCAAACATCGGTGGTCCTCTTGAAACCAAGAAAAGCAACTATGAAAACATTCTGTTTCTCACAAAAGCTCACTTATGACATCAGCTTAGCTTTCACTACCCTTTCCCATAACTTTATTGTGTGATTCATCAGCTTTATTCCTCTGTAGTTTCCATATACTACATGTCTCCTTTGTTCTTAAAAACAGAAACCAGAAGACTTCTCCATTCCTCAAACGTCCTCTCACTCTCCAAGATCTTGTTAAACAGCCCAGTCAGAAATCCAAATCCACCTCTCCCTCCTCTGACTGTCCAACCTGTCGGACGAGTCCTCATACACCCTTTGTTCTGCCTTTGGCACCTCCACCTTGTGCTGCATCTCCCTACACTCCTGTCTGCTGTTTTCTCAGTGTCCCTCTTTTTTTTAGCAAAACTTTTCTTCTCACCACCAAGTCTCCTTATCTGTGTTTCTCATTCCACCAACCAGTCCACCACCTTCTGTTCTTCTGCATTCCTGTCCTAAACACCAATCTTACCCATCATTTCCTCGCCACCTCCGTTTCCACAACCGACGTGACCCGCCCTCTGCAACATAAACTTTCACTAAAAAGTTTATGCAAATGCGCGTATGGGCGTACAAACCTCTCAAGTTCATGCACCGCCACACAGGTTTTTGTGCTCTACCTACAAAAAGTGCATCTATTGAATTCACATTCAAAGTAAAACCAGTTAAAACTTTGACCAATCAGGAACTCTGATTTGGTAGTGACATACGGAAGGGCGTCCCTTTTCATTTATGGAGTGCCAGCTGTTTAAAAATGGATCATGAAGAGAAAATTCACAACAGCGGTTTTTGCCCGGCCAGAATTAGATGACACCAAGCCTTTCATGTATCGGAATAGAGCTGTGAAAGAAAAAGTCTGGATCAGGATTCACAAGATTTACACTACTTTGACATTTGCACTAAGCCTCTTCCAAATCTAGGGACATGCGCTAATATCGGGTAGCAACAGTCCATTGTGAACCACACAGTAAAAGTGTGTGCTTTTAGCACGTTCTTGAACGCTCTGTGAATGTAGCATCAACACTGGCCCAATCACCACTATCTCCTCTCTAGAAATATCCTGGATCTCCTCGTCCATCTCCCTCCAGAATGTATCACTCTCTGGCTCATATCCTACCTCGGGGGGGGGCAGAATCTCTGAGAACACTCAACATCACACCTCCAGCTTCAGAATCATCCACCTATCTGAGAACTCCTCCTTCAGGATCACTACTGCTCTGCTCCTCTTTCCATCCATAAATCAGCTTGAACCTACTCCAAATCTATAAGCCCTGCTCCCTTTCCATCTGATCTCCTAAACACAGGATATCCATCGTTCTTCTTTCCATCATGTCGGCCAACTCTCAAGTTCTCCCTGTCAGTCTCTACGTTTAAAGTTCCTACTCTTAGTAATTTCCTCCTATCTTTCCTTCTCATTCTCTGCTTACAAACATGCTTTCCTCTTCTTCCTCTTCCACTGACAGTAGTTCAATTTCTTAGTTACAGTTGAATATATGTTAACTGTTGTCAATCCCTGCCAGAACTGATCCGGTATGAAAGTTCTGTTTGCAAGATCTCTAGGGTCCTTTGTCCTGTTTTTAGCCAAGATCCTACTGTTTCTCTTGTTTTGCTTCCTTTTGAGCTAAACCAAACCTCTTATTTTGCTACGCATACATGTTGTATTAATTTTAATAAAAGTGGATGAAATGTGAGCCTTACTTATGAAAATTACCTTCAAACCAAGGTTTGAGTCTCTCATGATGCAAACCCTTTATACCATTCATCTTTTAGCCTAGCAAACCTGGGGCAAAATAAGAGGTTCACCCAAAATTTATACTCCCCCCCACCTCTTCCCTGGCAAGCACACTGGAATCTTTGTTCCACAACATTCAATACTTTCTGAAAGTCTGAAAAACTAGGCTCAGCGGGTACATCAACATATAAGAAAGCTGTCTACCAGCTTCCATAAGTGCTAGTAGGAGTGAGGGGTAATGTTTAAAAAGCCCAGTCCCCTCCTCAAAGATTGTGCTCTAGAAAAACCACCTACCCGACAATCTCTCTGTAAGGTCTTCATTAGGTTGTTGTACGTCTCTGCGTCGAAATAAAGCCCGTTGTGCATGTCCTGAAAGTCCAGATCTTTGTAGGTGGGGCAGGCTTTCTCCCTCTCCTTCCTGGAAGCCCGTCTCTTGTAGGTTGACCCCTTCAGATCATATTTGTAGTGCATTTTAACCGAGCGTGGCAGCACGTTGTTCATCACGACCAGCCGAATGTTTATGCCACCAGACTGGATGCAGTACAAGCCGTAAAATTTGGGCAGCAGCGTGCGTGGATTCTGGTTTAAATTCTGTGGGTTTGAGACAGCACAGGGTTAGATTAAAAACCCCTCCTTTAAAAACTCAGCATCAAATTAATAAAACTGAAGATCATTCGGAATATCAAAGTTAACATTTTTGAGTTAAAAACTCCATGCTTTTGTTTAGAAAGATTATTTTGCTGCTCCATTTTTTAAAGAACATTTGAAAATGGAATATTGGTATATCAACTAAAACAAATATTGCAAAAACAATGTTTGATTCTATCTCAGGTCTTAAATCAACTTCCTGATAAGGTTGGGGATATGTGTTGAGCCCTGTGGGAGAATCTTTGATCACAATTCAAACCATATAAACAATCTTACACTATTTTAAATCTGCAGCATCAATTCTTGCTAATTTAAAACCAGATAATGCAACATTGCTCATGCAGCATGGGGAGACAGGATGACATTTTTTACCATGTAGTATCCCGGCAGCAGTCTCTGCAGAAACTTGGCCTCTTTATGCTGGACAGTTTTAATGATGAACTCATCGTCGCTGGTCAGGTAGAAGAGAGAGCCGCTGGCGCCCGGGTTGACCAGTTCAATCAAAGGCTCATTTACGAGAGAGTACTGTGGATGAAAAAGTACTAACAAATCAGCCTAATTTTTGACAAGCAGCACAGTCTGTTTTCCAAATTCTGTAAAACAAAGGCGGCTTAAACACAGCAATAAAGTAAAAGACACAGCAATAATCTAATATATAACAACTTCAGCACAAAGCGTATCTTCTGTTTTTTAAATGCTAAAACAGTGATGGATCTTTTCTGTTCTATGAATATTACAGTAAACCCAAAAGCAAAATATTTTTTTCCCAACCAGATTTTATGAGGAGCCTTCATGCACCTCCATGGGAAAACGTGAACATGTGAAATAATGAGATGTTTTCAGGCTCTTTTATGAAGAAGGAGAATCTTTCCATCTTATGACTAACTCTTCTAAGAACAAAACTAGTCGTCAGACTGATAACAGGCAGAGTAATCTGGCCTAATGATATGGGATTTATGAATCACGAACATCAATTTTCTAAGAACAAAGCGTGGCTCCATTTAACCAAACGTCTAGTGTCCTCTAACATTAATAAGAAGTTTTTTTCGTCAGTCATCATAATCTGCTTCACATCAGTTTGAAAACTTTACTGCTTTGCCCCAAAAACAGACAGCTAAGATTCAAAGAAACCCAAACTCATCAACTGGGGCAATTACATAACAAGAGCAGCACACAGCAGATAGAAAGCCTTCAGCCAAACATGGCATCGCGATGTGATGGACAGCCTGTGAGAGCAGCAGACTGTTTAGGAGTGTTGGGCATTAATTGGTGCGTTACAGGAGCATCATGTTCAGAGGAGAAGCACCAAAGGCATCTGCTCTCCCTCTCCAGAGGCCGTCTGCACAGACAGAGCTGCAGCCTGCTGCATTTATATGTGCAACCATTCTCTTCTTTATTTGGGATTTTCTGAGTGGCCTCTAAATGAATTAATTGTCACCTAAGGCCCATCAGCACATATAGCAAACGCTCTCTTGTGCCCAATTCATTTCTCTCACTGCTGCCTGTAAATTACATTAGTTTGTTCTGTTGTTTATTGTTCAAAATGACTTCAGAATGCCGGTTTTACAAAAGGCTAGGAGGCACATGGGAAATAGGAAACTGGCGTCATAACAGGATAAAGTCATAGCGACATCACACAAAATCTAATTTTGTACCAAGAACAAAGAACACATGAATGGTCAAACACGTCTAAACCCTCTTTTTTTTTAAGCTAATTGAGGCAACAATTACATACGAGTGGAATAATGAACAAAGTCTGAGCTTCATTTGTGAAATTGCATGATGGTGCAAACACAGTAACTTTGTGGTAAGCGCAAAAAAATCCTTACTAAAACTTGAATCAGTTTGCAAGAGAAAAACTAAATAATAGATACAAACTCCTTCATTTTTCTTGAAAACATTCTACATCCAAACAGTTTTAAAGGTTAGTTTGAGCCTTGAAACCGACTGAACCGGCACATTTTGAAAGTAGTTCATTTCACTGATGACAGTGGTGTGAAAACATGCTAAACCTTTTTGCTGCTTTCTTTTTTAAGGCATGGGATCCAGTTGCCTATTATTTGTGAAACTGCCTCTGGTGGAATAAGCATTGTTTGCGACGTGCAACATTTCAACTCAAAGGAAAACTGTAAGTTCAGGGGAAGAAAAGGATCTGCTAGTGATCCTCAGGCTCTGCTGGTAAAGCTCAGTCTCGCACATTTTGCCAGTCTGGTCAGTGAGCAAATGCGACTTCTGAATTTCAGCTGGAATGTGGTCAGTTTGGGTGTAATTTCCAACTCAAACCAATGAGGCAAATGGAATGTAGGCTCCTACAAGGTTACTGACAATGCAGCTCACTGACAAACCCCTAAGACACAGACTTAAGCGGCATGACAACAGCCCAGAGAAGCTGCACTGTGAAAGTCCTGACCCTATTCGCAGAAATGCTTCCAAAATATCTTTAATTGAACGCTTTACGTAATAAATGAGCCAGATTTTAATCTCAAAGCTTGTAAATGTCCTAAATGTCTAGAAATCCTTTACATTTAAGTTTTATTGATTGCTTTTTTTAAAAAAGGTCATACTGGAAACTTTACGCTGTTCCTTTTAGCCTTTGAATCATTTTAAAGAGGGAATGTATGCAAAGAGGCAAAACATATTTAGATTTAAACTCAGATAGGCGAAAAGACACAGATTTAAGAGACAGATAGGGTTTTGACAAGATGTTACCCCAAACTTTATCCTGAGTCCCAACCACATGTTAAAAACAAACCAGCTCAACAGAAAAAAAAGCCTTAATTAGACTAGAAAGATTTTGGCCTTACCAGATAGTCATCTGGTTTGATACCAAACAGATCTCTGAAGTAGCGGAAGGCCAGCGGGGCGTATGTCTTGAAGCGAAAGTCTGGGTAATGATGAGCCGGGGTCAAGTTGCTTCCCTCGCTGGGATGAATCACAAACCACCACGGAAACCAAAATTATTTAGAAAAGAAAACAGAAAAAAACAACAACATTGGAATCAATAATTTATAATAAATTCAAAGAGACAAAAAACTCAGATACAGTTGATTACATTTGTGCATGAACAGATCTCTGAAAAGTCAACTGCATTTTTATGACACAGGTGGTGTAGAGTTTGTTTGCCTGGAGACTTAAAATGACTCTGATTACTGCAGTGGAACAATATTTAACACATGAAACTTAACTCGCTGAGGGAAAGAAGAAAAGCATTAAAGAAGAACAATAACAGATATTTTTGACTCTTTTAGATTGTGAGAAGCTCTTACACAAGTTTTAACAATGGCTGACCCTGTTTTGTGAGAAACCCAGCTTCTATGTCAGGGACAAAAAAAAACCATGGCAAGGGCACATCGATAAGGCCAGCTAAAGTCTTTTATTACGGTAACCTAAAAATAAAAGTCAGACTTTTTGGTGCCAAATGTAAAAGTAGGCTAACTAAGATTTTGTTTCTTGGCCACCTGTAAATCTGGTTACTTGGTTGATGCTTATGTGTTTTTTCCTGAAAAAAGAGATAAAGGCAGACGAACAACATGCATGTCTTGCAGCGAAACACAATACTTGTGATCACTCTTTAATAAAATTTGACTGCCTTGTATAGCATGCGAGGGCAACAACAATTTTCTGTCATGGAAAACGTTTAGCGGCGCATCGCCCATGGAAACGTTTCATTCACTCAAGGAGCCATCTGCGTGCACGTCTGCCTGCTGAAAGACGCGTGCTGGTGGTTATAGATGCATGGACCGATGAACAGAAAGCCAAGTGTGTGGGAGTCAAAATGATCTGTGGCATGTCCGGCCATCCAGAACCACATTGACAGGGCAGACGCTGGTTACAAAAAAAAAAAAAACCTTGAAAATGTCAAAAGAAGTGGAAAAGAAGAAGATACGTCTTAAAAATAAGAGAAAATGGGAATCATGAGATGATAAGCGGAAAAAGCAGGGTTTGTATGTTTGAACATAACAAAAACGGAATGCTTCAAGAAAACCAAAAGGGAATAACTGTTAGATAGCCGAAAAAATATCAGGACTTATAACTCATTTAATGTCTGCTGTGTCTATTTTTTAACCAAAACCAAAACCCAAACCAGCTAAAAAATAAAAGTCAAAGTAAAGAAGCTGTGAAAAGCCAACCTTGGAATCAATCACATTTACACTCATCTTAGGATTGTCATTAGAAGGAAATGTAACAAACATTATTTAACTTATTTTTCTATTTATTTCTTTTGATTTCTGAGCCACACAAGCTGAGACATGTGCCAACACTCATCCCAGTTGGGCTGTTACAATGAACAATAGTAAACTTTGGTCGTCTCAGAGAACTGGGACATTGAAAGGTCGGTGTGCGTGCCAAGAACTGGGTTTGCATAAACCATGCTGAGTTTGCATATCTCAGAGCTGCAAGTGAAAAGGTAAACCACACAAATATTTCCTCGTTGGATTGATACCATCTTCCTAAGGCTGCAAAGTTGAGGAAAAAGTGAGAGTCTGTAAGTAATGTTTCTGTACGCAGATAATGAAATTATTAATATCATTAACTACAGCATAGGGCTGAACAGTGGAGTAGTGGTTAGCACTCCACTCCCTCTCACCCTCACAGTGAGAAGGCCCTGGTTCAAATCCCAGCTGGGTCCTTTCTGTGTGGAGTTTGCATGTTTCATAGGTTAACCGGTGATTCTAATTTGTCTCAAGGTGAGGAATTTGAGTGAGTGTGTGGGGCCCTGCATCCCATCCAGGGTGTACCCCACCTTTCCCCAACAGCTGGGACAGGCACCAACAGCCACATGACCCCTAAAGGGATTAAGCAGGCTAAGGAGATGGATGGATAAACTCCTACTACTAGGGAACCTGACTGTTGATATGAGATATTTGTAAAACGCTGAGGTGTTTTAAAAAACACAATCCTATTAAAAACTATTAAATTAAAATTAAAATTAAAAAATTAAAAACTAAAAATCATACTTTAGCTAAAAGAGACAAAGTCTTATCGGTTTGGAGAAAGAAAAGGATGTAAAAGAAGTTACACATAGTACTTAGAAAATGAAACGGATACCTGCTATCACACATCTCAGAGTAAAATGTATTTTTTTTCTTCACATTTCACGGGACCCCTAAGGGGGCAGTGAGCAGCAGTCAGAAATTTTTCAAAAACCAATTGGTAATTTAATTTGCCAATTAAGCACTTAATGGAGGACGATTGCTCAGCTCCATCATCTTTCTCCAGCTCCTCCATTTGGACTGATGGCAGGACGGAAAATTACCCTAACCCTAAATAATGTTGGCTCCTCTTGAAGTAGAGGAATAAAGAAATAGATCATATGTGATGGAAAACTAGTCACAACATGAAAGTTAAATATATTCCAGAAAATTTTGGAAAAGGGTCCAAAAATAGCATCTCAAGTGTACTATTTGACTATTAAATAATGTAAAAAATGTACTTAAAAACAGTGTTCCATATTGGTTATTAATAAAAACAGAGCACAGTGTCAGCCTTAAAAAAACTGTAGGGACAAACAAAATCAGACTGTAAGGAATACTGGGGAATCAGTGATCTGAATTCATGGCCTATGGCAGGATCCAACTGTTTAACATTTCCCTCCATGCCTCAAGACTTACAGTGGAAATTCTCAGTTTGGAGAGAAATGATGATAAACCCATTTTGCAGTATTGACACCAATATTTTTGGAAGGGACAACCAGAGGGCACATGTCCCTCTAAATATGCTTAACAGTGATTTTCCACTGACCTGGGCAGGAAGACGCTCTCCACCACATAGAAGTCTTGCATAAGCACATCTCTGTCTGGCTTGGAGGTGAGGTTGCCCACTGTATAGCCAATGCCCAGCTGAATGGCTCCTTTAAGGGCAGATGACGTGGTCTTGATGGGAAGACAAGAAACATTAAATTAGCTGGCCTGCAGGATACTGTCACAGTTATCCCAGTAAGACATACATTGTTTGATAAAAACATTACAGGCTGCAAAATAAGACGCAAAGAAGGCCTCCTAAAAATAAGCCAAAAAGTATTAAAACTTGAATATTTTTCTTTAAATAGTAAAAAATAATTCTGCTAATAAGGTAAGATAAAGAGTCTACAAAGAATTCTTATTTCAAGAAAAATATTCTAGTCATTAAGATAGGGTTTCTTAAAGTAAGATGATTTTGCTATCGAAAAACATTCTTAAAAGGCTCATTTCTATTGCAAGACAAAAAGACAGCGGTTTTAATTTTTACTTTCTCAAGATTCAGACTGCAGTGCAGCTACTTGTATCGTGTTCAGCTTGATACAGCTGAGTTAAAACTTTAGCTGTCTAAATGGATTAAACAGCAAATCACATTGAAAGTAGAATTATTTTATGCCTAAGAATCAGGACGGTACACACAGATTACTGCTAGATTTCTATTTTATTTTATTTTATGAGGATCTGCCAAAAAGCACATCGAGTATTTTTCATGATAAAAAGAGTTTATAATACACATCCTTATGGCTTCATTTTTGTAAACACTGCCCTTTACAGCTAATTATTGCTTTTTTTTTTTTTTTTTTTTTCAAACAGCACTCAACTGATTTCTGGCAGCTGCCTTTAACGCGGGTCAGGACATTATGTGCAGCAGCAGTAGGACATTTTAAGCACTCCAGTGAATTCCTTTTGGTGTTGTTGCCTCTAAATAGCAGCATTGACCAAAAATGTTATGTGAACAGGCTCCTGTTCATTATAACAGGGAGGGATGTAACATTAAAACGGAGAACAGAGAAACTTTTGTTGTGAAGTTTCACCTTTTTGTAGGTCTTTTCTTTGCCAGTACTCCGGGTTCGCCCCGCCACATTTTCACTCGTGGTTGACATCTAAATACGCACACAGAGAAATGGAATAATGAATTGGGTTGTTTAGATGCATCTGTGAGCAGGATTATGGGTGCATATTTGGTCCCACCCAATAAAATTGAGTTTTCAGTCAGATTATGAGCACAGACTTACCTTGCTTCAAAGCTGAACCGTGCTTGATGAACAGCAATCAGGGCGACAGCTCCTTGTAATCAGAATGAGCACTCATGGGGGGACTCTGTAGGAGAATAGACACTTAGAGTCACTATTATGCAAAAAAAGAAAAGGGACTCTGCACTACAGTAAGAAATGATGCTTCAAACTTAAGCTGTGACAAGTTCAAAGTGGAATACATCCACCAGCAATAAGAACTTAATTAACCGTGAAAGACGGGCATGGCGTCCGTCTCAGCGTAACATTTCTGCTTTGACTCACAAGATGCTTGTTTCTATAAGCTTCTTGACATTGTTTTCTAACTGTCTTCTTTTGCAGCAGCAACATCCTCCCTAATGGGTCTGCACCTCATCAAAGACAGCTGCAGAAGGAGGATAAAAGGGCTCAAAGCTTCTGACTGCAGCACCACCAAGACCTGAATGGACTACAGCACTGCAGCGTGCCTGCTCTCTACTGCACCATTTTCTGCCACTATGTTGTTTTGGTCTCACGTCATTCCTAAAAACATTGCCAGAATGACATAAGTCAGAGTGTCTGTGGTTCAATGTATGTCCTTTCGAAGTGAAGGTGAACAAAAACACAGATGGGGAAGTTGGAGTCCAGCACTCTGACGAGCTCTGGCAGGCCTGCAGTCACTGTGCCACCTGCATATAAATTCACCTGCTGGTCCCCGAACCCTGAGTGCATGACATGATTCTGCTTCATCAGCATCTGACCTGCTGTGTCCTCCAGTCAGCTGTTCTCTGACCAGCAGTCATATCTCCAACTGAGCAAAACGTAATGTGTTAAGAAATTACAGAGAGGTGTCAAAATAAACACGCCTGTAAAAAGTACTGCAGAGAAGATAGAATTCAGTATAAAATATGTTTCTTTTTCATTTCATGGAATGCACTGATGTACATCTAAACTATGCAGCCAACCCTACAAGCTATTATCTCCAGACAGATCATATCTGAGCTCCAGTTCATATCCTGCATTTCCCTGAGGAATATATTCACATATAAGCCCACATACAACTTTTTGTTTTTTTACTGCCATCCACATAAATTACAGCCCTGTATAAGACAGCTAGCTATTGATCAGAATGCACATCAGTAGAGTGGGTGTTAATCCACCTGAAGCATTCCTCGTATGACTGCATGTGAGCTCTGAGGCTGAGGAATTTTAACAAGCAGGCCTGTCTGGCTCTGAGCTCACGCCTGGCCTGAGTGTCGCTGTCAAAATGAAGCACCAGTATTTCTCTCCGCCTCTCACCTGACCCAACACACCCTGGGAGCACTCCAACAGACCGTTTCCAGAACAATCCACGAGAGGCCCGATGCTGCGGTGAACAACAGCGGCTGCCTTGTTCACCTCTCAACTCAAACAAGGCAGACGGACACAAGAATGGGACATGGAACGACTGTACCTCGCCGGTGCCACACACACACTCCTTAAGCAAATGCCACACATTTTTCAAGAAATGCCTGGAAACAATAGAGTCCTGTCACACCAAGCAACCGCAAGTTTATTTATACTATTATGACTTTTGTGCCCATAGTTACTGTAATGTACTGTAATGTACTGTCTGAATCCTAACTCAGTTAGATAAAAGTGGCTTTTGCCTAAGAAATGTATGTATAATTGTATCAGAAAGCTACACGATGTTAGTTAACTGAAAAGATTACTCCTTATCATTTCATGCCAATCAGACACAAAAATGGCTAATGGATGAGTCGAGGTTCTAAATAAAATCTAATTCAGCGTGGAGCCATGTTAATTACTAGGTAACATTCCACCGACAGGAAAATGGAAACACAGAAACTTCACACAAACACACTTGAGAACAAATCAAACACTGGTTCCCATACCACGACCCCTCCATGGTTTCAGTCTTATTGCCAAGGAAACAGGTCAGGTCCTGGGGAAAAACTCTTGAGGTTAGACGTTCTGGCAAAGAAAATGTTTTTCTAGGATGCCGACCGAATTCATCAAAAAAACTGGCAATCCTCCTCCAGCCGTCTAATAAAGATATCTGGTAGAGCAGGCTTTTCTGTTACCAAGCTGAGGTTTACCATACACAGGTCTTCCATTTGCTCTGCTTTGTCTCAGTCTCCAGATACTATTGGATTAATGCAGCAGACAACATACATAATGAAGAATCAATAACAAAGCAGCGATGGAGAGCACTCAGGACAAAACGGCTGGGCTGACATGACCCCAACAGTCTCCCACTGAGACATTAGATAAGGACGGCGATCTGGGATTTAAACTGACACAATCAAGAAGATGCATGTGTGGACGGCTTAGCCAGCCAGAAGGAAACCTGCTTCATCATCTTAACTGTTCTCATCCCTATATAGTCAACTCTGGGGGTATATTAAACATTACTCTATAATCTTTACTCTATTTTGGGTAAAATCTCTGCTGAGACTAAAAACGATCTCAATTTTACCAGAATGATTCCCAGCAACATAATTTGCATTAAAATGAAATCTGTTGATGGAATAAACAAAACATCACCTCCTAATGATAGAATCCATGTTATGTGGCACATTATGTTAAGCCTATTTAGGTAAAAGACTTCTTTGAAAAGCATAATGACTTGTTTTGGATCAAGACTTTGGGAGATTTGCTCCCCCCTGGCAAAGCCAATCTCCCGCTAATGATCATTATCTACCACATAAAAGTCACAGTAGTTTGTGAATAGAATATTTTTAGAGTGTTTGAACTTGAGCCACAGACATCCAGCACGGTGAGAGTTGGAGCAGAAGCCAGCAGCAGCACGCTTAAGACAAACCCCCGTCTCGATCATGAACAGATTTCTGACAGCACAGACTCTCTGACATGGCTGAGGAGCAACATGATGTCTTGGCTTTGGGGTGTTCCTCAGTTTATCCTCCACACCTGCAGCAGTGTTTGTTTTTTTCTTTATCATCTGACAGATCAGCCAATAAAAAAATCTGTGAAAAATTTACCAGGAGCTGCAGAAACCACACTGAACGGTGAGAAGAGATGATGTATTTATGAATTTGATTTAACGTTGTTGATAGGGTGAATTTACTCCCAAAAAACATGGCCAGGTGAAAAAACACTTTTCTCAGAGAATGTTTAGGATTTTTAGCTCAAACATCTGGAGCTGTGAAAACACTGACACAAGTTTATCTCATGGGAAATCTGAGAACAAATAGACCAAAGAATGAAATAAACTAATGAACAAGCCCAGATAGCAGATATGGTTAAAAATTAGACATTAATGTATATTTAAGCAGCACTTTTGCAGATGTATAAATACTACAGAAAATATAATTTTACCATAAAATATATTATGATAGAAAAAATATAGACCTTTCAATGCAAACTTACTAGTGGTCTAAATACATTTTGTTATGTAACATTAAATGTTAGACCTTTGCACTCTGTGAAATAATAAAATACAAAAGGTTTACATCTGTGGGCTAACTTTGACCTTTTAAATTCGACAGGCAGAAAGATGCAGGGGGGCAATGGAGACCATGGAAAAAGAAACAGAATGAATATTAAAAAATTTTTTTAAAAAACGTGTTAATTACTTTATTTTTATTCTCAATTTAAAGACTTTACTCATAAAATCTGTAAATAGTCTTCCTCTCATGAACCAAACCTTTGACCACATGTCTTTTTGATTCCCAGCTGAGAGCTGTGCTCTTTCAAGCCTTTCACTTGAAGATAGCCGGTGCTTCTGTGTCTGCCTTTTGCAACCTCACTGTGACAGAATTAGCTGTAAATACTCAGCTCCAGCTTTCTTTCATGCCTAATCAAATCAGTCACACAACAGGACAAAATGTCAAGTTCGATTGAATGCAAAGTCACAACTGTTGAGCTGGAAAAAAGCTGCTATAAGTACAACAACAACAACAACAATTTTAAAATGCATTAGAGTTAAAAGACTTTTTTGTAAAATGATAAAAAAAAAGGGCCTCTATTTTTGTTTTTTTGTTTAATTTTTTTTTTATTTAAACCACTAGTTTTATCAAAAACATGATCAGTTTTTCTTTTCATTAAACTTGACATGTCAGAGTCTTGCAAAGCAAAAGCACTTCCCACATGCTTAGGAAGTGTTCATATTTTCAGTCATTTTGCACAACTCCCATTCATTTTTTTTTTAGATATTTAACATCACAAAAATGTGACTTCAGTGACTGGTTACCACTTGACTTTACAGAACTAATTAATTTGAGAAAATAATAATGCCTGAACGTGTGTTTTTGCAACCAATATTCTGCTACTTGGAAGCCTAAATTGTGTTGATCCTCATCCAACAACCGCTGACCCCATCAGTAGACGCCTTGCAGCAGCAGGAAGGAGCCTAACCCCGTTCTGCTCCTTTTAGTCAGACTGTGAGGCTCTGCCGAGGATGAGTGTAGACTCAATGCAGGCTTTGAGGAATGATGAAAATTCCAACTTAAAGGCGAACAAGATCAGAATAAGCATGTTAAAAACCGCATTAATAGCGTTTACTTGCAAAAAAAACAGAAAGGAGTTTCAGAGGGCACATTTGTAATTCAGAGTGCAACTGGATTTGAGTTCCACTCTGCAGGGGAGACGGCGAAGCCGAGGTCACCCTCTGTGTCCACAGAGTCACATGACTCAGCTGAGCGAATGGAGGGGGTGAGCAAAACATAGCGACCAGTATATGGAAAGTAAACAGGGATAATGTCTCACTAAGACACAGAAGCAGGCCGAAGCCCTGAGTGATACTGTGCAGCATGACACTCAGACAAGGGCTTATTATAGCAGGGTTTTTATATGCAGACTCTAGACATCTAAGCTAGCCTCAGAATGCAATGGATGGTGGGGGGGAAAAAAAAAACACGGCACAATGGTGGAAAAGACAAAAGAGGGTTTATCGTCAATTTACTCTGCATTAAACCAGACACTGAAGCTCCAAGAAGTGCATTTTGTTCATTTATAGAAGTGGGGAAGCTAAATATTGTTGAGCATTGCTTCAAATGAAATGGTTGCATAGTTCTTGGAAGAAAAACAGAAAGAGGAACACTTTCATCTTCTTCTTCAAGTTCTTCATTCTTTAAGTGACTGTTTTCTCTAGCTGGTTAGTGTTCACTGAGCCAGTTCTCTCCTTTCTTTCTGCCTCCTCGCATTCCCTCACATTCAAGTTTGCTTCTGCAAACTTTCTTCATATTAGGGGATTCAACAGGGCCAAAACAAAAACAGACAACACAACCTCCGAATAATCTGAATTCCTGAGAGAGTGCCAACCTGTCACTCCGCCAGCAGATTTCAACCAACCAATCGTTATGCAGCACAGAACAATTAGAGGCCAATCACTGCCGTGAACCCCCTTCAAGCATTTTCCTTTGCCCTTTCAAAGCTGGTGCCAGCGGGCTCCGCAGCCAGGGAGGGGAGGCAGATCGCTTAGGAGGTCATTAAGATGGCATTGATATTACTGGGAATGTTTGCATCCGTGCTACGCTACAACACAGACGGTCGGGACAAACTGAAGTACTTCCCTCAAAGGGATCATTTGGCAGACGATGTATCTTGTAAATGAACACAAAAATGTTTGTGCTTTGTATGCCTGGGAAATCTGACAATACAATATGTGTCAAGTAGCAGAAATGATTGTGGCAGAGCATATTTTTGATTGTAGACTGCTGTCGTCAGCTGTTATCTCCGAGTGTTGACATGTTCTCCTCAGAACAAACGAAGACTAATGAAATCTAAATTCCTCAGTAGGGCAGCAAAATTTAAATTTGTACCAAAAATAGTTCAAAGTCAGACGTGGAGACATTTGGTGCATGGGGAATGGGGAAGTCTTACCGAATAGTTTATATCACAATTTTGCTAACAGATTGACTGACAACAAAACTATTAAGTTCATCTGTCAAATCCGGTTGGTATTATTATTCGGCTTGTACAAATAAAAACATCTGAAGAATATTTTCTTCTATCTTTTTGAAGGGCAAACCGTCAAACTAAAACACAATGTGCAAACTCCTCACATTTACCTTCTCCAAACCAGATCTATCAACACCAGATCCTTAAAATGGTACCATGATATGAAATTATCCAAGTTTAAAAACCACAATAAGAATATATTATTCTATTTTGACCTTTATTTATGGCTAACTAAATTCAAGTGGCCCTTCCTCATTTATCACGATTGTTTTAGGATGGCTCAAGGAAGTAAAAATCTCCATCCTTGTTCAAGAAAGCTGTTTGGACTTATCCAGTGGTCAAAGAAAAGGTGCTTTACGTCTGAATATCTAAGATTGATTGTTCATCTGTGGAGAATAAAATGTGTGTTTGCAATCATCTGGCAACATTGAGCGCTTTATATGTTTGATAAGTAAACACACATTGCTCCCCTTTCAGTGAGTTGTAACTGCTGTGTGTGTAACATGAATAATAAGATTGCAAGAGCAGCAGACACTATCTAAGCATCAACACTTCAAAAACAGATTGTTCCTGTAACTAAGTGTCCGTATTAGGGTGATATTCGCTTTCTTCTCAACAAATGGATATTCTCTGAACAATGAACGGATGCTTTATCCACTTTGTTTTGCTTTTAGAGCTACAACTATTTTCATTTTTATTAGCATTTATTGTTTTTATCTTTTTTTCTTCAAATGTTCACTGGCTTTAAAAATAGCATGGTATTTGGTAAAGATAAGACACTTTTTTTTAGACATTTAAACTGTACAGTGCTTCTTTTTTTGCTAAACATTCCCATATTATCCGAATCTAGCATTGTCCATACCTGAACAGTATTACGTACTTCCAAATCAATAAAGTGTTCGACTATTTAGAAGTAACGTTTCTCATGTGTATCAGCCGGTTGGATGGCTCAGTAGACTCCGTGTGGGACTGGCGCATGGGAAGTCCATGAGTTTGCTTCCCGGGAGGCATGATGAGCTGAATCCAGTGTGGGTCCTTAGGCAAAACCTTTCACGCTTGGTCTGGGTCTCCCTGTGTCGGTCCCCAGCCCGGGTACAAAATACAGGGTTGTGTCAGGAAGGAAATTTGGAGTAAAAACCTCTGCCAAAACAAATGTGCATATTGGTGCAAGCTGATGTGGCGACCCTTGAAGGGACGTGCCGAAAAGGGAACAACCACGTTCATCATGTTCATCAGACAGTCATTAAAACTCTGATAATTTACTTTCTTAAAACCCAAATGGAAACCTTGTCTACCAGCATATTTAGAAAATGTTGAATGGCACGAATGATTAAAAGGAAATGAGGAATGGCCGTCTCAAAATTGTCAAATAAAGCTCGCAATATTAAGAAGACTTTCTCATTTTCCAACAGAATTAGTTTTAAAAGATGCAACTTATTCTAAAACCTCAATAAAATAAGAAAAAAAGATACTTTATAGCCATCCTCATGACAGAATAACTCATTTCCTACAGTCCCATTATGTACTTTTAATTATTTCTTTGTCATGTTTTTTTTTTTTATAATTTTCTGTCCAGAAAAAAAATGGAATTAATACCTTCAAAATAAGTACACGCGGCTGGTATTTTAGCAGTAGTCTGCATGTAAAATGTCTTTGCTTAATTTTTTTTTTTCATTTATCTTTTAGACGAGTCTCAGAGGAAGGATGTGTCACATGTTATGAGTGAAAAATTCTCAAAGTTCAAATAATAAAAGAAGAGTTATTGAGAGTACTGACTCCTGACTGAAAGCCGGTGTCAAAGCAGCATTTGGTATGTGCTGATGT
This sequence comes from Oryzias curvinotus, assembly GCA_023969325.1. Classification (NCBI taxonomy): domain Eukaryota; kingdom Metazoa; phylum Chordata; class Actinopteri; order Beloniformes; family Adrianichthyidae; genus Oryzias; species Oryzias curvinotus. The sequence goes on from CM043714.1 coordinate 20,461,111, forward strand.
AAGTGCTGCCTGGCCAGTGAATGAGAACAATAAAACAGATAACGCAGTGAGAGAGACTGGGCAGCACAAACTGTGCTTAGATGGTAGTACCAGCACACTATGACTACACAAAAGCCAAGAAGTGAGGGGCCTCAAAATGGCCAGAGGATGGTGGTCTAGTTTTATGACAGGTTGATGTCAGGGGCCTCCTTTTTCATCAGCACCCTGATTCACCCATGCAAAACAAATGGTAGTCATTTCACTTTTGTTTAAGACATAAATAAATGGCGAGTAGGCCTGCACAATATACCGCAAATTCATCGTTATCGCAATATCAAGCAGTGCAATATCCATATCGCAAAAGTCAGCAAAAATCGCAATAAATGGTTACCTTAAATGTGCTAAAACAATCTTATGGCAGCTTGAAGTATTTAACAAATCAAATAGGTCCATTTATGCATTTGATCAATTGGATGGACCCTTTCACGTTGTTGACCAATCAAATAGAGGCATTATGTTAGATGTTTGCCTCCTACGTCAACGAGGGTCATTTGGAGTATAATTTTTAAATTGTTGCAGTGAAATGGTAATGATGTTTTTGGTGGTTTACTATTTGTGTATATACCACAAATCATATCGTTATTGCAACATTGATCACTCATATCGCAAGTTTTGCCCATATCGTGCAGCCCTATTGGCGAGAATGTGGGATTCTTTCGTATTAATGTCTCCTGTGCATCACCTTTATACATTCTGTGAGATGCCTGTGTCTCTTCCCATCAAGACGAAACTTTGATAAAAGTAGCTTTAAAGGCCCACTCTGGTGAAAATTGGGTTTTTGACGTATTCTTGTGGCATTTTTCTCATGACAGAGGACACAGATAAATAAATTTCATCTTAAAATTGTATTTCTGAGTGATTCTTTGTTCAAATCATTGGGAATCAGAAACAGATGAAAAAGGGCCGTTGGAAAAAGCTCGTAGGTGTGACGAAGAAGCTACAACAGCTCGCAACAAGCTCCCTGCTTCGCCCCCCTTCTGATGCATCCACTTGCAGACAAAGAGATCCATGCGCATCTTTGTTTTCCTCATCTGAGCTGGCATCTGGCTCAAAACTGTACGGCTGGATAGCTCCGATAGTGCTCGGCATTTTTGCTGCACAGGTAATGTTACGTTGGGGTTGTGAGGGGCTGTAAGCTAATGGGAGAGTATGTAAACAAAGGGAGGATGGGGAGTGGGGGCAGGCTTACTCCACGCCAACAGTCTCACCCAGTCAGCCTCATTTTTAAAGAACTTCTGCTGCTCTGCAGAAACTATGTCTTAGAAAATAACACAGGTTTTTGAGTTTGGCTAAAACTGCATAATCATAATTAAAAGACCACTGGGAACACTTTTACGATAGTTTAAAAGATTATTGAAGTGGGACTTCAAGTCAAAATTTGATATGAACATGAATAATTTTGGATTGACTGCATTTTCATCAGAGACACAATTTCACACTTAACTGCTGAAAGCTAAAACAAACTGTTATCCAGACATGTTCATTTAGCATCACAAACCTGTGTGTTCATTAAATCCATAATCATCAGAGCACTGCCTGTTTACCCGTCGTCTTTAGAAAATTAGGAGAAGGAAAATTGAAAACAAAAGTTCCTTCTTTATTTGCTGGGATGTTTACCACTTTATCATGATTGGCAATCTTTGGCCAATGATTAATCAACGCATTGACGCACAATGAAATGAAAAGTGGTAGCCATGGTAAAAGAGTAAAAAGAAAAAGATGGAAGCAGCATGAGCGCATCTCTCATATGACCTTGAACAAGACGGTTCATTTGAACTGGTCTGATATAAACTAATAAATCCTGTGGATCCAGCAGAAGCTGAAGTAGACATTAAAGTATGTTTTAATTAAAAACGTGTACGTTTGAATTCAGAAGAGGATTGCTGAATATTTTCTAAAATGCAATGCTGCTTTTGTGTTATGTCGCTCTTCATCCAGGATCCAAACTCAGTAGCTATGGTGAGTGTGGATATCACTCTAGGCAAACACAAACATTACAAAGTCCCATAGTTTACTGTCACAACACAGTGAAGCACATTTTTATCAGCATATGATAAATATAACCCCACCCTCCTGTGCAAAGAAAACCTCTCAGTTGATATTTAAAAAAAAAAAAAAAGCTCCTAACTTACTGTCTTAACCAGACCCACACGCTTGCTAATTTTGAACAACACAAGGAGTTCTCTTTGCCCAAACATCACAAGACTACAATGGAAGCTGTGCAGTCGCCAATTATTGTGATTCTTCTTTGAAGGAAGCTCATACACAAGTATTAACGTACAACATTACTGGAAAATGTAAACAAACTAAAATTGCTGCTGGAATAGCAATGCAATCCTGTAAGAAATTGCAACAAACCACAGTGCTCCTTAAAAAAAAAAAAGGAGGGGGGGGATTGGGTGGCACCTCTGCTGCAACTGTTACAGGGGACATTACATAATAGACAGATGCATTTTGCACTAAAAGCGACTTATCAGTGTAAAGGCAGCAGGCGGCAGAGGATGGAAGCTCAGGTGTTACTCTAGAGGGGTAAGAAGGGAATTTGCATAAATGGTTTTTCCTTTCAAACATCCCGTCGATCAGGTGTACCCACCTGGACCAACTACCTCCAGAGGGTAAACAAACTCGAACAGTCAAGATTTGCATGATCATTTGTTTTTAGCAATATTTGATAACAAACATTATCTAGTTTACTAAAACTAGAGAAGGTCTGTAATGCTTAAAAAAAAAAAACACTAAAAAGGTGAGGATGCACACTCACTGCATTTGGTTTCAGGACCTTACTGACTAAGGGTGTTTTCAGACTGGGAAAACCGTTTGGTCCGGACCCAGTCCGCTTAATTTGGTCCAGATCGAGTCCTGAACCTTACGTTTGGTCTGTATTCAAACTCAAGGGGACTTTCCGGTTCAGACCGAAGCTTGTGAACAAAACCATGTGACTAAAGTTCTCTTCAGTCATTGGTCAGGAATTACGAGGACGGGGTAAAGCAACTAGAGGCAGAAATTATGGAAGTCTTGCACTTTTCGTTCATTCAAACTTTATATTTCACTCACAGGTTTTGAATGCCTGTATCAACATCAGATACAACACTTTTTACTCACTTGTTTGGTCCGGTGGTGGCATACTGTAGGGCGGTTACTGACAAGAAGACAGCTAAGAAGGTACACTGACAAGAGTTATGATATATAGCTTGTCGGGAAAACAGTGAGAAGCAATGTGCATCACATCAAAAGTAGTTTTGATGAGCCTTTGATCGTCTGATCACGTTTCAGTGAGTTGTGTCTCATTTTGGTGTTGTGTCATTATTTTAAGGAACAAGGAAGCTTTTAGGATGACGTCACCTGTTGGGGGCGTGCCATGTAACGAACCAGAAAAGCATGTAAGAAGCCTTTTCAGCGCTGTTAAAATAAACATTCTAACAAATGAACAGATGGACTCTTGTTTTTTTTTCTGTTTGATAATACGACAATAATTGCTTAATATTTGTCCGAAGTCATCTGCGGTGGCCAGTTTGGTTCAGTTGCTCCGGACTGTATTCAGACTGAGGAACCTTGGATTGAACCCAAGCTCAGTCCGAATAAAAACTAACCGAGACCTCCTCAAAAGATGGATCCGAGAGCGGTTCCTGGTCGGACCGGGTCTGCTTGGGTGTCTTCAGACTGAAAATGTGTTCTGGATCATCAGGTGAAACGAACACTCGTTCATTTTAAGCAAATAAAATGTGTCCAGTCTGAATACACCCTAAAACAGCTTCACAGCATTACACCATCACCGCCATGTTTCATTATGGAGGTGTGAATTAAGGCACTCCACTGCTAAGAGAAGGATAACGGGGCTGGGCAAGAGGAATGAAAATGGTAACAGACATTTAAACCCTTGTGCTATCATATGGGGTCCAGATGACCCCACCCTTACATTGACGTGTTCTCCCTACCAGGATAGAAGGTGGGTAAAGGTGAGGAGGATTTCATGTAATCCATGGACACCAGTGAAGATCACAAATCATTAAAAAAAAGGTTCAGCACACTGTCTAGTGGGGTCCAAATGACCCCACTCCCAATGTTAAAGTGCCTAGGATAGCACAAGGGTTAATATTGGAACAGGGAGTATTTATTTGTAAAACTCTATCCAGCTCAGTAAACTTTTTGGAGCTTATTCCCCTCAGGTGGCAGCAGCTGCTGGAAATAAAAAGTTCCTGACTTTTTTCTACAGATTATTCAACATTTTGAGACTTTTTCCCTTTTTTTAATCAGCCCATTACACCACTGAAGCATTGCCATGCATTATATTGTGCGCAACAGCATTTAAACAGCATTAGTCACATTATTGCATGCTACTGTTACCACTACATCAAAACTAATTATTTGCCATTTGTTATTAATACCATAAAAATAAAGTTAAGAAAAATCTGGCCCAATCAAAATTATTTAGATCAATTGTACTTAAAAAAAAATCTTGATTTGATTTCTTTTGTGGCTTTTTCAAGCAGCACTTTAAGAAAACATAGGTTCTTGAATATTCAATGCTTTAGAAATACAATTTATTGAAATGAAGTGAATAACAGCATTGGCCAAGTTACCAATGCTTATGTGTTGCCTCAAAAAGGGGTCCCTGTTTTTGTCCAGCTCCATTGCAGTGCTGCATTTGACACCCATCCTTTTAGAACAAAGGCCTGAACACAGCATTGGGATGAAAAGCCTCCTATACATGTACTGTTGTTGTTCTGATGACATTCATCTATTCAACCTGAGGAAACTGACCTATAACTATAATTGCAAGGCTGTTCTGAAACCACTTAGACGTGGATCTATCGTCTTTTAGCTTTAGGAGCCACTGTGATGAATGCTGTGGACGACTTTCATGGTTTGAAAATCTCCAAAGAACCTTTTTTACTACTACTAGATCAGAAGCATCCTTTTCCTAAACTGATGCTAAAAACTAGTCTATGCTTTAAACTTATGATACTATGGATTTTAGAGATTTGATTGATTTAACTGCTATCACTGTTTTGTGTGTGTGCTGTGTGTTATTTTGTCGTGCTGTATACTGTTTCTAATCCTGACATTTTGTCTTATGTTAATTGTACAGCACTTTGTAATCTTGATTTCAAAGAGTGCTATATAAATAAAGTTTATTATTATTATTATACCATTCAACACTGCAATGCTGCTGTCACCGCAGTTGTAGAAGCTCTTTTTTCTTTTTTTTTTTTAATGGTCATTGTAGGTGGTTGCAGTTGTGGGCAGGAGGGATCTCCTTTTAGTGTGAGGTTGCTCTGGGTTTGCCACTTTAGTTTTCATCTTGAGCATCCTTCTTCAAATAATCAGCTCTAGAGGCTCCAGAGCAGAACCCAGAACACAGCCGACCCCTTTAAGAGAGAGTCAGTACCAGCCTGCATGAATTCAGACCTCTTTGTCCTTCTAAAAAAATCACCTGGTCCAAAACTAAAGGTGAGGAAACATTCAAATCAAATCCAACTTTATTTATGAAGCACAAAAATCTCCAGACTCTTCCAGCATTTTATTTAACCTTTTATTTTTTTGGTTAACCTTGATCTCTAGTTTCATTATCATTGATTTTTATGTGTTTTTGTTTTTAACATTCTTCTTAAGTCTTGTTGTGGGATCTTTTTCTCACCCTCTTTCTACCTTTAAGATGACATAATCACACACAAAAACAACATAAAGTTAATTAGGCTCGAATTAACAGCTATTATGAAATTGACCATCATGACATGACTTTCTCTTTAAGTGTATTTTGAATAAAATCATACAAAAATGTACATTTGAAGAAAGAAAGAAAAAACCCTGACAGACAGATGACCGACGTGCCTGAGCTGAAGCTCACCTGCAATTTTCCACCTGTCGCCCCAAAGAAAGCTTCAGGTCATAAACGCTTACAAAGAGTCGGGCACAGTGTGATGATATGCCGAGTGTACCAGACAAAACAGCGTTTGAGGTTCATCCAACTCACAGTGTTCTTCTCGGTGGTCTCTTGACAAATCTGTTCCTCCTGCGTAGCTCTGCTGCAGTCCTCCCGGAACAGCTTTTCCTTCCAGCTGACGCTCCCAAACTGCTGAAAACACTCCGGTTCTGCGCTGGAAAAGCTTAGCCCCGTACTTGTCTGCGCAGCAGGCGGAGCGTGTCCGGTTGGAGTCAGTCTCCTCCGCAGAGTGCAGGCGGCAGCGGCAGCGGCAGCGGCAGCAGCAGCCGGTGTGTCTACTGGATTCCTGCCCTGCCTGTTTTCTACCTCAGTGGCAGAGCACGGGTGACTCGACAGCGCCCTCTGCTGGTCTTAAAAACGTTTCACTTAGTTTAAGTTTTGGATCAGGAGTCTGCAACCCAGTAGGAGCCCCAAAGTCTGACTTCACCCTTTAGAAAAAGTTTGTATTTATGCTTTTGTCACTACATATAAATGAACGGTGTTTTGTTTGGCATTAATAAATAATAAACATACAGAGAAAACAACCATTTTTTTATCAAATGGTTTATAACTTTTGACAAAAGTTCCTTTGACTTCCTTTCAAAATGTACAAATAATGTAGAACCAGGTAGTGTAATGTCAGCAGTGATATGAAAATTATTTTACTACTTTGAAATTTCTGAATCTAACTAACTAAAAATAAATCAGAGCCAATGAAGTGACCCTTATTGTATGTTTTTAACCATGAGGTGCTCTTATATAGAAAAAAATTCCCTTTATAATTCTGGTTGTGCTTACTGATCTCCATTCTATCTTCTGTGGTACACAATATCTGTCAAAATGTTTTAGTTCGGGGTGTGATAAATACTGTCCTTATTTATTGTTTGTTAATAAAAAGTTAAATAAAGTTTGAGTTGATTATCCCCCCACTACTATTTACTTTACATCACACATTTTATTTGTCTTTAACCAGAGGGGGTTCAGGTTGCTGACCAAGTTTTTGGAGTTATACATATTACTGAATGAGATGTTGCTGAAGGAGATTTCATAAAGGCAGTTGAACTGTCTGCATGTTCAAAGTATCTCTAAAGAATAAATAAAATGAAATTGTTGTAACCAACTAGGTTGTTAACACGTTTCCCATTAGGAATATTAGCTAAACTGCCATTCAGCTCACTTAAATCTATAAACATATTTCTCATAACATGTATTGCCTTTTTGCTACACAAACTAACCTCAAATCAATAAGGTTTGTAGAAATTGTTTTTGTCTCAAAGTGTCAGAATCAGATTTTTAGGCTCCTTCTTAGGTGTAGAGCTATAATACATGCAATGAGGTAAGGTTAAATTTAGAGTCAGACATCCACTGATAAAGTTAAGGTGAGGCTGTTTCTAATCAATGGAGAAGACACATGTTTTCATTTGTTGTCAAAAAATGCGGCTATGTTGACGCAAAGCATTATGATGATGCATAAAGATAGTAATGTCAGATAATAAGTTCTTTCAAATTTTTCTGAAAAAGCTAAAATATCCCCCATCCGTTTGGAATCCTTGAACAAGGAATCATTATTACTGCTTTCTTTGTCAATTGTTAACTTGTGCCGTTATGCTTGCTGTAATCAAGACACTTTCAAATTGTTTTACACATTTAGGATCCTATCATTTTAATGTAGTTAATCCTCAGCTATGTCAATCTTTTATATTTATCCACTTTTCTAAATAAATGTTTTTGCTGTTAATTATTTGATTCATGTTTTTTATTTTACATTTTATTTCTGAAGTCTTTGTATTTGAGTTCAAGTCAAGTCTGAAGTCTATAGATGTAATTTCACTTTAAAATTCAAGTTCTAAAACGTATGGTTACATGAATATTTTAATGCTGCAGGCTGTCATTAAACTATATTCTAAACTGTTTGCGTGGACACTTCACTACAGCTCATGTCAGATTCTCAAGTCCATTTCACCATTTTTATATCACCATGACATAAAAAACTTAGATGTCCTTATAATTCTTTTCTTTTTATTTATTTTTTATTAGAAATATTTTAAAATATATTAAATATTACACATTTAACATTTTAGAAGGACTTTTATAGAGACGAGTATAGTGCTCGGTTTCGAATGATAAAAGAATACAACTCAAGGTTTTAAAGGCTGGTATGTCTCAGCTGAAAGCAGAGGGTATGTCGTCACAGAGTGAGTCATCTATCAAGAACCTGTCAGGCTCTGCAGGACCTTTGTTCTTCCTTTCTTCTGCTTTCAGGGTTTTACCTGTATATCCTGTTTTATTTTGTTAGGCTTTTCTTTTCAATTTCGCCTTGCATTTTCTAATTTCAGTTGCTGATCACCGCTCACAGCAGCATTACTCATCACTCCTTCCAGGGCACATTCTAGAGGTTTCTCTTGTGAAATTTTCTTTGTTTGCTTGTCTCCTCCCTGAAAACCTGAATTTATGTTTTCTTTACTTATTTTCCTGTTTTAGATGTTTTTTTTGGTTCCCAACTGTCTCACACTCTCACACTCTTTTTTTGTTTTTTTTTTCTTTACTCTTTCTTCAAACTTGCATTTTTTCCAACACAGTAGGGAAATGACCCAGTCTTGTCTGACAACTTTTTACTACCTCTAATTCCTTTTAAGCCGATTTTCTTCAAGCCAGCAAGGGAGAGGTGTGCCACTCAAACGGAGGATTTTCATTTAGTCCAGAATAAATGTAAGTCAGATGACTTATTAGGCAATGCTAGATAGAACAGTAGCCAGGTTCACTTTAAGCAATAGTTTTTCTAAAATATTAATTTGTCTAACTCCAGATTTCTCACTTCAATCGGATTTTTTGCAAATAAAACAACCTCAAATTGAGAAAAAAATCTGGACAACCACCTGCTGTATCCGTTTGGTTATGAACACACCTCTTAAAAATGCAATAATAATGTATAATATATATGTATATATACATTATATATATATATATATATATATATATATATATATCAATCCCACCAGAAGGAAGCTGGAGTGCCTGGAGAAAACACATGCATGCACAAGGAGAACATGCAAACTCCACACAGAAATGTCCCACAACAATGTCCCACTGAACAGGGGCCCTCTCACTGTGAGACAAGAGCGCTAACGACTGCACCAGCGTGCAGCCTATTAGATGACATTTATTTGATATTTGTTGCTATAAGAAACCCCAGTGAAGTAATTTTGTTCTGTAATTTAACTGATGTTTTAGTATTTAACATCCTCTGATGCAGACAAACTAGTTCATATTAGACAGTTGACATTTTTCATCAGAATTTCAGAAACAGAATTTGAGCCAACAAGAGCTACGGAGCTAAGGAGAGAGAGCGGGGGGGGGGGCAGCTGCCATCCCAGCAAAAAGCTTTGCCCTCACGCTTGCTTCCCCAATTTTGGGTCAATCTTAAGATCATTATTAAAAAATCATCAATACAAGTTTTTTTGAGCACGCAAAAATAACAGAAGTAATATTTCTAAATGAAATGACAATAATAAGTGTTAGAAATACATATTTTTTTATCATTGCATTTGTGGTGGTCTTCCACTCTTGTGTTTTGCCAGACTTCTAAAGTTTTCTGCCCCCCCCCATTCATATAAAATGTGCTAGCCCTGCCCCTAGTCATATTTAACCCTTTGTATGACAAACTTCACATTTTAATGATTTCAAGATCACAATGCCAATTTACTTTTCTTTTTTTTTTTAAAACTTTATTTGTTTTATACAGAAATTGTACAAAATCTCCATCAAATCACAGATACCAGTCGAAATAAAGGTACTTTTGCAAAATCTATTTTTTTAAATTAAACAAAAGAGCTGAAAACAAAACAAAAACAACAACAACAAAAAAGGAGACACACAAAACTGCACCAACCCTCTCTATTAGAGCTTTAGAAAATATAATAGGTTTCAACAATTGTAACTTAACACATGCCCAGATTTCTCAGAAGAGTAGATTGAAATAAGCAAAAAGTAACCATATCCATGAGATATAATCAGACAAAAGCGAGCCCCCAGAACAAGTGATTTAGTCTGGAAGAGAATAGAATTGTATTTGCTGTGTCGTTTGGAATAATGGACGCCACCTTTGTTCAAATTTATCAGAGGAACCATTCAATGTAATTCTTATCTCTTCCAACTTGAGGAAGTACAGAACATCCTTGAGCCACTGCGAAGATGATGGGGAGTGTGGGGATTTCCACTTTAACAGAATTACTCTCCTTGCAAGAAGAGTCATAAAGGCAAGGGAGTCCCTTTGAGATTTTGATAGGGAAAGTAGCCCTGTAAAAATTCCAAATGAGGTACTCAGAGGGTTTGGGCTCACGTTCCTCTCATTAACGCATGATATCACTGAAAAACTTCAGTCCAATAACCCAGGAGCCTGGGTCAAAGCCAGAATCTATGAATAAGGTTTCCTGGACATTAGTGGCATCTATCGCATGCTGGAGAAATATTAGGGAACATTTTAGATAAACTGAATTAGTAAACACGATGGACCTGTTTGCACTGCATAAGACCATGTGTCGCGCATATTAAAGATTTGTGTACTCTCATCAGAATCTGAGACCATACGTTGTCAGAGAGAGTTTCTCCTATGTCATCTTCCCAAAGAGCCTTTACAGTGTCCAGAGTTTTTGACCGGATAGCTGATATCTGAGAAATGGACCCTTTCAAAGAAGAAGAAGGAAGGAGCAAAGAATCTACGGTCGACGTTTCAGATAAATTAGGAAATGAAGGGAAAGTACTACTAACAAAACTGCAGGCTTGTAAATATCTGAAAAAATGTTGTTTTGGGAGAGAGAATCTTTCTGATAGTTGTTGGAAAGAAGCAAAAACATTGTCAATGAACAGATCTTTAAAGGTCCGCATACCAAGATTGGCCCATTTTAAGAAAAGTCATCAACAAGAGATGGGGGAAAGAAAGGATTAGCTGCTAAAGGGGCAATATGCGAGTAGATTTGTAATCCAAAAAAACACTTAAATTGGGTCAGAATCTAAAGAGATATTTTAACTATATAATTCTTAAAATATTCTCTCATTGGGAATTGTATAGGAGAATATAGCAACACATTGAGAGAATCTGGCCTTAATGAGTTCAACTCCACGGTTAACCAGTCTAAGGTGGGGAAAGCTCCGGATTGTAACCAATATTTAAAAATTTTTATGTTAGATGCCCAACAGTAGTACCTAAAATTAGGCAGGGCCATTCCTCCAAGCATACTTCTCTTTTTAAGCTATCACATGTACTTTTGTCTCTGTGTCTCTTTTTTGCCATCTCAACACCAGCTGCATATAGGTTCTCTTTTATGTTTTAAGGCTGATTCAGCTAGATACTTTTTCTGACTTATTCCCTTTTACTTTGCCCCATATGAGTTTTTATTGGAGAAGAAGATATCAAATATTTTTGTACTGTAGTCTGTTAGTTTGCAAATCTGAAAGTATGATTTGGTCTTTATTAATCTGGATTGTGTTATATCATTCCATTCAGATTTTGTTTGTCAGTTACATTCCTCTGCGAGGAACATCTTTGTAGATGGTGTTTTGTAAATGAACTCATCTAAAAATGAATCAAAAGTCTTTCAGATCACACAAAATTTGATAGGTGATAGTCTTGATTTAATAGCACAACTTTTGATACAAAACAAAAGATCTGAATGTCACTTGATTTGCAGCCATACAAATACATTTTAAATAAAAACAAATGTATTTAAAGTAACAAAAAATAAAGCAAAGTTAAAATTCAAGGCAAACCAAAACACTCTCTGCTAAATTAAACGACCAGTAATCATTTTTTGGGAAAAATTTCAAAAGCATCGGTCTCAATCCTCAAGTATCATTTAAAAAATATCAGCATTCAAATGTATGTTTCTGAAATACATCTTTTTTTTGTTTGTTTGATTTAAAAGTGTTTAGAAAAAGGCCTCTATTCAACAGAGGAAATGAATACAAGAAAGTCCTCTGGTATTCTTTGACTTGTCTCTTTTTATGAAGGGGTGGAAAAGGGTTTGATGAGACCGAGATCCATAGCTTTGACGAGGCATGTGCGCGCCGCATCAATGGGATCCTGCCGCTTCGGATTATCCTCTGCCTTTCCAATCACAGTGAGGATTTCCAGCAACTCGCTCTCAATCAGCTTCTTGGCTAGCTCGTTGTTGTCCGAGTCTAGCATGTTGTAAACAATCACCAGTCCACGATGCTGGATCTTTGGGTTGGAGTGAAGACACAACCTCTGCAGGATCTCAAGCCACTGGACAGTCTGTTGAGCAAGATCAATACAATTATTTTGTAAATTTCAACTTTTATTTACCTTTTTTTGTTGTAACAGTTTCAATTTTGGGGAAACAAAACTTTAATAAAGAAAGTGTGACATACCACCAGAGTCATTTTAGTGCACAGCTTCTTCTGAGCAGCAGTGATCATGGCCAGAGCTCCAGCTGCTGCTATCTGAATTTTGTCATCATCTTCTCCACAAAGCAACACCAGCAGCTTCAGCTTATCATTGCCATCTTCCATGTATCGCTCTTGAACCTAAAAAAAACAACAATTTTTTTTGCATAAACTCTTGCTACGCAACACTTCAAATGCACTGCTTCCATTTCCGGTACTATTGTTTTTTCGCCCCACCTCTTTGCACGTCACAAGGTTGCACATGCATTCAGTTGCAGCCAATCTGATCCTCTCGTTCTCCTCAAACATGAGGTTCTCGATCTCCGGTAGAGCTTTTTCCTTCACAATCTTTGACCTGCAAAGGAGATAAAGCCAATTAACTCAGTGTCATCAAATTCCTGTGAGAAGTTGTTGTTAAGAAATTAAATATGACAATAATAACCACCTTAATTTTTCGCTATAGGCAGCCAAGTTGGTGAGACCTCTCAGAGCCTCATAGTTCTGAACGCCCTCCTTGTCCGTGTGAAGGAGGCTGACTAAAGGTCGCACCACCTCATACACCTGTCGGGCCAAAAACAAAAAAATCAATTGATAGGCTAAGCAAGGTTGCAAGTGTGCAAACGAGGGCTTAGAAGTGGTTTTTGTCGCATGAGTTTTGTAACGGTTGGGACATCTACAACGCCTGAACGCCTCACCCTTTCCCCAGGGAAGGCGATCGCTGGGTTAGAGGCAGCTGCTATCTTGGCAAGGGCGTGGCAGGCTTTTCCTTTTCCAGCATCTGTTCCTTCTAGAGCAAGTGGTATCAAAGCCTGAAAACATAATAACAGAACAAGATAAAAGACATGTCAGTAACAAGCAACAGTGAAAGAATACTATGACCAGCAGAAGCAGGTCAGCTTTCTGCTGTCCCTTTATCTTCATGCAAAAGTTATTTTCTAGAGATTTGGTGGTGCAGCGTTGCACAAAACCTCATCTCATCTGAGCGTTTCTTTATGCATTTTTTATGATTCCACAGTATATAGATTTTCTACACTGTCTCACCTTTCCTCCACCTTGGGCAACAATAGTCCCACGGTCTTTTGGATCAGCTGACAATGCCAAGAAAACCCTGAAGACACACGCAGAAAACATACTTAGCAACTGTGCATTCTTGAGAAATACTGCAATTTAATTAGAAATTTGAAAAAAAAAAACAATCTATTAGAAAGACTGAAATCAAGTTTGAATCCATTAAAACGTAACAACCAAAAAGGTTCTTTTAAGAAAATTTTTTGGAGAGTTCATAAATTGCTACAACATATAAAAAACATTCTAAACAAAGTCCAACATGCTTGTTTCCCCACCTTGCCAGCATCTCCTTCGTCTGGTCGGTCAAGATAGAGCTGTCCTGCTTTGACCATGACTGCCAGCGCTGAAATGACCCCAGCCTTCAGCAGCCTTTTCACTCTCTTTTCTATGAAATCCTTCTTGTCCTGAGAGCATCATCAAGCATATAACATGTTTGAGCCCACTACCTCCTACACATTTTCTGTTACACACTACATATGTTTGGTTTTCTCTTCATCTTTTACCTTGGGATGTTGCTCAGGGACATGCTGTTTGGAAAACTTGGCCAGTTGAACCAGCTCGGGGAGGATTTCCTTCTTATCGTAGCTGTTAGTGCAGTTGACTAGAGTGCAGGCAACTGCATAAATAATCGTCTTATCTGTGGACTAAATACAAAAATTAAATACAGAACTGTTATTAATTGCAAGCCAATGCAACTAGACCAATCTAGTCACTTTTGGTAGGTTTAGTTAAAAATACAAATATACTCTTTATTATTTTACTTAAAATGATACAATCAAACAATCTTAATTGTACCTGGTATTAAGTGAGTGCACGCTATAGATAGAAACATGTTAGAATTTGATCATTATTTTAGTTCCTGCTTTGGGTAAAAAATCCTCTGCAGTAATAACTGTCATAATGTCTCCAAAAATCTATTACACAATCTTTTTTTAACAAACCTCTTTAAATACACAAACTTCTTTAAACAAAAAAATATTTTACATACCTTAGCCAGGTCAAACATGGCTTTTAAAGCTGGCTCGTCCTCCACAAAGTCATCTTTCACATCAGCATCATTTGTCAGATAAGCAAGACCTTCAATAGCCCACTTCCTTGTTTTGGCATCAATCTTTGGATTACAAAGCCACCTAAAGATGGAAAAAGAAAAAGGGTAACAGCTTGTTTGCTAAAAATATGAGGAATTTGTGTTACGTAAAATATAATACAGAATTGTTAACATTTTTTTAAGTAAATGTTTTTGCTTTTGTTAAATAAAAATTGTATGACGCACATTCTTTTTAACCATCTGAGCATAAGTACGTACTTTCTGCACTGCTTGGCCAATTTCTCTGTTGAGCCTTCAGCAAACTGCCTCAAGCTGTAGTCGTCACCTCCAGCTGAGCCCAGTTTACAGAGACCCTGTGAAAGATGTGCACATGAGTGTCAAATAACAATCTTTAAAATAGATGGTTCATGAAGTGTTTAGTGGCCAGAATTAACCATCTTTGACCAAAATTGTGTTTGACCTGTGGCTCACTTACCACTAGTGCACGGATTTTAATCTTTTCATTAGTGGTCTTCTTGTAGATGTCCTTGAGCAGGGAAACGCCGTTGGTGATGATGAAACTGGCCCGGCTCATCTTTGTGGAGGAATGGATGAGGGCCTCCACTGCAACCATCTGGTCCACCTCCCGTTCAGAGCCACACAGTGCGACCATCATCTCCATAACGCCTTGATGCCCCACCAGAGCATTTCCAACATCAAAAGGACCCTGCAGCAGCCCTGAGATGGTGTTGACAGCATGGAGTGTCTTGTCCATATTGTTGGGGTCTATTTTGGATCTGTAGGGAACAGGTAGGATTTTCCAGATTTAAAAAAATGCTGTGCACTTACAGAAGATGATACGTGGGGTTCTCCCTTTTATATACATACTTGATATATTGATCACAAATTTCCCTGAAATTATCTCTTTCTGGGTCACATGAGAGGTCATCATATAACTTGTTGAGAAGCACACTTGCAATCAGCTGGGAGTTCTCTGTTAAAGGCAACTGGTCTGGTAACTCAGGAACTTGGCCACAAACCTTGAGGATCTTCTTGAGACCTAAAAAATAAAAGCATGTTTTAGGTTAGTGGGTTCGAGCTTCAGCTTCAGGCTGTAACAAAGCCCTGCTGTAGCCGTCTGGTTTACCATGATCAATGGTGAAGAGCGTCCGTGAGTGGTCTGGGTTTTTTTTGTTACTGCGAGGTACATTCTTAGATAAGAGGTTCAGTGCCTGATCTCTGCCATAACCAGACACATTCTTATTGGCAATCATCTCCAGTAGAGCAAGAAGAATAGTCTTTAGATCTTTAGCTGCATCTGCAAACAATCATGTTGTGTCTTTAGAATAATTATTTTTAAAAGAAAACAACCTTTTTTGTCATTTCGTCATAGACTGAGAGAAGTGAACACAAAAGAAAAAGGTGTAGGATTCTGTAAGACTATGTTTCACAAATGAACATCGTTCTTCACCTAAAACCAAGGCTGCTTCTTTCCCATACTCCCTTGTGTCTGCACCAGTGAGGGAGTCGTTGATGCACTGGAAGAGGTTGCATGTCGCCAAAGCAATTTCTTCATTATCAAGAGCCATGATGCTGCAAAGCTTATCAACACCGACCATGTTAACAATGGCCATGGCCTGTTTGAAACAGCCGGAAAAAGAGCTAAAGTCAGAAAAATATCTTACAACAATATATTCATATTTTGTTTGTGATGTCTCCTCAATTTAAGGAATTTTTGCCTTGTTCCCTTTGACTCACCCGAGCTTTGTGTCCTGTGCACATTCCTGACAGAGTACGCACAGCAGCCACGATCATTTCTGGTTTTCCTGTCTCAATCATGTTGAGCAGCAGAGGTACTCCATTATTCTGGAAGATTCTCTCTGCTCCAGCATCTTCTCTTGACAACACAATTAAGTTGTTGGCAGCCTATAATTGAAACGAGAAAACAACAGCTTGATCCAAACTAAATTCACAGATAACAAGCAAAAGAATGGACTTCTTTTAACTTAGAATAACCCAAGAATAAACCAAGATACGCACTTTCTCCTTTTTATCTTTGTCCATTTCTTCATCGAAGAGAATGTCAAACATGTTCTGCACCCTGGAATCTGTGGAAAATGTTGTCTTGAGCTGAGGAGACAAAATGCTTCATTTAAATAAAGGTTGTTCAGTCACCATGTTGGAGGTATAAAAACAAATCAAATGTATATTTTTATAAAATACATTTAACAAAAACCTTTTTCTTTTATGAATCCATAGGTGAATCATTGTAGTTGGTAAAAAGCATTCAACTGGACTTAAGTGCACATGACTGCTTTTAAACCCACTACTTTAATGGAATCGGATTTTTATATTATTATTAATATCTTGGGATTCCATAAAAAATTAAACTATCTTAATTTGAAACTTACCTTTGCCTGAATTTCTGCTCCAAGCCTGCGGAGAGTATCCAGGAATGTCTTATTCTTTGGTTCAAGAGTGGCACATCTCTGCACATCTTTAAAGGCCATATCCAGTTTTCCAAGTTTCTCCAGAGCTTGACAGCGACGGTACAAAGCTTTAATGTCCGCTGCATCCACATCGATCGCTATGTAGGAGTGACAAATGAGAAATGATGAAAATGAGGGGACGTTATTCGCTGTTTTAAAAGTATATGGGTTAACTATACTTTTTTCCTACTCGTGTACCTTTTGATGCATCTGAGGCTGCATTGGAATAACTTTCCTGTAAAGAAAATAAAAAATTCCAACTTCCTTTTTTATCTCACTTAAGAAATGACATTTTAACATAGTAAGAACCTGCTTACCTTTTTTAGAAAGCATGCAGATCGGTTCCTGTAAATGACAGCCAGCAATGTTTTGTCCTTGCAAACCTTGATGGCATTGGTGTAGCATTCGATGGCCTTGTCAATTTCACCTGCCTGAAAATGTTTATTTCCCTCATCTTTTAACTGGGTTGCGTCGTCCATCTGGAGGAAAAATGTAATTACTGACCATTTCAAAACGGATTTTGTAGATAATAGAATCCATCTTCTGGCAAATTTGAAAAGGAAAGATTTATTTTTTCCTTACAAAGACAGCAAACAGCAGGAATACAAACGTATTCCTGCTTCAAAGCTTCTTCAAGTTAAACATACAGAACAGATTTTTGTGATCATTTTGCGATGAAAAGTGAAGTTAATGCTACCATGGGTTAATCCATGGCAAAGCACAGCACTGCATTGCTGACCTGAGTTTTTAGAAGCAAAGGGCCATGCACAAGCTCTCTCCAACTTTAATGGCCTCTGCTCTAGCCTTATTTGGGCATGTTCTTGCACCCCAGTCTAAGTCCTTCAACAAATTACCAAGTTAAAGATCTGCCCCTGTTGTCTCATTTGTCTTTTCCCTCTTAGTGCCCTCAGTAAACCAGAGTAATACATAAAACAGAAAACTATGTAGCGGCTATACTGTACCTTCACACTCTTTTCCTGCCTCAGGATCTTTGGTTTGTGTGTTGTAATTATTTGTCCTGCAAAGTGAATCTGTATTTCCAGTCAATAAAGTTTCTGAAAGTCTTTCTATTGTAACCTTCCCCCTACTAATGCTTCAGCTTATATTTATATTGGGCTTTAGTGAGTTGGGTTGTGACATAGGTGGACCATCCATGACATGAAGAGGTTCTTTCTGTATAATATAAAGCCCCTGAATAATTACAATGTATTCAGAATTCTAATAAATACTGACAGTTTGAATGATGAAAAACTTTCTTTACTGCTGCTAAATTTTCCATCTCTTCATATATTTAATAAATGTTTGCAACACAATAATTAAGTCTAGGTGACCCCTAGAAGATGGTCTGCTCCTGATAAGAGCTATTTTGGGCATAGACAGCTGAGAACTTACCAGCAAATGCCTGATGTCCTGGAGGGTGGGGGTACAGAGTGTGGGTGTGTGAAGACACATGGAGGGGGCTGACAAATGTGGGGCCACAAGAAACTGGTAGCTTCTAGAAAGAACGTGAACTCACGACTCATGATGGATCTTGGAACTTAAAAATCCGGCCCCATCATTAAGGGAAGGGGCCGTAAATGGATTTGATCGCGGAAGCCCATAAGCAACTGCAAGAATTGCATGTGAAATCTAAAATTGCTGAATGCTTTGGGGTTTTTTTCATTGTATAGTCATTTGCCATTCACTTCAACAGAAATATTTTACTCAGTGAAATCAGATTTTATTTATCTCTGACTCATACTGGTTGAATTTTTGGCTAAAGATGTCCTGGATTGGTTTTAGGTTAGTGAATCTGATCAAATTGGATTGTTCAAAATGAACTAATATCGGCCATGAATCATGTCTTCCTTGGAAAAGAGATTTTCCTGGTTAAATAAAGGTTAAATATATAGAATGTTAACATTTATGTTTGTCATTTTTGTTGTTGTTTGTTATACTTTTCTTTTTGTTTCCTTGTTTTTGACTTATTCTTATTTCTTATATCCAAAAATGTGTGATATGCTGCTTTTGGAGGAAAACAAAGGAATATATGTGTTTGTAAAT
The DNA here is from genome assembly GCA_023969325.1 of Oryzias curvinotus. Lineage (NCBI taxonomy): Eukaryota > Metazoa > Chordata > Actinopteri > Beloniformes > Adrianichthyidae > Oryzias > Oryzias curvinotus. The sequence goes on from CM043714.1 coordinate 20,480,102, forward strand.
TGGAGTTATGACAAAATGCAATGGAATTGAAAATAATGCATAAAATATAATATGAAAAGATGATAGATAAAGAATGTATCATTGGTAGCTCACCTTTGAAATGTGAGTAGATTAACGATTCAAAAGAAAATGAAATAACACTTAAAGTTAGACTTGTTTCAGAAATCCTAAGCATCAAACTGCAAGTTGCCTTTTGCCCATTTAACCCTGTCAGTCTGCCCCAGGGCGGCTGAGGCTACATTAGTGGTTACCATCACCAAGTATGAATGAAGAGTGAATGAATAATGGACACATTATTATTATTATTATTATTATTATTATTATTATTATTATTATTATTATTATTATTATTATTATTATTATTATTATTATTAGACGAATAGTAGACGAATATTAAAAAGTGTATTCAGTTAATCGGTGAAAATGGTGATGGCATTTCCCTCACTAAAGTGAACCGACATTTTCTTTTATTTTGAAAATACCGGTCCGGAAACACTTTCTCGCAGCCACCACATTCGGTTGCCTGCTTGCTTCCTCTCAAACCAAAGAGGCTACACTTAGCCGGCTTATAATAAGTCCCTTGTCCTGCATTTGTTTTTATTTAAGCGATGTAGGATGGCGGCTGCTTTTGGAAAGATAGTCGTTGGTACGTACGTGGAGATAAAGCGGAGTGATGGTAAGTTTTACGTTGTCTTTTGTGTTTTTCGTCGCAGCGTCTGTGAATTGTTTGGGATCTTTGTTGCTGTGGTGCTTTTGGGTATATAGCAACCGTTGTTCTCGTCCGCAGAGCACAGACACTGTTGGTGTTAGCTGTGTTAGCTTCATCGAGATGGTAATGTTCCCGGTCTGGGCGGAGAGTTTCAGCACGGCCTTAGCGTTTGAATGGGCGCTTACCTTTGTTAGCATGCATCTTTCTTTACGAATTCAAGAGATCGCTCCCCCGCTGTATGTTAGCCTCGTTTAATAATTTTTGTACGGTGTTTTAGAAATAATTACCGTATCAACATGAAACTATTTGAACCCCTACATTGCTTTTTTAGATAGTAAATGAAGATAAGCCAGACTTGCTAACCAATCAAGTTAGCTTACTCATTTTGGGCTATAGTAGCATTGGCCATTTAGCTAGCCAGAAGTTAACGTCACTCACTGGTTCTTCGCCAATAAATAAAATAAAATAAAATAAAATAAAAACGTAGCTACCAATAATAGTCGTGGTAGTCAATAATTTTGTATTATCTGTTGCATGAGTTTGATCAGTAAATAATATTTCAGTGGCACATGATTCTGTTAGCTTAAATGTAAGTGGTTTAGCTAAAATTAACAAAAGTCTGGAAGTTTTGTTTATTTGAGGTAAAATGCAGTGCCAAGATGTTTTTGTCATTAGTTCAGACAGGCGTGCCCCACAGTATTTATCTCACTGGCTCTGCAGATGACGTAGAACAGGAGTGGCAGCCGTGAGATTTACCGACAGATCCTTTAGCAACTGTGTTAATAAAGCAAGCAATATAAGGATTTACAAATAGTAATTCGGGCATTATTTTTCAATGATGTATCTTGTATGTAATATTGGCCATTTATCAAAAAGTTAACTTTAAATTACTTCAAAAAGCAAAGGTATTTTACTTACAAAATTACAGATAGCTTTACTTAATTCAACTTTGAGTTTAACAGGTTATGAAAATCAAAATTAGTGTGTAAAAAAATGAATGTTACCAAAACACAGATGTTAAAATACAGGAGAGCACAAACGGTATAAAATACTGGGGAAGTCTTTTATTATTTTTGTTTATTTTTATTTTTTATTTATTATTTTTGTTTATGGTTTTAATAGCAAGAACATATTTTTGTCTTTGTTTTAACTTAAAATTGTTTTAACTTTAAATGCTACATTATTTGAGATATGTTTATTAAAGGTACTGTAGATTGTTTTTGGTAATTACACTTACAAATGAGGGTGATGATGTCATGCTTTCAACATCTAATAAAGAAGCTACAGTGCTTTTGTTTGGCATTAGCTGTCTACTCAATACAGCAGGAAATCATTGTCTTCTGTCTGAAATATGATACATGTGCTTTATTGCCACAATGAAACACTTTTAAAGGTGACTTATAAAGTCTGTAAAATAGTTTTATTCAAGGTTTGAAAATGCCTGTGCTGAGAGTTTCTAAAGAGCTTAAGTAAAAAAAAAAGAAAAAAGTATGTTAATAACACATGTTTATATTGCAGAAGGGGAAAAAGTTAGTGTTGTTTATTCTGTGAAAGTTTGAATCTTAATACTCAACTTAACTTTGGTCTTATTTATTTATTTTTTATCTTATACCCTTTATTATCTTGATACTATGTAAACTTTTAATATGTACATTAAATTACAATATGGAAAAGGAAGAAAAAAAGCTTAATGTTACTGCATAGGTTGTTTTGAAGATAGTTTTTAATCTAGATTTGATTTATAAAATCTATTTCTAATCCATCATTGTGGCTCAAATTACACTTAGTTAGGCCTGCATGATAAATCACAAATTTATTGTTATCGCAATATCAAACTGTGCAATACGCATATGGCAAAAGTTGGCAAAAATTCCAATCAATGGTAACCTTAAATGGGCTAAAACAGTCTTATGGCAGCTTGATGTATTTAACGAATGAAATAAATCCATGAATGCATTGAACCAATCAGATGGAGCCCTTTATGCTGTTGAGCATGTTGCTCCCCTCCTGTGCAGACGAGGGTCATTTGGATTATGATTGAAGTTATGTTTGTGGTTGTTTTGCTAATTGTTCATGTATCACAAGTTATATAGTCTTTGCAACATTAATCGCTAATATCGCAAATTGCTAGATTTCCTCAGCCCTACTATAAGTACATATATAATTTATTTGACTTTTTTTGGTCTTTTTGTTCACACTTTCTGTAAATTGTCAGTTAAAACCAACTAGTGCACTTCAATTTAGTGTTTGAAGTGCAGTATTTTTATTTGTTTGCTCTAAGTAGATTCCTGATCAATGGACATTAAATGCTGTTTTCTTGACATCATTTATCATGGTTGGATCTTCACAGACACACACAGGAGGGCTGAAGAAGCTTTTTAAGGATTTTATATTTCCATTGCAGGCGGTGAAAGTTATCTGCAGGCAAGCAGAAGCTTTGACTGTCTGTCTCCTCAGTGGTTTTTATATTGACCTGCTGCCATCTTCCTGGAACACAGGATAGGACTGAATGTCCATAAAGTAGCTCCAAATTGCTTAAATGATAATATTGAAATGTAACTTAAAAGAAGCAAGAAACTTCATTTAGAGTGCTTAATTATAGTTTTTTAAATAAAAAAAATACCACTGGTGCTAATTTTGATCAGGCTTGTGAAATGAATTAACTTAGAACGACGTGTTGTTGTGTCTATGTACATGACACAGATACTGGTGGAAAACCTCCAATTTACCTCTTTAAGGAAGAAACACCCTCCTGATTTTTGTGTTTTCTTCATTTGTGCCTTTTTATAGGACGTATACACCAGGCAATGGTGACCTCCATGAATGAAGACAATGAAAGTGTTACAGTGGAGTGGATAGAGAATGGAGACACAAAAGGAAAAGAGGTGAAAACAATTCACACACTCTGATTCTACCAGTGCACATCTTTCCACAGAAATGAATTACTCGTCTGTTTTCTAAAACTTCTGCTCTTATGCTGCCAACTTTCACATTTCACTCGATTAGGAACCAATCCACTAACTTCTAATCTATTTCTGGACAGATTGACTTGGAGAGTATTTTTGCACTTAATCCAGATGTAGCCCCCGACGAGGAGATTGCACCGAGTCCAGAGACTCCACCAGCTCCCACGCCATTAGTAAAAGTAAACAGAATTGCAAAGGTAAGTCGGCCATGTTCTTTTGTTAATACGTGGAACAAATCATGTTCGTATGAAATTATTCAATCCCTCTGTTATATCCAAATTTCATGTTGTTTTGAATCATTTTTAACAGCGGTCGGGCTTTATGCGCCATGTTGTTTTAGTTCTACTTTTCTGAATATAAACACATGTAGTCATGCTATCAAATATTGACCTGATAATCTTTTTATATATTGATAATAAACAAAGAAACACAATGCTAATGATGTTAGTAGTTGTCTGGAGTGCTGAAAATAGGTTCATTTTGTTGTCTTTTTACCAGAAAAGGGGATCTTTTTGACGATGGTGCTCTATTTCCTATTATATAATAACAATTTCTAAGTACTGTTACTGTAGGACATAACTAGATACACAAGTTAATTACATTTCCTTTCATTTTTCCAAGCAGAATGTTTACAGATGGGACACTAAAAGCTGAATGTCAACATATTATGTTTGTTGTTTTTATTTAAAATCAAAATGTCCTTTTCTTTTCTTTCTTTTTTTTCAGAACCGAAGGACAATAGCACCCAGTAAAAATGACACTCCGTCCAAAGACAACAGAGGTTTGTGTTGGACAAATCCCCAAAGCAAACTGTCGTTTCTTTTATTCATTAATGCTATTTGGTGTCTGGGGTTTGATGCAAAGTAAATTATTATTTTTTTTAGCAACATCTTCATCAACAGCTTTATCTTTATTTGTACTTTTCCAGCTATTTCAACTCGAGCAAGACCTGCACCACCTCAGCAGCCGGAACCGGCTCCACCTCCTCCAGCGCCACAGCCGGCTCTGCCCACTCAAGCCCAGACGCAACAGCAGCTACAGAACGGTAACATCTTTTTTTTCTTTGAGTTATTGGAATTGCTTCCTTAGTTCTTTTCTGAGCATGTAAACATGTCATAAACATCTCCTTTTATCTCATGCTTCACTAATTGCATGTTTACCCCAGAATCTGCTCATCTCCTGATATCCAGAAAGGAGTCTGGACAGCTTTGTATGTATCACCTGATGTACCTAATGTAATGGTCCCTTTTATGGTGATCTCTTTAGATTTCCCGATAGAATGTGAGAGTCTTGGTTTCATAAGGTTGCAGACAAACACAAACCATCAACAGCTTAGAGCTTTAGTGTCGGGGTTAATCCGGCCAAAAGACGGGCTTTCCTGGCTGTTGTAGTAGAAAAGAGAGGGGCTGCCTGCCACTTGGTCGCGCTGCCTTTTGATCAGCTGATTTGAGCTGAGTCACACACACACACACACACACACACACACAAGTACACAAGCTTGTGTTAAAAACTGGGCTGCAGTGTGTCGTTCAGACTATAGATCCAAAGTGTCACTTGATTATCCAAAAGGAAATCCCCTTCTGAACCAGGAGTCTCCTATTATGATATTTAGCCCCCCCAGGAGTGGTGGTGATGATGCTGATTTCCTGTTTTTTGTTTTTTTTTCTTTCAACTTTCTTGTCTTGATGCTGACCCAGATAATCATATTTTCCCAGATTAAAGCAGATGATTAATCTCCCTGCTCTAAATTGTAAATTCTCTGGATTTTAAGCAGATGGGAAGCCAAGACTGGATCAGACATTGTTCTTGACCTGGCTGTTTTGAGGTGGTCGAGCCGCTGCGGCTAACAACAGGCTGCTTGAGAAATCTGCATGTAATCGAGTGGCTTTTATTCATGTTTTTCTAATTTGATGTTCAGTCACTGTGACTAACAAGTTCTGATGAATCACAAACATGAATCTGCGGATGTGCTGCGCTTGAAACTTTGATCTCATCTGTTGAATCTCTGAGCTAATCAGATGATCCTCTTTTATATAAATTGAGTGAAATAAACAAAACTGTTTCAGTGAGATATGTTTGTGCCGCGTTTGAAGGTTGTTTCAAAAGAACACAATTTGAGCTCTTTGTAAAGACCTTTTGTTGGTGGTGAAAAGAAAGCAGGCAGTGTAATGCTGGAATCGCTGCGTGCCAGCTGTTCCATCCTGGTCTGTGAAGGGATTATTGCAGTCGCGCTCAGCTTTCAACATCTCCTGGTTTCCCTTGTGTTTGGAGGAACACCAGTAACAAAGAGGAAAAAACAGGGAAGAACCTAAAAGAAGAAAACAATAGTTTATCTTGTTGACATGTAAAGAATTGTTTTTTTTTGTTTTTTTTTCCTTTCTTAATGTTAGCGAGGAGGAAGTCCAACTGTGTGAAGGAAGTGGAGAAATTGCAGGAGAAACGAGAACGGCGGCGACTTCAGCAGCAGGAGCTCAGAGAGAAACGAGCTCAGGTAGAGCTGATCACCTTTACTAGGTACCAGTATACTGGAGCCACGTTGTTGAGTGTTTTTCACAGCTGCTTTTCTGTCTTCTCTTTTTCTATGTTTTAGGAAGTGGATACCACCATCCCCAACTATGAAATACTGTACATGATTCGAGATTTCCGGGCTAGTCTCGACTACCGGCCTCTGACTACTGCAGATGTGGTGAGTGGAGACCGAAAATTCATATTCTCTTGTGTTTTGTGCCATCAGGCACAATGATTTTGAGTTTGTAAGGGTTTGAAAATGCTTTCTTTGTCGCCCGGTCAAGATCGAAGAGCACAGGATATGCGTTTGTGTCAGAAAGCGACCACTAAACAAAAAGGGTAAGGAGGATTTTTCAGCATCCGTGTGGAGATTCTTCCTGTGGACTAACAGGTGGGAGGCCTTTCTCCGCTGTGCTACAGAGCTGACCATGAAAGACTTGGACGTGATCACCATTCCTAGTAAAGATGTGGTGATGGTTCACGAGCCCAAGCAGAAAGTGGACCTGACTCGGTACTTGGAGAATCAAACCTTTCGATTTGACTACGCGTTTGATGACAGCACAACCAACGAGATGGTTTACAGGTTTGTAACAGCTGATCAAAAGCTCCCTGAAGGTTTAACCCAGGGGTCGGCAACCTTTTTTACTCAAAGAGCCATTTGGGACCGCCCCTAATGAAAAAAAAAGCACCCGGAGCCACAACCCGTTTTGACATCATTATATATATTATGCATGTATATATGATATAAAGGGTGCTCATTACGTCGATGGCGATCAATCTTCAAGGACATGAGTGTAGATCGCGGGCCAGAAAAAAAAAAAAAAGTACTTCTTTCTTTCCATTGTCATGTTTATTAGTTACATGTTTATTTGAACATTATTGTTTATGTACTGATGATTAAAAACTACACAGTGAGTTTACATAAAGATACTTTTGTATTAACAGATGAAGTGTTTTATTACAAAGACAGAAAGCAGCAACCATCGTATTCATGCTCTGCTGTAAACGGTGCAATGCGGGGAGCGTGGCATATTATGAGCCATTTGGCGCTGCTGGCTCCGTACGAAGCGCGTGCCTCGCAGCTTCCTTGATGAGCTCGGATTTATCGGGCGAGAACTGCAGAGCTGATAGCAGGAGGAGACACGCGGGGCGGCTTCAATAAACACTCCGGCTGCTGGTCTTCTACCAGGGACATGATGTGCCGCGGGGCAGAAAAAGACGTTCTGATGACAGAATTTGCGCTGAGTGCATTTAAACTCGCGTCTGCAGTGACGTATGTGTCAGAGGTTGTCCGATTGGCCATTCTGCATTTCAATCAAGCCCCGTACTTTTCGGTGAGGATTTTGATTGGCTGGTGGATTTTTGAGAATTACTTTTTTTTTTTTTTTTTTAAATGTTCTCTGTCCCGCGATCTACACTCATGTCCTTGAAGAAACATACATCACTGCACATGCGTGTTTAAAAACACGAAGCGCAAATTCTCTGTCATCAGAGAGTTGCTCTCTGCCCCGCGGCACGTCAAGTTCCCGGCAGAAAACCACTCCGGACCCGGAGTGTTTAATGAAGCCGCCCAGCGTCTGTCCTGCTATCAGCTCTGCAGTTCTCACCCGATAAATACGAGCTCATTAAGGAAGCTGTTTTTTACGTTGCACGCGCTTCGTATGGAGCCAGCAGCGCCTTTTAAAATGCCATGAAAAATGAACAAACTAAAATAAAATTGAATTTTTATAAAATACTAATGATTTTCCAAAGTCACAGGGAGCCACAACAGAAGGATGAAAGAGCCACATGTGGCTCCGGAGCCATGGGTTGCCGACCCCTGGTTTAACCCCTAAATGCCTATGGATGCAATCAAGTGTCAAACCACGTCTGCTCCAAACTTTCCTTAGTTTAGCATCCACTTGACAGCAAACATTTTTTTATTCATTGCTGGAAATAAATGTATAATTTTGATTTCGATTCTGACGTTTGTGTGTTATTTTACCCTGCAGGTTCACCGCCCGACCTTTAGTGGAGACCATTTTTGAGAGGGGCATGGCCACCTGCTTTGCCTATGGGCAGACGGGCAGCGGTAAAACACATGTGAGTTTGACCCCAAAACATGAAGCATAAATAGGACTTCCTCTCAACCGTCTGACATAATTTATAAGATATGAATAAAATCCATGTCCCCTGATTGGTTGGTTTAGACGATGGGTGGAGATTTTTCTGGGAAGAACCAAGACTGCTCTAAGGGCATTTATGCATTAGCTGGTAAGAAAATCAGCCATCTTTTTTGCTTTTATCTCTGACTGAGCTAAATTGGTCTTAAAATAGTTGAACTTCTGTTTTTTTTTTTATTTATTTATTTTTTTTTTTTGCAGCTCGGGATGTATTTCTAATGATAAAGAAACCTAACTATAAGAAATTAGATCTTCAAGTGTACGCGACCTACTTTGAAATCTACAGTGGAAAGGCAAGTAAAGGACAATGTTGAAGGAGCTTTTCTTTGAGGAAAAGATGTGTGAATGCTAACAGGTGCATGTCTGCATAGGTTTTTGACCTGCTGAATCGTAAGGCAAAGCTGAGGGTGCTGGAGGATGGGAAACAGCAAGTTCAGGTCGTTGGGCTTCAGGAGAAAGAAGTGAAATGCACAGAGGATGTCCTCAAACTGATTGAAGTAGGAAACAGCTGCAGGTATGAAAGCAGAAGTCGTTCCAATATTTTGGGTTCAGTAAAGGGACATGTGCAGGTCTCCCTTTAGTCTCTAAATGGTTTTGATCATGTTTTCCTCTCAAAGTGAACCGTCCCGTCGTTGCTCTCTCTTAAAACCTTGTTTTTTTGTACTCGTAGAACTTCGGGACAGACGTCAGCCAATGCACACTCGTCCCGCAGCCATGCCGTGTTCCAGATCATTCTCCGTCGGAAAGGGAAGATGCACGGGAAGTTCTCGCTCATAGATCTGGCAGGTAATGAGAGGGGGGCGGATACTTCAAGTGCAGACCGGCAGACTCGCCTGGAAGGAGCCGAGATCAACAAAAGCCTGCTGGCCCTAAAGGTGGTAGACTTACAGGTGGCGTACTGGTTTATTGTACCGCGTGTTTGTCATACTATTATGCTTCTTGGGGCAGGAATGCATCAGGGCTCTCGGTCGTAACAAGCCCCACACACCATTCAGGGCCAGCAAGCTTACTCAGGTCCTGAGAGACTCCTTCATCGGGGAAAATTCCCGCACATGCATGGTACGTCTATATATCCACATATTCTTTTTTTGTTCTTATTTCATCCATGTTGATGTAAATTCTCTTTCTTCCATATAGATTGCAACAATTTCTCCTGGCATGACATCCTGTGAGAATACACTTAACACTCTACGCTATGCTAACAGGTGGGGCTACTCTGCCATCTGCCAGAGATGTGGAGCGTCTTTTTCTACACGAAAAATGGACCCCTAGCTTTATTATCTTAAAGTTTTTCTTTAAATTAGCTGAACCTACGGTGAATTTCTCAGCTTGTCCCCAGTAGCTCTTCCTGTCTCTGTAAGCCCTCTCAATCCTCTTCTCTCCTGCTTTGTTTCCTGTTTCTCGCCACCTGTGCGTTCTTCTGTGCACCGGTGTGGCTGCCGCCACCGCCGCACAGGGTCAAGGAGTTTGGGATAAGTCCGTCAGACATCCCCTTCTCTCAAGGCGGCCAGGGAAGTCGCCTCGAGCACTCGCCCACCAACACGTTCGAGTATGACCCCTTTGTTCAAGAAACCGTGACTGCGCATGTGATAGCTGCTACGCCCAACCACTGCATGCTGCTCCTAACATTGGAATGCATCTCCACCGGCTCTGTACCATTGACTCCATTTGTCTTTCTTTATGGATGTCTTTGTGACACTTTGATGCTCATCTCTGCTTTACTTCCGTCTTCATTTTGCTGTTTAATCCCTCCTCCCCCACTGTTTTCTAGGCAAATTCTTTTTTTTGTACCCGTTTGGTTTCATTACACATTACCATCAGCTCTGGCACACACACAGCATTCAATCCTTTAAGGGATTACTACAAAACTTCCGTTTTCCCCAAAACTTTGGTTTAGCTTTGGTCCTTGGATGTGAGATTTAAACCAACAGCAAATCTGTCTCTTACACTCATCTGATGTGTACTAAGTCATTTAGTACAGAGCTGTCATGGTGCCATCACACTGCTGAAGCGATCCAAACTTTTATCAACTTAACAATAACTTCTACAGCTACGTTTAGATTAGAGTTGAGCTAAACACGTTCTTTATGGGGTTTTTTTTAGGGTGAAGGAACTAACGATTGACCCAAACCAAGTCATCGACGGAGGGCGACCCAACATCCATGCTGTCAACCAGGTGGATCTGCTGGATGAGGAGTGGCTGAGCATCTCTCCACAGAGAGATGACCTCAAATTGCTCTGTGAGCAGAATGTGAGTGCAAGAGGAAAAAAAAAATAAAAAAAGAGCTTCAACTGGGAAGAGTTTCTCATTTTTGTAGTCTAGTGTTAAATCACCGTCATCCCGTTGGGATTTTATGTTTAATTGACGTTCCTGCTGCTTCATAGGAGGAGGAGGTGTCTCCCCAACTCTTCACCTTCCATGAAGCTGTGTCCCAGTTGGTGGAGATGGAGGAGCAAGTTCTAGAAGACCACAGAGCGGTTTTCCAGGTTGGGGAGGAAAAACATTGATTTTTTTAATTTTTATTTTATTTTTTACGAATATATCAATGTTTTAGATCAAAGTAATGCATGTAATGTTGTAGTGGGAAATCTTAATCCATAGGAGGATTTTAACCAGCAGCTGTGTTTGTTTGGTTTTTTAACAGGAATCCATCCGGTGGTTAGAAGATGAGAAGATGCTGCTAGAGATGACGGAGGAGGTGGATTACGACGTGGAGTCGTACGCCACACAGCTGGAGCAGATCCTAGATCAGAAGATAGACATTCTTATCGAACTTAGAGGTACTTTAACTGATCTGCTTCAAAAAGAAATTTGTGAAAGAAAATATGCAGCAACATCCGTTTTGTTCACTTAAATCTGTGAATGCGTTACTTCCAAAGGCCACAGGATTTGGTTTTTGTCTCCTCGTGTAGTTAAATCTCCCTGTATGAGACAGCTGTTTGACTTCAACCCTATTTGTCTCTTCCCAAACAGATAAAGTGAAGTCTTTCCGTTCTACACTCCAGGAGGAGGAGCAAGCCAGTAAGCAGATCAACCCCAAAAGGCCACGTGCTCTTTAGAGGCTGAAGACTTTGGCACACGCAGAAAACATAACCACTTGGTGTTTGGCCCAACTGTAGGCGTCACTAACAGCTGTGAAGACACAAAACGAAGCGCTCAGTTCAGAAGCAGGATTACTAAATTGCATTTGATCTAATTCCCTTGTAACACAACTGGCTCTACACCCGGTTTGACCATAGAAGTTTAAAGGATTTTGTTTGATTTTCTTCCATTTTTAGAAATTTTTGTAAAATTTCCACATGAAGAAGTTCAATTTTCCTTTCCATTTTCTTAAGTTATTTTCTCTTTTTTTTTTTTTGGCAAACTTTTTTTTTACTATCTTGATTCAGAAAAAAAATCTGAAGTGAACTCTTTGGCGTCTGTCAAACAAAACCAGTATTTTGCTTTCAGGTTTCTGTGGCTGACATCTCTGCATGTACTCTGTGAAACCATTAGTGCACCACGGCTTAGAGGTTCTCGGTTGTATCTGTGAAAACATTGTTCCATAGTGGGCGAACTCTCCTCATTCGCTACCCGTTTGGCAGAACCACTTTGTTCTTCTTCCTTTGTGTTTCCTTCCTTGAGTCTTGATGTGTTTTTTTTACATGTAGTTTTATTTTCCTTTGTGCCATGACATTTTATATGGCAAAGTGTTTAAAAGCTCTTACTTCATGTTAAACATGTTTCTTCACATCGGATAACGTTTCATTCCATTGTTGTAAAAAAAAAAAAGAGCAAGAAAAACTGTTAATAAATGTTAAGGCCACAGAGCTACCATTGTTTTGTGTTTGTACCGATCTAAAGTTGGATGAAGGACTTCAGAATAAACACGTAACCGTCACCTTAAAGGCGGAAACTCTCACACCACCATCTGAAATCGACCTGTTCCCTACATTTTTGCATTGTTTTGCAAAATGTATGCATGAAAAAATCTGATCATATTTAATGATTCATTGGAATAAAAGGAAATGGATTCTCTATTAGTCTGGATCAACTCGGATCTCTGCTGTTTTCACTTCTTAATTCATTGAAATGTGTGTGTAAATATCATACATGGTGCTGATGAGCTTGTTGACTCAAGTTCTTGACTTAAGGTGTTTCAAACTCTTCCAGAGTCGCAGGAGATCAGTACATTTCAGAGAAAACCACATAAACGGGTCAGTAGCTTTCTGCAGAGTTGATCACTGAAGACATCCTAATCTCATGTGGCCTAACTCCAGATCAGGGTATTGGAGCTGCATGGAAAAGGTTTCCATGGCGATCGGTTGTATCCATGTCACACATCAACAGCAATAGAAAACGTTGGATGCTTTTTGCAAAGCATTCTGTCTCTTAACTCGGCGAGGACTATCCGGAGAGTAAATTCTCCATTTGATGATCTGATGAAGACTTAAAATTCTACCAAGTTTAAGGTTTGGCAGAGATGGATGATGTTTTTTGGGTGATGTTCCACTACGACTTAGCTTCTTGGCACAAAGCAAGCTCCATAAAGACCGATGAACAACTTTGGAAGAATGTGACTGTCCGTTAAAGATCCCTGACAACAGAGGTTTAAAATGAATAAGACGACCGAGCCAGTGAGGAACATCACTATCTGACCTCACAAATGTGCTTCTGGTAGACGGGTCAAACACAAACACCCTCCTAAAATTTGGGGCAAGCCTTCAACGAGAAGTAGCAGTTCATTAATCCACCCCTTTCTAGATTACTGCAGATTATCTGAAAAGCTTTATTCTCAGAGAAAACTGAATTAGAAAAAACAGCCAATAAAATTATCACTCCTTAACTTTTACTTTGCTCATTTTTAAGCATCAAAAGAATTTTTTGTTTCAACAAAAATTACACAGACAGTAAATATTACCACACAAATTAAGGATGTGTCATTTATTTTATTTTGAAAGTCTTTGTGTATTAAAAATGTATTTTAACACAAAGTCTCTAAAGATCTCATCTTAGGTTCATGTCAGAAATCACTCGATTGCACAAATGCTAAATGTACCACTCAATATGAGCCATTTATATGATCTAATCCACTATTATTTTTTTTTTTTTCATATGCTGCATCATTAAGGCAGAAGACAAACTTTTGTTGGCTTCACTTTGCATTTATGAAAAGTGGATTCCTGCAGAGTTGAACGCATGCAGCAGCCTGAAGAACAAAAAGAAGAAGAAGAAGAAGGTCTCAATGATGATTAAGCAGAATTTTTGATACGTTTTCCACCATAAAGTATCAAAGACAGCTTACACCATGAAGTCATCAATATCCATTGATCTGGCCCTCTTCTCACTGAAGCCAGCCTCCTGCAAAACACTTTCTATCTTCTTGCTGATGCTGAAGTCGACTGGGACGTCCTGTGGAGATCAAACAAAGATCAAGCCAACCAGACCGGAGAAAAGTCCACCGTCGGGATAATCCACGCACCACGTTGTGAACGGAGCAGTGAATCCTGTAGTTCTTCTCCAGCAGCTGCTCTACTGCTGTGGATCTAGAATTAAAAAGAATAAAATTCATTAGACTGGATTTTCTTTTTTGGACAGAGCTGTTCATGTTGGCAGGAGGCGGTCACTCACTTGAACGCTGCATTCAGAGTTTTGTTCTTTCGTACAAAAGCTATTCTGACCAGACCATCCCACTCCTGCTGAAAGAGGATATAAATGAGACAAACATTCTCCGAGAGCGCAGACAGGCGACGAGCAAACTTCACCTGAAAGTTGACAGGAGGAGGTGGGTTTTTTGGCTCTATACGGACAACGCTGGACTCCACTTTGGGAGGAGGCCGAAAATTATTCTTCCCTACCTGGTCAAAGAAGAACCGTGTAGTGAAGCACCTGAAGTCGCCTCGATAATAATGGCAAAGTAATTGAGCATCAGACCTTCATGAGGTGATCGACTTGCGCCAGGAGCTGCGTGTTAATGGAGAGTCTGCAGTACAGCTTGTCTCCAGGTTTGGCGACCAGCCGCATGGCAAACTCTCTTTGAAACATCAGCACTGCACATCTGGACAAAAGTTCAACGCTGAGTGGAGCGCCACGGAAAATACCATCAAGATTCCCGACAAGCCCTTTACCTGAAGAAAGGCCTGTGCAGCAGGAGCTTGAAGACGAATGGAGAGGAAATCTACAGCATCAAAAAGAGGCTGTTAGGAGCCATAGATAACTGATGAGGAGCAGCCATCGTTTCCAGCGTGCGTTACCTGGTAAGGTAAGTTAGCCACACAGACATCGAAGAACGGCAGGTCTGTTTTCAAAACATCACCAATTAGGATCTGAAGTTTTGCCTGCATTGGTCTGTGCAATAAAATAAAAATGATATTAGCATTTAAATCAAACACTCCCTTGAAGTCCCAAAGCACAACTCACGTGCACTGAACTCTCTTCTGGAGCTCCGCTACCAATCTGGTGTCCAGCTCACAGGCTACCACCTGCAACGAGGGCTTGACTTTTCAGCTTCTTATCAACTTTGTATCCAATTTTCTTAAAACTTTGCTCAACTTTAATGACAACTCAACCTTGAAATGGTTTAAAGCATTCGATGTTTGCCTGATCCAGTTTTAGATAAACAATTTAACTGAAGCAAAAGTTATTTTATAAGATTAATTACAAACAGGAAGCATCTTAAACGTCACAGTTATTTGTATATGAGTGATGTTTTTTTTTTTTTTTTATAATTATTAAACAAGTGTTATTTTTCTCTTGGTGAACTTTACCTTCTTAGCTTTTTCCAGCAGTTTTACAGTCATATTACCAGTACCAGGTCCAACCTCCAGAACCACATCTGTTGGCCTCAACGCTGCCTGAAACAGAGCGACACATTACACAACAGCTGCAGACCAGTTTATCCATCATCTGTACAATAACAACAAAGTCCTTTTGTGATTGTGTCTAAAAAAAAAAAAATCTTTGGACAATGCATGTTGTTGTTGTTGCCTGAAAGCTCAAATCTGCTCTCATTTGAAAGTAAATGAAACCAACCTGAAGATAGAAGTGCAGAAGCATTTAAGGGTTAAATAAGTGATAAATAATGAGTGTTTCCTTATGAACTCAAAGACCTAAAGAGATGTCAGAGGCCCTCTGGAGTGATCTGCCACCATGTTGGTCATATTACATTACAATCTGGAAATCCAAATTTGGTTCTATTCTATTAAGCGAGAAGAACTGAGCCTGTATAAATGTCAACAACACCTTTTCATAGACTGCTTAGACGAGGACGAACAGCCACATTCTTCTGAGTTGCGTCCACGGGGCTCTTTGTCATCGGATATTATTAAAACCGTTCAGTACTGGGTTATGAGTCTTCAGGTTGGGACAGAGTCTGCATCTTTAACTCATGTGTGTCCTCCGCATCATATTAGGGTAAATAGAAACGAGCTTTAAAATGTGAACCATTATCTTTACATGGGTTACATCTTTGACATAAACAGAGGATGATTCCCAAAACAAACCGCCAGATCCTAAAACCTTTGAAAGTTCTGAAATGACAAGCTGACGTCTGTGAAGATTCTCATCCATCCAGGTCAAGGATTGATGAGTTGCCAATGATTTAAATATAAATAATTGGTTTGTTAATAAAGTTCTGTCATTTAGTGTTTAGAGTTTTAAACTCCGGTGATCTTACATGAGTAAAAATGAACTGTCTTTTTTTTTTTTTACTACTGTTAACATCACACTAAATCGGCATTACAACCTTTACCATTCCTGCATAATGCAAACATATGGGATAAGCAAAATGATGATAAAAGATCACATCTATTGTGAGATTGATTATTATAAGAATAAGTTTAAATCTTTTTCTTGTTGCTGTTCAGAGGCAAAGTACTTAAAATATAATTGCAGGTAAATCTGCAGGATCTTAATTGACACAGGATGTATTTTATTTTGAAAGGAACTTGTATGTACTGCTGTCATGAGTACTATAATTTAACACTTATAATTCAATTATTGCAAATATGAAAACGTTTTATAAACGTATTGCTTAATGGCCACAAAGTACTTGTTCTCTCTCTCTCAACACTGAAGTGGGAGTTGGCGTCTCTCACTGGATTTTAGTTTGTAAGAAACTGGACTAAAGACTCTTTTAGGTTGCAGACCCCTATTCTATAATAATTACACCATAAATCCTGTAAACATCAAAAAATACGAAAGTACAGTAAGTTGGACGTATTGATGCAATGAAGGGAATTATTTCCAGACTGGACCGGAGGATAGATCCCACCTTTTCAATGATTCCATTCACGACCAGAGGATTCTTCAGGATGTGCTGACCAATGCCAGTGTTGAACACGATGCCTTCAAAGATACAGACAATCAAAAACAGTCTGGGGCATGGAAAGATTCAGGCTTGATTAAATAAATCACGAGATGTCAATTACAAATATTATATCTGATATATTGGTTGGTTTGACCAGATCTTGAAACAGCAGAAACAACAATATACTTTGCATTTGGTAAAGCGGTTTCTATATGAATCCACGAAGATTTGAATGTTATGACAGGCTCATTAATTACCAGCGTCTAAACTCAAGTCAAAGAGCACAATCTTCTCTGTATGGCCCAATCAAAGGATATACTTTAAAAAAAGGGTTAAATGTCAGATTATATTCTTGTTTTTATCATCCTCGCACAGTTGATGGGAAGGTTTTCTAGCAGGAAAACTCCTGTTAACGTACCTTGATTTTTAATCTCCTGGTGCTGCCTGCTTTTCTTCTCAGCTTTAACTTTCGGCATTTTGTTGGCAATATAATAGGCAAATCCGTGAAGTACAAGTACTGATAATTGTTGTTTTTTTAGAGTATCTCTGATCTCTACCTAAAGCTAAAACCACGTGTTGCAACTTCTTCTCTGACTTGGATATACGGCAGACTTTTGATAGTAGCGCCCTCTAGCGGGAGCTTTTAGAATTATTTGAATTTTGAAATAAAAGTTTAAAAAAAAAGCATAAATACGGACACGATTTTAATAATTGTGAAATTTATTGATAAAATAACAGATTAATAGATACAGTGGACTAGATGCATTTTTCAGTCAGTAATAGGGAACTCCTCCAGTGTCATTGCAACGTCTCGAAGTTTGGGATCATCCAGCCAGTTGATTTTACATGCCAAGAGGAGGCCCTGATGAGACAGCAACACATTAGCTCCACACGGTTCCCGAGTCCGGCTATGTCTGCAACCCACGGCTAAACTCTTATTTTTTTCTAAAATAGTTGTTGTAAAAATGTAATTAGGCTCACTACATCTCCTTTGAATCTTGAACATAGCTTACCCTGAGAACATTCTGTGCCATGATTAACATCTTTTTATATTTTTCCAGGTTTGTTTGGCCCTTCTCCAATGCAGCTTTGTACTTTTCTGTATCTGGGTGCTCTTTCCGGGACATCAAGTCTTCCATTTCTTTCATTTTCTCATGTGTGAGGCGTTTCATCTCTGCCAACAAACAAACAAAAACAATCAAATGGATGAACGCACTGATCATCTTAATGTTGACTCCACATGCAGCAGGAAAAAGCTCAAATATTACAGTTATAACATACCGAGTCTCTTCTTTTGTAGTTCTGTAATTTCATCTTGTAAAAGTCTTGTCTCCTGTTAAGACCAAGAAGGATTTGTGTTTTAAAAAAAAGGCCTACAATTTACACAATATGTGTATAAACTCCAGAAAACAAAGAATTTATTTGTTCAAAGTAGAGAAAATGCTGCATCTAATCAAGATTCGATTAATAAATGACCCTTTATGGTGTCACCTGATTTTTGCACAATACCTAAAACACTCATATTTACCTTCAACCACCATAGAAGAGTTTATAGAAACCTATCACAGTTTAAGACTTTGAAAAGAGGGGTCTTTAAGTGGGTATTTGTGAGTGAGAATTTCTCCATTTTGAACTAACTCAAACTTTACCAGATAAATGGGATCTTTCCACATCACAAAACTTGAATATTTCAATCATAGCAACTATTTGGGATTAGGATTCAGGACAACATACCTGCTGAATCTGTTTTATTCGGCAGCACAGCGCCATGCAGCGTTCGCTGACAACTCTTAGAGCACTGACAACCAAACAAATAGGTAAAAATAGTCAAAACCAGTCAAAACAAGAAGACATTACTTCTTTCTGAAACAACTCACTTTGCCTCCGGATCATTGGTTTTTATTTTTTCTCCCAAAGCATGCCACATCTGCATTCTGAAAGACACCCACAGGTAGTCAACACTTCCAGCATGTTCACAGCATCTCGGTTCTACTTTGCACAAAAACCTGTTTACCTGTGCAGCGCCAAAGTCTGGTTATACTGGAGTGTCTTTACTCTTTCAAGCTCGCTTATGTGGTCTGAGCTGCAACATTTAAAACCATGTACACAGATAGTAGATCTACAAACGGATTACAAAATCCCATTTGATTTAAAAAATATTTATGTGTCTATATACTTACTAATCTCGCTCTGCTTCAGAGATGCTGCAAGATCTTCTGTTTTTCCCTGCAACAGAAACTTCAAAGAGTTTTTAAAGATACTTAACAATCTGATGAAATAAAATTCTGCTTGATTACCTGTGTTAAGGTGTACTTCCATCTCAAAGCACTGGTTTGACATTTGTTGTTTCATTCTGTAAGGAAAGCAGTGGCGTTTACTGCAAGCATGGTGGAGCTTTAGGAAATCTTGAATGTGGATTTGAGGATGCGATTGTTTTCTAATGAAACACTGAAAAAGTAAAAATAAGGAGGTGAAACCTTAGCATATCTGCAGTGGAGGTTTCCTTCTGTCCAGACGGAGCTTTAGGAGCACCATCTTTCTCTACCATCAAGCCATTGATGTCTTCACCAGATGAATCCATGTCTGGGGGCTCTGCAAAGCAGCCAAAGTACAGAACTGTTAGTCCTATAATGTGTGCAAAAATATCAAATTAAACTGTCTTTTTAAAGATCATATAGAATAATCTATGCAATATAGTGCAATGAATGTGTTTACACTTGCTTTGAACCATCTTAACTGCAGTGTGTTTGCAGTACGGTAAATAAACACCCATCAAAATGACAGCTCCAAAACCATCATGTGGTCAAATCTAAAGGAATCTGCTCTCATTTTGTCTGAACGGATGACACTCATCAGAAAAATTAGATTTTCGATTCATCTGACAGCGTCTATAATAATAACAGACAGGTTTCCACTTGGTGTTATTAAAAAACGACAGAGAATGCTCGCTGTTTACATTGCTGGCATAGTTGCATAGTTGACCGTTCTGTCTGTGTATAAATTAAAGTGAAATCCGTAAACTAGGCAGCGTCGAGCGATTACGTTAAATTAAGTGCGGTAATAATCATTTATAGTCTTAACTCAACTTTTGAAAAATAAAAAAATCAGACATTTCGTGCAATGTTTACCAACAAATAGTATATTTTCACTGGGCCATCGACTCTAATAATCTTGCTTTTCTTTCTTTCGTGACTCGGATGATGATGTCGGAAAACAAACATGTTAACACAAACTTTTCGATCCCCGAAACTTATCTGCTTTCAACTCTGTTACCTTTTTGTTACACGAGCAATCCACAAGCGGGAACGTAAAATAAATAGTTTACCTCGTCTTTATAAAACAGTAATATCATAAAAACAGAAGCTCTGTAGGCTACAGGATTTAGGGTTTGTTCACCCGCCAGGAAATGACGTCATAGTATTTTTTTCCCACACACTTTTTAAACTGATGTCCTTGAAAAAAATGTAGCGCCTCCTCCTGGCCATTACTACGAGAGAGATTTCAAGATTGGTTTATTGTTATTCCACACAGTATTTGCGAAGAAATACACGGTCGAGACGAGATGTAGTTTCTCACTAGCATGACAGTGCAAAAAACAACAATAATAAAAATAGCAGTAAGAGAGCAATCCTAGAATAAAAAAATAAGATGAATAAAAAATTAGGTGAAATAAATAAAGATAAAAAATTAAATATTAAAATTTAATATAAAAAATAAAAATAATAAAATAAAATAATATAGAATAGCATATAGGCCAGCATTCAGTGAGAAAGTGACTATGTGCAGTAGTTCTTGTTTATGGGGGTGGGGGGCGGGGGGGCTAGAGTCAGTGTCCATCTATTACTCCTACAGTTATAATTTGGAGAAGGGATTGTCAGGGACAGATCAGCAGTGCAGAACAGAGACAAGTAACCACGCAGAATCACTCCTGAAGGCAAATTAGATCAACAACATTAATGTTTATATTTTTTGATTGAGGATGGGTGGAAGATAGATTTAGGTTTATTTAGCCATGGAAATGTGTTTTTGTTTTTTGGTTAAACCCAGAATTGATTTTTGGAAGGAAGTTCTAAAAAGTTTATTTTTAGAACTTCCTTTTTACCATTCATTCAAAAACCAATTTTTAATTAAATTCAAGATGAAAAGTATATTACAAAACAACTATATTTTACATTTTAAGGACTTTGGACCATGATTTGGCAAACCCAGATGAAAACGTTAGACATTATGTGGTCACAAAGATAAAATGAATAAACCCAGGTGCTATCGCAGACTATTACAGATAGGATTTTTTTATTTAAGTTATGCAATTTTTATGTTGGTGTTACTGCATTACGTCTCTAATCTTGTCCTGAAAAGATTAGCTCTGTTATTCACATACATTTTTAAAAATGTATTTTAAGGTGAAGGATGATTACACTTGTTAAAGAGCTTTTGAGCATTCATAACCATAAAAACACGGTGGCTCACAAAGCTTGTTTAATATGGGGGAAAAAAGGTAAACACCAGTCGAGTACCTTGCAATTTGAGATGAGGGATTCACTGACCATAGAAAACACCAAAAGTGCTTTTTATGTCGATGTCTCCTGCAGAGCCTCCAACAAATGTGTGGAAACAGCCCGTGAAGGCAACAATACACCTCTGTCCACAGATACTTCAAGTACATTTGGATAACACATTCTCCAAGGAATACTTAAAAGGTTTTAAAATCAATTGCTTTTGTATTAAATTTAATCAATAATGTATTCACTCTTAAAAGGTAATACATTTCACTAAAGTAGAAATACTAAGAAGTTCCATTATCACTCTAAACTGCCCTTAGTAAGAGTAAATATTCAGTATTAAACTGATCGGAATACAATCATGTTAATATATTATTAATGTATTCAATGTACAATTTTAATAAAGATAAACATAAAACCTATTGTTAATGCTAGGTACAGTACAAAAATATCAAAAGACTATACAATGTATATTATTACAAACACATAACGATAAAATAAAATGTCAGGGGTAGGAATGTCATCCATCGCAGGGGGCAGCAGTCTAAGTAAAGATGCCCTGACTTTCTTCCCCTCAGCCACTTCCTCCTGCACCTCTGGGAGGACGCTGAGGCGTTCCCAGGCCAGTCGAGAGACATAGTCTTTCCAGTGTGTCCTCGGTCATCCCCAAAGTCCTGATACATGCCCGAAACACCTCCCCAGTGAAGCATCCACGAGGGATCTGAACCAGATGCCAGAGCCACCTTAACTGGCTCCTCTCCATGTGGAGGAGCAGCGGTTCTACTCCAAGCTCTCTGCTGGTGACTCATCCTGTCTCTAAGGGAGCACTCAGCCACCCTACAGCTCTGGGACCTGTATTTGGTTCAGGGAACCTTACTGAGGGCTGTCCGGTCTCATATGACCAGAGCAGGAGCTTGCTTTGCAGGGCTGGCCTTTATCACAGATTCTGTTCATAGTTTTTATGGACAGAATTTCTGGGTGCAGCCAGGGGCCGGAGGGATTTGGGAACCACATGATTTTCTCTTTGCAGATGATGTTGTCCTGTTGGCTTCACTGAGCCAGGACCTCCAGAGTGGATTGGGGTGGTTTGCGGCCTAGTGTGAAGTGGCTGGGATGAGGGTCAACACTGTTAAATCTGAGGCCAGGGTTCTTCACTGTACCTCTTTGGGTAGATGGAGTGTTCCTGCCCCAGGTGGAAGAGTTTAAATATCTTGGGATCTTGTTCACGAGTGAATAAAGATCGGAGCGTCACATTGACAGGCGGATTGGTGGTCTTTGTACTGGTCCGTTGTGGTGAAGAGAGAACTGAGCCAGGAAGTGAAGCTCTTAATTTACTGGTTCCAATCCTTACCTGTGGTCATTCATGAGCTCTGGGTCATGACCAAAAGAATGAGGTCCCGAATACAAGGGGTAGAAGTGAATAAATAAACTGCAAAACTAGATTGGACAAAACATTACAGATATAGCAATTTAAACAATTTTATGTTGAAAACAAATTGTAAGACATTTTAAAGCTTTTTGGGTTATATGAAAAACTTCCGAATTCAATTCAATTTTACTTGTATAGCCCAAATTCACAACAACAAATTATAAAGTGAACCTACAATCAAAAGGATCATGAATGCATAGAATTCAATAGGAGAATACTAAACTGTAACTAAACCGACTAAACTAAACTGGGCATCCCTTCCCTTAGACCAGGGGTCGGGAACCTATGGCTCGCGAGCCACATATGGCTCTTTTGATGGTCACGTATGGCTCACAGACAAGTCTTTATTTATACCATTTTTTTTTTTCATTAGACCAGTCATTCTCGTGCGCTGCGATGCCAGAGGGGCGCGCAGTAGTAGCGGTGCTTGGAGAGAAAAATCTGCGCCAGCACTCAGTTTACTATTATCTACTGTTTCACAGAGTTTATTCCAGCAGGAAACCTATTAATTGCCGTGCCTAAACCTGCGCGCTCCCGTCTCTGAGAAAGAGCGCGCAGATGCGGGGACGGGATGTGGGGGGCACCCCCACCCTCTGCTTTCTTCCTCACAGGCAGCAGGTGAATCGCACAGGGATTGTAATAACGTGAAACCCGCTGCCCGTCACTCACTGCAGTGTGTGAGTGTGTGTTTGTCTCCAGGTCTGCATGTGAGTCTTTGTCACATCTACAGAACATTCAGACCTACGATCACGTTTAAAGTCTCAACGCCTGCATGAAGCTGAAACTCACCACGTATCAACCAGACTAGACCATCAGCAGAACCACCACGAGAAATACTCATCATTTATTAGCAACAGCATAACGGTGTTATTAAAAATAATTCACAGACTTATTGTACTTTAAAAATGTTGAAATTACATCAAATGCTCACATTCACTTGTTTATTTAGTTTTAAACATATTGTTGCGGACTGAGTTGGGTCCGCTGTTGGGACGCGTTAAAAGTTCTGGAGTTCATTGAACGCATCAAGCAGAGATCTGATTGGCTCTCAGTTCTGTCGCTCAGCCTGTTGTTAGGTAGTTTGGACCAATGGGGTTCAGCTATGGGCCGAATAAGGGAAATGGGAGGACTGGAGCGGGAGCAGGGGAATATAAAGTGGGAGAAGCTCTCTCGTCTCAGCGGGAGAGTTTCAGGAGTTGCTGAATTAGTTGTTCGGTGTTTGTTGCGGTCTGCAGTAACCAGAATAAATAACCTTAAAAGAGGTTCAGTCTTCGTGCCTCAGTGTGGGACAGGGACGCTACATTATTGTATGGCTCTTTCTAAATTACATTTATAAATATGTGGCGTTTATGGCTCTCTCGGCCAAAAAGGTTCCCGACCCCTGCCTTAGACCATCCTTTGCAGTAAGGAAAAACGGATTCCAGAAAAAACGAAGAATACACTGACCTCCACCATAACCAAAGAAAGAAAAATTGGATTTTGTTTAGAAAATCTACATTTATGAATTTAAAAGCAAGGAGTAGTAATAGTTTTAGTAAAAATATAGATGGTACATTTCTATGTCGGTGCATAGCCAAAAAATACATGTTTCCAAAGCAAAAAAAAGCGAATATAAATTTGTAACAGAAGACATAAAAATCTTTTTCAAAAAAGATTGAGAAAAGGAGCAAAGCCAAAATAAAACAAATGAGTGACAATTTTCAGGTGAAAGTTTACGAGAGGGACACATTATGTCGGTATTGCGTATCCATTTTTCAAAAGGAAGTAAAATAAAATGAAGTAAAATAAAATAAAGTACAATAAATAGGAGTCTGTCTAGACGTCATTTGTCCATAAGTGCCCTGTATCAGTGTTACGTTTGTGTGCTTTAGAGCCTAAAAAAGTGTCAAAGTGTTTCTTTCGTTTAATTGTGTCATTCATCAACTTTTTTTGTTAGTCCTGCCCTGGTGTTATCACTCCCAATAGGAAATGCGGACAGCTCTTTTTTCATTTTAAAATTTCCCTACGATTGTCATTCAATTTTTCCGAGATTAAATTGTGTGTTTCCTAACTAGTTCCGACATTTTTCATGGTACGTGAAGGCATCGCCGTTTTGCGTCTCATCAGTATTTTTCAGTAAATAAACAGAAGCAGAGGTGAAGGAAGCCGTGGAATGATGGGAGTTGGACGCTGACGGATCCCTCAGCGCGCTGTGATACAGCCGTAGCTCTTTTTTTGGACCGCGTTCTGTTTTGGGCCCCAGTTGTTATCACAAAAGGAGGAGGCTTGGATGGATGGAGAATAAGCCTCTCGGCCGGCCGGAGGCTCGACTGATGCGGGTTATGAGTCAGAATCAAGTCTCCTCTATTACGAAAGCTACCGGCGGTGGGAGGTTTCCGTGGAAGCAGGTGGGCTAGAGATGGGAAATGACACCGCAATGCTCCAAATTATTATCTCCCTCCGCGATGGAGGATAGCCCCACCGCCGAAGTATCCTCAGAGGGAAGAAGGCGGCTACCTTTTTATAAAACACTCTGAGCCCAGCGTACTGTAGCTGATTTATTCTATTAATTTGATTTTCTGGAGTCCATTTGCGTTGAATTACTTTGCAGAAATGTCCTTCGCAATGGAGGATAGTTTGGAGTCCGGGTGGGTAGCCGTTCGGCCAAATGCGTTTGAGGAAAAGGAGAAGCACAAATTTGTTTTTATCGTCGCCTGGAATGAAGTTGAGGGAAAATTTGCCATAACGTGTCACAACAGGACCGTTCAGAGGAGAAGCATCGCAAGGGACCCTAGTCTGTCTGCGGCGACGAGCCTGGATGAAGACAAAACAAAATGGCCCGAAAGTCCCATCCGGGATAAAGTGTCTCGAAGTCCGAGCAAAGGAACCGACGAGGCTGCTGGCAAAAGCAGTGGCGCTAAAGCGGAGTTTCTGCTAGCATCCAAAGCGAACCCCGCCAAAACCCAGACAGCCGACGTCGGCACCTGCGCGGAGGAGCATCTCTTTGCCTCCATGGACTCTCTGGACCTGGAGGAGATAAGCCGAGAGGACTGCAGCTGGGCCGGGCTGTTCTCCTTCCAGGACCTCCGGGCCGTCCACCAGCAGCTGTGCTCGGTCGACTCGGTCCTGGAGCCGTGCCTGCCGGACTTCCCCGAGGAGCCAGCGGTGATGTGGACGGTCCTATTCGGCCCCGCGGAGGTGTCCCAGACGGAGATGGACGAGCTGTGCGCCGGCCTGCAGGTGTACCTGGGGCACGCGCTCGACACCTGCGGATGGAAGATCCTGTCGCAGGTGCTCTTCACGGAGAACGACGACCCAGATGAGTACTACGAGAGTCTGAGCGAGCTGAGGCAGTCTGGCTACGAAGACGCTTTAAACCGAGCCACAAAACATCTGCAGGAGGTGAGAAGAAGAAGTGTGAGGGCGCTCTTCTAAAAGATTTATTGACACAGCAGTTGGGTCTTAATATTTATATAAAAAAACAGGATATCCCATTTTAGAAATTGTTTGAATCAAATTGTAAAATACCTGCAGTTCCAAAACATCAGACTAAAGTTATGGGCTAACTTCCTCTTTCAAAAAACATTTGGAATATTGTTGTACAGCCCTACTTTAATGAAAATCCAGTTTTGGATGTATTTAACATGTTAGTGGATGGGGGAGATATATTAAGAAATATATGTTTGCCTAAAAGCACAGCTTCCTCCTCTCCTTTGACCTACAGTCATATTCCACTCGGTAGGTCAGCTGCCCCATGCGGTGGTGGCTGTAGATAATCCAGGCCATGACCAGTTTGGTTTCAAAGATTTGTTTGGGATTTGCACATTGACTGTATATGAGAACTGGACTGAGCGAGTGTGATGTCACCCAAAGAAAATGACTTGCTTCCGGTTTTAGTTCAGTGGCAACTTATTTTTTGTGATACGAATGTCACCATGTTGGAAGCAAATGTCGTCAGTAAGCAGGGATTGGTCCGAGTCGGTCTGAGTCGACATTTCTATGGCAACCACTCTCACCAATCAGGAGTGAACTTGTTGGAAGTCCACTCCCTTATCATTTGATAGCGGGCTCAGTAGAATCTGTCAATCAAACGATTCGAACGCTTGACGCAAGACCACATCCTTTTATTGAGGCATCTGATTGGCCAGTTTATAACTTGAATACCTTGCACTACGTGAAAAAAAATCATGAAAAAAAATGTTTTTAAGGATTAGCTACATGTTTAAAAAGGTAGCAGAGCAAGAATGGCTATTCTGACAAATATGTAATAGGTGTTGAGTGCAGGTCTCATATACAACTGACTGATTTTCATGCATCAAAGTGTTGTGATTACTGTAGGAAACAGCATAACTACTCAAAGCAAGTCAGACTAGGGCAGTTATTTTCAACCTTTTTTGAGCCACGGGACACTTTAACCTTGAAAAAAAATCCTGCGGCACACCAGCATCCAAAAATAAAAAAGGAAAAGCTCATAGTCTGTATTGATCTATAGTCCCTCTGCAGTCTCACATACATTTTTGTGATAATTGCGGCAGAAAAAGCTGGAAGCTGCAGCTGTTTTTTTTCCCAAAAGATGAGATAAAAGTTAAGTTAAAAGATTCAAAAATTGTTTGATTTGTGTTTGTTGTTGTTTTAAGACATTAAGAGGAGAGACTCATTGTGCTGTCACTTTAAACCAATGCATCATGGGAGATGTAGTGCAATAATCCGCCGACCGCAGATAGAGTAGCGTCTCTGAGCTTTATGGTGTTGTTCACTTGTTCCACGGTCTGACACCGGATTCTGTGGAAAGCTACACCGCTACAGACGAGCTTTAGCTGGTATTTTTGTTGGAACTGAGAGACTTATGAGCTACATTTGAACAAGGAAGTGAAGACTTTAACCACTTCTGATTGGTCAGACTGCTGACATGTGATTAAGCTTTCAAGAATGATTGGTGGAGACAGTTAAAGGGGCGGCACTTTTCCAAAAACAGAGCTTAAGCTGCAGCTAAATTGCGGTACCGTCATTCTTATCAAAATGTCTTTAATAGAATCAAATAAACACAATGAAAAAATTGTTTTACGATCTTTCATATTCCTAACTTCTCAGTGTTTTATCAGGGTTTGTTTGGATGAACAAAGAGCTGAAATCCTGGAGATGGTAAATGTTTTTAGATCAGTTAATGAGGGCAATTTCCCACGGCACACTTGACCATCTCCCACGGCAACACTGGACTAGGGATATGGGAACATCCCAGTATAACAGCTTTTGTATTTTGCTCTAAATATTTGCCTGTAAGAAAACTAGATATGCAGACTTTTGCTGTTGCCTCATCCAAACATTCCTTATACTGTAACTGCAATTAAATTGGCCCAAACTTGATTATTTGCCCAAACACTTAATCTTCTAAAAAAAAAAATGTATCTGAATCCACAATTATGCGTGTTCTGAATTTCCTCTGATGTTTTCTTTGCAATGAACTTTTCAAAAATACCTTTATCTGAACAGGTTATCAAACAGAAATCTGAGTTTTTGCATTTGCAGTTTATCTTGTGTGTTTGTAAAAAGTGAATGGGATTTGAAATTTGAAGAACCATCTTGTTCTGGTTTAATAAATTCTGTATGATTCACTTTGTAAAAAGTACAAATATGTATTTCAGTTCAATATGTTTTTTGTAATTATCCCTTCTACGTTATTTTAACATTATGCAATGTTGACCACCATTTACTGAATGGTGCAGTTTAAAGAGTATCTTCTATGGATATGCAGAAATCCTGCATAGCTGCAGGTGAATCCAGGTGACAGCATGGCTCTGACTGTGTTCCATCTGCCTGGATTTTCCTGTCATTGCTGAAGGAAAGCGTCGAGACTCCACACACGATCACTGACGTGCTTGAATGATTTCCTCACAGAGACGTTTCCTCTCTGCTCCTCTTATCAGCAGAGCTGCACAGATACGTAACCCCACCATGTGTCATTCTGCCCAGTCAGCTTTACCTCCATTTTCAACCCAAAACCTCGTTTTTGTTCCGATCTGACAGTAGAGAAGTCAGTGTGGGACATTGATCTGTCAGTGAGCCTGATTTGATTTAGTTCTACATCACTGTTTCTTTGTCTTTCTGAGGTTGTGCTTGAAGATGCTTTTGGATAAAGAACGAGCCTTTGATCTGCTCTTCATCCTCCTCCTTCTAAAGTGACAGTGCTCTGGGGTTCATCAGCTGCTGGGTTAGATTTCCCACCCACGGACTGAACCATTGATCCTCTAACTCCATTTGAGGGCTAACTTAATGCCTCTGCTATTGGGCTCTTGTTACAAACAGAGCTGTTCAGTCTGATTAAAATGTTTGCGCATGGATAGTCCTCAATAGATTATACACAAAAGGTATCCAGTGGTAAATTTGTTTTTTTTCTTCTTTCAAATAGGGGGGATATCACGGAACATGACTCAATAACCGTCCTCCTCCTGTTGTTGCAGCTGCTGGACATGCACAAAAGCACAGAGAGCATGGTGGAGCTGCTGGAGCTGTATGAGCAGGAGGACCAGGCCTATGGAGGGCTGCTGGAGGCCTCCACACAGCTGCACCAGTACCTGCTGCAGCCGTTCAGAGACATGAGGGAGCTGGCAACGCTGCGGAGACAGCACATCAAGGTGAGCAATCAATGGGCCACAGTAAAAACTAAAAGTGGAATCATCCCGGACTGTTGAAATATTTGTCACCAAAATGGATTTGTAGTGATTCACCAAAACGAAGGTCCAATTTTCTCATGTTATTGGACAATTAAGAATCACTGTGAAAGAACAGAGGTTGACGTGGAAAAGAGTGGTGCAGAAAATAACCATGACTCTAGAAGCTGAGCTGCTCTCCCAGGGTTTGCAACACTGCAGGTCTGATCGCAGCTGAAACGGGAGATGAGATGTGGCCGAGGCTGAAATGTTAAAAGAATCCATCAAATCAGACTTATTGTTGCGCAGAAAGTTGATTCATAAAGTTGATACATTTCTATTAACACATTTATTTCTGCATTTCTAATATATGTACACAATAAATCAATATTTAATTGAATAACCAAACTGAATTGTGATTTAAAATGACCTGATTTAAAAATTTTTTTTAAACTAAAAATCAATTTACAAAGAAAACTACTTCTTTCTAAAAAGCCCTTCTTCCTTCTCTTTGCTCTGTCCAGCATAAATAGCCAAAATACTAATGAGTTGTTATGTTTTGGGCTTGAGTGACATGCTGGCAGCTTGAAGGCATCTCCGGTGTCCTATGGTTTTACAGGGACATAAATAAATCATATCATACGCGGTTCTACGTTTACTGCATGGAAACACAGCTGCTGACACAGAGGGTTTAGCAGGCAGAAAGGAAAGTCTAAAGTTGAGTTTCCTCGTGTAAGTGAAGCAGATCGAATGCTTCCGATGTAATGATTGAGTTCACGTGAAGGATTGAATGTTTGATCAATTCCTCTACAACAGCATTTTAAGGAAGCAGCCTGTCTGCTTCAGATCCCTCTGTGCGTTTGTCACTGACTGAACACGTCGGCACTTTCTCTTGTCCACCGCTCAGTTTATTGTGGCAGATTTCTGCCTCTGTGCTTCAGTTTGTACTGCGGTTAATTGAGTGCACTGACGCGTCAGCTTGTCTTTGGTGGGTTACAGTCAGCAGGAAGCAGCGAGGTCGCCGACCGTTTGCAAGAAAAGGTGCTATAGCAGCAGCAGGTCCCACCGAGATTTGAACTCGGATCGCTGGATTCAGAGTCCAGAGTGCTAACCATTACACCATGGAACCACCTGCTGTGTGATTCAGCTGTACTAGTACATAGCTTTAGGGTTTGTGTCTGTAAATGTTAACCACTATGCTCCTTTTATTTGTTATACTCTTTAATCAATAGAATCTCTTTTCAGGATGAACACATCTATTTGAACCTCATTGATTCAAACCCAGAAAGCTTGAAAACACTGTGCTGGCTGGACTTCTAGTGTTTAAGGTGGAACTATTCATTCATTTGAGCAATCCAAGCTGCTCTTTGGTATCTAAAGGTGACAAATGGAGATGTTTTCCATTTACAAGATTCACAAATAAAGAACACAACTTGATTTTGATTAAATACAGAAAAATAGGCACAATTATTACCCAGCGTGCACTTTGTTTCCGGAATCATCAACTTTTTTTTGCAAATGTATTGTTTTTCTCCCATCAGATATCTTTGGAAAATGACTATTTGGGTCCGAGACGCATTGCGGCGTTACAAAAGGAGGACTCTGACTGGCAGAAGAAAGCTCAGGAGGCCGTCCTGAACATCCAGGAGTTCACCGTAAAATACTTTGAGATCACTGCCAGAGCCCAGAAAGGTTCTACTCTTCTTTATTATTCATACTTTTATTTATTAATCACAAAGCATTAGTCTTAAGTACAAAATGAAATGGCACCGGAGATGAATTGTACCTGTACTGTGTTCATACAGAAAACATAGAACCCATTGGTAAGCCATATAACACCACACACATGTGTATGGCAGATCCGATCCTGATGAGTTAATAAAGCAGCAGAAAAAGGCTTTGACGGCTCTCAGAGACACAAAACACACACACACACACACACACACACACACACACACACACACACACACACACACACACACCCACACACACACACACACATATTATGGTATTGGCTTATTATTGACGTGCGAATGGTTTTCAAGCTGCGGGCTGAATTTGTTATAATGAGTCTCCATAGAAAGCCGAACTTCCAACAGAGATGAGAGGAAATGGGGACAGGCGATCGATCAGGCAGATAAGGCCGGGTTTTTTTTTTTTCCTGTCTGGAATATTCCATCCTGCGTTCTCCTCCCATCCTCTACTCAGACTGATGCCTGAATTGTCTCATGTCTGTTAGAGTCCTATTTCAGCTGTGGACAGACAGTGGTTGTAATTCTCAGATGTAGCCACTAGAGGTCTGCCTTTATTTTTAAAGACTTTACGGTCTTAGGGATGACTTTCAGTTCCACATTAGATCAAAGTTAACGTGCCCACTAGTGTGTCTGTTTATAGTGATCTTGTTGTGTGTGTGAGTAGGAGTTTATGAGCGTATGAAACTGGACCAGAGAAAGTTTGGGAAATCCTCATGGACAGCAGCGGTGGAGCGCATGGAGAGACTGCGCTACTCTGTCGCCAAGGAAACCCTGCAGCTCCAGAGAGCCAGGGAGATCAGTCTGGAGCAGAGGAAGCATGCACTTCGAGAGGAGGTGCGTGGAGCTTCACTCAACCCTTTTAAAAGTTCTGCTTGGAGTTTTCCTCATGATTGTTCCTCATGATTTTCCCCATCAGATGCAAGGTCTGTGCAGCAGTGAAGACGCGATGACCCTTTTAGACCACCTGGAGACGCAGTATTATGAGCTCCAGCTCCAGCTGTATGAAATACAGGCTGAGATATTACAGTGTGAGGAGCTGCTGCTCACCGCCCAGCTGGACAGCATCCACAGACAAATGACAGGTCATTTACTTTTCTCCCATTTTGATCAACTTTATGAGGGAAAGACACATCAGAATAAAATCCCTGTGGCCATTTTGAGGTCAAATGTGATGAGCGAGAAGAAAAAAAAATGTTATATTTATAAAAAGTGTGGGAGGGAAAATCGTGAACCGTGACGACACAAAGCGTTATGTTTGTGTGTTTTCAGAACGTCAGAATGAGGTGGTTTACTATGACACGTTTGAAAGTGCAGATGACATAACAGAAGTCGATACTGCTGAGAGAGAGGAACTCCGCCGACTTCGGGTGAGCGCTCGACAGCTTGAGGCAAGGCGAGGCCGCATCACTGCCAAGCGCTCCTATCTGCGGAACAAACGGGTGTGTTTCCGCTCCGACTCTTAAGTTCTTCTTGGATGCTACATCAGAGTTTTAGCAGTCGTGATCTCCAGGATCCCTGTCTGCGTGTCCCCCACCCCTCTGACATATACATAATTGAGCTTTTTGGGGGGTTTTAGAGAGCTTCATAATAAGAAAAGAGGCAGAACCAGGAAAGCTGGTACTACAGTAAAATGCTCAAATTTTACTGTAGTGTCTGGGATTTACACTGAATTAACCCTCAATGTGCTCTTTGGTCTTAAAAACTAAAGTAACTTTCATTCTGTTGGAACCGTTTAGCCTTGTTATTTTTACAGACTTCTTCTTTGCAGGATATTTGTGTGTCCAACCACAACGAGAAACAGCAGAGACGTCAAACAATCCACAAGGACCCCGTCTGCTGCCACGGCTTACAGGTAAACATGTGTTGTAATCATTAAAAAACTTTTTTTTTTTTTTGAAAGTTCTTTAAAGCATGAAACACCCCAGAGGGGTTTTTCTCTGGTTACATTTCCTATTCTCATAGGAATGTAAACAAACATTGTTGAATCTAAACGCTTTCTAGCTAAAAATGGAAACGGATGAAGATGAGGAAATGAAGAACAGCAGAGTACGCCAGGAGAGGCAGAAAACCCTGGACAGACTACGCTCCTTTAAACAGGTAAGTGCTCGTTTGTTAGGACTTTGCATATTAGCGTGTGTTGATATTGATTACTGTTTTTGCTCAGCGATACCCAGGTCAGGTCATTCTGAAGTCCACTCGGCTCAACGCTGCCCTCACCAGAAGAAAGCAACGCGGCCGAAGCGCTGACCCCACGGTCGTGGACGAGAATGAGGAGTGGGTGGGCTCCGTAAGCGTGCCCCTGTGTCTCAGTACGAGCGTGCAGACGGACCCCAGCGCCACGCTCACCACTCAGCCCGTCGCTGCGCTCAGGGCATCAGTGCCTCCTCTGCCGGTACCCAGCTCGGCAGATTCCTCCTGCTCTCCCTGCTCCCTCTCCTCACTGTTAGGCTCCCCTGTTTCTCCACCT
This sequence comes from Oryzias curvinotus, assembly GCA_023969325.1. NCBI lineage: Eukaryota > Metazoa > Chordata > Actinopteri > Beloniformes > Adrianichthyidae > Oryzias > Oryzias curvinotus. The sequence continues at coordinate 20,513,513 of CM043714.1, forward strand.
CCCCCACCTCCTCCCCCACCTCCACCTCCAGCAAAAGACCAGTCATTGGCTTCTGAAAGCCCTGGGCTAAAGAGCGCAGAACACCTTCTGATCACCCCACTCGGTCCATTCGTCCCTCGCTTTTTTGACAGCAGCCAACTGGTGAGCGCACGGAAGAAGCTGAGGAAAGTCCCAGAGTTTGAAGCTCACAGCAGAAGAGGTAATGTTAGAGTACTAGTCCACAGCTCTACACCATGCCTGAATTCTCTCAGCCATCAGTCTGCTTGTTTTCCCCCACACAGTGAGTTCACCCATGGACGAGGTGCTGGCCTCCCTGAAGAGAGGCAGCTTTCACCTGAGGAAGGTTGACCAACGGCCCCCGCCTCCTTCCAAGAGCGACGATGATCCCAACAGCATTCTGGTTCAGATTCGCAGGGGGGTCAAACTGAAACGGGTTCCCTGTAAAGACAGAAAAGACCAGAGAAAGCTCGCTGCATCCACCGACCCCCTGACCAGGAGCATCCACGAGGCGCTGCGGCGCATCAAGGAGGCCTCCCCAGAGTCGGACTCAGATGATGACGGAGTGGCAGGCCTTGACTGGGAGAGTTAAGGTTCATCAGAGAGACCTCCTGACACTGTAACACGCCGCTGTAAACACTATAGCTCACTCATTCAAGCACACAGCGCAGGCTCAAATCCACCTGCTGGTTACGGCAGGCCATTCACCCTGTTGGTGTTTGTTTTTATTTCTGCTGTGTGTCACTGTGGTTTCATTCCTACCTTTGGATTGTTCTGATGCCAAGTTTGATTTTCACTTTTTATGAAGTGTACTGTGAAGTTCTGAACTTTGTTCACTTATGCACCGTACTGTCACCTAAAGAAACTGACGCTGGTCGAGGAAAGTTATGAGAGGAGCGAGATCATTCAGCATTTACATCATCAGCATGACTTCAATACCTCTGGCTTGAAAACAGTCAAGAGTTACTAAACTTTATTATTTTCACACGTTTCATGCTTTAAACTGAAGGAACCACAGCTTTTCTAATCAAACTAAGCATGAAAAACACCAACATCTCCTCCTCTTCCTTTACCAGCTGCCAGATCTCAACCCCTCTCAGGTACAAGGAGCCATTTAGCAATTTATCTGTTTGGCAATGTCTCCATCTGCTTTATCTCGAGTCTCAAACTTCTTGTTTTTTATTTATAAAAAAGAAAATGCATTCTTAAAGCCCCACTCCGATCATCGGTTGGTCTATTTTAAATGTTCCCGGCGGTCTTTTAATTATGTTTGAGCAGTTCTTAGTCCAAATTTTAAAAAAATCTGTGTTGTTTTCTAGGAAATAGTTTCTGCAGAGCTGCAGGAGTTCATTAGAAATTCATCTTTTAGTTGTGGGTGGGGATATTGGCACAGAGCAACCCCGCCCCCCCTTCCCCAGGAGCAGGGAGCTTGTGGCCCTCCTAGCATATTTCTGTTACAAATTAGCTCTTTTTCAGATGGCATTTTTTCATTCACAACGATTGAATAAAGAAATACTCAGAAACCTGATTTTAAGCTTGGTTTTCTTCATATATGTCCTCCATGAGAAAAATGCCACATTAAAAAGACCTTTTTCATCGGAGTGGGTCTTCAAGGAGGGGGCTGCATAGCAGAACATTCTTTTAAGTTTTTTGACTGTTTTTTTTCTGACATTGTTATGACAGAGCTGTTATTACATGTTGCACTTTTTACCAATGATGGATGCTTGGTGGGAGGCTTGATTCCCTCAGTGCCAAGCAGGGTAACCGCGGGCTCCACAGCCGGCAGTCGTGATTGATGCATTCCCTCATGCCGTCTCCTTCACTCGGTTTCCGCATCTGTATTGCAGATTTCTCATTTTCTCAGCGAACAGCAGAAGGAGGAAGGAAAATGTTCCACTTTTAACAAATGTTTGGCAAAGCCAATTCCAGCCCATTTATGAAAATATTCTCTCAGTTAGGTTTTGTGTAAAAATCGACTTTGCAGCTTCACCCACAGATAAAACATAGATCTATGATAGGGAGGAATGACCAAAGACTTTTTGAGCACTACGAAATCTAAAAGGTTTTTAAGGTCATATGTCAGATTTTTAAGAGCTTCATTGTTATTGTTTTGGTAACCTTACATGCAGGTTGCTATTATCTGTTCTTTCTTTCCAAAGCTAAATTGTCTAAAAGGTTTCCTATTATGACTTTAGGTACACTTTGACATTTTTGTGGTTGTTGTTGGAGTTGGTCCTTCAACACAATGTGCAATACTGAAATTAAGAAAAAAAAAAAAACAAGCAGCAAAGAAAAGCTTTCTGAGTTTACCTGGAATAATGGATCTTTAAGCACTGCTTTTTATTACAGTATAGCACGTTAAGAAATTGTTTATAATGTACCCTTTTAGCTTTTTTTCCCTTCTGTTTTCATTCTTTGAAAGCTTTTCCATGTACCTCACACTTCCATTTGAATAAATCCTATAAAGCAGCAGATTATTGTCAAATTCTTTTCAACAAAATAAAAAAAATAGAATTTTCTCCATCAACAGACACACTAGAAGGGACTGACCTCTTTTTTGGGGGGCAAATTCTTTCATTTGCAGACATAAATCTCACCAGTTTACAATCACAGCTCACCTGAGGTACCCCTTTAATATAATGAGTTCAAAATTACTTAAATAATCAAAAATATTGCCAGTCCTCTCATACGTCTAAATACAACAGTAATAATAATAATACCTACATTGAAATACTATAAGTTACAAAACAGGAGAATGAAAAGCTTTTTATCCACTACTGTACAAAGGCATTCATTAACAACAGCATTAATATGAAGGGACTGCATCTCTGGATGGAAGAAAGTCACACCCCTTCTTTAGTCTTATTCCGGTGTATTAACCTGTGGAACTAATTACAGAAATCAATTCAAGTACATTACTTTTTTTTTGTTTGCTCTAGTGCTAAATGCCGTTCTATTAGCCTATGACTCAGTTATACCAGTGTAATAACATAGTGCAAACTGGGCACTCAGTTAAAATATAAGATCAGCAGCACCTCATGAGGATAAATATTTATATATTTTTCATTTTAAAAGAAGCTGAAAGCTGTTTTCATACATGTGTAATTTGGTACAAAACATATAATGCTGAGCGTTCACATGGAGTTCTGTTGTTTGATTCTTTTTGTTGTTTTTTTTTTAATATACAGAAGAGGATTTGAGAGTGTACCCACACACAGTTAATACACAGCAATAAGCCACTGCAGGGGGTCACTGCATTCAACCCATCCATTCATTTACAATGCCAGCATGAGTAGAAAGTTGTCAAATACAGTTGGAATAATCCGTAATATGTCCAGTGGAAAATAAATAATAATAAAGAAAGTAAAACAGAAAGAAAAGTACAGTTCTGAATTCACCTATAAGGAGTGAAAATCTGGCCAGTTTCACTGAGGGTCCAGATTCAAGAACATGGAGATGACGCTCTGTAAGCCCTTCTGGATGCACTACTCTGACCACACAGGGCTGCCACACAGTTTAGCGGTCAACAGCAGTACACGTTCTGTTAGACGGCGGGGGGTGGGCGGACGGACGGGCAGGCGGGAGGGAGGGAGGGAGGGATCAGCCTAATTTGTTTTTTGGCTTTTCCACTGTGTATGTTACCTGAAACTGTTACACGGAGCCTGTCTGGTATTGCTCAGTGTGTGTTATATACAAACGTGCCCCCTCATGTGCTTTCAGGACACACACTACGTCACACCTTGTTAGAACACATTGCCACACCGAGTTTGGCAGGAAGACAGCTCACTTGTCTGTGGCGGTGGAAGCAGTTTGGATGTTAAAAAAAATCCCTAATTCAAATCAGATTAATTTGGGAGGGAAAAAGGACAATAGGAGAGTCAGAAGTCGTTCATCATGTCGGAGTTTTAATAGAGGTAGTGATTTAGAGAAACCTTTATTTTCACTGGGGGGCTGACTTAACTTCCCAGCAGCCCTTGGGATTCAGACTGGGGGGAAACCGTGATGCCACTTATAGCTAAAACGGTACTACAAGCTGATTTTAAAATATTCTGTTGCGAATAACATTCTTGTGGCACAACAAGTGTGTGTGTAAGTGTGTGTGTGTGAGTGTGTGTGTTCTTCCAATCTTCTCTGTACACAACGTTACTTTGGATCAAAGCAAGAGGACAACATTTTCAGGAGATTTGGCAGCTTTGGCACAGTTCTCTGAGTCTTAACAACAATGATCTCCACTTGTCTTTCAACGTCCCCCCCTGAGGGGCATTTGGGGGTTTGATGTAGTTGTGAGCTGTGCTGCAGCTCTCCTGGTCAAACGATAGATGGCACTGAGGCACAGGTCTCAAGCGTGTGGGTGTGATTGGGCTGGATGGGGGGGCAGTTGCAGTATGCCACAGCCGACAAATGTACCAACGGATCAACCAGGCTGACCGAGCCAATCAGAAGGCGAGCTGAGGTAGTCCCTGCGTCATTTTGAACTGCAGGATTGTTTGCAGTTGGTAGAAACTCAGAGCCTGCAAGGTTAGAACAGGGGATCAGCTGCCCTTTGTCGGTAACGTCTAAGTGTGGGCAGTGCAGTTTGTCATTCTTAATAAGTAGGGAGGAGGGTATGGTGCCAGTACGTTTGGGCTTTTAAGTGAATTATCATATGGCTCTGGCTGTGAAAGTTTGGGGCGTTTGTCTTTAGCTGGCCTCCTCTATGAGCCGGGCCAAAGTGTCTCTGAGCTCCGTCAGCTCAAAGATCTTCCCGTCAAGCAGCTCCAGCAGTGTTCGCAGGCTCTTTCTGAAATTCTCCTGCTCTTCCTGGTTCTCCTCCAGCCTCTGCTCGGCTCCGGCCAGCTGCTCCTCCAGCACCCGGCTGCGCAGCTCCGTCTCCTGCAGACAGTTACACAAAGCTGTTAGGTTCATCCAAACACAGGGGGTTGGTCCCGTTTATTTTACAGGTACTGTATTGTATAAATCACATTTTTTTTGCGTAGTTTGGCCAGGGGTGCAACTTCTACTCAGGAGCATCTTATATATGATGTAAAATTATATATATATTGGCTCATGTATCCCTTTTTCCCCCCACTAATAACCGCTTACCCTTTAGTGGTTGTTTCCTCCTAACAACCACTACAGGGCACTGCATGTGTGTGTATCAGTATTTGCTACTGACGCCAACGCAGAAGAAGAAGCACCGCCCAAAACAAACATGGAGGAGAATCTGATCGTTCGCCTCCTGAACTTCATGATCTTTTTTTGTTTGCATCAAGACTCAGAATAAATAAATCTGAATATCTCAACATCATCCACGTCTTCCAAGCATTGTAAATGAGAGATACAGTCAATGCTTCCAAAACAATAGCTTCTCCCACACGCAAGCTTGTAAACACATTTTTGGACAAGCATTGACCACAGAACTTGATGCGCGCCGCAAAAGAGGCACCAGATAGAAATTTGACGCATGAATTGCATTGGGTGCGAAGGCAGCAGTATGCCGAGCTTGGCACGTTTGTTCAGAACTGTTGAACTAAAAGCGCAACTTATACTCCAGAGCGATTTGCATATAGTTTTTTCTTCTTTACTATGCTGATTTTGGGCTCCTTTGACTAATAGTCGATGGCGACTTAAGACTTATTTCCACTAGGCTGTCTGCCGTGTGTCTCCTTTGCGTTAACACAAAAAAAGACAACGTTCATCAGAATGTGTACATCGCTTGTCTGTGATCCACGTCCAGCCCTTTGCACCGCAATGCAAGCTTTACGCAGGAGTTCTATTTCCAGTCTGCTTATGCGTCAGTTTCAAGGTCAAAAGCCAGAGAAACCGGAAACAGGTCCAGGTTTCATTATAAAAAATTCTGTTGTATTTTCAAAAAGGCCAAACCACTCCTCCAGGATCCAGGGGGTAGGGGTGATGGGCTGGAGGCAACAGGGTCAATGTGAATTAACTGACAGTCGTGAGATGGACCCCTCACGCCAAACAATGGAAACGAACCACAGATGGACTAGTGTAAATCCGGAGTTATACCCTGAAGCAACTTCTATATGGTTTTGTCGTCGTTATTGAGCCTTTTTTACTTGGCTTCTGCGACACTCTGATGCAACTTAGACTCCGGTGCGACTTATACTCCATACGACTTAATATTGAGGCTCACCTCAAGCTTCTGAGTAAGTGTGTCTTTCTGCTCCATCAGGTCGTTCATGTTCTCCAGCTCTTCTTTCAGCTTCTCCATTTCCTGTGGGTCAAAAGCATTAAAAGACTGCAGGACAAATGCAATTCTTATTTGGCATTCTGACCCCACCTCCTCTTTATCCCGTAGAGTGTTCTCCAGCTCCTCTATGGTTTGATTGAGTTCGGTCTTTTGGGATTTGACCACCACACTTTGGTTGCTCTGGCACTCTAGCTCTGTCACCTGCAAAGACAACACTTTCCTTTAAACTGTTGCATCAGGACTGTGATCACAATCTCGTTCCTGCCAACTTCAATATTTGAACCCCGAGTGAGCTCTATTTGAGCACTCATTTGATCAAAAGTGATTTAATCACAGATGAGTACGAAAAACACAAGCCCTCCCATGCTCACTCGTTTGTGTAGCCTCTCTGCCTCCTCCTGGTAGGCGGCCAGTTGCTGTTTCCACTGTTTGACGTTGGCCGTGGACTCCAGCAGAGCCGCCGTTAGCTTGGCATTGTTCCCCTTTAGCGCCTCCAGCTCAGCTTCCCAGTGTTTGGTCATGGCTGGGCTGCAGAACACAGAAATGTTCGGTACATGTTGTGAGTTTGCCAGCACTAAGTGCTCAGATTTAGTGATGAAAGCTGCAGTAGATTAATGGCAGTGTATCTGTGTCAGAACCTTGGCTGCATTTTTGAGTATTTGGGCGTTTCTTTCTTGTGCACACGTGGATTTGGTTGAGTTCTGTGTAAATCTTTGTGTTTAATGCAAGTTTCCTGAGAATTTTTCATTTTCTCATTTCTTTTTTAACATTCAGGATCTTGTTGCTTTATGCTGCTTCATGCCCCCCCCCCCATTCTATAATCATCCTCCTACCCCCCCTCTCTAACATCCCTCTCTCTTCTTCCCTCCTTTTCTTTCCATCCTCTCCAACAAAAAAATGTTACAAATATAAGTAAGATGAATAAAGTTTAGCCTAAATTGCAAAGGGCGTTTATTCAAATATACATCTAGTGTGTCAAAAGATTCATAACCCCTGTTGTAACATTAAAATATGTCCAACACAAGAGGCTTTCAGCTCTCATCTGTTTGCTCAGCTGTTGGACAGGACAAGTTAAAAAAAAACGGCATTATTATAAGGACCTTCCATTTTCCACGCTCATTGTTCTTTTATAACATAGCGTTAGAATGTAAGTGTATTAATTTTAAGACGTATGAAGCTGTGGTTTTGTTTTGCTTATTATCAGCCCTGATTAATCTTTTAAGTTCATAGTTAATCCTTTAGGAGGTTGCGCATCATGTCTTTATAGGTGTTCACTGAATGTTGTTGTTTTGTACTGAGATTACTGTCCATTCCTCTCTGATGTTGGCAGGAGAATGCATTAGGATATGTAAAATAAACACATTTTTGAAAATGACTTTCAGGCCTACATCCTTCACAGAGTCAAACACACACAAGCCGAGAAATAAGAATGAAAGAAAACACTTAGCTTATGTTACGTCCACTCACTGACACTCACACTCTCATACAGCCTGTTGTGTACTGTCACACACTGCAGCAGAACTCCACTGTGCTGCAACTTTGAGTCTGTGAAGAGCGATAATTCACGCTGAACTCTCACGGCGCCTTCAGTTCTTACACAACTGCCGCCCCCTCTGCGAGTGCAAGTGTGTCTGCATGTATGACGCATAGGAGCAAGATGACACTTCATCCTACACATGCACGTATCTGACACACCACCACACACACTCACACACAGACAGACAGAGCAGCGCTGTCACCACGGCATGCCGCTCCGCCAATGTATAAACCCCACACAGCAGCTCGGCGCGGCAGAGTGCAGGCAAGATGTCAGGATGTGAAGATGGAGACAGACGGAGGAGAGCGGAGGAGAGCGACGGAGGGAGAGATAAATGAACGCCTGTTCTGACATTGGTGTTTGTCTTTAATTGGTGAGTCTGGCTGAAAGGTTTCAGGAGCTGAATGACAGTCTGGGCAGCAAAGACAAAGGCGCACTGTGGGTAAGTTTGTTGCTAAATTACTTATAGAATTTGAAACGTCCATTTTTGCCATAATATGTTGATATGAGAATTTTTTGCTTTTCGTGAACAATTGTCGTATATTGATTTGGAATTTTTTGCTTTACTTTTGAAAATTGAAATATTTTAGGACTATTTATTTAGACAAAATAAGCTAACAATTGTCTGTTTGTGTGTCAAGAATGGTCATAACAAAGCAGGTTTTCCTTTTAAACGGCAACTGATTAATATTCTATGTTGTTTTTAATGTTCTTTTAACTTTTATTAATTGAATTTTGGAATGCTTTTACAGTTGGAGACCCAACCTGTACTTGATGTCAATATTATAAGTCTTGAATAAAACATGAACAGCTTCTTGTGTGTTTTATTACTTCAAAATGTCCAATGTAATTTCTCAGTAAAACCATCAAGTATGAACTCATGAAACACACATAGCGCTCCTGATGTCCTGATCGGGGTTCGTTGTCAGGTAGGTTTTTGCTCCTCACACAGCCCTTCAAGAACTAGAGAGGCACAGCAGTTGCCATGGCAGCACCATAGGAGAAGAGGAAAAACACATCCCCCTTAACACAAGCCTACCAAAAACACACAGCCTGACGCCTACGTTCATCAACACCAAACCACCACATACAACGCAGGAAGTCCCAACAAAAGGTCTTACAGTCCTCCAACAACCGTCCGGCATGAATCCAGTCAAGATCTGCCAAACACACACAAACTAAATCCTGCCTCCTCTTTGCTCCTCATGCGAGCGCTGCACCCACACACACCTGCCTACACAGCCCTGCTGAGCAGCGCCATGCTTTATATTCAGAGGAGACGAGCCATCATGCAGTCAGGAAGACGCACCAAATTCACTGCGGGAGTTTGGTGTGGAAAGACACCTGTGTTTGCAGGTGGATGCTGTCTGTGTTCAAATTATTCAGAATCCCCACAGAAAAGCATACAAATTACAAATTACACTGCCAAGATTTTATTAGTTCTTTTCGGGGAATAATCACATGCTTACACAACAAGGGAGGAAAAAATACAGAACAATTTCTACTGTGGAAACAAGAAGAGTCGATCAAAGTGAGTCATAGTGGTTCAATAGGAGGGAAACAATAGTAATTATGGTTGGTCCTTGGATCTAAGCTCTTTAAATTGGCCTCTGAGAAAATGTGAAATTGGGGGTTGCTTGTTACGTCCACACTTGCCACGGCGAGCGCGCAGAGTCAACCCTGTCTCCCACGCATGCATTATAATAGACAGATCTGCAGTGGGGCTGCAGCAGGCAGTGGGTGTCCTCACACTGCTCTCACTGCCAAATCTTTTCAGCTGTGGACAGTTCTTCGCATAGTGGAAGGAATTTCACTTTTCTACAATATCACAGACTGCTCTTCCAGACCTCCAAATGTTTACACTTAAAACCAAAAAGCGTCTCTTTTGAGAATCCAGAAAAAGAGTGACAATACAATAAGTCATGGATTGACATCTTTAATTAAATCAAAGCCATAGAAATAATAAAAGTGCCACCAGTTACAGAAATTTTACAAATTAAGAAAAAAAAAAATCCTGTACGTGACTCCTAAAGATCATTATTCACTTCATTTAACGCAATAAAACTGTCCTGATGGTGGATGTTAAGGTATCAATGACTCATGTAGAGGCTTCGTACAATCCACACACTCCAAGTGTCTGTCTTGCTCTATCTGTGCCTCCCACTACCCACTTTATGTTATGTAAGTCTTACGTAATTGCTTCATTAACACCTTTCGGGCGACAGAAGGACAGCACCTTATCAGCCATCATTAACAAATTTCACATTTATTGACCTCTTTATTTTCCACAAACGGAATTTTTATGGATCTGCATTTGGGGTCACACGAAACATTTCAGGGTCAATTTCCAAACTAAACACAAACAGCAACATATACAAAAGCTGGGGTGCATGCACAGAGGTGACATTAACACCTACTCAGTCAATTTGCATTTCTATTAATGTACAGCTGTACATTTAATGTTCCTGACAGAACATGCTGATACTAAAAAAATGAACTACTGAAAAAGTTCATGTGTCTGACTTTGTCACTTTGACAGTTTGAACAATTTACTGGGTATTCCAGAGAGAAATGCGCGATCACATATTTCCTTGCATTCAAGCTTCCTGGTGTTTTATTGCGTGCATTTTCATTTAAAGACCCACTCCGATGAAAATTGTGTTTTGACATGTTCTTGTAGCATTTTTCTCATGATGGAGGACATATGTAAAAAAGTATTATGACTGAAATTGCATTTCAGAGTATTTCTTTATTCAAATCAATGTGAATCAGAAGCAGAAAAAGTTTGTGACCTCGGACCTACAAGTGCAAACCACAAGGTCACAGCTCCGCTCCATTCTGATGCATTCGCTATAGACACATGGATCCATGTACGTCTTCGTTTTCCTTGTTTGAGCTGGCATTTGGCTCTGAACTGTACGGCTGGATGGCCGCAATATTGCTCAACATTATTGTTGCAGTGGTGACATTAGCTTGGGGTTGTGAGGGGCTGTGAGCTAGCAGGAGAGTGTAAACAAAGGGATAATGGGAAATAGAGGCAGACCTATTTCGTGTCAACACTCCCGCCCACAACTCAGAGAGGAATTTCTAATGAACTGCTGCTGCTTTGCAAAAACCACGACCTAGAAAACAACATGTTTCTGGATTTTACCTACAAACTCCATTGTTAAAAGACCACTGGGAATTCTAAAACAGATCAAAAGATGATCGGAGTGGGACTTTAAGAAATTAGAGACTAACCAGTCAGTGCATCAGGTTTTGTAAGGAGCACCAGACCTGTTGCTTTAATGCAACCAGGAACAACTTTTTTGTGTATAAAAGTTTGCACCTGGTTGTTTATTTCATTTTTAGACTGCTAAGTTATTATTTTGTAGTCTTTGTGTCGCAGTTGTCAAGACTTGTATTGACATCATTATTAGATAGAGCAGACCCGACATGTCTTAAGTTGCTCCCTAGGGAAGAAACACACGAAAGAGCAGCTGTGAATGGAGAGATTTCACTGCCATGCTGACATGTAACAAATATAAAAAGGGGTGCATAAAAAAGATGGATCTATTTGTGTGTAATATTCAAAATACAACATCAGTGCTACAGGAAGTTTAGGAGCGGGAGCACACAGTATCACATTGCGGGGTGTACCTGTGTGCAAATGCCAGCGCATTCTGGGCTGGCTCTGGACGGGAGTCTGAGTTTGGAGTCGTATCGCACAGTTCATCTGTGCCGTTGATATTTTCCATGGGTGGAGTCACGGGGGTCAGAGGCGAGGCGAGCTCCCCAGCTGGAGACTCCTTCAAAGAGAACAAAGCTTACTGTGACTTTCAGCCAAGCCAACCAAAAAGAGAAAAAGCCTTTATTTCAGATCATTATTATTAGCCGTCAAGATTTTATGAAAAAGTAGACAGTAGGCCTGCACAATAATTTGCTAATTTATCAGTGTAGCGATGTCAAGCAGTGCAATATCCATATTGCAAAAGTGGGCGAAAATTGCAATAATTGATAATCTTAAACGTGTTAAAACAATCTTGTGGCAGCTTGCAGTATTTAACCAATCAAATGAATCCCTTTATGCTTTTGACCAATCAGATGGACCCGTTTACGTTACTGACCAATCGGACGGAGCCCTTTTATGTTACTGGTAGTTGTTCACCTCTTATGTAGATGAGGGTCATTTGGAGTATAGTTTAAGTTATGTTGATTCTTATTTAAATTAAACTGTAACGTGAAATGGAAATTATGTATTTACATGTTTTGCTTTTTGTTCATGTATCGCAGGTTATATCATCATCACAATATTGATCACAAATACCACAAATCGCGAAATTTCCTCATATCGTTCAGCCCTACTAGACTGAGACAATAAAAACACCAAAGCTTTCTCACAAAGTCCTCTTTATGTCCTTTTTTTTAAACGTCCAGACTTTTTGGGTAAAGCTTCTGGGTTTATAACTCTCAGTGATGTGACCGCTCGAGTTTGATTTATTCATATACAAATGATGTTAAACATTTTTAATATCCCCATTAGGTCCATTTTTACATTTTTTCCTTTTATTAATCCCACATGAGAGCTGAGATATGATAAATGATAAAGCAGTGTGTTTGTCGACTGCGGCAGTGCAGAATGACATACTCTGACAAAGCCTGAACAGCTTCAGTGCTGCACATTCTTACATCTTGGCGAACTCTTCTACATCCCCATAGGCCGTTAAACCGTCTTTGGCATTGGAAAAAAATTACAGATGAGTTCTTATCTTCACATCCATACAACCACAGAATTATTCGAGAGACAAATAGTTTTAACTGCAGCACTCACATAAAACAAAGCTATTAAGACTCTGGGCTTGAGCACAATGCAGACACAAAATGACGCTCTCTCCAAGCTTATAATGGGCAGGATGGAGGGGAAGTACAGAGGAGATTATAGCTAGTTTTAACATTTGGTTCCTATATTCATTCGAATCTTATTAATATCCATTCTCGATGCACTTCCTTAGCCTGCAGGAACCAGCATTTGAGATTTAGTTATGTCCTTTTATTTGTCTAATGCGTTTTTTTATTTTTTGCTTCATTTGGAGAAGTGAGGAAGAGGAGGTTAGAGTGAAAGCCAGATGGTTCGTGGGTGAAGCCCTGACTGTCTGTATATGAAGAGAGCAGACAGCTTCAGCTGAGTCCTGTAGGCTTGTGTCAGGACGCCGGGAGCCTTCACAGTTACAGCCTGTCGTGACTCTTGTCACTATATCACTGTTGCAGCCACGGCACACATGGCCTTCTCAGCTTAGTCATAAGCTTGAATTGTTCTTAGGAAGATTATGATGCACTCTGACCAACTTGAATTGCATGATTTATCAAAAGCAAACACACAGCTACAAATATTCTGGTTATTTATCCTGAATATCCTTTCTGAAATTTAAAATTTAAAGACCAAACACAAAAGCGAACTTTGTTCTCTGATTTTTTTGTGAAATATAGATATATTTTTAAGTAGAATCCAGGAAAATCCAGGGGTAAAATCCAGAAAGTTTTTGTCCATTTTGTAAATAAGTAGTGAAACATATTTTAGGATAAACATTCAAACTTATTTTTGTCAATTAAAGACTATTTATACCCAAAGTTTGTCCTGTGACATCATTCACTGCCATTGCACACGTCATACTGAGGGTGGCACAGGGATAGAGATAATGTAAGTGCTATGATCTTACCTGAGAAGGAGATGTAGCCATCTCCATCTTCTCCTGACTCTTCTCCTTGGCGAGCCGCGCCGCTTCTTTATACTCTGCAAACTTCTCTGCAAACTAGACAGAGAGGAGAGCCATCAGTGCGGTAAATCCTACAGGCTTAATCTGCTCAGCAAAGCCATATAGGAGTGAAAGGGGAGATCAGTATGTAAACTGTCAGCACTGAAGGATAGAGGGAAGCTGTTGCCAATGACAACCCACTGCTGAACTGAAGAGAATTACCCATAATACCTCCCAGCACCAATAGGTCTGCGCCGGTAACCTTTTCGTAACAAACGTCCACCCACCTTCATCCAAAAATACACAGAGCAAACACAACAGGGCCATTGTGCTTTTCTCCACAAATGCTCAGACTAAAAGTTTCTCTTCAGGTTCTCTTCAGGTTGAAAGCTCAGGTACATGTAGCAAACTCCAAGAGGTAAAATGAGCTCAGCTGAGTAGTTTTGAGCAAACATGCTCACACATGCACAGACATGCACACATCCTTTTAAGGCACAGTTCATCAATCATACAGCTCCTTTAGTTTACAGAGTAATTTAACACAGATAAGGCTTTCGAAACCTGATAGTTAGGAAATCTAATTGAAAACTCTGCAGGAGCTGGTCTTGTCTTCACCATTAGTGGAGCTGCAAAGAGTAACCCAATATCCTTTCACTTTGGTGCAATCTAATGGTTCTGCAGAGGTCCAAATGCAGTGAATCTCCTTTAAGTGCTCGAGAAGTGTTTGAAGCATGGTCATCTGAGAAGTAAAATACATTTTGTTGGACATCCTCACATCTTGCTGGGAAGTGTGTGGTCAGCACCATAATCTTCTTATTATTCATCTATTGGACATTTTTTACCATTTTTAATAAACATGCTCAGAATTTGCATTAACAATTAACATTTAGAAATAACCCTGAAGAACCAACAAAGAAAATTTGTCACAGATTTTCTTTTCAGTTTTTTTAATTATAATTTTAGTTTTTCTCCATTTTTACAATTTTATTTTTAGTCCTTTAATTGCTGCCATTCAAAATGAGTAATCTATTAAAAAATTGTCAAATTAACTTTAAAAGGCCAGAGGAAAATTGTTCTGGGGTTTTCTAGGGTTAAAAACGTTCGTTTTTGGAATTTATTTGTACTTCCTATTTTGTGTAAAGCCAGTACTGTGGGTTGCTTTATTATGGATGTGATGGTTTCTCCTTGTTTTTCTATTGTTACTTGACTTTGTCAAATTCGACCTAGTCAAACTGGCAACTTTTTTCTGTCTTTTTGCAAGTATTTTTAGAGTTTTTTCCTATTAATACATTCCTTTTTCTTCTTAAAGTGCACCTATTTACACCTTTATATGCCTTTCAATTTTAATTTTGATATAATTTTAAATAGGAAGACTGAACTCATATTACATTTGAAAAAAGGCTTCAACAAAATTCAGTGCATTCGCAGTTTTACTGACACCAAAACCGTTTTATATTCTTCTGGTTTTTGAATAACAATCATTGAATAACAACTGCCTTTTTTCGTTTGTATAAAGTTGTTCTTCACTTTTTATTTTGAATGATCACTGTGATAAAATCAGAGAAGAATAGATGAAACCTCCTGAAAGCATCAGCACGTTCTGTCACCTTCGATCTACAGAGATAATAAAACTGACTTAAAGTTAGGAGTCAGGATAGGTAGATGAGAGACATGTGCACAGTGAATGACACAGTCCTATCCATAACATTGCTGAGCTTTTCATTCATGCAATACAAAATGTGGAGTATTAATTTGGCAGTGTTTGTGAAAAAGTTTTCTTTGTCGCATAAATGAAATGAAATAATCCAAAATATTTGCAATAATATTAGCAGAAACTATTTGATTTCTCCTAATGAAGGAAAGTGTGAGTTTATTTATAAAGGTGTGTGTAAGTGTGTGGGTTTTCAAACAATTACAAGACTATATGAAGTTTTTCTGTTACTAGAAGGTGAAACTCTATCATTTCACAAATAATTGTAGGTACTTCACTCAATCTGAGAAGAAGTGAAGTAAGCCACCATTAGACGCTGGAGGTTTTGAGCGTACAGGGTTTGAGTGGATGACATGCTACCTTGGACAGGTGATGCTCGGTGGAGAATCCCAGCCCGTAGACGGTGTTTGCTCGACTGTCTGCCCACTGGCCAAACTTCTGCGAGGTTTTTGTGAAGGTCATGTTGGGACTTATGGTGCTGTTGATTATTGCCTGTAAGAAAAACCCAGCCCATTTAGTGTGTATAACACTACCATACATCAGATGTAGGGTTTTTGGTGTGACGATGTCTGATTGTGGTGAGCAAATTTCAAACTGAGGCTTTTACTGCATAAAATACTAAGCTACGTTTTTAAATGTTTGACCTCTTCAGTAGACTGTTATTGGTTTTTTATGAGGAAATAATTCCAGTTGCAGCCTAATACTGCCAGTAATTCAACACACAAAAGGTCAGGCATTAAAATTTTACAAATTTTCTGCGGTAACTGCACAAACGCACAATGGTGTTATTCAGACTGCATGTCACCGTTCTAAACATTAAAAAAATCTATCGTACTATGAACACAATGTCACATTCAAAAATGTCGACACATTTTCTTCATGATTTGCAAAACATTTTGTAGATGACAGGAAGTTTCTTAGGGAAAAAAACATTTTGCTTCAGCACAAGCTCAAGTGACGGAATTAATCCTTCAACAAGCTGTTTACACCCTGTTGAAGTAATACTTGCAAAGTCCAGCTGTTACAGAAAATCATTTTCTTCTTTTCGAAGACACTTTTAATGGCTGATATCAAAAAGAAAAACAAAAGCCTTAAGCTCTTGTACGGAAAGTAGGGTTTATTTTTGTTTCATCAACAGATTTCTTTTGATAGAACAAAAAAAAACACTAATTAAGTTTTAAAGAGTGCACAAATTCATTTGCGTTTTTAAAAGAAAATATTAGTGTGGAACAAACTCATGGTGGGTGTTGTGTAATGTCAATACATGCTTCAGGAACGTCAGCAGTGGTTGAGTTTGTTACACATTTTAGTGATCAGTTATTTCTACCATCCTCCAGGAAATGAAATAATTCCTGAGCGGGCTACATAGATGAAATATTATGATCAAACTAAAATCTCAATGCTAGACTGTGAGTGCACTATATTAATAAAACAAATATTTGAAGCTTAGTGGAACATATGTAAAAAAAAAAAAAAAAAAAGGAACTACTACTGTAGTAATAGCTGTATTTTTTATAAAATTCAGAAGAATTTTTCTCAAAATTCTAATAAGTTGGAATTTATATAACCAACACATCCTGTTAAGAAATGAGCATCTTTGCATTTAATATGCCTTTTTCAAAAATGCTGTCAGGTTAAGGGTACATTTTTAAAGGATTTGTTTTGTTTTGTTTTTGGTTAATTGTAAAAAAAAAAAAAAAAGATCACTTAATTTTATACAGTTCACATTTTAAAAACATGTTTTTTAACAACTCATCAATCGATTGAACTATTCCTATTTGACCAAAGTGCAGAAACACCACTCTAAAAGCTGATCACATGCTTAATGCTTGGTTAAGGTGTAGCCAGGTGCTGGTAGGTGTGCAGGCATCTACCAAAGCAGAGCATTACTGTTGCAAATAAGCATTCAGGTGTGTTGAAACCGTATTTATATGTCTATTGTTGAAACAATGCAAAAGCATTGACATTAGTGTAAAGTACTTGTTGTTCATTAATGACAATGACAAATAAATGTATCTTGAATCTTGAATAACCAAAAAATCTAACTGTCAAACATCAAGACGACACACTTGAGCTTATTTTGCAGTCACTAATATACCAGAGTATATACATAAAAATACCAAAGCTAAAAGAAATTAGGTTTTGTGACACCAAGAAATCAATTAAATCTACAATAAAAATGACTGAAGAGAAAAAATAATCAGGATGCTGCCAGACCTTGAAATGATCGAAATGCTGCTTCAAGACAGAATTGTGCATCAACGGATTTCTGCTGAATTCAATAATTTAAAGCAAAGTCCCTTTTTTTTTAAAAGAACACTGTTTCCCGTCAAACTAGACAAGAACCATAAACGCGTTTTAGATCTTCTGATGCATTTAGTTCTAATGAGGCAAACCTGGTGATACAGTACAATAGTCCTTGCTCACCTTGGTGCCATCCAAACTGATGATGCGGTAGACATTGCGCGTGCTGTCGTAGAAGTAGGAGACAGTGACGGCGTGCTTGCTTGTTGGCAGCCAGTTCTTCTTAGTGTTGGGGTCAATCTGGAAGACATGGGCTCGCGTGCTGTAGATGGGCTGCTCCCTGAAGGGCACAAAAAAGAAGTGGTGAACTTCTTTGTGCCGTAGCACCAGTGTCTCACCAAGTCCACCACCTGCAAGAAAACCCCTGTTGCCCACGGGAGAGTCAGATCGCCCTGGCAACGTTATTACCAACTCCCCATCTTGCATGATTGAAGCACAAAAAAAAGAAGTCACTTTGAGAGCACAAACACAGTCATTGTCAGCTGTGTAAGCTTTCCCATTGCAGCTTGAGCGTCCTCTTGAGCGTTTACTTTTGACCTAAAGACTATCGGAATGCAGGCCGCCGATGGAAACTCAGAAACTCTGCACCTCTACAAGGCAGCACCGTCTCTCTGCTCAGATATGGGAATGCCTGCAGCTCTGAATGAGGGTCACACAGGGGGACAGGGGGAGAAAGGAAGGGGTTTAGGGCTAAATATAGACAGTAAGTCATGGTTAAGTACTGTAGACACACCCCACGGAGCTACAGCTTTCTCATAAGCCGGAAAATATCACACATAAACATTTAAAACAATTACACTAAAGGCTTAGATTTGTGAATCTGCACTAAACTGCGTGTTTCTATGTAGCTCATGTGTGATGATGGAAACTCTGCTCTGGGGCCAATCTTAATGGATTAATTCTGCATTGACCTTTGTGTTACACAAACCAGCGATCAGTGATTAGGACTAGCTGATAATATGATTTGTTCCTGCTTTCATCTTCACGTTCCATAGGTTTCTCTCCACGTTTCCCCTTCATATATTGCAGCATTGTTGGGGTTTCATGGTTAGTATCTCCAGTAGACACACACACACACACATGCACGCACATACGCACACACTGAAAGTGCAGGGTGCTGAGGGAGATATTCTGGGCTGGCAGTGCTGGCAGAACACGAGATAGAGAAGTGCTTACGCCGCACTGTGGGGGTGATGTGGGACATCAAAGACTTGCTGTATAAATGAATATTAAAATTCAACAGCAGCACCCCTCCAGTGTGTGTGATTAGCCACAACTGGAGAAGAACAAGAAGCCATGAAGACATGGAGACACAGAGAGGTACGTTAAGACGGGAAGAGAAGGAGAATGATGGGGTAAAACAAGTCAGAGAGAGTCTGGGATGATTAATGTCGATCCACAAAGCTGCTTGTAGAGAGGGCTGCGTGCGAATTATCATAATCATCGACAGCAGTGTAAGTAGCGGTACAGTGAGTCATTTTAACTCTCCTAGCACAAACATGGCCTGTCCTGACAATCCGTGCGCTGGACGCTTGGTAACTTGGCGCTTTCTCTGGGCTGTTCAGCTAAAATTCTGCTCTTCTTGTTGCTTCGTCTGCTGTGTGCACTCAAAACAAAAATATTCTTGAGCTTTTATTTTACAAGAATGCCTGTGCCAAAGAGCTTTGTTCCAAAAAAACACCCACTAGTGGAAAAAAACCCAAAGCTTAGTCTGAGAATACAATTTGGAGTTAAAATGGCTGTAATCGAATCTGAAAAAGGCTCCTAATTTTGAGTGTAACTTACCTCCTTCAAAAAAAAGGCTTGTTGTTGAAAATCTACATTTGATTCTGGACTGACCCAAGATCCTGCACAGTTTTTAGTAACTAAACTGCACAGAACTTACACCAACAATCTGCTGACTCCCCTTAAAAAAAATATTACAGAAAACAGAAATAACTGGATAAGAAGTAAAAGAAAAGTCAGCAAGTAGTTTAACTGAGAAAAGAGTGAGGGAAACAGGATGGGGAGGTGCCAGCACGATGCAGGTGAAGGAAGATGAGTAATACAACAGAGAGGGAAAGCCATAAAGAAAGAAGAAGAAGCTTAGGAGGAAGAGTGATGAAGTGAAGGAAGAAAGGAGAAGAGGAAAGTGTGGAGGAGGTGATAAATGTGGGAGAAGTTGAAGTGCTGATGAATCCACCCATCTTCTGGGAGGAAAACGTCGAAGGGAGTCGGATGCTCCGAGCTGCATCAGTGTGCTACAGCCAATTATAAGACGTATTGCAAAGTGCTCCTTCAGTCTGACGAACACAACGGGGATCTTTTATGAAAACCGAAGGGAAGTCTTTTTCAGCGATTGATTTTTAGGTAAAATGTTAATAATAGTATTTATTATTGTTTTTTCCCCCCTCCCCTAAAGCGCCAATAAGACCATATAATTATATGCAAACATTGAGGTGGATGGTGCCTGCTTCAGTTCCTTTAAGCAGTTTAAGGTGTTTTTATTCTAATTCTGATTGATCTTGATTGTTGATTTCACAATTGTTTTGTCCAAATAAAGACCAAATTGTTCTTGAAGAGGCCCCTTTTAGGAGAGGACTTCTGAAAACGCACCATATTACATAACTTAAGACTTTTAAACGGTTGCAATTTTATCTAAAAATAATAATAAAAAATTATTATTAAAAAAAATATTACAAAGAAATAACTACAAATGTGGATGTAAATATGTCTCTGACTTGTAAGTAATTCTCTGATTCTATAACTGAACACAAATACATAAAAAGATTGGAACCAGGTTTGGGAAAGATTTGAAAAGATGTTTGGTTTTTTTGTGAGTGATGGAAATTTCATCTTATTCCTGTAAATGAAGGCTTATTTACAGAAAAACAACAGAGGGAACCAATGTCAGCTAAGACTGGGCAAAATGTTCTAGTGTTTGTCATTAGCAGGTGATTTTGCATCCTGACTTAAACAGCAGATGTGGAGTTATTAGTTCAGTTGATATGAATGTTGTTTGATGCTTTTGAGAAAGAAGCTAAGAGAAATCCATATAGGAAAACATCCCAGAGCCACACAAAAAGGTCCCAACTGATAACAAGCCTGACCTTTTCAGTGAAGAGACTGCTGTTTAGCTATGACACAAACACAGACGTAGGAAGGTGCTGCCTAGAGTTCCTCTTGTGCTTCTGGGATTTGATGCCCAGATGTGAACGCAGTGCAGAGTTGAAGTACAGCCTGCACAGGCACCCTCTTTTTTACTTCAGAGGGCTCGGTTCTATTTTCAACTCCAGTGTTTCCCCTCAAAGTTGGGCTTCTTTTTTTGCAAAGACCAAAAGGGGATGCAGACATGTAATAAAACTGTCTTTCTCCTGAGATCTCCTTTTCTCCTTCCGTTTCTTCCATTTGCTTCCCTCTCTCACCTGCTCTCATTTCCAAAGATTTCCATTAACTCCACCATGAAGATCATGAAACAGGTTTTATTCAAAGTAGAGAGAGGTCAATACAGAGAAAGTCTGTGCCGGGAATTGTTGGCTGACTGGAGTCGCATTTGCACACGCTCAATTGAGAAAAGAGGAGGCGGGCAAGAAAGAAACTGAACTCAACTGTGTACGGACTGCATTTGCAAGAGGATGTAGAAACCGAGGGTGTGTTGATAGGCATCTCCAGGTCCTGTCCAACAACATAGTTATCCTCTGTGGCATTAAAATTAGAGCTGCAACAGCCTTGGCATTGAGCCAAAGGGCCGGAAGTGAAACATGACTCCATCTGCCTGTACCGGTACAGCCACACAAGCGTCCGGGGGACCCCTTTGCACCAATCTCACCCGCACATTTTTCGACATCATCACACACACTGGTAGCAGCAAAGGACACGGAACTGAAGTTTAGAAAAATTCCACAGTGGGTCAATTGAGTCATTGAGTTAGTTGCATAACAGTAACTTAGTCACCAATATGGCAGAGCCTGGTGGAGCGCTGATGCTGAGTCGGATGATTGAACAGTGGGCTGCCCACTTTGAAGCAGGACAGAGTGGGTGGCTGGGCAGCCTCCAGTGTATCGTAAAGAGTTCAAGCAGGAGTTTTGGCTGATGCCCTGAAATCACACCGAGCTCCTGCCATATTGTTAACCTCCCACTGGGTAATTAATCACAATCAACTGCAGGGGACAGCCGTTAATGAACGGCTTGGTTGGTGGGAGACACGGACTGCTGAGCTCAGGGACAGGGAACATGCAGATGAGTGCATGTGCACAGGGAAGGTTGTGGGTGATGACACTTAGGGGTAACTGTGGTTCAGGATGTGAAAAGGTAGCTGTCACTATATGCTGCCATAGAGACAGAGAGCTGCCTGGATTGAGCTCAGAAGCGTTCCTCACATTCCTATAGTTCTTACTTTATATGAACATTGGAGCAGGAGAACGAAAAGCAATTGGAAAACTGATGCTGCTGTGGGAGTTACATAATATATTTGAGCAGCAGCTAAAACTGTGCTGCAGTTTTCTGAGTGTTATATGGAGAAATAATGAATCCAAACAGCATAAACTTTTTCAAAAACATTTCAAAAACAGTTTTCATCCCAAAAGTCGGATGAACTTCTACATCTTTATTTTTGATAGTAATTTAAAAAATATGGGGCCATATTTGTGCTGTTTCTTTCTGTCTATTGCACCATACAACCTAAATGAAGAAAAGAAGATTGAAAATAAAAATATGGTCTCATTGGGAATTAGTAGTTTTGTTTCACAGCACGTAGAGGCCTTGAGGTGACACCACACTTCAGACAATCTGTTCATGGAAGCTTTAAAATACTTCAGATTAATCCATTTAACGCACAGATTCAGCATTGATTTTCCACAGCCAGGAGAGAAAACGCAGTGGAAGGCAACTCGGTCATTCTGATAGACAATATTGAACACTTACCCCATTGTTGTGGTTGGATTGAAAGGTGACACCTGACAACAGATCCGCGTTTATTTTTGCTTTGCAATGAAGACCGGATCGTCGCGGTTGGCTGCTGCGCGTGAAGGTTTGTCGCTCTACAGCAGAAGCCCCAGCGTATCACAGGCGGTGCGTCTGCAGGAATTTGTGGGGACGCGCTCCATTCCAGCTCGTCTATCACCGCATGAATTCACGGATCCGTGGCGTTCTGCACATGGCACTGGGAACGAGTCTTCTCCTCCTCCTCTTCTGGCGTGTGGCGAAGGAGCGGCGGAGGTGCGGATGAAGATGGGAGTCCAGCAGACAGACGCCCTGCTGCTGTCGCTAAAATTCCAGATTTTCGCTGGTTGGGTGGAGGAGCCCTGCTGCCTGAACTGGGAAAGACAACCCTCATTTAGTGGGAAGATAACGCGCAGCATCACTGTCCACGTCTTTCCCTCTCTCCCTCTTAGCCTATTATCGTTAGACTCACAGGCTACACCCCCAGTCTGCAGCCTCTGCACAAACTCCTCGTTTCCTAACAAAGTGCTCTTTTGTGGTTCTGCAACACAAGTTAACGCAATTTTCGTGACAAACCCCCTCCCCTCCTGCAGCAGCAGTCAAATGTTTAATGCCATCCTGCAGTGTTTGGGGAACGGATCTGATCCTCATCCCCCAATGTTCGTACCCCAACCCCACCAAATCCCCCACATCTGGAGGACGCGTTCGCCTGCCACCTACTCAGTTCATGAGCTGCCCACGTGACAGTGTCGTCCTCCGCAGTGACGTCACTCAGTGCTCAGGGGGCCGCTGGATGCGTTTGTCGTTAAAAGATCATTTTTTATTTTATTATATTTGCCAAACCAGCTTTGGCGCAGCAGCAGACAACCACCAACATGTCAAATAAACGGCCAGTTCATTTTTCAACGAGTCACTATGAATATTGATAGAAAAAAAATAAATAAATACACTTGTTTTTCAAGCCACTTTCTGCCTCTGTAATTTAAAATCCAATTTCTTCTCCAAGTTGCGTTTGGGGTAAATCGTTATTCGAAAAACAATCGTTTTTCGGAGTTTTTTCTAAGTCTTTATTTTATGGGCAAAGCCTGCTAGCAGCCAGTGAATGAAAGATGAACTGATTGTAGCCATAGAGTTTTTACAGAGCTAATCTGATCAGTTATTCAAATAAAAACGTTTTCATTGTCCTCCAAGATATTATCCTAAACAAATATTTCTCACACACAAAGTGTCGAACGTTTCAACAGTCAATTAAACCAGAGTTAGTTTTTTTTTTTTAATCCCCTGCAATGGCCTAAAAGTTGCAAACAATATATTAGAGACATGTTTGGGAAAATGTGCTATTATTTACTATATTATTTATCTTTAACTCAATTACCCATTCCAACTAAACATTTATAATTAATCTAATCATCATTTCGGATAAATACTTTATAGATAAGAGATAATGGTTAGGAAATGTCCCCTTATTAAATAATTTAAAGAAACATATTTTAAAATAAATGTATCTATAGAACATTTTTAAAAAAGTATATAACGAGAAGTCATCAAAGTACATAAGTACATACATTTTTCAAATATATTACAAACCTATATTTAGTTTAAATTTTCTCTTACTTGTATTCAACTTAAGGAAAATGTTCAGACATGTTTGTATGTTACACTACTAGATAACTGTACGGTAGGCCTACCTAAATTTTGTACTAAAATTTTTTAAAAATAAAATCAAACCTGGGCTTTTATCTACTAAATATTATATGTGTACACTAAACATGAATGTATTTTTAACAGAAATATTTAAAGATTTGTGTTGATTGCCCCTTTAATGATTAGAAGCACGCGGTCACTTTAAGCGGGGTGTATTACGTCATAAAACCAACGCGGAAGTCCACGCGGAGGGATCTGCTAGAGTTTTGTTTATATTGACACTGGCGTTTATAGCAGTGTTTGTTTTATGCAGAATTAAAATAACACCATTTATTTTTAGTGGTACGTGCTGATAGTTTCACCCTTGTTTAAAAGGCTAAACTCGACCGTTTTCTCTATTTTTCTTTTGTTTTTTATTGAATGACTAGTAGCTTGGCAGCTCGAACCGTTAGCTTGCTGCACTGTCTGGTAACACTGGTGAGTTTCGCTTTCCTCTGAAAGCTTGGCTGTAAACCTCAACCAGTTGCAAGTCTGAGTTTTATGCTTTAGGAACTTCAGCGAAACTGATGCTGGAGCCTCCTGAAGCGCGGCGCCATGTTTCACAGAAACGGGGCACCGTCACCTTATAGAAACGGTCCTTATCCCCCGACGCAGGTCTTCCCTGTTGCGTATAATTACAACCCTCTGCGCATCGAAGGCGCTAATAGGTGAGTAAACCGCAGCTGTGGCGACAATATTTTGATGTTTTCAATGTTTAGATAGATAGATAGATAGATAGATAGATAGATAGATAGATAGTTTGGTGGGTGGTCTTGTTTCAACAAACTTACTTTTTCTAAGGAAAAAAATAACTTAACTCAACACAGTACAAATGCATTTAACAACAGTAGAACAAAAGTAAACAGATATAGTTGTGATTTAAGACACTTTTATTTATTTCTTTAATCAGAATAATAATATGAGTATTTATAGCTAATTTAACGATTACATTTTATCTTAAAAAGGCAGGACACCAAAAGCTTATTTTAAGAAATTTTACTTAGATAAAGAGGAAAATATCTTTATATTCTAGTTTTTTTAAACTTGTTTTGAGAAAAACATGATTTTTCTATACTTCTGCAAACTTTGAGAGATTCTTAGTATTCTTATGCTTACTGTTTATTTTGTTTGAGACATAAACAGAGTTTTATTTTGAAACTTTGAATCCTTCTGGTTAAACTTATGTTGCAGTCTTTAAAAGTTTTATTGGAGTGTACAAAAAATAATTACATATTTTTACATACATAGTTTTTGTCCCACCACTGTAAGTTTCTACTCATTTCATTCTTTAAAACATACAAGCTGAATAACATTTAAAAATCCACACAAGTATGGATATTTGACAGACGAGATGGACATCTCCAAATGATGACCTGGTAGAATTTACTATCTTCATTTATGATTTATAAGTTGTTTTCCACTCTGATGCTATGAATGGTTCAAAAAGTTGACCCTTCAGGATAATTTGAAAGATAAACATCTGATTAAAATTAGTATTTTTTTCCCACTGAACCATGTAAACGGTAGTTTTTGTATTCTCAGCAATAACATATACTCGTATGTTTTCAGAGCCTTCCATGTCCTTGAACAAGAGAGGCTTCCTCCGTATGTATGGAGCCCTCCTCCCCATTTGGCTCCTGCAATGGTTCCTCCTCAGAAACCAGCTTTGAACTTCAGTCGCAAGTATGTAACTTTCAGTGTGTTGATTATAAAGGGATCATCTGTATTGCTCTAACAAACTCTGAAGCGTTTGATGATTAGCTTTTGTTGGACCTCAATCCCTGATGGTGGCTAACTTTCTTGTTAAAATTCTTAAAAATAATAATAAAAATGAATAAAGTCCATGTCAGAAAATACTGGCATTCCAGATAACCTTTTAGCTTTTTGAAAAAATCCAAACATTTGAATTTAGGTGATGTTTGTAAAATCTTGTTTTTATGTGTAAAATGTGCTGTGTTTTAATAAAGTTTCCTCCATCACTGGTTCCTCCAGGAGGCCAAATGCCAACAACACCCCTTATTTGGAGAAGCGCCAACGCCTTGATCCTCCCTCCCATGCCACAGCTTCACCAGTTTTAAACTGGGCCCCCCCACCTAGCCGCCTTCCACATCAAGCTGTGGCAGCACCTTCGACACCAGCACTCTCTTGTTTGGATCGTTTTGGACCTAGTAGACGCTTCGCTACCCCTCACCAGGGCCAAACTGTGCCAAAAAGCTTCAACAGTCTTCAGGTGTATGCTGGAGATCATGTATGTTAACCTGCTGCCGAGTTATTTTGAGGCCAGTCATGTTTTCATGCAGATGCAGTGGTTTAACTGGCTTTGCGTGTGTTTTTGTATCTAGTTAAGTCGACAGATGGTGGAGCTATTTGAGGCATGCCAGCAGCAGTCTATAGATTTAGAACGGAAGGAGGTATTTCGAGCTCGGCTGCAGGAAGACATACAGAGCATCTTTCCAGGTAATTAGCAAAACACGGATGTTTTTACTTGCATATTATGGCTAAGTTTCCTATCGCGTGTTTCTCTCAGTGGCACGGCTCTACTTGACTGGGTCATCCATGAATGGACTGGGCTGCCGCAGCAGCGACGCAGACCTGTGTCTGGTCATTATGGGAGACGTGAGTACACATCAGTTTTCGAATCCAAAAACAAAAACGTGCTTGTAAATCATTTGAAATCCTCTTTATTTGTTTTCCAGAAGAAGCCCGATCCCGTCTCGGTCCTGTCTCGCCTCAGAAAGCTTTTCAGGAAACTCTGTAAGTCAAATGAAGAACCTTTTGCAGCTCTCAATACATTTTTATTTATGGCGCGTTGCTTAAAGTAATTTGTTTGTGGACATAGCTGGAAATTTTGTCTTGATTTATAACCACAGCATCAGGAATCCTAATCTGAATTCTTAAATTATTTTTTTTATCAGACACGGTTTGTTTTTGTCAAACGTACCTTACATGTTTCGGCGGAATACCTTCCGCCTTCGTCAGAGCTGTAAGGTATTCCGGCGAAACATGCAAGGTACGTTTGACAAAAACAAACCGTGTCTGATAAAAAAATAATTTAAGAACTCAGTTTAAATTTGTAGACACAATGGACTTTATTGAATTATCAGGAATCCTAGTTGGTTATAGATCCCAGCTGTGTCAATTAATGGGTCAGCAAAGATTCTGTGGAATAAAACAGAAGAGGGTCAGGTCATCATCAGCCGATCCCTTTGCTCCTTTGGGAGCCTTTCAGGTCCTGTAAATATTAGGTTGATTGTTACTTTTCCCTGGATCTATAATCATGTTGTTTTATCTCACAGAAACAAATGACAGGATTGTTTCACAGTATTGATTCATGCTGTGAGATTCTTTACGGTCCCCACTAGGTGGAGCCATTTTCTCAGTTGAGAAGGTTTCTTGGAAACTAAACAGAGTTGACCTCAGAGTTTAACCTTCAATTTCTAGCATATGTGGAAGGGACTTGTCTGATACGTGCTAAAGTGCCGATTCTGAAGTTCAAAGAGAAAGGCAGGTAGGACTCTCATATTGTTTAAAAAAAAAAAAAGTAAATTTACTCTGTCTAACCATAAAAACCTCTCTATGACCATGACCATGTTAATCCTAAACTCCACAGTGACCTTGAGTTTGATCTGAACATCAACAACACGGTGGGGATCAGAAATACATTCCTGCTGAGGAGTTACGCCCATGGTGGGTAAAGCGGCTCGTAGCACTGTCCTTTGTTCACCTCCTCAAATCAGATTTTGTGTGGTTCGTATTGAAGTAGCGAGTTGGTTTGATCTGCTGTCTTCATGTTTTCTCAGCGGATCCCAGAGTAAGACCTATGATCCTTGTTGTGAAAAAATGGGCGTGTCACCATCAAATCAATGATGCCAGCAAAGGAACTTTGAGCAGCTACACGCTGGTGCTGATGGTCCTTCACTACCTCCAGAGTTTGTGCATTCATACAGAATCCTTTCAGATTTAATCCCACATGTTAAAACTAATAAGCCATCTGAGCCGATCTGTTTGTTTTGGACAGCTGTCAGAGATCCGGTGCTTCCATCTTTACAAAGGGATCACCCCGTAAGTATTTGGCTTTTCAGTCATTTAGTTTTTGGGATCAGTCAAACTATTTTTAACCTATTTTGTGTTTTTACTCTGTCAGGATTGGAGATTATAGTTAGATTATTGGTTGTTTTTTGTCCTTACTAAAAATAAAAATAGGACTTTTAAAATACATTTTTTAATAATAAATATATCAACCTAAGTCAATTTGTCCTTGATGATTAAATCCATGGATCACGTTTTTTTCCTTAAAGCATTTTTTATTGTTCTTCTCTTAAAAAAGAATTTTTTGTTAGTTTATAAGGCAAGAAGTTCTTACTTTATTAAAGCAAATTCTCCCTTTGTTCAATGTAAACTACCACTTATGAGACCTTTGTGCAACGAAACAAAATGTATATTTATTCATATAAAAATGTAAATCAAATCAGGAGCTTTAGAATCTAAATGAAATCAATTTACATAAGTGGCAACAATATTCGACCCTAAAAAAGCTTCTAAGACAGTCAAAGGGTTTTATAAAGTCTTAAGAGTTTGCACTCATTTTGCATTTCTGACAGTTTCATCTTGTGCATGTTTCTCTCTTCAGGATTGTTTTAGTCCCTGCATGGAAATAGACATGGTTCCAGAGGGTTCCACACATGTTCCACCCTACATCTCCAGGAACCAGTCCTCGTTGGGAGAGCTGCTGTTGGGATTTCTCCGATACTATGCGTCAGAGTTCAGGTATCTGAGGGGAATCAAATGATCAGTTGTTGAGTTGGGTACACATTCACAGCTTTCCTCCTCGTTGCTACTCTTTATCATTTACCTCCTCGTTGCCCCCCCCCCCCCCTGTTTTTTATGCCAACTTCTCCCCCTGTGGTCCTTCGTCTGTCCTCACCTTCTGTCCTCTCTGGTTTTATGTTTCTGGATGAGGGGCAGAAGCAGGTGGGCCCCCTCAGCCTCACATGGCACTAACATGACATACCATAATCCTTGCATTTGCAGTATATGTGACACTGACTGTGCTGAATTAAAATACTGTGACTCAAACAGACAGATTTTTATTTATTTATTTATTGTTTTGCATGACATTATTAAACAAATAAATCATGCATTCATTTTTTCAAATTTCTTTTAACCTGTAGTCTGCAGGTTCTGCAGAATGCAGTTGCAACCAATTGGATTAACACATTAGTATTTGATTCTGGCTTTTTGCAGAATCACACACACACAGTTGTGTGGGCGTTTTAGCAATTGGATCATTAAACAATCCTCTTGATGGACTTTTCTTTGTGTTTTGCAGTTGGGATAAACTGGTGATCTCAGTGCGGGAGGCCACAGCTTTTCCCAAGACTTACGCTCAAGAGTGGAGAAAGAAATTCATTTGTGTGGAAGGTAAGTAGTTCTGTGGAGATCAGCGTTCCCAGATTGGGTGGTTTCTCGCCCAATTGGGAGGTTTTGATTTGGAAAAATTGCTTAGCCCAGGAGGAAATAGGTGGGTGGGTTTGGGGTCTGTTTGGCAGTGTGAACGTATATGAACCTTTTTTTTTTTTTTTTTTTGTGGGCTCTGGTGGGTTTTTTTTAAATACTTTTGGCCTGGAAAACCATGACTCTATCTGGAAACACTGTTAGAGATGAAGAAAAGCTACTGTGGTCTGCATAATTCTCATCAGTTTTATTGATTAGTTTAAAATCAGAAATAAACATGTGATGAAGGTATAAACTCTTGATATGTTGAACATTTATTTTTCAAGTTTTCCCCCCAGCCTTTTATATTTAGCTCTATTCCTTTTTGGCTTCTTTTCTCACTGTAAACACACTGAAGTTTGTTTGATCTGTGCAGGTAGAGCCCTACTGTCCTCATTTATAAATTTAAAAAATGAAGATGGGAAAAAAGAGAAGAAATTAACTTAAAGTTTCAGTTGATTCGTAAATGTATGAAAAAGATTTGTTTTAACTTGGCTTAACAAAAAATGATCATATTAAAATCAGTGATGTCACAGGAAGTAGACGAATCATGGCATGTCCCAAAAATTGTATTGGTGTTATTGTCAATTAGTTTATCCTAATGTAAAAATAAATGTTCATGAGTTAGGTGATGCAATTATTAGTGATTTGGTTATAAAACGTTTTTTGTGTGTGTGTGTGCAAGCATTCTTATTGATTTAAAAAAAGATTGAACACTAATTTATGCAATTACAGATCATTATTAAGGAACTTGCTCAAATCAGTTTTTGCCTGAAAAAAGATGCAATACCTTATTTTTAAGCTAAATACTGAATTATTTATGCATTTTCTAAGTAAAAATCAAATTGTTTTTCA
The DNA here is from genome assembly GCA_023969325.1 of Oryzias curvinotus. Classification (NCBI taxonomy): domain Eukaryota; kingdom Metazoa; phylum Chordata; class Actinopteri; order Beloniformes; family Adrianichthyidae; genus Oryzias; species Oryzias curvinotus. Next base: position 20,543,935 of record CM043714.1, read on the forward strand.
AACAAGCCCATATTTTCTCTTTTGTGACGCTCCATTACTGAATTTTAATTTAAATAATTTTTACTGTTATCAATAAATCTTTTGTATAGGTCGCTGTCCACCAACTCCTGTTAATGTGGACTCAGTCATCCAGGTCATATTCTTTCAGGATTCTGTTCTCCAGAACTGGCCATAAAAAAGCGGTGCAGTCCATGTATCAGTAGGAAACATGTCCCTGATATGAACTTGTGTTTCAGAACCTTTTGAAAGAAATAACGTTGCCAGAGCCGTTCACGAGAAACTGAAGTTTGATGCCATCAAAGCTCAGTTTGTCCAGGTGCGTTTCTGTCCTTTCTTTTTGCATTGGACACTTGCCTGACTGCACCTTATGATGAGTCATTTGCTTGTGAATACAGTCCAGTAGGAAACTGCAGGCAAGACTGGACCTGAACTCCATCCTTCCACTGAGAGCCATCATCAATAAGGAGGCCTTAAGGAGGTGAACAGCCATCGTTTTCTATCGGCTAATTTCTACCTCAAGAAGAGACCAAGCCTGAAACGATGGATGACCTTTGGCGTGTAAAACACAGCAGTTTAGACTTTAGACTGCAGAGTCCCTGATGTAGGATCTTTCACATTTTTTCCAAAGGATTGTTGGTATTAAAGCCCTCAAAAATGGAATGTGGTAAACAAGTGGACTTCAAGATACTGCCATTAAAGCTGGTGACAGAGTTACTGTTCTGAAATGGGTTTTTTTATTATTGCATTTTCTGCAGGACCTTTTTTTTTTTTTCCTAATCCATGCAGAAATGTTTTTCTTACAGCTGAAGATGACTTGATGTGACTCGGTGTTAAAATCAGCACTAAAAAGGTTCCGCTCTCCGGATTTAATTATTCGTCACAATGATGGAACATCTTCTCCACTGTAACATTCACCTGAAGATGTTGTTATTCCTGCTCCATCTGATTGGACAATCAGTCAATTTGCCCAATCATTTAAAGGATATATTACAATTACATTAAAGATCAGTTTCTTTTTCTACCAGCCTGATGTTCCAAGCTCTTCCTTACAGAAATTCATTTCAAGGCTGACCTTTAAAACACGAGGTCAAAATTTTTGATTTTTGCCTTAAAGTTTTTTTACATACCAACTGAAATGTATTTAAGTTAAACTCTGGTGCCAAACTTTGTTTGAAATTGTGCACCTTTAGTGTAATTGGCCTGCTTTGACTATGTCTATCATCGGTTTTAAAGGTTTTTTCCAAAACCCTCCCTACAGAGGAATAAATATGTTAAAAGTCTAAAAAAAAATAGAGTTGTGGATTAACCTGCACACTTTGACACATTAAAGATTTTGAATAATACTATACATAAAATGCATAAAATGTCAGCACTGTTACAAACTTGCTTTTATGTCAGAGTTTGTGACATGCAGTCAGTAAACTAAACAGATTCAATAAAAACAGGTTCAAAATGAATGTTTAAAAACAGTTTTACAGTTCTTACCAAGTCTTACAGTTGTGTAAAACAGCTTTGGGTCAGGTCTAGGTTTATTTCCAGTAATTCTGTTATAATTCTTTGTTATATGTGCAGAAGTGCATGTTTTCCCTTTCCCATTTTCAGACCTAAATCCATACAAACATTTGCTTCTGACACGTTTTTTCTGTCTGATTTTGTACACAAATCCTTTTCCCCCCTTTATTTTAAATAAAAAAATTGAACAACTCTGTGTGGCTTATAATCTTTTCCACCATTAGTGAAGTCAAGGTCACAAGAAAGAACAATTTAATGCATCTTTCTTTGAAAGTCATTTTTTTTAAACCAAGATTACTTGAAAAAGGTACAAAAGCAGCATTATCATTCACTTAGACTATACTGCTCAAAATTAATACCAAATATTTAATAAACATAAATGGGGAAAAAACTAGAACATGTAAATAGAAAAATGATCAAGTATTGAAGCTTTTGGGATGAAATTCTGTGAAACTCACTGAGCTGAATGCATTCAGAGGTATTCGCCATCATTTTCGATAGTATTTGTAAAAAAAACCTGATCCATCTAAATGAGCTCCAGACCTCTGACGAGTTCAGCATTGTTGTGATGGTTGGGAAGTCTTGAAGCCAAACTTTTTCAGTCTCAAAGGAAATTTCTGTGTCATATTTTTGTGGAAGCCTAATTCTGGTGTTGCGTGTCTTGTGCAAAAGCTTTAAAAAAAAAAAACGAAAGAAAAAAAAAGTGAGAACTGTTTTCTTTACTTTTTAGCAGCAGCAGTTAATTCTGATCTTGTTTTGTTTTTATTTGAAGGCTTATTATGCCTAGTTATATGACTTTAACCTGTAGTTCCAGTCCTGCCATGGGGGTGTGTGTGTGTGGGGGGGGGGGTACTTTACATGACATGTCTGGCTTAGTGTTGCCAGCAGCTGTAAAGGAACCAGGGTTACTGTTTCAGCACAGAGCCTATTTTTAAACAAGCTAAGAACTTAAAGCCACATCGCCTCAATCAAGCTTGGACCACTGATGCATTCAAGACTGTGTTTCCATTCCAGTCTTTGTCAAGATCTAAAGATCTGAACTTCTCTCTCAGAGTTGACTTTTAGTTTTGTTTCAAAGCTGTCAAAAGCGATCCCCTCATTTTCACTCTGCATTTCTCCTTTTCCACCTTCTCTCCCCTGTTTTCTTTCCCCCACTCTATTTCTGTCCTGCGCTGAGTCAGATGGATAAGTCCCAACTTCAAATGACACAAATAGGCAGACCACCTCTCAATACGGAGAGACTGAACCTCAAAAGACAAAAAAACAAGTTTGAGAGCTCAAAAGAGCAAATCTGGAAGAAACTACCGCGATGGAGGAATGTGAGAGTGTAGCGTTTGAGATGACGGAGCTGCAGGAGAGTCAGTATGAAGCCTCGGATGTCATCAGCCAGGATGATGAAGATGAAGTGGAGGAGCTACAAAACAGGTACTCTTTGAAACAGATCACAACATTTTATCTTGTTTGAAAAGGATTTCTGTAGAGAGATCAATTTGTGTTTGTCAGAAACCTTTTAAATGTGGCTTGTTAGTGTCTTAAAACAACAGAAAAGAGGAACCCAAAGGAAGAAAGCATGATCCTGCAACATTAGCTTTTCTGTCTTGTATTGGATATTATGGACTTCTGTATCGTTCACATGATTAAAACTAAGAGTTCAGAGCATAGGTGCCATGTCAGAAATACGAGAAGACACTGATATATTGGCTGCATCTGACAAGGCCAAGCATTTCTTTTCTAATATTACATAAATGACGCTTTGAGACGTCACCTTCCCATAACCCAGAGTGAGTTGAGATGTATTCATAGTTAAGGGGGGAAAGCTTCTGGTGCATTTGAATTTTTTCACATCATAATTCATGCAGAGATCCTGCTACCAGACACCTGATATCAACAACAGATTTACTTGTTTGCTTGTTTTCAGCTCGTTTTTTTTTAGACTGAAGAACATTCAAGTAAGTTGCTCAAACATGTTTGGATTTGATTCATTGCTCTGCTTAGATTTCCAAGGCTTGGGCCAAAAGGATCTCCTCTTGCAAGCCATACTTTTCTGTCATGCCCTTCTTCTTTTTTGCAGATGGCACCAACAGCCTCCTCTTCGCCCTCTAATGCTGTCTGTTGCTCTTTCCTTTAGTTTACGGGAGGTTGTCCAGGACCAGTCTGTGAAGCCCAAGCTCCAGTGCCTGATGGTGGATCCATCATTCTCCATGGTAACGGTTCAGAGTGAGGACAGCGGCATTGTTTGGGAGACAGCCTCTAGCCGCTGCTCTACTCCCTGGGCCTCTGAGGCCAGTTCCACCTCGGAAGCTTACAGCATGGAGGGCTCTGGGGCTGCAGGAAAAATCACCATTGAGTTTGATGAGGATAGAGTCATCCGCAGGAGGACGAGGTCTGGGGGAAGAAGCAGCAGACTGGGGGACAGACTGAGCAGACCTGGGAGTTCCAGGTCAGCTTCGGCTTTAGGAGTTGAGCGGCTGGAGATGGCAGAAGTTTCTCTTCCCAACGTCAAAGAGGAGAACACAGGAACAGAGACAGACTTGGAAGAAATAAAAAACAAAGATCAGCAGCTGTTTAGTTTAATTTCAGAAGGTTATGAGATTCTTAACATCAGAGTTCCCTCCAAACTTCCCACTGTTGATGAAGAGGAGAGTACAGAGCTGCAGGACAATCTGTTTTATCTGGACCAGACTCCAAAGATTAGAGCTCGGAATCACCAGAACTGGGCAGAGCATAAGACTGATGACCAGCAGGAGGAGGATGAAGGACCAGAAACCACTGAGGTATTTATAGAACATTTTAGTCTTGATTATTATAGGTTTAAATATTCAAAAATCATTGATAGTTGATGATTTCTTCACAGTCCTCAAAGGCAGATTCTTCACAGCCATCATTGGGTAAAGGGCTTGGACACACACCAGCTCAGACAGACAGTGCCTGTGACATCGACTACTTTGAGAAGTTCACTCTTCTGGACGTGGTTTCTGGAGAACAAGCATCAGTACAGCAGGACAACGCAGTAAAGCCAGTGGCAACACCCCCGATAGACAAGCGAAAGGCTGCAGAGGAGGCCTCCACAGAGAGCCCCTCTGCATCCGAAGACTCATTTGTGTTTGTTACAGATGTGGAGATAGTTGGAGAACACCTGGATGAGGTTTTCTATGGAGAAGGAGCTCCTGCACTGCAGCAGAGGGGAGAGGATGAGGACAGTGGAGCCAGGATGAGAACAAGACGTGAGAGCCAGAGGTCGACAAAAGAGAGCGGTTCTGTCCTTTTCATGAGCGAGGAGACCACCCTCACTCCTATCTTCATTTCTCCTGGACCTCCTAAGATCATTGACCCCATTCTCCTGGAAGAACCTTCTGCTTTATCCTTCATGTACTCAGACCTGTATGAAGATGCTGAAGGTGAGAGGAGGAGGAGTGATGAAGAATGCTCTGAGGCAGAGAGCGTGGTTTCTGAGAAGTCCTACAAAAGGCGTTTGTCAGACTCTGAGGAGGCAGAAGGGTACCTGGAGAAGTTCATTTTAAAAGACGAAACACCGGTTGTGGATGTACAGGTGGAGTCGGTGAAGGACACGAATAAAGGGAGGATGGTGTGGCCACAGAGCGAGTTTGAAATGACTGGAAGCCTGACTAGGGTAGAAGAAATAGAGGAGGAGGAGAAGACAAAGACAGAGGAAGATAGGATGCAGGAGGTGAGTGTTGGAGAAGATTTGCACTCTGAAAAGACTGTAGTGGAACCCCTTATAGTGGCCCAAGCTGTAGAAGCTGCAGAGGATTTGGAGCTTAAATCTGAAAAGAAACAGATATTGGACCAACAGGATCACCTCCACAAGGAAAAAGCAGAGGAGACAGAATCTCCTTCACCAAGCACAGAAACAATACCCGTATCTGAAGCTGAGCAAACACAAGAGAGGAAGGAGATTCAGGAAGATGATAAGGAAGGTACTGACAAAAGCAGAACAGGTGCAGCGGAGCCACATGAGACGCAAGAGGTGGTTAAAAAAATGTCTACATCCACCGCACCTGGAAAAAACGAACTGCCTGCCCTCGACACTACGACTAAAATCCAGACAGAAAACACTGAAAGCAGTTTGTCTGAAGAAGCAGCTCCACAGAGTGTGTCTGGTGAAGAAACACTAGCAACAGAGGCTGTGGATCATGTGAAAGAACCTGAAAAAGAAGCTTCCAGCAAGCCTGAACTGGAAACTGAATGTGCAGAAGGAGAAGCATCTCCTACACAGATCAAAGTTATCATTGACTGTGACTGTGAAGTACAGACAGAGGTGAACGTGTCTAGAAAGGAAGATGATGAAACAGCAAAGCTGGTTAGGATTGATGATCAGGAGGTAACAAAAGTGGAAGAGCCAAAATCTCAAACAGAAACATCTGAAGAAGAGCTTTTTACAGTGAAAACTGGAGATGAAGGTCAGGAGTATGCACTTCAAACCCAGATACCGGGTGAGATGACAGAGACTTTGATCCCAGCAGAAACCGAAACAGAACCAGCCATCAAACATCAAACTGATCAAAGCATAACCCACAAAGAATCCTGATAAAACATTAGAAATCAGTTCCAAATTCACATCACAAGACAGTGGAGCTGATGTTCAGGACATAGTGAGTGTTGGTGATGAGTTCATCCTTCTGGTCCCCAAAGGACAAACTGTAGAGATGGACATAGAGGTTGGTCAATGGTCAGAGAAGACTCCAAAAGCAACAGTGGTTCCACTAGAGCCAGACAGAACCAGCGAACTTCAGCTTCCAGAGTCTCTGACTGATGAAGCAGAGCCAGAACTTACAGAAAAAGAAGATCAACTTGATCTTGAGCAGGAACAGCCACAGCCTGCGCTTATTGAAGAGCCAGCCACAGACGACCATGAGCTGGAAACGGGTATAGAAGAGGACAAAGTGGCTTTCGCTCCTGGGGATAATTTGTCTGGGCTGGATGAGGAAGTTTTGAAGTTAAAGCAAACAGAGGAGGAACAAAAGGCTGATGTGCAAATGTTAGCAGATGCACTGGAGACTGATATTCCTACAGAGGATGCTCTTCTAATTGTTGATCTGAAAAATGAGGATGTTGGACAAAAACAGCAGCAAGACCAGGTTGTTCTGGAGGCTGCAGACGTAGCTGTTGAAGAGCTCGGATATGAAATAATCTCTAAGCAGGAAGCGAAAGAAATTCCTGAATCAGGAACAGCTGTTGGAAAGACTTTCCCGGAGCAAGAAGAGAAGATGGACATAGAGAAGGATGAGCAAACTGAACTTTTTAGGGAAGAACTCAATGAGGAAGATTATGAGATCATTGACGGTGAGGAGGAAAGTCAGGCCCGACTGGCTGCTGAGCTGCAGGGTATGGACTGGTTCTGTGCTACCTGTGAATGTCTGCTGTCAGAGGACGACCGCACGTCTGCGGAGCACCTCAGCCATGACCTCAACTCTGTGGATAACGCCTATGAGAAGATCAAGGTGATGCAATCCAGATTTACGCATCTGAAACGTAACACTTGCTATGACAGAAAGCAGCGTTTGAGGCAGGAAGTCTTGTAAGAGAAAAACTACAAACAGAAGATATTTTACACAAGTCAACAGTTCTATTGACAGACAGCATCCTAAGTGTGACTCTTTGTCATTTTCTCCTCAAGTTTCATATTATATCAGGGTTCAGTTTGTGTCATCAGATGATAAACTGGCCTGCATCTAGTCATCTTTCTTTTTTCCATTGACCCTGACAGTCTGCACGCTCTCAGAGAGCTGGCAGACTGCAGCGCCCACATTGATTTGTTGTGATGCACAGATCTGCTTTAATCAATGCAAAGGTCCAAGATGACATCAGATGTACAGACTGATATGTGATCCTTTCACACACCCAGCTCAGTTTTCTCCTTCAAGGTCAGCCCCCAGATTAAAATCAAGCCAGAACTTTAAAACTTTTTTTTGCCCGCAGTTTCATTCTCTACATTTGTTTCAATAAGGTCACAAACGAGCTTATCTGTTGCAGATATTTAAGCAAAAAATCTGGATTCAGAAGAGTGAAAAGGGAAATTTTCCAGTGTTATTTTCAGATAAAGAGCCAGAGTATGAATAGAGATCAAAGCTGTATTACAGATTTGACTCTACAAAAAGGTGATCAATTCAGAAAATCAATCCAACTGTACTACAGCATTTCTATTATCTCGTCTCTGTTTTTAGAGCGGCAAATCCCCTCTACTTTTGTTTTACACATGGACATATATTTACACTGTAAGTTTCAGTTTTCATGGCCACATATTACACATGAACACGTGTAGACTGTGATGTTGTTCAGCTCCATGTGGAGCTTAAATGTGAGCTTTATGGAGATTGTTAACACTTGTGCTCTTGAATTATCCTCACCAATTGTTTGATTTGATGCTGCAGCACATTCACCAAAAAATGAGACCTTTAACTATAAGTGACTACATATTTAAAAATATAGTATTTCAACCACTGAGAAGATAGAAAAGCCCTAAATGTAGTACTTGAGATTGCATGAAGGTTTTAGGTCTGTTGGAAACCAACCTTAAATTGGTAAAGACGAAACCCAGAGGGTTAGCAAACGTGAGAAGCAACATTTTTCTCATGAAAATTTAAAAGAAAGTTTTCTTTTTGTTTTTAATGTAAAAATTGGTATTTTTTTAAGGGATTGTTTCTATGACTCAAAACTGCAAACTCTGTATTTTTCAAAAGAATTTGAACTGCAATAATAAATGTAGAATTTGGAAAAAAAAAAAAATACTGAATGTTTTGTTAACTTACTGTGTCACAGGAGACACTGGGCAACTGGATCTCAGAGCTCCAGGACAGATCAGAGAACATTGAAGACCTGGTGTCGGAGCTGGAGCTGGCCTACAACTCTGTAGAGGTACATCCTTTTTGCTGTAAATGCACAGATTTCCTTACCAAAAAGCTATAAGGAAAGGTCATTTTTGGCTGGTTACTCTTCTCTCTGTCAGGACCAGTTTGTGGAGAATGAGGAGGCCATGCAGGCGCAGAATGAGGAGATGAAGGCTCTGGTGATGGAGCAGTACAATGGCATGTCAGTCAGTATGGAGGAGGAGAAGAAGACCAAGCTGGAGCAGCTATACGACAAGATTGTTTCCTTCCAGGAGAACATTGACTCTGCCAAGAGCACTCTGGAGATCACAGCCAGGGAGGCAGAGACTGATGCTCGGGTGAGTCCTGCAGACCTGTGGATTAGGTGTCTTAAGTTTTTGAGAGTGGGTCAAATGTGTGATAAACTTTCAATTTCTCCCACCAGCCGCCTGAAGACATTTATGCAAGGTAATTACCTAGTGTGGTGGTGTGTGGTTTCACAGTACAGCTACTTAAAGACATGAGTGTTTGTAGCAGCACGCTGCCCTGCTGCAGAACCAGAACTTGCCAGCTGTTTTTGGAAAAATGTCAAACTCTAAGCTGAAGATAAACTTGTGCATTTGTGGTCAGACTTAAAGCAGCTCTGGATGCAACCTTGTCATTGGAGTTGGGTCCCAAGGGCCTGCTGGTGTTTGAGGACTACGCCAAGGCCAACACTTCCAGCTCCAACAGCCTTGCCCAACGCAAAGGAATCCCAGGTAGGTCTTCAAACATTCACTGTGTTTGCAGACAAACCTTGTTGATGTGGGGAGTTTTGGCTGTTGGGAATCACTCTGGTGTGTCCTTCAGTTCCCAAAAGACCCACCCTGCAGCCCCAGGAACCAGGTTCAGCCACCAGCTCTAGTGTCACTGTCTACTGGACAATCAACACTGGAGATGTCATTGACTGCTTCCAGGTCTACTGCATGGAGCATCCACAGGGAGGTGCTGTCACAATCCTGCGCAAATGAAAAAAAAAACACGTTTTTTTGACTCCACTCATAGCGAACTATACATTTGAAAAATGGATCTAAAATAAGTAATTAAGAGATAAAACCGAAAATGTGTCACTTCATAATTTTTAGGTAATATTTCCTGTTGTGGGCACACAGACAAATACTTGATTACTTTTTCTCATGTTGGAGCTGAAGTTTGTGTTGCTGTTGTCCACAGTGGTGTCAGAGGAGTACCGTGTGACGGTGAAGGAGAGCTTCTGTGTCCTCGAGGAGCTAGAGCCTGACAAGATGTACAAAGTGTGGGTGATGGCTGTCAACTACACAGGCTGCTCTCTGCCTAGCGACAGACTGATCTTCAGAACTGGTCAGTAGCAGTTCTGCACAGTAAAACTGAAGTCACTGCTTTCTTGTTTCTATTATGACATAAAAAAGGAGTTAAAATTCCAATGGCTACAATTTGAAGGCGTTTCAATGTGAGTCCTGAAGCTTCCTCTCCTCTTTCTGGCAGCTCCCTCAGTGCCAGTGATGGATACTGAGCGCTGCACAGTCCTGTGGGATTCAGCCACGCTGAGATGGAGCCCAGCAAAGCAGACTCCTGGACAGACTTACACTCTGGAGTACTGCCGCCAGTATGAACTGGAGGGAGAAGGTCTCAGGTTTGTCTCAGAAGAATGTTTCATTCTGATCTTAGCCTTTAAAACAAAAAAGCTTCTCCTGAAACCTTTGCATGTTCCTGTGTGCTACAGGTCCATCTCAGGAGTGAGCGTCTGTGAACAGAGTGTCGTCCTGCAGCCCAACGAGAATTATCTGTTCTACATCAAATCTGTGAACGAGGCTGGTGCCAGCGAGCAAAGCGAGGCTGCACTCATTTCTACCAAAGGTCAAAAACACACAACAAGATGCAACAAATTCAGCTCCACGTGGGCGTGCATTACACAGATTACAAGTATTTATCTCCGTGTTGCTTCTGTTGCTTGGTTCATCTTGCAGGGACAAGGTTCCGCCTGCAAAAAGACTCTGCCCACGCCGCTCTGGAGCTATCAGAGGACCAGACCACCTTGAACTATTTTGCAGATGCTCGCAAAGCGGCTGCATTCTCTGACACAGAGTGAGTTTAACCCAGACGAGCTCCCACAAAGCTTTCCACTCAATTCTCTAGGTAGGAGATTCCTTTGGAATTAACAACACGTGTAAAGGACAAAACCACAAATCATTTATCGTGATTGATCTGAAAATTGTCCAAAAAGAGTATAGCATATCTTCCGGCTCTTTACCTTTATTGCCAAACCCAAAATAGCCACTAAATTATCAAGTGGGACAAATAGTAATAATAACAACATTACATTGGAAAAAGCGGAAGAACCAACTGGAGTTGAAAAAAGTTTTTACATTTAGCAAACACTTCTCTTAAACAATTCACAGGCTTCCCACAATTAAAGAAAATGTTGGATTGAGACTTAATTAACCCTTGTGCTATCCTAAGCACTTTACCGTTGGGAGTTGGGTCATCTAGACCAGTGTTTTTCAACCTTTTTTGAGCCACGGCACACTTTAACCTTGATAAAAATCCCGCGGCACACCAGCATCCAAAAAAAAAAAAAAAAAAGAAAAACTGATAGTCTGTATTGATCTACAGCCCCTCTGCAGTCTCACGTGCATTTTTGTGATAATTGTGGCAGAAAAAGCTGGAAGCTGCAGTTGTTTTTTTTTCTAAAAATGTATTAAAAGTTAAGTTAAAAGATTCAAAAACTGTTTGATGTGTGTTCGTTGTTTAAAGATGTTAAGAGAGGCTCATTGTGCGCTAAGACAGACGCTTTCACCCAATGCATCATGGGAGATGTAGTGCCGAAAATCCGCGACCGCAGAAAGACCAGCGTCTCTAAGCTTCATTGTTTTGTTTACTTGTTCCACGGTCAGACACCGGATTCTGTGGAAAGCTACACCACTAAAGACGAGCTTTAGCTGGTACTTTTGTTAGAACTGAGCGACGTTTTGAGCTAAATCTAAACAAGGAAGTAAATACTTTAACCACTTCTGATTGGTCAGACTGATGACATGTGATCAAGCCTTCAAGAATGATTGGTGGAGACAGTTAAAGGTGCGGGATTTTTCCGCTAACAGTTATAGCTGCAGCTAAATCGGGTACCGTCATTCTTATCAAAATGTCTTTAATAGAATCAAGTAAACACAAAGAAAAAATAATTGTATGTTTTATCAAACATAAAGCTATTGAGCTATTGTGTTTTATCAGGGCCTGTTTGGATGAACAAAGAGCTGATTTCCTGGAGATGGAAAATGTTTTTACATCAGTTAATTAATGAGGGCAATTTCCCACGGCACACTTGACCATCTCCCACGGCACACTGGTTGAAAAACACTGATCTAGACCCACTAGACAGAGCTCTGAACCTTTTTTTTTCAATGATTTGTGATCTTCACTGGTTCAATGGATTACATGAAATTTGTCCACCTTTATCCACCTTTGTCATGGTAGGGAGAACACGTCAAAGTAAGGGCGGGGTCATCCAAGACAGCACAAGGGTTAAGAATAGGATATAAACCCTGACCAACAACCTGACATCCTTAAATCCATGGTGTTTAATTCAAAAAGATTGCAGTTGTTCTTAGTTTTAAGAGAAGTCTTCATTTTTTCTGATATTTTTTTAGTCTGCTTCTGTTTCCAGGACTTATGACAAAAGCCAATTTTGTTCTTGAGTGAATTTGACCTCATTTGAACAAGTAAAAAACAATGTATGTTTCGAGCAGAATCAAGCAGATTTTGTGTTTCTTCTAGGTGTCCGTCCATCCTGGGTGAGATGTTTCCAGCAAGAGGCCTCTATTACTGGGAGACAGTTGTGTCAGGAAGTGCAGCTTACAGGCTTGGGGTAGCCTACAGCACAGCCAGCTCAAATGGTTCCCTTGGTGAAAACAGCTCATCATGGTGTTTGCAGTGTGTTCCTTCGTCATCAGGGTATGCACAAGATCATTTCTGCACTTTAAAATCAGAATCTGTTTGCATTGTGACATTAAAATCTCTATTATCCTGTTTATCTCCAGCTGCAGGTTTATGTTGCTCCACAAAAGCATTCAGTCATCTGTGTTTGTGACGGATACACTTCAGCGAGTGGGAACCCTCCTGGACTACCAGCACGGCTGTCTGTCCTTCTACAACGCTGAAAGCGGCCGGTTGTTGGGTACCTTAAGGCATCGCTTCACTGAGCCCTGCTGCCCGGTTCTGGCGCTGGAGCAGCCAGGTAGCCTGCAGCTCTGCATGGTGCAGGAGCTGCCCCAGTTTGCCAAGGACAGCTAGCCCTGCCACACTCCTAACTCTAAAAGAAAACGTTTACAGAGGATGTTTAACTGTTGCTGGTTTGATTGCTTTCTTTTTATTAAATGAAGTGACCACTGTTGCAGAAGAAATGCAGAAAACACAACGGGACATTTTTGTTAATATCTCATTTATAGGAATGCATGTTTCATAGGATAGCAGTTTAACTTCAAAGACTACAACAAAAAGAAATCATATTTTGATTCAGAATGGAAAAAATATTTTGTTGAAAGAGTTTTGTAATATTGACCACTGATGTGAGTTTTCTTATCTTTTGTAAAAGATTTATCGTTGACCGTTTCCCTGGCGTCTGTTTTTTTGACAGACTGCTTTAGTAAAAACTTTAAAGACTGACTGAATGTATTTTCTTTGACTACTTATTCGGCACATATGGGAATCAAAGTCTTGTCACCACCTTTCAGACTGTTCTGCATGTCAGTAAGAAGGATTCTGTGCACATAGGTGTGTTTAACGACACATTCTCTTCTTTCTTTTGAAATGTTTTCCTTGTTTAAGCTTTTTTATTTCATTTTTAAAAAGCCTGTTTTGAGGGGTGCACAGTGGCGCAGAGGTTAGCCCTCTTGGCTGACCAGGAGAAGGCCCTGGTTCCAGGTTCAAATCCAAGCTGGGGCTTCGTTTGCATGTTCTCTTCTTGCATGTGTGGGTGTAGCCCGGAAACATGCTGGTGACCTGTTCAGGGTGTACCCCACCTTTGCCGAACAGTACCTGGGTCGGCTACAGCAGCTCAGTGACCCTGAAAAGGATTCAGTGGTAGAAGATGGATGGCTTGTTTTGACCAGAAGTCACTAACATCCATTCACCACTAGAGGGCGTTGCCCCTCCATCTATTGTGAGACTGATTTGAAGTCTTTTTCCTTTTCACATTTATGATCCCATGCAAAAAGAAATCAGCTCTATACAGACTCTGTAGGTGTAACCCTTGTGCTATCCTCGGCACTTTACCGTTGGGAGTTGGGTCATCTAGACCCACTAGACAGACAGTGCGCTGAAACTTTTTTTTTTCAATGATTTGTGATCTTCACTGGTTCAATGGATTACATGAATATTTTCCACCTTTATCCACCTTTGTCATGGTAGGGAGAACACGTCAAAATAAGGGTGGGGTCGTCAAAGATAGTACAAGGGTTAAACTATTATAAATCAGTCAAAATCGTTTCTCAAAGGTTTTGATGATTTTATTTGTTCTCGTAATTTCTCAATTTAGTCCCCCCAATAACTAGAATGTAAAAAAGGCATATTTACATATGTAAAAAGGTTGTTGTATCACATTTAATAAAAGACAAAAACTGAAAATCACAATATGATGGAGGCCGAGAACAGGATATGTTTTTTTTGGCCTCAATAGTACATCACAATAACATTATATTCTATCATAAATCTAGTCAAATGCATTTTTCAGGGCTTTGTGATCATGCCATTGTCTAGATGATGTACTTTCCCCCTCAAGACATGCCACAAACAATTAGAGCCAAATTGTTTCCCAAGCCCTCAGACTCCGTCCTTAATTGTCTCAGAATTTTTTCTCTTTTGAAGGAAAAAAAAAAAAAAAAAAAAAGAGGGCAGCAGGGAAACAGAGGAGGGCAAACACATGCAACCCATCAGCAAGCTGGCCTCCATCTGTGTGGCTCTGAGCTGCAGCCCGAGAAGTGACGGCTGCCTTTTCCTGCAACTTCCCTACCTTTGTGGAATGATTGCATCATTTTTCTCTCCGATTGCTTTAATGTTTTCCATGTCTCCGGCCAAAGCCAGACAGAGACTTTATCCTTCGACATCCAAACAAACAACCCATCTATCGCTCAAGGGCGGTGGACAGCCAGGAACTGTTTCGCAACTAAATGAAAATGGGTGTTGTTCCTTAAAAAACACATTTTACATTAGAAAAGACCGTCTGAAAAGACACATTTTATTTTTTATTTGTTCAAAAAAGGAGAAAAAAATGTGTGCATTGTTGATAATGTCGGCACATCAAATGAAGATCATGAAAAAAAAAACAACCATTAAAATGTGAATGAAGAGCAACACAGTAGGGATTCAGCACAAACAGAAACACAGGCAGTCATGTAGGCCCGCTGCAGCCACGCTTTGTGTGGTGTGATGCTGGAAGCACACACAAACCAAACAACACCAGCAGGGAAATCACCCTGTGCTGCAGAATATTTCTGAATGTGTGAACACGATTTCATTGCAGCTGAAAAACAAAGAAAATTATGAACAGTTTGAAAAGAAACGGTAAACAAACCACAACACAAACAAAATGACAATGAAAGGACACTTCAGCTCAGACAAAATGAACAACAGAGGCACACAAAATGATCATTCTATAGCAGGAACAAAAAAAAGGCTCACAATTAAATAAATATTAGGCATCGGGTTAAAACAAAAATTAGCATCAATGACCAACTTAATATAAAGTGCAAAGCTTGTTCACTTGTGTGTCACAAAGAATTTATGTGAGTTAACATGGTCTTATTTAGAGAAAATGACCCAAAAAATTGTTATAATCCTTTCAAATATTTACAACTATGTATAAACAACAGTTGAGATAAAGGCAAGGAATGATCCTGACTGCATACATACTGAAGCATCGTCCAAACTAGACTTCTTTACTGTAGCTGAGGCCAATCTGCAAGAGCATGAATACATGAAAATAACTGGATGAATTTGCTAAAAGTACATCGATTTTCAGTTGTAGGATCCTTTTACTTTTATACCTGACTGACAATAGTAGCGTAGCTTGTGACAGCAACAGAAAGTACATAACCCTTCAACAAAACAAAAGCAGTTTAAGGTTAAAAGAAGAAGAAAAAAAAAGCAAATTAGGCCACTTAAAGGTTAAAGTCATTTCCTCTTTTGTTTCTTTGAACGTTCTGTGTCCCTTTAATCCAGAGCTGCTTCTCAGCACTGCATCTTTGACCATGCACTCTTCTCTTTAAATACATTACACATGCTGGTTCCTCCCATCAAACCTCAAGATCAATTCTAAGTATTATAAAATAGCCTCTAGTAATTACATAACCCAATTAACCAATAATGTATTTTCTGTTCTATGAGACTTTTTTTCCCCTTTAGAGGACGCCGAGTCAGACTCAGAGCAAAGCCGTTAGCTTTGAGCGCTTCATGAGGCAGGAGCAGAGCTGAAAGCTTGGCTGTTAGGCAGGAGTGGAGCTGTTTGCACTGGACAGGCTGGGTTTGGGGTCAAGTCTGTGGGGTTTGTGCTGCGGGCTGCTGCGAAGATTATCATCCATCTACAGCGAAAATGTACAGATGACTTTAGTTCCCACATGCAAAAAAGCATAGCTTTCACTAATTAACAAGCTGTACAGTAGACAAAATGCTGAAGTAAAAGTAACCATGCAAAAGAAGAGAAAAGGAAAGCAGGAGCACCTTCTCTATCAAGTTGGACTCTTTGTTTACAAGCTGTGTTAGTTTTTGAAGGTTGGCATCCATCGATTCCTGAACAGCAGGAGGAGGAAGAGGAGGGGGACCTGGAGAGACAAGGAGAAAAAAAAACAAATGGAGAAAAGACAGATGGAAGAAAAAGTGAGCCAAGCAGGAAGCGTGTTAGTTCATCGAACATCAAGAGTAAAGTACAGGAAAGAAGTGCTGGGAGCAAAGAACTGAGAAGTGGTGAGAAGCTGATGAGGTTAGCTTTGCAGAGGGCCAACGTGTGCCCAGATCTTACAGGGGTGGTCCGAGCTGAAGTACACTTCAAGGATGTTGTCGCAGAAGTGCGTGAGGTTCTCCAGCTGTTTGAGATGGCTCTGCAGATGGCTGCTGGGAAGACTCGCTTTGTGCAGAGGAGCAACGAAGCCAAACACAAAGGCATCCAGACTGGTTGGCCTGTGATCAGAAACACACACAGACACAAACCCCCCAAAAATCAGCATGTTAGAGCTGGGAAAAGTACATTTAAGATCAATTAAAATGGTATATATACAGTCTGACTGCAAATAATCAATTCTGTTTTCCCTGTTTTTTTTTCTATAAACAGTCTATTTGATAAATATTTCAACATCAATAGACTTACGAGTTGCCAAAAAAGTGGTTTGCAGTTCCCAGTCTGTAGGAAAGAAGGTTCAGGCACTCTTTAGCATCACTGTAAATCTGAAGCAGAGTGGGAATAATTTACATCTCTCAGCCACAAATCGCTCTCAGATGGTGCACAGGAAGAGTCGACAGACCACACTATTCATGTCTCATAAACAACCGCTCTTACCTTTCCCTCTATCTCCGAGATTCTGTGTAACGGTGCCTCCCCTTTGGTGAGGAGGATGCGGGAGAGCGCGATCCTGGCGAGGCGACTCGGGACGATAAAGTTTAATGGGAAAGGTGAGCGTGAGGCAAACCACGGCCTTGTCAAGCTGGTGTAGTTTTCAGTGTCCACCCAGAATGTGTGAAGCTATTGAAGAAGAAAAAAAACCCATCTCTTTTAGTCAATGGTTGGGATTTGTAAAAGACTCATTCCAATGATGTTTTAATCTACTTTAAAAGCAATCCCAGTGATCTTTTATAATAATTCTGCTGAATTTAGGTCAAATCAAATAACCTTGGTTGTTTTTTGGACAGAGCATCATGAGAAATTCGCCTCATTCATTTCCCATCATGCCTCTGTTTACATGCTCTCCTGCTAGCTTACAGCCCCTCACAAACCCGGTGAACAAAAATAGCGAGCAATATCAGAGATATCCAGCCGTACAGTTTTAAAAGAGATGGATCCCTTTGCCTAGAGTGGATGCACAAGAATAAAGCAGAGCAGAAAGCTTGTGGCCCGCCGATTGTGGTTTGTACATAACTACAAACAGCATTTTTTTGTCTGCTAATGATTGACCAAGATTTGAATGAAGAAATACTCAGGAATTTGAATAATAATTTTCTTTATACATGTCCTCCATAATGAGTAAAATGCTACAAGAACATATTAAAAAGAATTTTCCTCGAAGCAGGTCTTTAAGAAAAATCAGTTAAGAGGCGATGTTACCAAAGCTGGCCGGAGTTTCTCTTCAAGCAAGGCAATGTAGGCCATTGTATCTGCTCCCTGTCTGGCTGTCAACTCATAATCTGCATTGAACCTCTGCAAAAAAAATAAAATAAAATAAAATAAAAACTTCAGATCAAGTGTATCTGCTGATTTAATTATCATTTATTTGAATAAAAGCAAAATCTCACCTGTTTCCTCATAAAACTGAGAATCTGTGCGGGTTCCTGAACTACTGAGTCTCCACAAAGTAACTCTGGACTGCTCGCTGAGAACAAATGAGACCAAAATCATGCAGTGCAGGAGGATGTCCGCCTTGAGATCAGTGCTGAATGTCTGAATTCAATTATTCCAATCTGCAAATAGTACCTGTTAATCCAAACTACGACAGCTGTGAGCTGCTTCCTATGTTTCCCCATGATGCATTTAGATCACACTCACCTTTAAAACTTGATTTCATTTTAACCAAAACAAATTAAAAGTACTAAACACTTTATCTTATATGTAATATCTACATATTATAAATACTTAGTAGGGGTGGGTTTCTTTCCACTCACTTTCAAGCAACAAATCACTCGACTTTAACTGACTAGAACCGGATTTAAAACACTGTAAAACTATCAAATGAATATACTCAGTAGGGGTGGGATTATATAAGCTTGCTTCTTCCCACTCCTTTTCAAGCAATAAATCAAACTCTACTTATACTTTAGTTAATGATCACTGTATTAAGCAAATGTGATCTAAGTGACGTTTTTGTTTCGATTTATTTTCTGTTTTTTTAATCTATGCATTTCATCATTTTTGTAATGAGTTTGAAAAATATGTGTAAATTCTTTATTGTTTTGACTACAATGCTTGAAATCAAATCAAATCGAATAAAAACTGATAATCATGATATTTATGTATCCAATGTGACGTGTGTGCGTATACTGTACGCATTACTGCAAAAACTTCTATTTATGATTATGAGTAATTACACTGGAAGATGGAATCATCTTCTAACATCTTTGTTATATTTTTCTTTATTACTTAATCATTGTATTACTTTATATCCCAAAAAGGTTTTTTAGTGCAGCATTTTTAATGCTTAAAGTAATTTAATAAATCATATCAAATATACATAATGCACATAAATGTCTCAGAGTTGAAAAGTGCCTTGAGTGGAGTAGTTTTTTCTGATAAAACACACAGAAACATAAACACCCAGAATAGAAGTGAAAACACAATTTCCTACTGAGGTTGTAAAATCTTTTTCAGTCCTCTCCCAGCTGCTGTTCTGGGTAAACATTTAGAAAAGGGAGGTTTCTACATGGGTCATGAAGCTCTGCAGTAGTGGTAACATTGTGTCTTTAGGTTCTAGTTTATAGTCGCTGCCGCCCACCTGTTAGAGTTTTCCATGTCCAGTCAATGTGGGAAACCGTCAGTTTGGCACCAGAAAACCTGGAGTACGCCTGAAAGAGACGCACACACAGGAAACATCCGTATGAAATCCACACCAAAAGACCGATTTATATGCTAAAGTTTTCATTAAAATACTATTTGATTGGATTGATCCAAAACACAAGGTTTTTACAGCTTTACTGCAGCGACAGGCATGATCTAATCATTGCAGGACTTTAGCAACACTCCTACATGAAAAACATGGTAGACCTGGAGAGAAAAGGCAGAAAACCACCATACTAAAAATATTTAGAATGAAATGCAATTGTTTACATTTAAAAAAAAAAAAACGTGTGTACTTGGGTTATTTCAGGATAAGCATGGAGTTTTTGTTTAGTAATACTTTGTTGAGTTTAGGGCACAATCCACAAAGGGCTCCCTGTGATCAACTCTGATGTGCTGGATTTCACAAATACTAATAAATAGGTCAGAGTGCTGCCAATAAACCCGAAAATATCAATTCAAATTGAATTGATGTGGTTGAATTTCAACCACAGATTTAGATTCTAAAAAGATTTATTTAATTGGAAAATGTGTGTCACACTTGAGAACGATCACATTATGTATACTCAGATCAACAAGAATATGTCAAATAACAAGTCTTCTGCCTTTGATATTTTTGATGAATATCTAATAATAAAGCAATAAAAAAGAGCCAGAACAAGCTGACCTTGAAGCAACACTCCTCTGTCACAGGGAGGAAGGACTACTGAGGTCATGCAGTCTTTCATGAAGGTCAAACCCTGTAGTTAACACGGACCTGATTGCAGCGGCGACACTAAAGAAAGCTTAAAACGTGCTTCCCTGCCCAGCAGCTGATGCACTGCAGGCTGCAGAGTTAGCATGGGGGCTAACGACAATGTGACAATGGAGGAGACAGAGGAAGAACCGGGGAGAAAAGCAGGCTTCCGGAGCGCAGCCCTGCAAGAGCCGAGAGCAGTCGCTCTGACGCGGCGACAGCCTTACCAGAACTACGAGGGAGTCGGTGTGAACAGAAGGCAAACCCCAGTCTGCTCCCCAGCATCTCAGCTCCATGGCAGCCGCCATGTTTCACACAGGGAACCGGTGACGTCACTCCAACCTGTCGTATCAGAGCTGGGGCGAGGGAGGGTGTGTTTTTGTTTAAAAAAAAACAAAACAAAACAAACATATTATATTATATTATATTATATTATATTATATTATATTATATTATATTATATTATATTATATTATATTATATTATATTATATTATATTATATTATATTATATTATATTATATTATATTATATTATATTATATTGGGTACTGAAGAAGATAGTCCGTCCGATAGTTGAACCTCAGATCCAGGAACAACAGTTTCCATCCTGGTCGGCTGCCCTTTATCACCGGTTCTGTTCATAGTCTGTATGGACAGAATTTCTGTGCGCAGCCAAGGGCCGGAGGGAGTCTGGTTTGGGGACCACAGGATTTCCTCTCTGCTCTTTGCAGATGATGTCGTCCTGTTCGCTTCACTGAGCCAGGACCTTCCAGCGTGCATTGGGGCGGTTTGCGGCCTAGTGTGAAGTGGCTGGGATGAGGGTCAGCACCGCTAAATCTGAGCCTATGCTTCTTGACTGGAGAAAGGTAGTTCTCCATCTCTCTGTGGGTGGAGTGCTCCTGCCCCAGGTGAAGGAGTTTAAATATCTTGGGCTCTTGTTCACAAGTGAGGGAAGACCAGAGCGCGAGATTGACAGGCCAATTGGAGCGGTCACTGTACGGGTCCATTGTGGTGAAGAGAGAGCTGAACCAGAAAGCAAAGATATTTACAAAATTGACACCCTGCAGGTGTATCGTACAGAGAATTATTCACTGGACTAATAATATCTGACATGCACCCAAAAGAGTTTAAACTGTGAAATTAAAGCCTATGATGGGAGTTTCACTTTAACTACAGTTTACTCCACCACACTCAACAGTCGATTGAATTTACATTTCTGTGATTTTTTGTCTTACTAATCTCAAACAAGCAGAAACTATAAACCTTCCAGGAAAAACAAAAAACAAAATAAAATATCCAAATTACTTTCAAATTCAAGACAGCCGCTTTTATACTGTGGTTTTTGCTTTTAATAATAAAAGCATAATGTCTGCTTCAGATGGGTAAAGGCTGCCAGCTGTGGTCAGAAGCCAGACAGCCAGAAACTAGATGAATGCAAAATGGAACTTTTCTGAGGAAACTGCTAATGTTCTCATTTGGCCCACACCTCCATCTGAACTGTTGAAATATGCCAGAGATGAACAAAGAAAGCTTACCGACAAGTACCAGAGATTAGTAAGTGTTTCCAGGCTTCCCTGATTATTCCAGCTTTTCTACTATCTGCACTGGATTTCAGCAAAGAAAAATTAACGGTGGCACGTAAAAAGGGTTGACGTTGATTGAATTCAGTTTTAAAACATCTGCTGGGAGTTTACTCGCATTAACTGGGTTTGCCACGGGTGGAGGATCAAATCCACATCTATGGAATAGGTTAGCAAACTATGGAAAAGCAAAGACGACTTTTCTTCACTGGAAAGTTTCAAGAACTTTAAAAGAGTTTAGTGAGACTGATTTATAGAAGTTTTCTGATACTTTATCACAAACACATGTTTTGATCCTAACTTTACCTGGAATTGATTCTCAAAATTCTCATAAGTGCCTCGCGTCTTACAGTAAAATGGTCAGCTCAAAAGTTTTATAGTAAATTCTTTCTCTTCTCAGGCCTTATTATTGGATACATCAGAAAACAGTAAAAAAGTAGTGGCTTCCCCACAGATTCGAAAAAATAATACTCACATGCGCAACAGTGAAAAAGGACCCTCCCCTTTGCTTGAAACTCTGTGCCTGTGGACACCAAGCCACAATACCTCTATTGGCACTCTGCTTTTCAAGGACACTATTCTTTGAAGCTCCTAATGACCAAAAGGAGGATATATATTTGACTAAAGTCCAGATTTTTTTCCCCACTCAAGTGCTGCTGATGATGAGAGGTATGTGTGGCAGAGTGGTTGCTCTGTCTCTGGTCCTGCAGCAGCTGGTACTCACTGTCACTGCTCAGGGTATTGGTAAGTACTTGCTCCACTCCACCCACGTCTTTCTGGAAACCTTGACACAGAGAGTTTTAGTATTTGCAGATATTAAATGTTCTATTTGCAAACAATTTACTATGTATTTTAAGTTACCTCAACACAATAGTTTTTAGCTCACAATGACTTAGATTTTTTTGTGATTTTGCACTGTTAGATATTCCAAAACAATCACAAACTGCCTTCAATCTATTTATTTCTATTAAAAAACAGTTAGTTTGGGTTCTTGAGTTTTTGCTAATGGCAGTGTGAGCACATGGGCTGAAGTGGAAAGAGTTTGCAGCAGCTCGGTTTAATTCTCTCAAAACAGCAGGACGCTGGTATGACTGTTCACATGCATATGTGCATGCAAAACCATTAAAAATGTCACACATAATAAAGTCCTATGTTACAGTAACTCTGCAGTCGCAGTAACAGTACACTCTGGAGCCACTTAAAAACCAGCTGGGAGCTGAGTCTTATATACAGGCCCTTAGCTGTGTCTCTAGAATGTGTTAAATACTTCTACAGCAGAGTAGTGTCGCTCTCTAATAAATCCCTCCTGTTACCTTCTGCTAGTGTATGACCTGCTGGTGTCTCCGGACTGCCTGCCAGATCTGCTTCAAGGAAGTCTGAAGAATAAAGGGCGAGATGAAGCCTTCCTGCTCTTCTCCTTCAGGCTTTTTAATAAAACCCCCACCTCTTTCTTCAGTTTTTACAACCCCAAAGACAACAACAAATACCTGGATTTAAATGTGCAAGCCAAGCTCAATAAAGGTGCGTGGTCAAGACTATGCCACATTAGTGCATACACATTTTTGGACCTGTTTTGTTTTTGCCCCATATTTAGTGACTCTTCGTTACCAGAAGACTGATGGGAGATTTGGCACCGCCAGTTTCAACCACCCATCCCTGGCAGACGGGCAGGTCCATCATGTCATGCTGCACGCCAGAGGCTTACAGCGTGGCCCTCCTCGCCTCGACATGTATGCCGACTGCAGGCTGGTTCACACTTTAAATGATTTGCCAGCTGCGTTTGGGTCACTCCCTCCGGGTCCCAACAAGGTGGCGCTGAAGACTGTGCAGGTGAAGGAAGAATTTATAGTCTCAGTAACACACAATATACAATACTTGACACGAGTATCACTGATTTCTTTTAGGATAATCTGACAGACTTAAAGCTGGTTATAGACGACTCCAGAGAAAATGTGGCCACTCTGCAGGAATGCATTATGGAACCAGAGTCTCTGCACTTGCTGGGTAAGTTTAAGTTAAACTGGTTAAACTTATAAACAGATGCATGGATTTTATGATATGGATGCATCACGTGTTTAATATATGGTTTGTGAAATCCATTCAGGCATACAGGGAGGAAGAGTAATGCAAGATCAGGTGACCATGCTGGAGCTGAAGGCCATGATGTCTGAAATGAGAGAGCTGCTCCACAACCAGGTTACACTATTTTTAATCAATCTATCAACTTTATTGATATAGGATGTCTTAAACAGTAAGATGCAATAAAAACGTATTATGTCTGACCAATAAACATAGTCTGATTATTTTTTTAGAATGTTTTTTTAAAAGCTTTGTGTGTTTTGTAGCCCATCATAGAAAAAAAATAGTAAAGGGTATATATTTCTGGCACAATAAGAAGAAAAACTGAGGAAGCTGAAGACACAAAAAACTGGAGTTTTCTTATCTTATGTACTTGTATATATGACTTCTCAAGAAAGAAATTAAAAATATATATTTGTTAGCAGTTATTTCAAAAGAATATTCAAATTTGACCACTTTATAAACCCTGAAATACATTTTCTTTTGCTTCTTTCAAAATTAGATTAAAGAGACAAATGTTCTGAGGAATACCATTGCAGAGTGTCTGGCCTGTGGTAAGAAGCTCTAGTCCAAGCAATTTAGTCATGGAGTGAAGTATCTACACGCGAAACAGATATTTCACATTATGTTTTTCCATTTTGCTCAGGACTTGGAGGCAGTCCTACAAACATGGATGCCAACAAAGGCGCAGTTCCAAGTCCTTTGCAGTTTGTCATGCAGCCTCAGCCCCTGACTCAGTGCCCGCCTGGGACCTGCTTCAGACAGAACATGTGCATTCCAACAGTATCAGGGGGGTTCCAGTGTACACCTTGTCCTGATGGATTCACAGGAGATGGAGTTAACTGTGATGATGTTGACGAGGTATGGATTATATATGTCAAATGTGTGCTGCAATAAGTGAAAACAGTGAGATGTCAGCTGATGTTGGTTTTTGTGTCCCGCCTGTGTTTCAGTGCCAGTTTAATCCATGTTTTCCTGGCGTCCGGTGTGTGAACACGGCTCCTGGTTTCCGCTGTGAGAAATGCCCTCTAGGATACGCTGGAGCTGAAATAGATGGGGTTGGAGTGTCTTATGCTAAGTCACACAAACAGGTACAACAAAAAGTAAAGTAGAATT
Organism: Oryzias curvinotus; assembly: GCA_023969325.1. Lineage (NCBI taxonomy): Eukaryota > Metazoa > Chordata > Actinopteri > Beloniformes > Adrianichthyidae > Oryzias > Oryzias curvinotus. The sequence goes on from CM043714.1 coordinate 20,568,551, forward strand.
CAGTAGATTGTTTTTTCATGCCTTCCGGCTTTTAGTCATGTAAAACAAAAATGACAGTTATTTATAGTTTCATGCCTTGGAACAGCTACAGTAATGTGGTTCCAGATGGACTTCTAAGCAAAAATAAATAAACAAATGAAAACGGTTTTACACCCAAAAAGTTCTTGGATACTTTGACTTCTTCATTGAAATTTACTGTATGTGAACTAGAAAAGCATTATCTGCCTTGGCCTTTACCATAAAAAACTCTTGATTCATGATTCTCAGTAACTGTAAGCCATATTTTCTGCTAAGCTTAGCCTTTCTGTCCCACAAGGCAAAATTTCAATCAACTTTTGGTGTTCAGCACATGGACTCACATCAGATTCTCAAACTCTGTAACAGATGATCTCATTCATATTACGAAGTCTGTGCTGATCAAACCTCAACCTTCCAGCACCTTTTAGACAATGTAAATGTTGGTGTCAGATACGAGGACTTGAACCTGAGACTCCGACTTGAGTACACTAGTATCACAGGCAGGGACTTTTAGACCCCTTGAGTTTTGGGGACTTGTGAACAGTGGTAGTTTGCAGGATTTGAAAATTAATTCTTCACTGGATGTTTGCTATTGTTTAATTTGTTAGAATCACCAGCTGTTTGTTATTGTTTTCAATTGTGGGTCAATTGTTTTAGAGTAGCATCATGACAGGTTGTGACATTAACAACCTAATTTTGCCTATGATGTTAAAGATTTGGGACTTTATGCTGATGTTCTATGTTTGGCTTTTATTCACGTGTACCATTAATAAACCTCTCCACTGAAGTGTTAACAGTTCAAATGATATTGGTTTAGGAATCCTTTGGTTTGTCAAACACTTTATTAATTGAAACACAAAATTTAAAATGTGCGTTCACTCTTAGCTTTTTGGTTTTTACTGGAGCTACTTTACCGTACTTTGTTTGACAAGTGTGACAACTGACCTGAACTTTGTTGCAGAGCAAAATTGACAATCTAGATCTAGAGGACTAAAAAAAAAAGAGATACTACATAATAGTTAGAGGACATTATTGTAATGTTAACCCTGTCTGTAATAATGCCCCAAAACAAGCTCCTGGACCCTCAAGTGAAAAATCAAGGCTTTCTTTTATGGATCTGAGCTGAATCAGCAGGGATAAACTGCTGTGAAAGTTCTCTAAAAGTGAAGCTCTTGTGTAGTTTTCCACACACTGTAGAGTACACTCACTAACACATCAATTTCTGAAAAGGGAAACTAACTTCAATAATTTATGCTCATGCATAATGAATTGAAAAAACGGATCTTAACAACCGGCTGAAAATGGTTTCATGATCTCTCCTCGAGTAGAATGACTGCAGCACCTGAGTCTCTCGGTTTCCATCTGCTTCAGAGAAAACAAAGAGAAAACACATCAAACTTTTTTCTGTTTTAACAGAGGTGTACACCTGCTAAATAGGTTTAAGTTTACTGAGCACATCTGGGCTCTACTCAGAGTCTAATAAAAGCAGGGATGTTGCCATTTGAATGTGCTTAGCTTCTGTTCAAATAAAGCTTTTTATCTGTTGTATATTTTGTTTTAAGAAATAAAGGATACACATACCAAAGTAGTATTTTTCTTCAAAAATGGTTTTCATTGTTCCTTCCAGGTGTGTGAAGATGTCGATGAGTGCCTTGGTCCACCTCTGAATGGAGGCTGCACAGCCAACTCCCACTGTTACAACACTATAGTAAGATCATAGGAACTGCTGCATGAACTACTCTGCATTTTTAAAAGAAGGGTCTGGACTTTTGACTCTCTTCTGCCTTCTGCAGGGCTCCTTCCGCTGTGGAGACTGTAAGACTGGCTTCACAGGTGACCAGATAAGAGGCTGCCATGGTTCCAGGCTTTGCCCGAATGGCCAGCCCAGTCCTTGTGACATCCATGGCGAGTGCATTGTGGAAAGAGATGGCAGCATTAGCTGTGTGGTGAGAATTCACTGTGAAAAGAAATATAACTAAACTATGTATTTTCCAAACATGTCCGTTATTATCCTTCCTTTCTTTGTTCTGGTGTTAGTGTGGAGTTGGTTGGGCCGGCAATGGCTATGTGTGTGGCCAGGACACAGATATTGATGCTTATCCTGACAACAAGCTCCTTTGCACAGACAACAGTTGTAAGAAGGTACCGAATTTTATCCCCTCATCCTTCCATCATCTTCATTATGTGGCTAAAACAAGCATGTCCAAAGTTTGGCAAATGGGGCAAATTCAAATTTCCATCGACCTGCAGGTTCCTGTTATAAAATCAATCAAATAAAGCCCCCCTACACTTTTTAAGAATTCAGATTTATTAATTGGAATTGAGCATATTACGTCATAAGCCGTAGTAAACCTGAGGTAGCAACCTTATGGGCCTTAGGAGCCAAATAAGAGAAACAGATTTGTTTCTGTGATCAAAGCCACAGTGGTTTGTGCTTCAGAGTATTTGTGTTATTTTCATGTTCACATGATTTAAATTTAGAAGTTTACAGTGAGAATTTAATCATGAAAAATAAGTAGCATCATATGAACCCAGATTTAATGTTGACAAAAGATATTTTTTTCCAGATAGACTTTTTCTTTATTTTTTTTTTCTGGCCTTCAAATATCAAATTGTTTATTATTTAAAATATGTATTTAGGTATAACTCTGCTCTATGTAGAGAAATGATAGGTATCTCATTGAAATGCAAAGTTCATTTAATAGTTCATTTGCATTTAATGTTATTATAAGGGCTCAAAAGGATGGCCCCCACACACTTTGACTTCCTTAAACCAGGTCCACTTTGCAAAAAGAGTAGACGTCCCTGGGCAAAAAAGTATTCTTGCTGACTTTTGCTTTATCATCTCCAGGACAACTGTCTGTACATCCCAAACTCCGGGCAGGAGGACGCAGATAGGGACGGGATGGGTGATGCCTGTGATCATGATGCAGACAGTGATGGCATTATCAATGAAGATGCACGTGATTCACATATGTTTGGCTGATACACTTTGCAAAGCACTGTACAGTTTTGTCACCAATTTAATAAATGTTGGACCTCATTTGTCAAAACCAGGATAACTGCTGGCTGGTTCCTAATGTGGACCAGAAGAACACGGATAAAGATGTCCATGGCGATGCCTGCGACAACTGCAGACATGTGGAAAATCCATCCCAGAAAGATACTGACAAAGATGGTCTTGGAGATGAATGTGATGATGACATAGACGGGGATGGTGAGTGTTTTGATGGTTCAATAAGTCATTACTGTGGGTGAACAGTGATGGGAAATGGCGCAGCCTTGTGTAGTGCTTTTCTACCTTCCTTGAAGGTCCAAGGTGCTTTAAAGTTACAGTCCCATTTACACATTCACACACAGATGGCGGCTCCGCTGCTGAACACTGGCGCCAACCTTCCACCAGAGGCAAGGTGGGGTTCAGTGTCTTGCCCACGTACACTTCAACACATGGGCGGGCAAGGTGGGAATCGGACCTGCAATCTTCCGATTAGAGGTCTGCCACTTTTACTGGAACGGCAGATACGTAATCTGAGCAAATCTGTCCTCCTTCATAGCTTTTCTTGATAATTGAATTTCTTAGTTTGAAAATATTTAATACTTTTAAATTAAAATTTCCATATGTCTCAAGATTTGTCATAAATGTGAGATAAAAACTCTCAAAGAAATGTTTACATTTGAGTCCATTTTCTGTGGAAACCTTGTTGGTCACAAGTATGAAGACCTCCTTTTTGTTGAGTTTGGCAGATTTTCTACCTGGTGATCATTTGGTTAAATCTTTGCTTTTGGGGTTGGATTGTTGAGCGTTTGGTCATGTCTGTCTGCTTTTTTAAACAATTTTTCCATGGTAAACCTCGAACGAGGGGTGAAGGCCATTGGAAACTATTTGGCCTCCGTTTCAAACAAACCCTGCTGTCTGCAGATGTGACTGATTCTGCTAAACTCTGCACAGTTTGTCCCAATTGAAATAGATTTTTTCTTTGGTTTTCCAGGCTTAAAAAACATTCTTGACAACTGCCAAAAAGTTCCCAACCCAGACCAGAGGGACAAAGACAACGACGGTGTGGGGGATGCCTGTGACAGTTGCCCTGATGTGGCCAACCCCAACCAGGTAACAAAGCAACCAATAGGTAGAAACGGCTTACTTGGATAGCACTCCTGATCAGGAATGTTTGTTGTGTTTTCCTGTAGTCAGACTCAGATGATGACCTTATAGGAGACACATGTGATGACAACATAGACAGGTAAAAACGACCTGTGTTGTGGGGGGTTGCAATCATTTACAAGTGGCTCATCATTGTGTTCACCTTGCTCATTTGTGTTCAGCGATGGCGATGGCCACCAAAACACAAAAGACAACTGTCCCGACGTCATCAACTCCTCTCAGCTGGACACTGACAAGGATGGAATGGTTTTATGCCTTCCCTTGTTTGTAGATTTACCACACATTGGATTCATATTGTGTGTTTTTCACCGCTCCATGTTGTCCTTGTTTGCAGGGAGATGAATGTGACGATGACGACGATAACGATGGCATCCCAGACACTGAGGACAACTGCAGACTGGTTGCAAACCGTGACCAAAAAGACTCAGACAGTTTGTGTCATGTTTGCTTTGGTTTTGGTCGTTGAGCACAGTGTGGCCTGCTGTTGTGTGACGGTGAGCTGTGTGGTTGTGTTGCAGTGGACAAAGTTGGAGATGCCTGCCAAGGAGACTTTGACAAAGACAACGTGATTGACAGGATTGACCACTGCCCTGAAAATGCAGAGGTCACGCTGACTGACTTCAGAGCTTATCAGACCGTGGTGCTCGACCCGGAAGGGGAGTCACAAATCGACCCTAATTGGGTGGTACTTAACCAGGTACATAAGTTCACTTGTTTTTTTCCCCTTAACTTTATAGCAGTAACAGACTGTTTTAGAATGTGGTCAAAAAGTTACGTTCTCTCCATCCATCTTCTGAATCAGCTTAACCCTTATTGAGATTATGGGGTTGCTGGAGCCTATCCCAGCCAGTTGGGCAAAGGTGGGAAACACACTCAACAGGTTGCAGGTCTTTTGCAAGCCACACAACAGCCCACATTCAAATTCCCACCTAGGTATAGCTTAAATACATCAACTAACATGTGAAGTATTTTGTGGACCTTGGGAGGAAATCCCACTTGCACAGGGAGAACATGTAAACTCCACACAGACAGGTCCTGGTTGGGATTTGAACCAAGGCCATTTTACTTAAGTTGTTCTCATTTCTTCTATCAGGGCATGGAGATTGTCCAGACCATGAACTCTGACCCGGGCCTGGCTGTAGGTGAGCACAGATGTCCCTCTGGATGTCAAAGCTCCATCTCTTCATGTCCTGTTCCTTGAGCTGACGCATCTGTATACTGTGCACATCTGTAGGTTACACAGCATTCAGCGGTGTTGACTTTGAAGGAACATTCCATGTAAACACAGTTACGGATGATGACTATGCTGGCTTCATTTTCGGCTACCAAGACTCCTCCTCCTTCTATGTTGTAATGTGGAAACAGACAGAACAGACTTACTGGCAGGCTTCACCCTTCAGGGCTGTTGCTGAGCCAGGAATACAGCTCAAGGTGAGGACTGAAGGCTTTACTTTTGTCCACTGCTAAAACATCCTTCCCTCTTTAAGCACAATGGCCTTCTTCCAATAGGTGGTGAAGTCTAGAACAGGTCCTGGGGAGTATATGAGGAACTCGCTCTGGCACACAGGAAACACAACAGACCAGGTGCAACTTCTATGGAAAGACCCCAGGAATGTTGGCTGGAAGGACAAAGTTTCCTACCGCTGGTTCCTTCAGCACAGACCCCAGGTTGGATACATAAGGTAAGACAAATAAATGTCTCACACACGTTTTATAAACACAAACGCAGCATGAGCGACTGTTTCGTTTAAATCATGTGTGCTCCAGGGCTCGGTTTTATGAGGGCTCTGAGCTGGTGGCGGACACAGGGGTGATCATTGACACCAGCATGAGAGGTGGGCGGCTGGGTGTGTTCTGCTTCTCTCAGGAAAATATCATCTGGTCCAACTTAAAGTACCGCTGCAACGGTGAGTTTTTGCATATAATCCACTTTGAAATGGGAGCTGGAAATCAGCCAACAGAAATCTGCTTAATTTATTTCCACAGATAATATTCCAGAGGATTACCAGGATCCATCCAGAGCACAGGCCTAAGGTTTTTGCGGCAAAGAGATGAAGATGGAAGAGAAAGATGGCAATTGGTAATGGAGTTTTAAGAAACCAGTACAAGTATCAATAAGTGAAGCAGCTATTTCTGAATGCATTTATATAATCAAATGTATACACAATGGAAAAAAATCCGATTTCTGCTTTTTTTTTTTTCATTTTTACTATTAATAGACTAGTGACAAAGACAAAAACAAAGACAAAAATTGGCATTCCACATATGCTTTATTGAAAGGATGAGAAAAAACATTAAAGGAATGACACAAAGTTTTTTTTAAAATAAAATTACGATGTGTTTCTCTGTGTCATCGTAGTTTCTAGCTTTCTCAGATTTCACCCATTTCTTTACATTTTTCTGCAGCATCAAAACTTTGAGCACCACATATTTACTCTTCTTAATACAACTAAAATGCAAGATGTTTTCCGAAAAAAGGCAGATTTGCAGTTATGCCATGCAAAAATCCGAGTTACAAAGTCCACAGATTGCTGCACAGTAGCCAAAATGTACATATAAAGATATTTTTAAGCATAAAAATTAGGGAAAAAGTACAAAAAACTTAAAGACTGAAACACATTTGATCTGGTTTTTGCAAGTTACCACATTTCTAAACACCCCCACACAGAGATTACATGGTGGGGGTCTTAATTAGCCATTAAACTCAACATCCAGTGTTGAATAACTTGATTCTAAAGTCTTGCTACCTTATCTTATTCATTACACGTAGACGTATGTAAAAAAAGAAGTTCCACAGCCTTCATCTCAGTACAGAAAACAACTCTACATCTGCATGAACATACTGTTTGTTTGTTTTTTATTGTAACAGACCAAAACATGTGAATTGTCTACCTTTGGCAAATGATCCACACTGCAGCTCCTTTCAGAAAAGTGAAACGCCACAATATCTTTTCACCATAAAGCAAGCTAAATGAAAGGCTTTCCCTGCACAATGATGACTGGAAATGCATAAATTATAGGTTTTTCTTTGAAATACCAGCTTAAAAAGAACACTGACGTGATCAAAAATTGTCTGTGAAAACGAAAACACCAAGTGTCCCAGATGGAGAAGAGTTTGATCTGTTGCATAGAAATATTCTACAAAAGGAACAATAGAACAAAACACAAACATTTACAGCTTCAATGTGAGCCTGAGAAATCAATAATTAGGGCCAAATCAAATTTAAGGTACTTTTATCTCGTAAACTCAAACTTAAATAAATAACTTGCTGATTTTTCAATATTTCTTTAAATAAATTTGCCCCAAAACTTTGCAAGCAAAATTTCACAGAACTGAAATATCTGACAGAGGTTGGAAAGCAAAAACGGACAGATGTCAATGAGCTAATTTTCCAGTGTGAAATTTTCTGGGACTCTATTTAGATTGAGAGCTTTTCTAAAGTAACGAATCTCAACATTACATTTTTCATATAAACCTTCAGTCAGTTGTAAAAAAGGCTACAAAAATGACCACAAAAGTAGTAACAGCTCAACATTGTAAAACAAAGACACTACTATATTTAATAAAGAAGGCAACAGATAATCCTCCATAGTGAAAGCTGGGGATTGGTCCCTTGACCCAGCAAGAGAGCTGAGCTTGGTAACATCCTACAGATCAGAGCTGCTTCACATTTGAGTGGTGAGGTACGATCTAGGCTTCAAACCGCTTTGGGCACATCAGAGGAGCAATTAGAGTCAACAAATACAGGAAGAGGCAGACCCAACAGGAGGCCATTTTGAGCCAGAAGACTGACCAGCTCCCATCCAACAGCTTCTCGATCCTGTGACCATCGTAGCTGCAAGAGAAGAACACAGCTTAGGAAATCCTGTTTTGCTCATATCCCATGGCTGTTTTCACTACCAAGTACTTAAACATACTGAAACCAGTTGGTGACAGCCATCATGACATAAAGAGAGCCCAGGAAGAAGACAAAGTGGAAGTAGGAATAATTATAGATGGTTGTCTCCTTCTCATCGTAGATCACATCCTGGCCTGAACCAGTTTTCTCCTCATCGTAGTCCTCTGAAAAGAAATAATAAAATATATATATATCACATATTTATTTATATTACAAATAAATATAAAAAATGAAGCTGTTAACTATTTTTCCTAAACAATTCTATCTTTTTCCAGCAGATGGCAGTGTCGTCTTTCACATGTACGTGCTTTCCTGCACACTGCCCTCATAGTAACAATGACGTCATGGGGTTGAGGACCAATGATCGAAATAGCAAACAGTGCAGCCCCTGAGTCTCAGGCATAGTATAACACACCGTGTAACTGTATTTATGCGTAATAATGTCTCTATTGGAAAAACAGTGACTTTTTTTATACCTGTGTCATCTCCACAGCAGAAGAAACAGCGAGCTCTCTGCAAGATGAAAACAATGTATTTCATACACAAACACAGATAAACACTCGTTTTACTAACATTAACATTTTTTGGGTGTAAAATGACTCTACCTCCGCCTCCGGCTCGGAGTTCCGATACACTCGGAGCGCTGCAGAGCTTCTCCTGGTAGTGGAGGTCAGACTAGAGAGAGGAGGGGAAAAAGGGAAGACGACCATTTGTGATTTATCACTTTCTTTTCCCAGTCATATGCAGTTTTAAAAGACTGCAGGGTCTAATTTGCTCCTGTTCAGGAAATGACCACTGGAGACAAAATGTCTCCATTTGAAAGCAAAAAGCCATAACTCCCTACTCTGACAGTTACTGCAAACACGCTGCTAAAATTGTGCTGCTCTTACAGCCAATGCAAATTGTGCAGAATATGATGCTCTGTATCAGCTTTTTTTTTAGGTTAAACAAAAACTCTTTACTTTTATTTACAGAGTAGAGGTTTGGGATTTAGATGTAATGTGAGGATTTGGACGTTTTTTCCTTTACCAAGAGTATATGATGCAGCCAACTAGGAAGACGCCCCCCACAACAGTGACGATATTCTTGTCACTCTCTGACCCAGTGTTGAAGGGGAACACGCATACGGTTGTGTTCACGCCGTCCATTTGCACCACTGGAAAAGAACAAATGAGACAAGAGTGAATAAAGAATAGTCTAAATATTTCTAAAGGTCAGACAATGGCTTTGGGTGAACATTTGAGCTAAGTTTATAGGTGAAAAGAGCAAAAGGAGAGCAGGGAATACATGGAGCAAACCCCAAAAGCCCCTGTAACGGTGAACATATCGGCCAAAATTCAGATTTATGGAACCAAGATATTAAAATGTGAGAAATTATTGCTGGAAACATAATTCAAGATTGGGGAGCTACAGTACGATCTTCCACTGTGTCTATAAATGGGTAAAGACTAGACATATGTACAAATATTTAGAAAGGTCTGTAATTACTTCTGTTTGACTTTTTAAGCTTGATCTATTAACCATTGTTTTTAGTTTTATCGTTTAATTTGAAGAAAAAATAGATTTAAAAGGAAGAAAACCTTTTTCAGCTAACCTGAGAGTTTCTTGCATAATATTAATAATGTTGTGATCCAATTACAATCTTATAGATGGAAAAATGTTTTTTTTCTTGAACTCACCTTCTTTGGGTTTGCTGGAGAAAGCTGAGAAGGTGAGGTACATAACGTACACACTGATGACCGCTGGTTGAAGCAGGCCAGACTTGGGCTGCACTGAAGGAAACACAAAAGTGCATTTTTTTTTTCACCAAAGCAACCATTTCTATTACAGAAATTGATGAATTTTGAACACTACAGCAAGTTTAATGTACTCTAAATATCCAGTGCAACAAATCCACATGCTCTTCTGTTCTTTTATAATGTTGCACTGTTCTGAATGTCACTTTGCTGCTGCAGACAAAAGAATTTCTCCATCATGGGACAAATAGTCCTCTCTCTCTCTCCATCGATCGATCTATCTATCTATCTATCTATCTATCTATCTATCTATCTATCTATCTATCTATCTATCTATCTATCTATCTATCTATCTATCTATCTATCTATCTATCTATCTATCTATCTATCTATCTATCTATCTATCTATCTATCTATCTATCTAGATGAAAACAAGACTCTTTAGCTGCTTACATTTCTGTATGAAGGGAGAGATGGCCAACATGGACACAACAAAGCAGAGGCTGCCGTTGATTCCAAGAAAGATCTTGTTATACAAACAGGCCTCCGGGTGAGTGTAGTATATCCCCATAAAGGCCAACGCTCCCACAGCAATGGTGAAGAGAACCAGAGTCACAAACGCCAAAGCTGCGTACCAAAGACGATTGTACTCAACCCCTGAACTCCTGTTGGCAGGAACACATGGAAGGGTAAACCAGAAGAAAAAACACACTGAATGTACAGGAAAAGATTCTAACATATGCAGGACAAAAACTAAATTACAGCAATGGAAATATTTTTGCAGTGAGGTAAAAAACAAAGACTCGTGTAGGATTGACTTTAAGAGCGAAAAACTAAATACGAGGGAGGGACAGAACTGCACCCGGGGGGACCTGCAGCTGCTTTAGTACTTTTTACTATTTTACTGCACAAACAATGTGACACAGAATCTTTTGTGAAATTTTCTAAAATAATGTACATGTTTGTGTGTGCACAAAAAGGAAAACTCTTCAAGAATATCCATCTTGTTAACCGCTGAGCCACATTTCTGCAAACTAATCTCTTTATTGTGCATTAAAAAAATAAGTGTGGTCCAAAATAGGTTTACAAGAACGATTAAAGGTTTAGCCCTGACAGCTGGAATCAGTTTGCTGAAAACTCGCATCAGTGTGTGCACAGTGGAAAGCTTCTCTTTCCAAACTTGCATTTTACAATGCATTTTACAAAACAGAATTAACAGTGTTGTGTTAAAATGGATGCCCCAAGTTCTCACCCATCTGTATATAACTGGTTAAACACATTTCTGTGTTATAAGACACCAGCCCTTTAAACCGGATTTTATAGGGTTATGGTTGTACAAATGTGTGTGTAGTAACTAACAAATATTCCATGAAGTTGTCTTATTCCTGAGGCTGAGCCTTTGTGCCCTTATTTTTAATGCTAGTGCTCTACCACAGCTTACTTATTTTTTTTTACTAAAACAATAACACAAAAGGATGCCAGAGTTTCTTAAAGATGAAGAAAGAAAAAAAAAGAAGGGCAGGCGGTATAGAGATGACATGATGTAGCTCTCACCAGTTTGTGTTCCACCTGTGAGCAAACTCCACCAACATCAAGAGCTGGATAAACAGGAAAATGAATCCACCTGTAGCACCAATATAGCGCCACACTGTGGTGAAAGAATGTGTAAATATTTATGATTAATAACACTTGATGTGACACATTAGATCAAGTTGTGGGTTTTAAGTAATGATATAAAGGTAGCACAAAATTAGAGAAAGCCATTTTTTGCTTTACATTTATTACATTTTATCAAAGTTAAAATGCACAGGAAATGTATTTACACGGTTACTATAAAGAAAATATGATAGAAATAAACAAAAACACATCGATAAATGCTAAAAAGAGAAATTTCTTCAAGGTTTTGAATTACTTTAAACGATTTTTTACTTGTTTTTCCAACTTTTGTCAAAAGTGTTGGGGCTCTGAGAAGCAAGGCTCGTATGTTTACCTGTCAAAAAGTTGTCCTCGTCTGGCAGGAAGAATGCCCCAGCACAGCAACCCACCAACAAAGCAAACTTCAGTAACCAAAATCTAATAATTGATTGAGAGAAAAGAAGGAAAAACTTTAAATAAAATGATTCTTTTACATAATTAGATGGCAAAATGTAAAGAAAACATAAACTGAACATTGTTGACAGATACTGTTGTACTTAAGTGTTTTATTTTCTAACAGGAAAGTACCTTAAAGACCTTATTTTATTTTCAATCTTAGATTACTCCAAGTGACGGGACAAAAGAGAAAAAATAAAATACTTCCTCATACCCGTTGTGAATGGCTGACCTCCAGCCTGTGCTGTTTCTGACTCGTATGGTGAGGATACAGAAAAAAAGGAAGAAGCAAGCCATTCCAAAGCACATCTTGTAGACAGCTGAGAATCCAACCAGAGTGCTGCAGTTCTCCCCCGCTTTCATCTTCACACAAAGCTCACTGAAGAACGGGATCTGAAGGACAAAAGCAAAAATGCTAAATGTCGATTTATGGGATAACGGTGGTGCTTGAGAGAAACGCCACCTTTGCTCCTGTGCAGGAACAGAGGTGGGTTTGTTCTTGAGAGCTGCGTGGCCTCGGTGAGAGGACTCAATGGTCGCTGTTCACTATTAAGCCTTCAAGTCGGCAGAAGGAGAGAACAGGCTGCAATTAAACGATCTCTTTCTGCACGAAGCCCGCTTTCATCCTTCATCCTCTGCAGCCTGTTGGAGGACTCTTTGAACTAACTGACATGAAAACAAAGTGCACAGATGAATTAGTTGAACCCCCTTTTGTCAGAAAGGCAGAGGAAAATGTAAAAGAAAAGAGGCAAAAGTCAGAATTCCCTGTACTAAAATTAAATATGAACATCTATGTATTTAATCTGAAGGGACAATACAGATAAAATACCCTTTTGGGGTTTAAAAACAGAGAACAAAATTCCCCCTGGACGTGACTGAAAGCTCAAGCGTTCCTCACACATCCAGTCATCCAGTCAGGTGACGAATCATTTCTCCTATAGAGCCAAAGACCCTGGAGAACACATGACACAAGGCCTTTCAATGCTGCTTGCAGATTTAATTCAGCTTTACTAATTAGTATTGGTTCTAAACTTGAGGTGAAGCGCCAGGATATAGAGATGTCATCACCTCAGTGTGTTGCATAGATTGGAGTCAGATTACAACAGAAAGCCAAACGTCTATTTTTGGAGCTTTTGTCTCACTCTGAGGTGTATATTAGCATGACGATAGAGCTGTGGTGAGGAGGAAAAGGGCCCGGCAGCATCACTGCTGTAAATCTTTTCAGTAAAGAGCAGCGCTCTTGTTCGCACAATGGCTGCTCTCTTTGCTGAGACTTCCCACTGTGCTCAGTAAGTAACTGACACAGTGTGCATGGCTGTGTGTTAGAGCTTGTGTGTGAGTGTGCACAACACGACATGTATTCTGTGGGCCTATCAGAGGCCATTTTGCATCTGAATGGCTCCTTTTTGCAGAGTTCTCATCTCACAAAGAGATCCTCAGTTGGAAATCGTTTTAATATTGAACTGACTCTGACTGAGAAAGGAGGCTCAAAGGAAAAGGAAGATTGGTGGACAAATATTGTCACCAAATAACTTTTTCAGCCAAGGAGGCTCATCCATTTCCATGGTAACAGAGTCAGCAGAAGCTCATCGTCCCGCATCTAGACGCACCACTATTTCCTTTTTACTCAAATGTTTTTTTTTCTATTTGGTCCTAAAGCAAACCAACAAAATAAAAGATGCTAATTAAAATCAATAACCACAACTATTTTAAATGAATATAAAATATTAGAAATGTGCATGGAAAGAAATAGTTTGAAACCTGTTTCGTTGGGTTCATTGTTTTTCTAATCAGTGTGTTTACACTTCAAAGTGTTAATTGTTCGCAGAACGGCTTCAGGCTAGACTCTGAAAAAAATCATTTTGGGCAGAACTTTTGATTTTCAGTGTACATTTTTATTTAAAAAAAAAAAAAAAACAACAAAAAAACGTCCATATAAAGTTTTGTGGAAAATTCTCTTTCCCAATTCCAAATAGTAGACTCAAATACACTAGACACAATAGACTCAAACACAACGTGAAAAAAGTAAACCAAAGACATTTTGAAAATTTCCCCCAAGATGTTTGCCCCCCCCCAGAATATTGAAATAGTAAATGACAGAAGTGGATGGATGCCTAAAAAGCTGTTAGTAGTATTTTAAAGTTATTGCTGCAAATTAAATGAGCTTGGGTGTACTTACTTTTTTCCTCATCTCCTCTTCCACAGTGGGGGACATCATAACGGCACAGATGGACGTGACCAATAGGAAATACACTGCGTACATTAATCTGGTTCCCGTGGATTGCTTAATCTTTGGGCAGCAGTTACAGCAGCATGAGCAGGCCGCTGCTCCACAGCAGCAGGCCAGCTGGACAGAAAAGGGTCAAAGCAAACAAAGAGAGAGAAAGAAATACAAAAAATTACATATAAATCAAACATCTGGCATTTAAGGAAAACTTTGGCGTAAATTAAACACACAAGAGAAAGATTAAAAACTCGAAAAATGCTGAAAATTTTTTCTATTGACAATGGACACTAAAATATCCCCTATAATGAATAAAAAAGGAAAAATGTTTAGTCTGCACATTTATAAGAAAGTGTTTCAGTAAGTCTTTAAGGGCAACTAAAGACATTTTTAGTTTTTTTTTAAGAAACTGTGGTTGTTTCACACCCTTCTTTACTTTTTAAATGAGGTTTCTTTTTTTTCCCACAAGCCCGAAAGGTGTAGTAACTTTCTATAAAATTTTCAATAAAACCCTGTAGAGACAGAAACACGCCATTTTTAAGGTTGTTGACTTTTCTAAATGCAATCAGGGCAAAATGTTCTTTGTTGTGTACATTTGGGTAAGGTTTGATTTTCACATGAATGAAATTAGTTATAATTCTTTTTATAAATTTAAAGTATGACAACCTAATTGACAGTGGAAACTGTCTGAGGGAAATATCCAAAAGTTCCTGTCTCTTTGCCAACTAATGGTTTCGATCACAAGGCATGTTTCCTCTTGCTTCTTCACAGAAAGAATAGCGAGACAGACGGAAAAGCCCCTCAAAGAAACACACCCTTTTACACAGAAATGTTTGCAGTGTCTTCTGACAGACAGTGTCTCAGTGGAAAAGGGACAATCACTGTGTTCTCGTTGGGAAAGGCCCCTCTGAAAGTCTGCATGTAGTCATGCCACACTATATGTGGTGACTCACAAAACTGCAGTCACGCTTGTGCGGTGAGATAAAAGTGTACTGATTAGTTGTCGCACTATGTGTGAAATGAATCTTAAGATGTGGAAAGATTACATATAAGAGTGGCACAAGTTATATGTCAGTTTGACCTCCAGATTTGGGCTTTATCTATTTAGCTGTAAAGCTGACAATTGTGGCAAAAATTGACAATGCAATGTTGCAAAAGCAAATTCCCACATCATAAAACCAATGTGGGTTTTGCATTTCTGTCAATATTTTTGTGAGATGGCAACCTTATACCAAATCTTTGTTCCAATAAAGCTGAGGGAAAATTCCCATCAGTTATTTTCTTTTTCTGGTTTTGGATCATTTTGTCAAGTGGAATTTTCTAAGAGCTCTGCAGTGAGTCTCACCCTCTGCTGTGTTGCTTAGTTTTTATGGTCATATGCAGGAAATAGCCAGGGACAATGAATATGTTTTGAGATTGACAAAGTTAAGTAAGAGCATCAGTTTTGAGGTCAAATTAAAAATGCAAATGCTGAGGCTAGATTCAGAAGTGGGCCACTTCTTGTGGGATCTCTTCATTTGAAGGAATGTTTTTACTCTGAGCTCCATCCAGATGATAGAGCTTCAAACTCTAACCTCAAATATTCGCTCAAATGAAAATTGTGTTTTTGGTGTAGCATCTTTTGCAAGATGGAGGACATCTATGAAGAAAGTAATTTTTTTCAATTCAGAAACTATGTCCTACAAAACAACCCCATTTTTGGACATTTTTGCTAAAAAAGGCTAAGAATTATATTTAAAAGACCATCGGAAGCGCTTTTGGAAAATATCAAAAGCTAGTCGGAGTAGAACTTTAATGTAAAAGACTCAGTCACTCTAAGAAAAAAGCTTTTAAACCTGAGATCTAATCCATCCACTCCCAACCCACAGCTTGAGTCTGCAGCTGTTTCATTGCTGCTCATGTCCACACACATCACCATAAGTGGTCACAACATATCACATACACATCGTAGGCCTATACTACAACACAAACAAGGACCTCTGAAAGCATTAACATCCAAGATAAACACACTAAATTGAGGAAAACGTATAACCAACCTTAAAATCTTTTGGAGGACTTCTAGCTTCACTTGGAAAACCAGATAATTTAGCATGAACAATAATATAATACACTAATAAATCTAGTGCAGCTATCCAGCCTCCAATAACCTGAAACAGCTTACTTGAAATGAGATGGAATAAACTGCATGAGATTCTATTAAACCTATAACTGAACTCCAATTTACCTCACGAGCCTAGATACCTCTGGTCTTAAAAAGAGAGTTATGCACACTTAAAAGTTGCAGGTCTGATGCTCAAGATTACACAATGCATGTCTGAAAAGGTCAACAACAAAGCTTACAATTTTTGATCTAATGTCTGATAGATGTTAAGCTTTATTCTACATGTCCTGATCCCTGACAGACTTCACATGACTGAACAGTATAATCCCATTCTATAGTCTCTGCTACACCCATGTCTCTATAAAGGCGATTAATTAGCCGCAGCCAGCTGCAAGTTAGCTGTGAAGAAAAACAAAACTATTCAAGTTGTGAGGGTGTTTAGATTTCATTAGTTAGGGGATGTTTCACAGGCTGACTGCACACAGTGAGGGGGCTCTGACACCCAGCTCTGAGGAGGAACAAGCACATTGAGGGAGCGGAGGAAAAAAAAAAGAGGAATTCCACCACACTTCGATACAGAAAGAGTAACCATGGGAACCGCGCCTGACCCTACCCACTTCACAGGTCATCCATCCCCTCCTCCACTGGCTGCCTGCTCCACCAGCGTGGTGACAGGTGGCTGGTGTATCTGAACTTAACACCATCTTAACAATCAGGGGTTTGTTACAAATGCACTCATCCAGAAGGGTGTCATTCGTTAGCATCAGCGTAACCCTCCATGGACCTAAATCCCAGCCAGAATTTCAACCTGCAGTGAACCTATGGTTCTAAAAGAAAAAAAAAGTTTGTGGAACTTTAACAAGCTCCATGCATCTCCTTGGAAAAATAATTAACTTTCACAATTTTGTTTTAAACTTTTTTTTCCCATCACAACTATCCTTGTAATCTGCAGCTGTCCAATGTTTGGCTACCAGTTTTTGGGACCTGGATAAGTAATGATGTTACTTTGTTACAAACACACACACAGCCAAAGCTAGACTCCAATAAAAACAGGTTTTACCAGTAGGAAGCTATCAGGAAAGGTATTATAAAAGCTTGACAACACACAGAAGAAAATACAAAAACTGTGCACTCATGATTTTAAATACCAAATTTGTAAATTGTTTTTTTTTTTTAAATAAGTGGCAGTTATATATTTTTTTCCAATTCAAAGCTTCTAACTGCTTTAATATCCTTAAAACAGTTAAGGACTAAAATGTACTGAAATATAAACAGTCAGGGTCAATCTAAAAACTACGGGAGGTTTCTGAATCACAGCGTCAAGCAGGACTGCTTATGAAATATAAATGGACTCATTGAAAAAATAGGTCACTCTACCACTGTAACGTCTGGAAAGCATAAAGGATTCACAAAAGAGATGTGGTCATGACAATTTTTGCAGACTTCCTACAGTAGGAAGGAAAGGGTGGACCCAGCAACGGCTCAATATGGCCATTACTTAAAGTCGCACTCAGACCATCTTATGATGTAAAAGTGATCCCAGTGGTCTTTGTTTATGATTACACCGTTTTTAGCCAAAATCCAAAAATCTGTGTTGTTTACTTGGACATAGTTTCTGCAGAGCAGCAGGAATTTATCAGAAATTCGCTTGTGGGTTGTGGGCCGGAGTGTTGGTGCATAGAAAGCCTGCCACCTTCCCTATCTATTTACACTCTCTCCCACTAGCATACAGCCCTTCACACCCCCAAAATAAAAATTACAGGTGCCCCAAAAACAGCAAACAATATGGGAGCTATCCAGCCGTACAGTTTAGGCCAGATGTCAGCTCAGAGTAGGGAGCTTGTGCCCCACCCAGTGTGTTTTCTATCTCACGTTTAATGCTCCTATTTAAATGGCGATTTTCCGACTGATTCACCATGATTTGAATAAGGAAATGATCAGAAATGCAATTTATTCATGTCCTCCAACATGGGAAAAATGCCCTAAAACCAATTAAAAACACCGAAAACCCAAATTTCACTGGAGTGGGTCATTAATGTATCAAAAGTGAACAATGCATTTAAAATGTAGGGTATTCCCAGTTTGATGGAGCTTCAAAACAGTGAGCTAAAAAAAAAAAAAAGTCAACCACAGTGAATCATCCCAACCAAGAGGAGAACAGACACACCCTCGAAATATCAGATTACAACAGTGTGTTGTTGAAGGCAGACAGGAAATTAGTGGGGAGATTTAAAAAAAAAAAGTCCTGAGCAAGGCAAAATAATAATAATACAAAAAAACCCTCTTGAAAACAAGACACAGCAGGATCTTTTTCCAAATGGTTAGACCATTGCTACTTTCACTATTGTCTTTACCGCTAGGCAGCTGAACACACACAGCAAAAATGTATCACTGCTCTGTTTCCTGTGCACAAAGGGAGGCCTTACTTCCCTCTTAGTAAACACAGGCCCTGGCTACAAGCAACAGTGAAAAACTTTAGCCCAGTGGATAGAAAATAAATCAACAGCAAAGAGCAGAATATCAGAGGCAAACGAACCAACAGTCAGAGGTGCGTTTAACAAAGGAAACACTGGACAGAAGCAGGAAGATGGTCAAAAATATGACACAGATCTACAGATATTGACTGACCATCACAATGAATTCCCCCAAGAGTCAGTTGTAGTTTCACAAAGTTACATCAGAACCAGTAACTCTTGCACAAAAGTGAAAACTGTACTAAGTCATTGGAAATTAGGACTAGAAAGACATCTTCTCTGCCATGAAAGAGATCAGACTGAAACAAAAGCGGATGAATTACAGTCAGACACATTCCTAAGGGAATGCTAACCCCCATGGTGCTGCTGACCACGGCCACATTCCTGCCAAAGTTGAAATTAGAAGGCATTTCTTGCATGTGCAATGCTGGCGGGAGATTCTAATCATGCCGCTATGAAAGAAATTCTGCTTGTGAGAGACTGCTACCACTGTGATGGGGGAAAGTGACGCCTGTCAGTTATCTGAGCCATCAAACTGTTACATAAAAGCCTTTAAGCTGCCATTTTACCTTTCCAACTGTATTCTGTTTTTTAGTCAAGTGACATTTTTTGCTTAAAATGCAAAACTAGACAAAAAAAACATAAATTTTGACTTGTGTTCATTATTTATGATTAGGTTGATGAACATAGGGAAGCCAATGCTAGCAAATAGGAAAAAAAAGATCCAGAATCTGGACAAAAAGTGCAATAGGAAAATACTTTAATCTCCCTCAAGAACTTTTCATTATGGCAGTTTTATCAGTGGATCCAAATCCTGCACCATGGTTGTAGTGCTTACAGACAGCCACACATTTCCTGTTCTGCCTGCTGCCCCCCCAACCCTCAAAGCACTTTGGAAAATGCTCAGTGTGGGAATCAAGCTTTATTTTCCACATCACAACACACATTCCTTAACCCACAGCAAAATTACAAGCGAGCAACCCACGCATTCTGCTCGCCTTAAAGTGAACCCAAACAACTCCCACCCTTCTTAAATTTCTACCTTTGAGTTAAAGAGGAAATTAACAGACCACACATCAATCCACAATGAAGTGTGCCACATGCACCATCCTATAAGTTACTAAAAAGCATGAAAACAATTACAAATGGAGTCTAAATAAATGGGTGTCCGCGACGGGGATTAACACACCACCTAAGCTGCAGAGCACAGCTGATTTCATTGTTTGCTCTTTATTTTTTCTTAATGGCTTACGTCATTCCCCGTCTTTGAAAGGGAGCGGAAATGGGAGGGATCCCCCAAAAAGAGGGGATGTACAAGTGTAATTAAACCCGTCTTGAGCAGCAGGACAGTGATGACCCTGTGGTCAAAAACAATCTGTTTGTTGTATTTTTAAAGAAAAGATGGGCACCTACTTTGAGAGCCATCCCCTCTAACTTGCTTTTATTCCCCAACCTAGTCCTTCAGAGGATTTATATCCCTTGTTATCATTTCAGATCGGGTCATCTAGAGGTTAATATTTACCAACTGATCACTTTTAAGTGTTTTTTTTTCTCTTTTGGAAATAGAACTATCACAGTTTGCAACACAGATTTGTTGGTTAATTGCTGATATTGCAATTTCTTTCATAGGAGAGCTTAAAATTTAAAGAAATGCTCGTTAAGTAGCACATAACTGTTTTATGAGGTACAATACTAATAATGAACAAAGTTATCATTCATTTTTAGACAATAAATCAACAATTTTGCATTATCACGCTTGACAGTTTCTCCCAAACAAACAAAACCTTTACCTTACAATTTATTCTTTTTTTAAAAAAGTACAAAGACACAATAAACCACTAAAATAAATCAGAAAACTAAGAGGAAAGCATATATTGTGCTTAGTAAGCACAATAGTTTTATTGTTTTTACAGACATTCTATATCACACCCATACTTAATCTATACTTAATGTGGGACAGTATACTTGAAGTTTTCTTATGTATATACATTGTAAACCTAAAATGTATCAATTTCATCTGAAGAAGTGTTTAGTTAGTATACTCACTACACTTCCTTGGCTTAAAAAAAACAATTTGAAGACAATATGGGTTCATAGTTACGGCTGGTTTTTTTTTGTTTTGTTAGTAATTTGAGTTTCATGTTTAGATTACTAACACGGCAATAAAAGTTAAATCTACTGTTCATCCATTTATACTGATACTGTATTTTCTTTTGCCTTTTGTTGTTTTGTTTGTTCATTTGAGTAAATCTGCTGCAGCAGGAGGATCTTTTTATTTTTACACATGGTGCGTTTTATTTTGAAAGGAACTTGCTGTCAAAGTAAACGATTTTAAAGCTGTTATTTGCAGATCAATATAATAACATAATTTAATTCAATTGTAGTAGATATTTAAAGCTACATGTCATAAATGATTGGCTTGATGGCCACAAAAACATAAATAAATTCTATTGATCTGAACGGTAAATAGGACTTTTTGGTTCTGGTTGGGATTTGGCTCTTTCAGCATTAAAGGTTGCAGACCTCTTAATATTACATTTTATTTTACTTCTAAACACAAACAAAAATAAAATATTTGGTGACATTGATGTCCATTTTAACTAAAAGTTTTCTAAGTTTAAATGGGTAAACATTATAGCCGCCATTCTTGAAATGGGATGAAGATCTGAATCATCATGTGGATCTGTTAGTTTTCACAGCAGCTTGCTTGCTGGCCTTGCCTCGCTCCGCTTTGTCTTCATTAGGTTCTCATATTCTCTCGCCGGTTTGAATACAAATTAGAATTTTGATTTTGTAAATGAAAGACAACGAAAAGGGGAAAACGAACAAACAAACACACACGAGCGCACATCAAACGGCGGACTGTCAACAAAACCGAAATAACCGTTGGCGCATGCGACCTAGAGATGTCGCGTTTACAGGCAAACAGGCGTCCAGAAGCCCCATTGTTCCTCACCTGCGAGACACAGCACGGGGTACACATGAGGACGGCTCCCAGCCAACGCGATCCGCCGGAATAAGAGGAGCAAAGGCTTTAGTCTTTCTTTATTTCAAAAATAATTCACCAGCAACGCTTCTGTGGTGTTCTCCCTTCCTGCCTGCTGCTTGTCTCTCGTTCTGTCCTCCCCCCGGTTTTTTCTCCTCTTGTCTCTCCTCCCACTGTACATCCAGACACGGAGCCGCGCGCCTGTGCCACGGCCAGCCTCAAACTCTGCAGCCCACTATGACTAAGTGGGTTACTGAGTCATGTCTGTGATTACCGTTCAATCCATGTTTTTGAGCTCTTTATAAGAACAAAACTAAATGCGAACTGAGATCAAAATTAAGTCTGTTATGAGGATTCAAATTAGAAAAAATAAAATAAATAATAAAAACCACGTCAGTAAGCTCAGTGGGTCATATTTCTTTTCTGGTAGGATGATCTATTTAAATTCAGAGTCACACATTCACATTCCCACATTCCCATAATATTTTGGTCTATTGTAAAAGCGTTCCCAGTGGTCATTTAATTATCATTATGTCGTTTTTAGACAAAATTAAAAAAAACTTTTGTTTTCTAGCACATAGTTTCTGAAGAGCAACAGTAGTTCACCAAAAATTCACCTCTGAGTTGTTGGCAGAACTGTTAGCATGTAAGCCTGCCCTCTTTTCCCATCATCCGTTTCTTTACACTTTCTCCATGCTAGCTTACAAGCCCACAACCCCAACCTAACATTACTGGTGCAACAAAAATGGTGAGCAATTTTGGAGCTATCATGCCATACAGATTTAATCCAGATTCCAGCTCAGGCGAGGAAAATGACGACGTACATAGATCCATTTGTCTGGAAGTGAATGCATCCGAACAGAGAGGAGCAGGAACAGAGAGGAGACTAGTAGACTGCCCTTACATCACTGCAACAAGTATTACAAATGGCAATTTTCATCTGCTCCTGATTCTCAACGTTTTGAATGAAGAAATACTCAGAAATGCAATTTTAATATTAAGATATAATATAAAAACATGTTGAAATCACCAAAAACAAGACACAATCACACACACACAAAAAACACACAACACTTGACCCATATAAAAAGACAAATGTCACAAGTGCAAGATTTCATAATAAACCTATACAGAAAATATAAGAACATGAAGTCAAAAAGAGGAGAAAACAAAACCGAGGGCATAGCATTTAGTATCAGAGCACTAACGGAAAAGCTTCAGGTCTTGACAAAGATGGAGTCAACCAATCAGATAATCAAGGCAGACTTTGTTTAATTCAACTTGCTGCCACTGTTTTGTCCCTGACAGGGTCATAGGTTGCTGGGGCCTAACCCAGCCACTGTAGGGCAAAAGCAGGGTACACCCCGGACAGGTCACCAGTCTGTTTAGAGCCACAATCACGCACCCATGCACACACACATTCACACCTAAGGTCAATTAAAAGTCATCAGTTCACCTCTGAAGCCCATTTTTGGACTGTGGGAGGAAGCAGGAGTCCCCATAGAAAACCTTCACATGCACAGGGAGGACATGCAAACTCCACACAGAAGGGTCCCAGCTGGGGTTTGAACCAGGGCCTTCTTGCTGAGAGGTAAAGAGAAAAAATTCCCTCTCCATGGCCTGAGAGGGAATTTTGTTGTCAGAGATCCAGTTTGTAGAAAGACATTTTCTATGGCACTGAAAATAATCAGTCTGAATAGGTTTCTGCTGAATATTGTGCTAACAGGAGGATCCATCAACTTTTTAATTTCCTGACAAATGATGCAGTACATTGACTTTGAGCAGGACCAGAAGCAGCGTGTCAGAGTACTAGTCTCAGTCTTACACTTTAAACACAACAAAGAACAACCAGGTTTGAATTTCTGGCGCTGATAAGTGAGCTCTGTGGAGAATAATGAACTGGGTCACTTTGACTCTGTTACAAACACACAATAAATATCTCCACAGTAAGTTCCTTCTCACAACTATTTCAAGTATAAAGTGTTATTTGAATGACAACTTTGCAGAATATTGTAGAATGTACTGATAAAATACTTTGACTTGGTCAAATAAAGCTGTTTCTTAATGTCTGATATATCCTGAATAGAGTGACAATTTCTGCAACTTGCTGCTGTGTGATTGGCTCAAAGTTATTACAAATGGCTTAACATGTGATCAGTTTTTTTATTTCTGCATGTCCTTGGTTTCATTTCCCTACATGCTCATGTATAGCAGTTATAAGTAAGAATGGTGACTTACACACAGAAAATAAATGGAAATAGGTTGCAGTTTCTCCAGAATCTCATCCTGACAGTAAAAGCTTGAGTTCAGAGCAGCTGCAGCTTTGCAGGCCGGTGGAGCGGCCTTGACATGTGCTGTGCTGATAAAGCTGTTGCTGCAGCTCTCCCTGTTAGTGTTGATATTTCCCAGTCAGCCAACACACAAACACACACTTGAGTGAAGCAGCATTTAGCAGGTATTTATGTCTGCCAAATGTCAATTCCATTATACATTTAAATTAGATGCACATTGTAATATGAGTCCATTTCTATGGAATCCAATTTCATACTAAAAAAAGATTAAAGACTATTGGAAAAATGACTCCTGTCTTAATGGTAGGTCTTAGATATGTCTTCAAATCTTTGCCATGTTTTTGTGTTAAATTCAAGGACAGTTTCCGGATCGCAAAGACTAAATAAACACAGTCACTCTGCAAGAACAAGGACTGTTTTAAGGTTCTCTGCCTATATCTGAGAGAGTTCTGTTCTGTTATCCATCACATGTGGATGCATTTTAGTGCTCCTTGCTAGCAAGTCTGTCTTTCCTCCATCTTTAAACATTAGACTTCTTCTGTGAATAAATCTTCCAACAAAGACTCAGTTTTTTGGAATTTCAAGGTTTAGTCGCCTTTAGGCAAATGTCTCCGTTGTTAGAGCACATTTGCAAATAGCACACGGAGTGTAAAATCTGTGTCAGTATAAATATCCTCTCAAAATCAAAAGGGGAAGACTGTTGGTGAATAACAACAAAAACAGGAAGAAGAAATGCAAACCACTTGGTAACCTGCTGCAAACATCCTCATCATGTCTGCACAACTGAGGGTAGAATTCATTTGACAAATCCAAAAGCAGAAAAATAAACCTTCGAGCCCTCAAATAATCAGTAATCTGCAAAATAATAAGGTTTTATCCTATGCAAACCCTTAAAATAGAGCCTACATGCAGTAGAGACTCATTCATGGTTTTAATGTAGGCAAGAACTACCTTTTTTGGATTATAATTAGCTTCAGAATATAATTAATTATTAATTAATTAATATAATTCAGCCAAAAATTGCATAACAAAGAAAAAAAAAATCATGGATGGAATAGAAATCACACTTTTGGGAAGCATTTTTTTTAACAAAAACTGAGAACAAGAACAGACATTTACCCTGAAAGCCAAACCATAGTAATGGAGTAGATAATAATAATAGACTGAATATATGCATGGTTCACTAACGTACCATTGATGCTAATTTAGGTTCATGAAACATGGGAGGAATCTAGTTTATTAGCACAACAAATGACCAATTAGATAACCATAGCTTAACCAACACGCTAACAAGTCAACTAAACTCTTTATATCACTTCACATCACTAAGTTTCTTGAATTTCTGTGTCGCTTTTGAATAACTTCGTCAAGCCCGGCGTAAGACTTCTTCAGTATAAAATACTGATCCACACACATATAGTGCCCTCTAGTGGTTGCTACCATTTTTTTTTAATTGAATCACACATAAGCCGCACCAGCAGGCCAAACTATGCTAAACTCTGAAAATACAATATTTTGTATTTAATCATTTTATATGAAGGAGCTGGGGGGGAAAAAAAGACACAAAATATATTTTATCTGCTTTTTTACTATTTATTGGTTTAACATAGAAAAAATAAAAATAACATCCATGTGCAGGGAGTGAGTCTGGTAGCCTACTTGTTTTAACCTCGAGTAACATTAATAAAAATATTTGATCACAGTCCCAAAGTTTAGGCATCGTTGAAGAACCAGAGCCAACGGTTCTGACTACAGTCTCTGTTGCACCTCAGTACTGCTGGATGCTGCAGCACCTTGGGGCGTTACGCCACAGAGACAGCATCACCTGCTTTTAAGCTTTTTCCTGTTCCATCCAGGGAACAATCCTGAGTAAAGCAAGAAGCCACATCTCGTTTCAGACATTCCCTCCTGTCCCTGGATCACTTCTGGTCAGAAAACGAGCTTCTTCTTCATTGCGGCTGAAAATAAAAAACATGTTAAATCAATTAAAGTAAAGCATTTATAGATACAACCTCTTGACATCAAGTCAGTTTTCTTTTCTATGCATTCACATGCTAAAAGTCCAAAGTTTTCATCTACAGCGTTCTGAAAGTCTCTTTAAGACAGGATAGAGTAGACCAGAGAATATATAGTTATTATCCAAACCACAGGAGGAGCACAAAACAGACTTTGAACCTCCCAGTTTCACCAAGAAACCAGCCCTCCCCACGACTCACTGAACTGCAGTGTTTGCTCTACCATATTCTGAACTTCTAACTTTAACTCAGCCAACACCCACTAAATGGCTGGGTTTGGTTTAGAGGTATGCTGCCTTTTAAAGGTTACCACGTGGACTGTGAGAAGCCAAACTATTTACTATTCTTTCTGAAGTTTGGGCTTTCACAGGACATTTAGGAACTCTTTTAGAACCAAACGTGCTGCTCACACCAACAGAATAAATAAATATCAAAGATAGTACAGAGGATCTTTGTTTATCAAACAAATATCGGTAAATCTGGCTCATGGTGGTCTTTGGAGGATTGAGGATGAACTTAGACTATAAATACAAAAAGAAGCCATAAATCGATCTTTACTTGTTTCAAGGCCTTCAATTTTCCTCTTTAGCCCAACAGTTTCCTTTTCCCTCAAAGCCTCAGCCGAGCAGTTTGGTCTGGGGAGCTGTGGACCCGGTGTGGGTCCTGGCCGATTACTGAAGTACTTCATCTTTAGAGCCTAGGCAAAACAAAACAAACAACAATGTATGTACACTATGTCTGTAGGTAACACTGCTGTGCCTCTCATACTTGTTTCCATATATTGAGTGTGTTTTTACAAAATAAATCCACTCATGAAAAATCAAAAAGTGTTTTTCTGTGTCTTCGTCTTTTTTTGATTCTTAAAAGAAATATAAAAAGAAAACCTAATTTGACATATACAGAATACTTCTTATTGTGAAGCCATATAATTCAGCGAAAAATAAACCTGCTCCCTTTAACAAAGCATGTTCGGAAGAACTTTTATTTCTGGTTTTTAGATTTAATCAAACTTTTTTAAACAAAGTGATCTTAATAAAACTGGCACAACTTTTTTTCCCTGTAACTTGGTATTTACCTGTGTGGCTGTGGTCCTGGTTGTGGGGTTGAAGGTAAAGAGGCCCTGTAGTAGCTCAAGTAAATCATCCCCAGCTGCACTAAATATATGTTCCAGCGGTGTGCCTGGAAATATTTTGAAGGACACAAAGTCTGGCAGACTACTCATTCCCTGCAGAGATGGTTGACAAACAGATGTTCACAAGGAGTTTCACGTCTCTTAGGTCAGTCTCGTCAGATATATAAAGGAAAAAAAAAAAAAAACTGAAACCAACAGGCCATGTTTCATCTGTGGCGGTTCCAAGAGCCTCGAAGATTTTGGTCAGCTGATCGAGATCAGAGTCTCCAGCAAGGAATGGTATCTGCAGGGGGGGGGGGGGGGGGGGCAATCATTGAAATAGATCAGCGCAATAGATGGATATTTATGTGAAGTTAGATTTATGTACCCGAAGAAGCAACTCTGCCAGGATGCATCCCACCGCCCACATGTCAACGCCAACCCCATACATCCTGGCACCAAACAGGAGCTCAGGGGAGCGGTACCACCTAAGGAAGCAGTTGGGGAAAACGGAGCAAACAGTCAGGTTAAGAAGAGGAACAAAACTTTCAGATGTTTCCTCTCATTGGATCCAAGCCTAACAGAGCAGCACTCATTTATGCCTTCTTTCCACTAGTTCTCCGCTCATTTACAGCTTTCTGTTACCTCACTTGCCCACTTGTGTAACAGCTTGCAAATGAAATCTTAATCAAACTTTCTTTATGTAGCACTTTTCATATAAAAGCACAACACAAATCCTCCACAAGTATGTTCAACTCTGGGCAAAAATGCACGGCTGCAGCACCCCCTAGATTCAAACACACAGCAGCAATGGGTTCACTTAACTTTAGTTAAGTGATCAAAGGAGACAAATAATTTGATATTTTATTTAGTAATTTAGCATTTATACTTTCATTTAACATGGAAAATCATTTCTGAAAATAATCTGCAGTATCTGAGCAAACTCAAAGACAGAAAATGTTCTACTTCTGCTGAACTTCGACTGTGAAAGCCAGTTACATTTCAATCTACAGCATTTAACTTTAAAATATTAACATTATATTAGTCTACTCATCTTAAATATATTTTTTATCTAAATGGAAGAAAATCTTGAGAGATGTAATTTTTGGACAGCTGTAGTATCATTTGGTGGAACTTCTAAGTTAAACTGGATGGGTTTTCTTTAGGTCAGATAGATCTTTCATTTCCTAATTACTCTTTTGAAGTGACTAGAAACCTGTCGGATTAAGATTCCAACTATTTTTATAATTTAAACTTAAAGATTATTTATTGTTTCTTAAATATTCATTTTTCATTTAATTTCATTTGATAAATAATAATGTGAGGAAAAGATCTCAAAATGACAAAAGTGTCTGAAAAAAATCCAGCGGAACATTAGATGAAGTAAATGTGTGATTGACATGCTGGAACTTGGAAGGTGAGAACCATCTCACATGTGAAAAAAGCTCAACAATTTTTTTTGGTGTTATTTAATTTTACAATTAAATAATTTTACAATTAAATAACACATTTTAACATTAAACCTACTTATATCTTATTATTTTTCTAAATGAAAACAATTTGTTCTTAAATTTGTTTTAAAACGTAAACATTGAGATATGAACAATATTCAGGCAGCTTTGGTCTTGCTTTTCTAAATTGGTATTGAAGAGCAAAAGAAAAGAACACAGACACAATTTCTTATGCAAGTTTTTTGTCAACTTTTTTGTCGTTTATATTTCTGCAGAATACATTTCTCTGCAGACTTCCTTTACAAGTCAGTCGCCAATCTGAAGCCCAGTAAGACGACTGTTGTTGTGATTTAGGGCTATATAAATAGAATCGAATTGAATTGAACTCTGCTGTGTAGCTGATGACAGCAACTCTCTCCGCTCTAAAGTTGAACATTAAGAAAAAGCTAAAAATTCTTAACAGGTTCTTAGTTTGCACAGACCTGGTAACAACTTGATGTGTGTAGACTCTGTTAGGGCTGCCAAAAGCTTTGGCCAAACCAAAATCTGCCAACTTCAAAACTCCGCTACCATCTAACAGCAAATTATTGGGTTTCAGATCCTGCAAACACAATTAAAGAATTACTTAGAATAAACAGAAAAACCAAACATTACAAAGCATGCATACCATGAACAGTATGAAAAGTAGTGTATGAAATACAAGTGCACTAACCCTATGTAGAATCCAGTGATGGTGCATGTATTCTAATCCCTGTAGAGTCATGAGGATGTAGGCTTTGATGTTGGCTGGAGTCAGCACCAGGCTGGTGTCTTTAATGACAACCTGTTATTAAAATAAAAAGGCAGTTAGAAAGAACCTTCCTGTTTGCTCCCAAGGAATCACCATCTATTAACCATTTTAACAACTGTAAGCCATACTGAAAATGTATTTAGATTTCTTTAAAAGTATAATAAATAAAATGACAAAGGAGACACATGCAAATCAGCTAAGATTTGACTTTAAGATTAACACAGCAGAGCCTGTTCTGAAAAGATTTTTTCCCTTTGTCGAATGTTGAGAAGCAAAGGCTAACATCTCAATCAACTCATATTACCTAAAGTAATCATATTAAATGACACAAATATTTAAGGTTTTCCTAGGCTGAAATAAGATATGTCCCAGAGTTTCCACTCTTCCTGCTTCGCTAATGTAAGCAGCTAATGGGAAAAGCTCCATGTGAGAGTAAAAAGCAGGGTGATATGGATTTTTTCCCCTATCTTAGACCCTAACACATCAGAAATGGGTAAAATAGGAAGATGAAAAGGAAGCCAAATATAAGAATATATCTTTGATTTGGATTTGAAATGGTTTATTTCAAGCAATCAAAGCAAGAATAATGCACAAAACAATACAACCAGCAGTTTTACATTCATACAATGACGTATTAAACTTAGCATTACTAGACAGTAAATAAAAAATTGCTTGAAAGGGAGTGAATATAGACACATTCTCACCTCTAGATCTGTTTCCATAAAATCAAACACCAGACTAATGTTTGATTTATGCCCAAATGCATCCAGCAGCTAAAAAAAAGGGAATTAAAAAGCACAGTTAACATTAGAAAAACTGTTTATTCACAACTAAGCAATAACATATGCTGCCATTCAATAGACAGTTCAGTGCCTCTAAATTATAATTGTGTCTGTATGTTAACAGGAGCAAATTCATGAGTTCAATACCCCGATGATGTTTGGATGATGCAGCTCTTGCAGCAATTTGATCTCTCGGAGAGCAGTTCGATTTATACCTATAGGTAAAAAGAGGCACAAACAGTTGAAAAAACAACACCAGCTTCGTTATATTAACAACGTGCAGAAAGGCTGAACTTACCATCTTTAGCCTCAGTTCTGTGGCCTACTTTAATCTGAAAGTAAACAAACAAAAGACACTAGTTTGTTGATAAACAACAACCCAGTAGTAGACTATTAAAAAAATACAATAATTAAGAGCCCATACCTTTTTAATTGCGACTATTGTGTCAGTCATTTTATCTCTGGCTTTGTATACAGTGGCAAACTAAAGAAGGAACAAAGAACATAATGTTTAGTTTCACACAGTCTTTTTTTCTTTGTTTGTTTTTTCGTTGTTGCTGATAAAGTGAAAGTATTATTTTTTTTAAATAGTCTAATTGTGTTTAAATAGCAGCATGGCCAGGTTGCTTTGTTGACATTATGCATTGGCTAATGCTAGTTAGCTTGATAGCTTGGTCTCGGCAGATCTACAATAAAATTACGGCTTTAAATACAAATAAAAAAACAGGTTCTAAATTGCCATAACAGTTTTTGTCCTACCTGACCCTCTCCGAGAAAGTCCAGTTTCTCATACCGTTTGGATCTCGTTTTCACATCCGTAGACATGTTAGCTAACTGTAAGTTTCGATAAATGACACTTCCGGTCACGATGAGGGCCCTCACAAACTGTTTCCGGGTGAAAAGGAGCTTTAAATTAAACAAAAGCGCCACCTGTCGATTGAATTTGTACAACACAAGTCGATTGTTTTGGAGCGCTTTCACTTTCATGTCTTGTTTTATTTAAAAATAGAATGAGAGAACTATGTTTTAAAGTATGTACCACTAGTGTGTCATAATAGATACTTGAATGCTGAAATAAGGATCTTAATTCCTGAGGACAAATGAAAAGCAACTCTCATAATTTGATAAACCCAAGTTCAACTTCACCATCCACCTTAGCAATGCACTACTACACAAATAAATAAAGAATAAAAAAATGTTTTTACATTAAGTAGTGAAATTAAGTTTACTACAAGTATACATGATCTATTCTACCAGTGAGGCAATATATTTATTGTTACAGTTTTTAATACTATCTAAGGTATACATTGTAAACTTAAAATGTTCCAATTTAGTCTGGAGAAGTGTTTAATTAGTACAATTAGTACACTGTAAGTACAGGGTATATAGAAGACTTACTATACTCATACTCAAGTATTCTTAATAAAAAAAAACTTAAAATGCACAATTTTCTTTGCTAAGAGTTACGAAAATGGCCTTAATTTGGCGGAGTGACAGCACATCAGTGTAACAATCCCAACTCATTGGAATATTTAAAAATTCCAGCTGCTCTTGAAAGATCTAAAAAGATTTCAGATTTTTTAAAAATAGTTTCTGTTTCCTTACTTGTAGGCAATCTGTTCAAAGTTCACGAGTAGAATTTAATGGCCCGATGCAGTGTGCACCATGGTTACATTTCTCCCTGTTTTTTTCTTTTTGCTATGCAGTGTCTCTCTTTTTATTTTGTTTTATTTTATTTTATTTAAGCAGTTTTAACATTGGTCCCTTGAGTGCCTCTTCTGTCAGTTAGGAAGATTTTGTGATCCATGCTCCACTGAGCACATCTCTACATCCCATCTCCATTCACAGTAAGATACCCTCACATCCCAGAGGATTAGGCACGGCTTCTCTCCTTTGACCCTCCTTGTCTCCATGCCCGCACACAGCTGTGCACACAATACACACTCACAACTGATTTTCATTTTAATGTGAAGTTGACAAGAGAAGTGTGAAGGATCAGCAGGCCTGATACACCCCTCATATGCACATTCCCAGTCTGACAGCACACAGATGTGGCTGACAGTATGTGTCTTTGCAACCAAGCAGAGAGAAGTAGTGAGAAGAGAAGCTTTGCTGCAGCGCTCGAGCCTTCAGTGCCTTGGTCGTCAATATTTAGGGAGAAGAGTCAGGTAAGTGCGGGGAAACTCACGAATCAGTGATAACACGGATTTAGATCCCCAGCACTAAAGGAAATAAGTGATGTCCTTTCATTGTGATGGGTTTGAGACCCCTTTTGAAGTCATTAACCTCTGGGCCCTGTAGCTTGTTCCAGTAATGATGGGCAGTGCAGCTCACAAATACACACTTTGGCTGTGTGTCACACAGGCAGATGGAGAGGCTGCTGAGCTAATGTGTGTGTACGCCCCTGTTTGCAGGCAGGAGGAGAGTGAAACCACAAAGCTGTTTATCAAGCTCATAGGAAGTGGGTGTTGTTGAGCGAGGACGTGTCGCACCACCACATCCTGCTGCTGGGAAGCAGCTTCAGATGGGACAGTGTTCACACAATGTACAGTAAACAACTAATGCAGGCCAGGTGTCTTTTTTGTTGTGTGCACATTAGCGTATTCGTGGTGTGCAGCTGAACCATGCTGTGATTGCAGTTGTGATCATTTGTGGGTGAAGCTATTTGGGTGGCCGCTGCGCAAAGTTATTTTTTAAGTCACTATGAACTGTCCTCTTGGTCGCCCCCACACATGCTCAGGAAAGTCACCACCAGCGCCCACAAACCATGAATGTCACGTCAAGATGCGTACTGCAAGCTCTACAAAACACATTGCAGCCTTGAGTGAGTTTCTTTGGGGGGAAAAGGGACCAATGCAGAGGTTCTACAGATAGGCTATTCTTCTGTGAGGCATTGTTGATTATGCGCACAATTAGCAAAAAAACAACCTAAACATGAAGTTTGATGCTATTTCTGCATCCGTAAGCTGTGAATGATTCAGCGCTACCTCCGCTTCATACACCTGCAGAGTCTCTGTCTTTGTTGTACTCTGAGAGTCTCAGGGGAAGTGGCAACGTTCCGTCATCTGCGGGAGTTTTCCCCCTTTGTTTCTCACTGACTTTTTCACACCAACACACACTCTTACATGCGTACACACACAAAAAAACACGTTTGACCTGCATGCGCTGTTATATTAACACAACAGGATGTTGTAGGGTGTATGTTTGAGGTGTGAAGGTTCACGCATACTGACAATTATTGTCTGATTCTCAGAGCTGATTATCATTAAATGCATGCTGCAACACTTAATCTGCTAAATACTGAATAGCACACAGGTCAGGGATTTAAACTCACTAAACTTCAAGTTTACCAGAACTTTTTAGTAAATGCAATCTTTTCTACCATGCACCATCCAGTGTGCCCAATTCAGTCCTTGCCAGTTCAAAAGTGTGACTGTGAAGCAGACAGCAGAAGGAGACATTATCGTCCTTGCTGCTGCATGTTTACACACAGACTCATCAAAATTGATGCTGTCAGTCCTGTATTGCATCTCAGTCTGAATAAAAAACGAGGGCAGAATTTTTGTCTTCTTCTTCCTCTTGTTTTTACCGCAGTTTTCCTCCAGCACTTGAAGTAATACACCAGGGTTTGTGGGCTACATCAAGACGAGTCCGCTTGATGGCTGAGCTCATAGACATTACGAAAATGTCCTTATAAGCAGCGGGGGGATGGGTGCAATGTCATCTCCTCACGCAGACAGAGCCAGCAGGGAATCTACAAACAAAAGCATTTAGGGCAGCTTTGTTGCTGTCGCTGCTTCAGTCTGAATAGGTTTCTTTTTATTTTTTCCTGCATCTTCTCTTAGACATCATTATCCCTCTCATTAGAACAGTCCCTATTGCATCCCCACATGGAGTCTTGCATTATATATCTTTATTTTGTGCCTCAAAACTTGCACTGCCAACACAGACTGCAAGTTCATTTGCCACAGAAAAGGGTTGGAACTGCAATGAAAACGGAGACGCAAAAGGGATATGCAGAAAGTGCACGGATTGAAAACCTTGTTGCCATGAGAACAAAAATATGTCTTGAGCAACTAAGGGCAGCAGGGAGTTCAAGACAGTCATCTCTGGAAGGTAAATGAAGGCGAGTCCGTTCTGATTTGTCCGCTTGTATCAGGAGCGGGAGATTTCTCCTGCAGCGGGTTATCCACAAAGACATTGACTTCATTAACCCCGCCAGGTTGCCAAAGCCCCAGTAATCAACCTCTTCATACGTCCCATTAACTTCTTATTGTATCTGAATGGCCTTTACTTTCTGCACCCATGCACACTCACATGTCATTTCACAGTGGGCGTTTGTATCTAAGTCACAGAAGTCTGTCTGGGTTTCCTGGCCTCCCCCTTGCACGAAGACAACTCTGCCTCAGCCAACCCCCCTCACCTCCATCGGTCTCAAAGGTCCCTTGGCTGCAATGACCCCACAGCTGCCCTGTGACATTAGTGGACTCTCCGAGAAAAACCCCTCATTGATTGCACATGAGCATCTCTCTCTTACAATGTCAGCTCAAGGTTGGCACATTGACTCTCTTCCCTCGGTGCAGTCAAGTGCTGCAGCTTTGTTAATAATATCAGCGAGGAGTCTCTTTTTTTTCATCTGTGCTGACTCCACCGCTCAGATTATTCATAGAGGCAGCAAGGCTATTATTGACACTCACCTTCTGAGTCATTTATGGTTTCTTTCTCAGTTTGAATGTTTAACGCCTTCATCTCCACTCCAAACTCTTTCCACAATAACCTTCAAGTACCGGTAGGTTTCATGTCACTTTCAAGGAGGGAAGCGTGTCTTTGGCATCCCATTCATAAGGGGAAAAAAAGTTCCTTTGCACCATAAAAGAAAGAGAAATGAATGAACTGGGCCAGATCTCAATCTGTAAAAGAAACCCGGTTAAAGGGCTGGATCAGTCAGAGGGGTAAATGTTTTTTTGTGCAGAACTTGACGAGCGATAAATGATGCAGAAGATTTCCTGTGATGGTGAATGGAGGTTGAAAGGATTATTCAGATATTTGGAGCATGCAGGCAGGAACATTGCCCTGCACTGCTGTCTCCTTCTTTCCAGTCATAATTCAATATTTACAGTTTAAGCTAGGAAACTGCTCCCTTTTGGCCTCCTCTATCTGGTAACCATGGCAACAGATTTGAAAAGAGAGTGTTGTCTTTATGTGTTGGCGAGCATGTGTGCGGCTGAGTGTAATCTCTAATGATACTCTGCAGTTGATGGGTTGTTAGGGAGCAGCTGTTGACCCCTTCGATCTCAGGGGTCTTTTTGTGCACTTACCCACATCTAAAATCAATGAATGTGGACACACAGAGACACATTATACTCTATTCTGGACCTTTTTGTTTTTTGGCTCTATTTAGTCAAATTGTTATCTTAATTTACTAATTTATTAAAAATTCCCTTTAAAGTTTAAATCCCTGAGCTTAATTTTGATGAAGAACTGCCTCAAATGCAGAGCT
The DNA here is from genome assembly GCA_023969325.1 of Oryzias curvinotus. Lineage (NCBI taxonomy): Eukaryota > Metazoa > Chordata > Actinopteri > Beloniformes > Adrianichthyidae > Oryzias > Oryzias curvinotus. The sequence goes on from CM043714.1 coordinate 20,604,182, forward strand.
TCTTAATGTTTTTAGTTCAGAAAACCATAAGCCATGATTATTATTTACTTTAATATCTATTTTAGAACAGACCAGGTGAAATGTCCATTTATACAGTTTTTTCCGCTGAAAATTGAATTGAATTGAATTCAAAACTCTCCACAGATTCTCTGTTGGATTGAGGACAAAAGACTGGCTAGACCGTGACAAACCTTGAATTTTTTTTTTTTTTTGGGTTAGGGTTAGGGTTAGGGTTAATAATCTTTCATTGCCTGGGCGATGCGTTTCTTTTTTTTGTTATGGTCAGAAGTCAGAACTCTTGTCTCCCCCTCTGGTCACCGGCAGGAGCCGTCCCTAGAGTTCTAGATACTACATCTCCCAGCAACCCCAGCGTACACTTCCTGGATACCACACACCTGACTCTCACGAACAACCACTCACAGCATATTTGAGCACTGCACTGAGCCTCACTCAGTGCAAAGTCTTGTTTGTGCCACTCTGCCTTCAGTGTTATCTGGGTCTTATCTTCTGATCCTGACCCTGTTTCTGACTGTTTGCCTGCCCCGGCTCTTTTCTGGAAAATGACTAACCCGTCTCGACTCTGATGCTTTCATGCCCGTTACTGACTATTGCCTGCCTGACCCTGATTTAGCTTTGTGGACTTTTAGCTGAGCTAATAAACCTGCTGCGTTTGGAACCAGCTGTTGCCTGTTCTTGTGACAGTTCTGCTGGTCCCAGGTATAGAGAGAATGATCTTGTGCTTATTCCATTTTCTTATAACTGCTCCAGCAGTTGATCTCTTCTCACCAACCTGTTCGCTTATTGGAGATTGGCTCATCGCAGTCTTGTTAAGGTGAAAACTATTGTTCCTGGTGTCCTTAGACAGCTCTTTGGTCTTGGTGGAGAGGTTGCAGTCTGACTATACAGGTAGTGAATGGAGGACAGATGGACTTCTTAAAGAAGAAGTAACAGCTCTGTGTGGGACAGAATTCCTGATTTTTTTGAATGAGCAACTTATTTTCTGCACTAGTTATCACAATCAGGCAAGCATGTGACCACCCAGATGCAGGGAAGAACCACGAGTAACAGAGTTCCAAGAATTTATTAACAGAAAACTTACCACACATAGTTGGGACATTTCAGACATGAAGCCAAAATGTAAACCTTTAAGTACATAGAGAATTCTCACATTGAGAATTTAAGAAGTGAACAAGACAAGTCATCAGAACAGGGCTAATATGCAGAGTGGAGGTGACAACAGGATCCACAGGTGAGAGGGCGGAGTTACAGCCAGCCAGCACAGAAACCCAAGAATGAGAAGAGAAACTGATCAACCAAATCATGACACTGGTATACAAATAATTTATTTAAAAATCATACAATGTGATTTCCAAGAATCTTTTTTTACTCACAGTTGAATGGTATCTGTGATGAATGCAACAGACGTCTCATCTTTACAAACAGGACAACTTGCAGAGTCAGTGACTAACAAATACTTTTTTGCCCTTCTGAATCTTTCATTTGCATCTTCAAACACCATGGTTCACTGAATGAGGAAGTGGGTTCAAAGTCCTCCCAAAGTGCTTTATTACTTTCTTAGAAATGAACAATTCTGCTGTTCTGAGGATTTGGAAAGAACATACAGCAATGAAGCTTTTTATGAGTAATTTTGCTGGTTCTTTGTGCAAACGTAAGTCCAGGTGTGCACCAGTCCAGAGTCTTTACTGTTGTATTTGTCATTAAACTGCCTTCATGTGATTTCTAAAGGCTCTGAAAGGCAGACAGTCTTACTAGTCCTATAACTGTGCCCACTAACTCTAAAGTCGTGTTTTGAGTTTTCCCAAAATAACTTGTTTGAAATTCTATCCACTGGAGACATCCCTGACTCTCCTTTCTGTCATGGCTCCACAGAACATTGCATTTATTTTTCATCTAAGATCAGAAAATATTATTAATCTTATTATCATGACAAAAACGTTGAGATGTTGGCATCTCTGAGGGAAGAGAATCAGCCTTTGAAAAGTGAAGTAAAATATTTTAGGAACAGTTGTAAAACAACTTGACGTTGGAACATAACCCAGCAATGGACTCATCCAGGATGTACTCTATACCTTTGCCCAACAGTGACTAGGATAGGCTCCAGCAACCATGTGACCCTCGAAAGGGACTCGGCAGGTTTTGGAAACAGATTGAGCAAACCCAAAATTTTGAGGCACTCTTATATATATAAATATAAATCTCAATGAGGTCCTACAGTAGATTATATAAGAAAAAAAAAAAAAAAAAACGTTTACACAATTAGTATAACACAATAAGTTCTTTGCCTCTCCTTTGCTTAATACTAAAAATGTGTTCAAACTGATTACATTTTGCATCATTATTTTCTTTCACTTTACACCTTCACTTAATGGGATGTAATATTAAATACAAAATAGATTCATATTAACCCATAAAATAAGCCAAAGATAATCAAACTCTTTAACTGTTTTGATTTCTGTTGTTTGCTGTCTAATAAAAGTCATGCATGTGAGAATCTTTGTTTTGAAATAACATTTTTTTAAATTAATTAATCATGTGGAGTCCGCAGTCAAACTTTTTGGTTGTTTAGATACTGGACTTACAGATAGAGAAGCAGAATGCACATGTCACACATCTGCAAATGGACAGGACTGGCGTATAAATAAATAAAATTAACAGTACGGACACCAATGGTACCTCACAAAGTGACTCTGATGTGGTATGCTCATCTTTATCTACTCCTATTATTCATGTGCACACACCAAGTCTTTGCCAACTTGATACATTTCTGCTGGGTAACTGAATAGTGACACCTTACACAATGCAGCTTACACAGAGGATATTTGACTGCAAGGTTAGAATTGAATGTTTACACGCTGTCGAGCGCACACATTTACCACCTTGGCAAACGAAATGTCGCTTTATGAGGTTCTCCGTACATTATCATGCAGATACCTAAGGCAGCACTGAGCAAATGTGGGATGAGAGGAAGAGAGGTCCTCTGACATCAACTGCAAACAGCTTGGCATTAATAAATATGTTTCCTTGCACATTAAACCAGGAATTGCATTGAAAAACATTGGGTTAAGTCATTTCTGACATTTTTGAACTGATGGAACAAGTGTGCCTTCTTTGCGCTTGGTGGATGAGGTTTTCCATCTTCCAGTTGTTTAACAAATCGTGGGGAAAGCACAGAACACACACACATTCACACTTCATCCCACATAAAAAGCCACCAGCTGGTTTTTCTTTGAATAAATATTGACAATGTGGGATTTGAAAGCTAGTGTCTAGCAGGGCACACAGGTTAAACTAAAGTATGTGACTGGTCAGATAATCCTTGAGATAGTGGTTTACATACAGTCAACTTTCTTTTAGGATAAAGCTAATACATCTTATTAATGGAAAATGGTTTGCAAAATGCTTACTGTCCAAATGTCTCTCAGTATGTGATGTTGCAGCAGATAAAATCCCTATCCGTCCAGTCCTCTCGTGGAGTTATTTTCATTGATTCCGTTTCAAAATGTTGGATCAATTTTTCTAGAAATTCATGACTTTAGATCATGTAGAATTTATGTTCAGTCGTGTTTATCATGATGTCATCTTGGTCCTTACTTGATCTACTACTACTTGATGTTTAACTTGGTTTGTGATGCAGGCTGAAACACTGGGTTCTTGATATGAAGCAACAGCTTTGCTATGATAAAAGTGTCGTTTAGCATACATTTTCTGAATACAAGATCTGCTTTGAAGAGTCAAAAGATAAAAATAAATCAGAACTGCTCTTTGAGTTTGTTGACGTTTTAAAAAGGCTTTTCCATATTTGGTTTAATTGCTAAATGCAATCAAGTGCTACCCATTGTACTCGCCGATTATCTCCACATTGCACTTACTTTTGTTTGTTTAAAAATCAGTGTCTATAATCTTTTTTGTGTGTTTTTTGAAAAATGAATTATATTGTATTGTGTTGTACGATATAGGATTGGTCTTTGTTTTTATATTTTGCTGGGTTTTTTTTCTGGATTTACATGAAACAAAATTGGATGTATTTGAACTTTATGATTACTTATAGCAGCTTTTCTGATCTCTAATCTGAGCTTTGGTTTTAAAGCAAAAACTGAGATAACAGGATAATGAAAAAACAGGATAAGGAAAAGTTCTACTTTTATTAAACTTGCTTAGTTTTAAAGCACTAGTTATTTTTGAACTAACAATGTTAATACATTTGGGGAATGAACTGATTTTTAATTGAGGTGAGATGAATAATCAGTTGATTTGTGGACTTTCTGGTCTAAATCAAAGCATTTTCCCATTCCAATAACAATGTTTTAAGCATTTTCCCATTCCAATACTAATAATTTTTAAAAGTTCACTTAATTACTTCTTCTGTTAAAGTGTTTGTCCACAGGTTTTGCCTACAAGGTTTTTTTTGTTTTTTTAATTTTAGTTTTTTTTTTAATAATTATCTATTCAAAACTTCTGGTATTTTGTTTCCAGATGTTGCATTGAACAGGTAAACACCCACTGGCCGTCCATCCCTGGAGAAATCTCTGGAGAAAACAAGTGGGAGGCTGGGAAAAAAAAAGGACGCGCTGAGTTGGTGTTCCACCAGAAGGGGGCGTTGTCGCCCCTCCTCTTGTCTGCGGTCCGCTCCGTTCGACGGAGCCCACAGTCTGCTGGGTGAGATCATTACCAGACTCCAGTTCTGAGACCTGACATTCACCGATCGGAAAAGCGAGGAAACGAAGAGAGAGAGAGAGAGAAAAAACGAGGGAGGTTCGATTCTGCGCAGCCGAAATCCAAACCTGCAGCCGCGTCCTCTGCTCTCCTGTTCGCTGCAACAAGCAAGCGCGGTCTTGTCGCTAAAAAAAATTCTTCTGGATTCGGGGTTGTTGTAGTCGGATGCGGGTTGCTTGTTTTGACTGCAGTAACAGTCCTCCTCCTCTTCCTCCTCCTCCTCCTCCCTTACTAGCGGATTTGCGAGGGATCTCAGCTTCCCGAGTAACCAGCGATCCCGCATCGGACACGCACACTGCACTGCAGCCAGCTCGTCCTCGGAAGCTTCAAAAACGTCCCGTTTCTGTGAGCAACTGGACTCAAGTTTCCCATCGGACCTTCTCGTCCTTCTACGTGGCTACCTTGATTCTGTCACCGGATCGGCTGCAAAGAAGGAAAAAAAAAAACCCACATTTTTTCTCAGTGTCCAGAGAGCGCCGTTGACGCCATTTTCCCCGGGGTTTTCTGTCAGAAAGACGCACATATTCCGGCTGCGTTTGACAGCTCCCCGGGAGGCTGTCATCCCATCCGCCGCTTGTGTGAAAATGTGCCTCGGATAAATGGATTGTAAATGATCTTGATAAAATATTCACACGTTCAAGCCGGCTGCGCGTCAACGTTAGACATGGGTAAGTGGCTGACCGCCTTTTTACGCACCTGAACGCACCTCTGCTGTAAATGTGTTTATGTTCCTGTTCCGTTTTTTTTTTAATATAAAATTGTGCCCCCCCCCCAACCCCATTACACACAGCTTTAATATTTCAGTGAAGATAAAGAAATCTTTGTAGCCACATGATCCACGGAGCGCACGCACTGGTGGTTGAAGTTAACGCGCAGATTCACGCACGTACACAGCTCAAACCAGGCTGTCACTCAGTGACAGCAGGCATTAGTGTTCATTTTTGTGATACATTTTCTTTATAATGAGGCATGTGAGGACCCCACCCCCTTCACCCCCCATCTTTAGCGATTTGGATGTTTCCTCCACATGGTAACGCACTTTGTGGCACGAGCCAGCAGATGGATGCTGCATACTTTTTCTCTGAGATAAAATGCCACAAAAAGTCTACAAAAAGCTTTATTTATTTATTTTGAATTTTTTATTCCATTTGAATTTTTATGTGTTTGGATCCTGATTTCAACCACAGCACAGGTTCCACTCATGATGATCAAAGCCGGTGCTGCTTCATGTGGTTTTTCTTTCAGTTTGAAGAAAAAAAAAAAGACTTGAACTCCTTTTAGGTTTCTCAGAGGTTTGAAAGTCAGTGGTGTATCAGTTACTTTTAAAAAACAAAAAAACCCCAGTTGCAGAAGATAAATTGACAACCCGGACTGAGTCAAGCAAAATATGGTGGGATCTGTCACTGGTGTGGGAGGGAAGTTGTGGAAATAAGTGCTGACTGATAAAAGGGCACAAGCAGAGAGGCAGGTGGAAAGAGATGAGGTAGACATGGATGGAGGTGATCCTCTCTTTTTTTGTGGTGCACTAAGAGCAAACAGGTTTATTGTGGTCTGTTAGGTAATGAGCTGTTCATGCCACCTTTAAATGAAAGCATGAGAAATCGATTAGGTGTATCCCAAGTCTTAGCTGGATAACTTGGGTCGAAACAGGATCAGAGGAGGGAAAGTGTGTGTGTGTGTGTGTGTGACGGGGTGGGGGGATGTGAGCAGGATTCAAGGACAAATCAAACTGTTGGCAGCCGCTCTTAACGGAATATCAGCACTGGAGCACCTTTTGGCAGAGCACACAGAACGAGAGCGGGAGGGAGGGTAAAGGAAAGTGGTAGCACAGAGAAGAGGGGAGAGAACAGAGGCTGGGGAGGGTGGGGGGTGGTGGAGGTGGTGGGGAAGGAGGAAGACAGTTGGGGAGTAGGGGAGGTGTTTTTGCTGACAGCCATTTTGTGGCTTCTGCTGCAGTTAAAATGGTTTAACATTCATCTGCTTGCGCGAGGTAGTTAGGTGAGGATGGTTTTAGTGCTACCTGGCATACGACTTCTCCAGATGATGTGTGTGCGTCCGGTCCTTCATGAAGCAGCTCAGAGGCCATCCTTTTCAGTGATGGCTCTGTGTTTTATAGTCCTTCCAGCTGCCCTGTAGCAGAAGACAACACAGGTAACACACAGGGAAAAAAAAAACAACAAGCTAAATCCATGATTTGGTCCTCTGGGTAACTTGGTTTGTGTGAGTGCCCTTCTATAAGAGAAAACTAAAAGTGGAAGAACATCACCTTCTGCAAACAGTCCACCAGTTCTGCAAATGTGTGTGCATGCATCTGTCTGCATGTGTGTACGAGCTATTTGTGAGTCCACCTCAGGCACTGGGGCTGCTGGGTATGCAGCCTTAAATGGTTGTGTTTCTGCTGCCATCCCTTCCTCTCCCCTTGTGTGCATTTCTCAATTGTCTGTCTGCATCATCTCCAAGCCCGTATCCCAGTATCCACGCTCTCTCGTAATCGCGTGTTGGCAACATGTTGCTGGGAACGTTCTCACGTGCAGCGCAGGGAATGACCTTATGCTGTTTGAGTGCAGCACGAGCAGTTTGGAGCGCATAATAAAGGTATTTATGTCGTGCATCTGGCCTCTCACAGTCAGCCTGCTGTCTGAGGCTGGTCAAGGTGCGTGTGTTTGTGAGGAGACGCTGAGGCTCAGGTTGAGGAGGTGAGGGAGGCCCAAGGAAGGGTCAGCCATACATAAACCAGCCTGCCAGCGGCGGTATTAACACTGCTTAGGGCACTGTGCAGACGGCACGGACAGTTGTGACCCAGTTTAGTAGTTTATGCAGTAAAAGCCCAGAATGAGAAGTTTTAACACCCTTCTGCCACGCAGAGAGAGTGATGATAAGGAAGAGGCTCTACGTCTGAGGAGCTGAGTCAAAACGGTATTTCTTCAAAAAGTTGTTTTGGATTGGTGCGTCACAATGTGGTTGGCAGCTGTCTCTTTTTCCTGTCTGCTGTCACATGACACCCACGGTGGCTTTCACACATACCAACAGGACGAGTCACCTCGCTGGCATTAGACACTGGGAGGCCTCTGAAGGACCCAGCGGGGTCATGTGGGCACAGCATGGGATCCGGAGGAGCCAACGCCTCAACTCAAAAAACCCTTTATTATTTCTTTGAATTCTTACAAGCTATCGAATGATCCCTGCTGTGGTTTCCAGGTTTTATTTCTTAATTTATCCCCTGACTTCCTAAAAGTTAGCGGTTTCCCTTTTTTTTTGTAGTGTATATAAATAACTATCAAGATTGGTAATCCATCAGACTGAGCATTTAGCTTTTTTATTTATGTTTCCCTTCCACTGATGAGTGCGACTCTTGGCATTGTGCTTTTTTTTGTGTGAACTTGATTTGTTTTTAGGACTGTGATGTGACAGACTTACATCGTGGAAGTTCTGACAGTTGAGGATTCTGGCTGTCAAAAGCTCCAACATCTGGAAATGAGGCAAAAAGGATTTGCTAAAGGAAAGATAGGTGAACATTGACCTAGTAGTCTTCCATTAAAATGCTGGTGTAGAACTGGAATTCTTGATTCTTGGAAATGTACAAGATTTCTAGAAAGGAAGAGCGGATCAATTTCATTATTAGTTTTGAAAATCTAACCAAACTTGATCAGAATAACAAAAATAAGATGGAATGATAAAAAGATGGAAACTATTTAGCCCTTTAAGGTGATGTAATGAGAAAGCAAAGGTGTTTGTATATGACAGTCAGAAGCTGTTTTTCCCCCCAATTGCCCTATTTTTTTGTTCCTCTTGGCCTACTGCCCCAAAGGAGCAGATCATGTCTCTGGCTCTGCTCTATTGAAAAACCAAAGCAAATACATTTTATTTTTATTTTTAAAATGATTTGCCTCTATCAATTATGGTCTTAAAACTGCTTTATTAATTTGTGTATAAAAAAAACAATAATACAGGTTATTTTAAACTCTCTGGGATTGAAATAATTTAAACCTAATAGAGATGAGCTGTAATAAATACCCAAGAAAGATCAATTTTACATTGAATGAGGTTTGCAAAGGTAATCACAAAAATGATTGCGGTTTTGGAAAGTGAATTAAAGATTTGCAATGAAAAAAAAAGAAGCTAGAGTTTGTATGTTGCATTTGTCTGTTCCTGTACCTTCACTTGGCGACAGCGCCAGAAGCTCTTGTAAAATGACAGTGTAAGGAAAGCTGAATCAGAAGGCTGTTCATTGTTCGCCTAACCAGGACTTGGAGTAAAATGACCTGCCCTGGACACTGTGTGCAGCTTAAATGCACCAGTTTGTGGAAATACCGCAGCAGATTATGGTTATTCAATCACACTGCAAGCATGTGTTGAGAGGCCTTTAGGGTATTATGATGGAGATCAGCTGTTTGTACAGTAGCTTTGACTTGTACAGGAGTGCGGAGGGAAAAATCACATAGAGCAAAGTGTGAATAGTAACCATGTAATGGTGTGTTTAACCATTGGGTTGTTTAACTTTTTTGTATGTCCTGCTAACAAAGAGGTCTTTATACACTGGCAGCATTACTATTACTTGACCGTCTGTGGACGGTTGTCCGGTTGTCCGGGTTCACGTCAGTGTAAATGGTCCCAGGTGAAGCTCAGCGTGTGAGAGAGCATTCCACCCTTCCAGCTCAGTCATGCCCCGTGTCATATTGACTGATGGGATTCCCTGAAACTCCAGTGAGAAGTGTGGTCCAGTGTGTGTTTTGATTGCTTTCTGCTTGTGGGCCATGTGCAAGTTGACATTTGGAAGAGCTCAATGTGGATGATGATATTGTCTGACAGACATCACATTGGAAATCTTTGGAAAAATGGCAACACAGTCTGTTGTTTCAGCAGGGATTCAGAGCTTTGGCTCATTCTGTGACGGCAACCTTGCAATTTTGATTGGTATTTCTGTGCGCTGGAATGTACTTATGCATGAGCGCAGCTCTGCTGTATGTGTGTGTAAAACAGTCGAGATGCTGTTTTTTTTTTTTTTTTTTTTCCAGGCCAGCTCGTAAACCACATCTGGAAAAAGAATTTAGATTCTTTTGCTGCTGCCTTTCTTTCCCCCCTCTGCTGGATTCCCTCCTCTCCCTGCTTGGGTGAAAAGGAGGAAAATACAACCTCCCCCCCAAAAAAAAATTCACTGGAATTTACTGCATCAATGAAGAATGTCTAAGTTTGCTCTGATGACTCTGCTGTCTGGATGCTGCTAAACAAGCAGTTTAAGGCAAACGATGGTTGAGTGGTTTATCAGCCATGTTTGAGTGTAGACAGGCGCGTCTTCTACTTTTATTTTTACATTTTGATGCTAGCAGTGATGCTTTTGGCAACATACTGAGAGCGGGGGGTGGAGTTTACCCTTTTACTTTTCTCTAATCAGATCATTCACCTCTCTCCACAGAGTGTCCTTGGCTGTGCTGTGTTCCTGTGGGACAACCAACACAACCCCAGTAGCTGATTGACAGCAACCAAACCAGACCAGCATTACCACTGCTTCCTGTCTTCTCATTGGCTGGCTGTGTCAGTTTCCCCCATTCTGACTGGCTCTGGCGGGAGCGTGGATGGAGCCTAGGGATCTGGTTGGCTCAGCCCGACCCAAAGAGGCGGACCTTCAGGGATGCAGGGCGGGGATAAATGAGGTGGACCAACTAGGAGCAGGCGGCATTGGGTTGGTGCGCAGTGATGATGTGATTCACAGTGGCGTCAGTGAGGGGGAGGGGTTAGATGAGCAAGGGGAGGGGCTAATGGAGGAGCAGGAGTTCTCCATCAAGGAAGCAAGTTTTCAGGAAGGAAGTCTAAAGTTAAAGATTCAGACCACCAAGCGCACCAAAAAGCCCCCCAAGAACCTTGAGAACTACATTTGCCCACCGGAGATTAGGATGACCATTAGACCTCCAGTTGGAGACGGCAAAGGTGGGCGCCAGGGACGAACAGGTGGTGGGGCAGGAGCAGGACGGATTTCGAAAGACGAAGAACGAGGACCCCCAAGAAAAAGGGTGAGTCAACTCTTTCCTTTTCCTTTGTGTAGTTAGAGTTTGGAGGGCTAACACTGACTGTTTTCATAAAATTGGTTTAAAAAGGCAGTTTTTGTCCATTTCTACACCTCCTTTCTGTCAGTAGCTCCTTTCCCAGCTTTGTTCCAAAGAGTCAGAGCTTAGCTCTGTAACTGAAACCACTCTGAGATCACACACACATACACACTCACTGACACGCACGCACGCACACACACACGCAGCAGCTGAGAATAGGGCCGACACAAGCAAGTGACAGCTGGTGTCTGCCCTCTCCATTTGTGGTCATACACACGGAGACCTTTCGTCTCCTCTGCTAGCCTCCCCTCTTTTCTCCTCACCTCTCCTCTCTAATGAAATCAGCCCTTGTGGATCACCACCTTCAGCCCCCTCCTCACCACACCCTCACACACGACACTGGTTTTTGGTGTGTGACACCGTGTACGTACAGGTCCTTGGGGGAATTTAAAGTTTGCTCAGTGTGTTGACCTACCCTGCGAATGTGTGATGGTCATCTCAGCGGCACTGAGCTTGACAGGCCCAGCAGGAGTTAAACCTTCATGATGTCAAGATGGTGTTTACTTATGTACTGCTCTGTCGCTCTTTGGTCTTGAGCTTACTTCTTAAATTTAGGACACATGGGCAAATGGGGATCCCTTTGATGTTTATCCAACCTCCTAGCGGGGCTGCCTCAAACACCAAAGATTGTTTGATTTAGTACACAAAGAATGTAGAAACTATTGTTTGATGTTTATCAAAGTTAGGGTTGGAGTTTTGTGCAAGCCATGAAAAGTTTCTCAAAGGACACAACCTGCTCTTGTTAGATACAACTAAAAACTCTGGAGAAGGAAATTCTGAACATTTCTGATGTAGAAATGTTATTTTACTACTTTAGGGCAACCGCGGTGCAGAGGTAGAGTGGTCGGCCTTTGATCAAAATATCACTGGTTTGATTCCTGTCTTGCTTGCCCATGTGTCGAAGTGTCCTCAGGCAAGACACTAAACCCTACATTGCTTCAGGTGGTCATAGGTTGGCACCAGTATTAGGCAGCGGAGTGCGTGTGAATGAGTGAATGAGACTATGACTGTACAGCGCTTTATGCCTTCTAAGAAGTGCTACATAAGCATAAGCCATTTACCATTTATCCAACACATATTTTCCTCATAAATCAACCCATTCATGAGGCAGGATACATAGGTTTTTTTGGAATCTTTATGGAGGATGTTTCAGTGTTTCAGAGATGTGTAGCCAACAATAATGAATCCCGTTCTTTTATTTATGCTTGCTACATGCCCTCAGAACATGCTCTCGTAAAGGAACTGTGGTCTGCATTGGTCACAGTCTAAACCCAGATTCCAGCTAGCTGTCAGCGGAGTGAGTGCTGTCACCACAAGGCAGACTGCCTGCACTATTAAAGTGAAACACGAAAAAAGACGGCTACCAATGAAAACCTTCAGTTTTTGTGTCAATTAGTAAAACTGAGCCGGCTGAGTCTTACTCTCTCTGATGTGTGGAGGAGCCGTTCATAATCTAGCCATCAGTCCCTAATTGAGAAGACCAGATGATGATTGACAGGGGTTGTCATAGCAACGGGATGGAAAGCTGATGTCTACTGAGGTTTGGTGGTTTATTGGGGGGGAAGGGGGGTGGTGTGAGTGGAAGAGTGTTGGTGTTTGTTTGTTCAGATCAGTTTCAACCCTTCATCCCCTTCACTCTGTCCCTCAATCTGCCCCCCTTCATCACACCCGTGTACAAGCTCCCGTCAACCCCCCTCCTCCCAGCCGTCACCTGCCGCACTGAGAGTGTAACACTGGCAGACTCAGTGGAGAGGAACGGGTTAAACAGAGAGGCTGGGCTCCCAATCTATCTGTGGGGCTCGGTATGTGTGTGTGTGTGTGTGTTGAGGTTAAATACTCTTTGTGGTGTGTGTGAGGCTGTGTGTGAGTACTGATGGGGGTGGGAGGGTGATGTGGGAAGCAGATGGACAGCCTCTCCTCTCTCTTGTATTGTCTACCCCTTCCCACTCTTCTCCTGCCTTATCTTTTTATCCATCTCTCTTTCCACACTTGTCCCCACTGCCTGTTCTTCCTTTAAGTCTTCCCTCCTTTCATGCGCTCTTTTTTGCATCACTCTCTTCTTCCTCTTTCACCCTCCCCTGTCTTGTGGCAGATGGCAGCATGGGGTAGCAGCAGCAGCAGAAGCCAGAGCAGAAGAGGAAAGGAAAAGGGGGTTTTGGAAAGAGGAGGAGGAGGAGAAAGGATGTGGGGGTCAGGCATATGGAGAGCCTGGTTAAGGGGCCCCCTTAGAGGGAGTGTGTATGTGACTGTGGTAGTGTGATGAATAGAGGAGGGGGTGAGGCAGGATACAATAGCAACCCATTAGGACGGAGATTTGACTCTAATAGACAGAGAAGGGGTGAGACAGACGGACACACAGACAGATAAGAAGGCAAACATAAAAATCTGACTTTTTTTCTGTAGTTAAGGCAAAGTAGACATTCAAATTTAATAGACTCATACTAAAAAGATTTTTCTTCATATTGTGCCATATTCATCATTTGTTCTGTTTTTACAGTGACCCTGAGGTACAAATCACATCAACAAATCACTCAACTAAAAACCTATTAAAGATCAAAACGACAAATAAAAAAACAAAACAAGATTTTAGAAATTATTTATTCTTATTAAAAAATTATTAAACGAAATAAAAAGGAAACGTTTCTGAAAACAAAAGTAATTTCTAGAATTCCAAATGAAATGGTAAAATGAAAAACAATAAGAAACCAGAAAAGGTAAATTTTATGGGACATTGCCGACATAGCAGACTTTGAAAAAACTCATTTGTAAAAAAAAACCTGCTGGCTTATAAAAGTTATGATTAGTATGGAGCATATCCTGTATTGCATCACGTCAAAAAACCTCCAGTTGAAACAATGGACAAATGTCATCATCCAATCAGCAATGTCCCATAGTACCTGCTGTTTCCAGTTTCTTGATGAAAGAAAAAAAACATAAAAAATAGCAATATTTCAAGAATCAAAATGAAATATAAAAAAATGAAACAAAAGAAGAAACCGGGAAATGCAGGTACTATGGGACATCACTGATTGGATGATGACATTGGTCCTCAAACGTCAAAACTCATGTCATGATCCAATTAGGGATGTCCCATAATACTTACCTTTTCCATTTTCTTGTTGTGTCTCTGTCTCATGTTTTTGACATTTCATTTTGACTTCAGGAAGTTCGTTTTTGTTTTCCAAAACATTTCATTTTTATTTTGTCTCATTCATGGTGTTATGGTTTGTGGAATTTTGTGTTGATTACTAAAATGAAATGTTGTTTTTGTATTATTTGTTTTGCCTTTGTAATTGTTGTTGTGAACCTTAGTATGTTTTTATGTTGAGTGTTTTGCTGATGTGCGCTTCAGGGCCACCATATTGTTTGATTCAATACAGTAATTTTCACTTGTTAATGTAATATTCCCTACTTTCTCTCATAAGTTTCCAAATGCAAACAGCCTCAGCAGTGCATGATGCATCCCAGAATGCAAAGCATCACATTTAATTGCCTTAAAAGTAACACCCCTGCAATTCTACACCTGTCAGTAATGACACATAATGACCTTTATTTACTACTCGCTGTGAAGTAAACTATTGAATATCTATTATGTCGAGTCCTCATTGAAAGGAAGGAAGAAAAGAGTGGAGAAGATGAGGGGCATTTGAGGGAATCTCACTCGTCATCTTCAGAGAGGGTATATATGAGCAGAGGAGCCGCTGAGAGCACTGGTGTTGTGTCAGGGGACAGACCCACGCACACACATTAGGAGGATATGATGAGCTCCCCTTGTCTGTCTCCAGCTGACATCACACACATGCTGAACATCCTCTCACACACAGCTCTTTGTCTGGGCATGCTGTGTGTGTTAGGAAGATGAATGTGTGCGTTTTAATGGATTGGATGCTGGGTCAACTGCTGCATCACTCCTGCAGACGTATGTGCGTGTGTGCACACAAACATATAGATGTGCAGTTATTGGTCCAATGCCCTTGCGTAGTGGACTATGCACAGGCTAAAGTGCAGCTGCTCTTTCACTCAAACGTGCACAAATCAGTTGATTGCAGTTGGGGAGAACGTTTTTCTGGTTATCTGTCCAGTTCCCTGGACGTGCCAAATATGGCTCTTAATCCATTCCACTATCTGTGGGGAGAGATAAGACAGAGCTTTTTCCAGGAGCCCTGGCAAGGTTGTGTGTTGTTGTTGTTGTTGTATGTGTGCCGGCGTACGGTCGTGCGTATTAATGGATGAATCCAAAAGCTTGACAGTAGATACACACTTATCTTGTCTTGACAGGCCCTCTGCTTGCTGGTCCTCCTGGCTGTGTGTTGTAGTTGCTTGGTGGTCTCCCAGGAGTGTTGGGAATTATTTTGTGTTAGTCAAGTGCATTCACAGGGAAATTAATGCAGCCACGGTCCCCACGCCAAGCTTCTGTGGGTGCATTACGTGCACATGTGTGTGTGCAAAATGGCAGGTCTTTTGATGTCAGCTTTTTATCCCTGTCTGAGATGACGGTTGGTGACCTGAGGGACTGGTTGAGCTCATAAAAACAGAAGCGTGGATGTCAGCTTGTGTGTGATGCATCATGTTTACCCACAGAGAGCAATCCTTGACTGATTTATTAATATGTATGAACATGAAATAATCACTTCTGATACTGCCTGACCAAACTGTCAAGGTGGACCTTTTTTTTTTGGTTGTGTGTCAGTGTGGCTTAAATAAGCAGGGTTTTTTTTTGGGTTGTTTTGGTGATGGGTTGTAAGCCCTCAGCGTGCGCCCTTTAAGCGTATGAACTGGGAATGCTTTAAGGGGCGTTTCCCTCCAGAAAATGGGGGATGGGACATGTGAATGTGTACGTGTTAGCTGGGGAGGGGTGAGTGATTTAGCACCGCGGAAACACCAGCTGTCCATCTGCATGTGACCCCCATACACTCTGTACACACATAAAACGCACACCGACACACACACACACATTCATGCCTCTTAGCATCTCCCTTCTGATCTGTTTTTCGGTATTTGTCAAATCCTGAAATAGTTGAGTCAAAAGACGCTCTGCTCTCATGCTTCACACTTTCACATTGACTTGTTACGGTTTCCTGGTAATCAGAACTTAACTCTGTTCTCAAGCATGTTCTTCAAAGTAAGACGTTGTAGTTGAGGACATATTTGCCCGTTTATCCTCATAAATTCTGAGAAGATCACATAAACCTGTGGTTGGGAAAAGGACTAATCAGAAATACAAACACACTTTTAGCAACACTCCACCTAATCACCAGTGTTGCTCTTGCTGCTGCTTTTCTACAATAATGAATCACTCTGCAAGGTCACTCCCAGCATGCACATGCACTGGCTCACACACACCGCCACACAATGGTGTGCTAAAGGGCAGCAGATGAAGAGATGAACTTTGACCTGGTGGACATTGAAAAGCTGAGGTGATAGCAGAGCCTTGCAAGCCTCTGTGTCTGTGCTTGAGTGTGTCCATGTGTGAGTTTGCTGTATTGTTTGTTTGTGCGAGCGGGTCAGGGTCGAGACAACTTGAGTCTGGCCTTTGCTTTCTCGTCCCGGGGCTGGATTTGACGTCTGTGTGGATGCAAGTGCTTGCTGTGACCATTTGGTTGGAAGTGTAGCTAATTTCTCATTCGGACACACGCATACCGTCTTCTCAGTCTGTCCCGAAAGGTCGAGCTCTATTCTTTCTCCATTGTGTGTTATCCCAGTGGGTTCCTGTTCTTCATCAGGCAGATGCAAACAGGCTATAATACCCAGTCCGGCTTAAGCTACATTTTAATAAAGCCCTGGGGCAGTTACTTGCATTTAAAGAAATGCCAACAGCTGAGACAGAAACCAGCTTGAGCTGCACACAGACCTGTTGTGTTTTCAGTCTTTTTCATTTCTACTCAAGTGAAAAAAACAATCTATTGATCCCAACAGAGATAATAAATTATTGCGCAAACAAGCAATGATGATTTCATAGTAACCCATATTCAAATGACCTCTTTGTGGGTGAATAGATCAGTGTGACTCCAGGCTGCTCCTTGCTATTTTTTTTTGTGTGTGCAAATACTTTGATTTTTTCTGTCTGCTTGATGTTCTCTGCGGTCGTGGATGATGTTGACTCATCCAGAGGCATGCAATGTTGCTTAGCTATCTCCGTTAAACGTCTTGTGGTTAGTCAGGGAGTATTTGAGGAGAGCTTCGTGGTGTGGTGTTGGAGAGGAGATCCAGCAGGATTACAGAGCTAGTGCAAAGATGGCAGGAAAGAGGTTGAGGAGTCAAAAAAGGGAAGCACCGAGTATTGACTTTCACTATGTCTCACTAAGTGCGTTTGTCAGTGAAATCTGATGGCCACATCAGCTGTCTGGAGCATGCCTGTGTGTGTGTGTGTGCACATTTTGTGTTTCACAAAGAAAAATACATCTAAGTGAGATAACAGCCAAAAGTCCAAGTCCGAATATTTAGTTACATAAACCATCTTTATATCCCATTGATCTTTTGAACGGATTGACAACTTTTACAATTTGAAACAATAAACATTGATTGACTTTTACCAAGAGTCCCAAAGCATGAAAAAACCAACAACTAATTATCTGAACTTTTTTCCTATAAATCTTTTCATATATCTATTTTTTATTTTTGTACCAATCCATGCCGTTTTCCTTTGCATTTAAACGGAACTTGGTTAAGTGTGCAGTAGGGGTGTAACGATTAATCAACGTAATCGATTAATTGATTTATTTTCCTATGATCCAAACAGATTGATCTGTCTGAAGCAAGTTGTTAAACAAATCAACCTATCCCATTCTAAAATTAAAATAACCAATGTAATTAAAATAAGAAAAATTGATCATCAGCAATACTGGAAAATACTCTTTGGATTGGGACATGGTGGGTTAATTTGATGGAAAAATGATGATCAAGCCATACAATATGGTAGAATGTTCCAACAATGTTCCGTTTGTCTTATTTTCATGTGGGAAATAACGGTGGCCTGACATTTCTTTCTTTTTTTTTTTTTAAGTGAAAAATAGTTTTTAAAATCTCTGTAATCTTTATTTTTAGGTTGAATTTGATCAAGGAATGACAATATATCAGGTACAAAATGTTGTCTTTGTCTGATCTGGAACACTATTACACATATTTAAATGATAAATGTAATAACTGGCCGCACAATAAAATAAAGAGATATTATTAATTATGTTTAAAAAAATATAATCTCTGAGTTTTGTTTAAATGCTGCTTTTTTTGCTAACCTCTATCTGTAATAGTACATTTTTCACACAGTAAGTCACTTCTGTCTGGTTAAATTTGCTCTATCTTACTTCATCCACTTTTCAAATATGGGTTTTAACAGAACAGTTACACTTTTTTACATTGTTTTTTAAGTCAGTAAATATTAACTATGATGTACAGTTTTGAGCCTGTTTTAGGCTTTGTTCCAATACTTTTGGTTGTCACTGCACATGTGTTAGGTTTGTAACCTGCCTGCCAACTCTGAGCATTTCCAATGTATTAACAACTGCCTTTGTAAGTGGGGTAGTGGGAAAACAAACTCCCTTCTAACACAAATTCCGTATGTGTGACGTTTTGTGCTTTGAACATGCTTATAGTCTACATTTCCTCATGTATTTATAATGGGTCTCTTTCTTTTTCTGCTTCTTCTCTTTATCTATTTGCTCATTGATAGATAAGGTTCACGGTACTCTCACAGTGCTGAGCCACACCTAGTGCTTTTCTCTGTAGAGATCGATGTGTATTTGAACCAATGGTGGTTTTCCCCATTTTTGTAGTTTTTCTATCCCTCTGACATCTGATTCGTAATGGATTGTTGCAGAACTCTTGTTTGCTTTTTTCAGCTTTTTAAACATTTTTGGAAACATATCTGACATGTTAGTCTGATGCACTCTTTCCATCTGTCATTGGACAGTCTGATGTTGTACGGACACCTGCCGTGTGTTTTAACTTTATCTACTAATTGATTTTTGTTATAACCTCCCAGACTCTCAAGGATACACTTCCCCTAGGATTATCTGTAGTGTCTACTTATCTGGATATGCTTTTGTCGGAGAGTGCTGCCTGAATAGGAGTGTCAAGCATTGAATTACTGACTTTATCTTTTTATTGGGCTGCATGAGTTGCATTGAAATACTGGTGCTGTAACTTGTGTTGCTCATTCGTTTGGTGACAATTTTGGGTTATTTTTTGGAAGAATTTTAATGCTAAATATTAATCTGAACAAAATTTTCTTACCTTTCTTTAAAATAACTTGTTGAAAGTTTGGAACAACTTTAGATGTTTGGCAAAATGTTGATAAACACAGTAGAATTTTATGGTTTCAGTTCCTGAGAATTTGGAAATATTAATTTGTTCAATAAGTTTATTTACTTATAAAGTTCTTTACTATATATAACAATATCATTTTATCATGAACCAATTTACTTTTAAAAATCCTTTTCAGGCCAAAATAAGCTTTTTTTCTGTAAGGAGGAAACTTAAACCAATCTTAACTCAGTTTGACCACTGGTTTCAACACTAGTGATGAAAAACTGTTTTTTTTACCAACTAAAAATATTCCTTTTTGGAATTTGTTTTTTAAAATTTGGTTGATCTTTGAAGTTTAGTAATTAAAAATCTGTATTTTAGTAGTTCTGTCCTGCTCAAATCGAGATCTATTAAGGGTTTAAATAATGTTTTGGATTATATGGTTTGTATAATCTTCCAAAAATAAATAAGCAGTATCTGATTAGGATTGCGTTTTAAAAATATAATGGGTTTTGTGCTTATTAAGGGAAAGACGCACTCAAATCTTTAGCCAAATTTAAATGTAAGATTAAGTTTTTCTGTTTTTTCTATTTAAACTATAAACCCTGAAACTAGATTTATGTTTTAAGAAAGTTGTGGTCACATTTGTTGATGGTTTTTATCAATGTCTTCATTCGCAGAGCATTATTATGGTTTCTTCACCCTTATTGATAGTTTTATCTTTAGTCCTATGGTCAAGCACGGTTTTATCTTTCCAAACTTTCAGCTGCCAGTTGAAAAGCATTTTTGAACCCAAAAAATTAATTAAAATTTGTCTGAAGTGTTTTTCTCCAAAGAAAAGACATTATTAAAAACAGGATTGCCTCTCTTTAAGAAGTCTGTTTGTTTCTAAAGTATGGATGCCAGCATGATGACTTAAATGTTTCTGTCTGTTTTTATGTCTCCGTCTGTCCCTTGAGGGCATCTCGGACTAAACAAACAGTCATGTTGGAGCAGGGAAGAATCCACTAGAGTTTGGTGTTTATGTCTTCAGTTTACCACACACAGCCTGGTGTTCACACGCACACAAGCACGACCTGCGCTCTCGCATCCCTTACCTGCCCTGCGTTTTTGACCCCATGTATTTTTTTTTTGACCTCGCACTTTATCTGCTCCCTCTGTTCAGCATAAAGCTTGTTCGCACTCAAACTCAGAGGAATGTTGTAAGCTTTCACAGGGAGGGGTGCTAACTTAAATGAGGGAGCAGCTCCAGTCAGTCATGTGGCCTGAAAAAGTGCTCAGACGCAGACGGAGGCAGGTCGTTTGCTTAAATCCACAGATTCTCGGGGAGTTTTGTAAGCTGTGTTCTAAATGCGCTGATCTCCTTTCTGCAGCGCTCTTTGTGACGGCTCGAGAAAGTGTAGGATGCTGTGCTTTGGTCTGTGTGTCTGTGAACACACGAGCGGAGTGCAGCCTCACACAAAAGCATTATTGTTGGTAAAAGGGGGCCTGAAGGGAGGCAGGCAGACTGATTGGTTAAGACCATTGTGTCTCACTTTGCCCATTCTCTTTGTCACTGAGGATGTCATTACAGTGGCTCTCTAACTCCTCTGCTCTTCACATCCATCACGAGCCAGAGATCATATAAGGACTTGAGATAATTGCAGAAACTTGGTGACAAGGAAGTGTAACTGTTACTTTACACTTTATAACTCCCTATCCATTCTTTAACTCACTAAGACATTTCTACTTTGTCAAAAAGATGGGTCCGCCACTCATGCTAAGAAAAGTTGTTTATTCTTAATCATTGATTCATTAAAGAATGCATTTAAAAGTCTTTTTTTTCCAAATGTAAAATACCAAAGTGTTTAACTGATTCTTATTGTTACTTTACTGCGTTCAGTGGCATCCGTTCCAATTCTGATTTGTCTACGGTGCCAAGAGAATGCGAATACGCAAGAGAGTTTTTGTGCTATTGTTGTAGATCCATCCATAGAGATCAATGTTGGTTTACATGGACTTAGGCTGATGAAATGAACACTAAAATTAAACCAACCAAGACTTCTGCAAACTCAAAGATGTGGTTATGGAGTTTAGAGACTTGATGCAGCACTTGTCTGAGTCTTATCATCTCCATCTGTGCACTACTAGACAGACAGACAGACAGATGGATAGAGGCCATTATTTGTGAGGAACTAAGTGAGTGGGTCTCTGCTGTTACACACCACAGAGAGGAAGCGTTTAATCTTAGCACAGCTTCTGTCTTGAATTACCCATCTCTCATTACAGGAAGTTATCCCTTAGAGTAGCTCATTGGCTGTTAATTGTTTCCTGTTGTACAGAAGTGATACGATTGGCTCATGTGGTGCACAGATTACATAAACATCGTGTTTGTTTTTATCCCATGTGTTTTGAATCCGTCGGCAGTTTTCTTACACAGAAAAAACTATTTTGACTCATGGCGTGCAGGCTCTATGGGACGTTTATACATGGGATGAGCGTGTGTGCGGCCTGACATGTGGCGATGCTGTCAGCTGAATCCATTAAAGAAACAATTGATACATAATTGTTGTAATAATCTCTGTGAAACAGCTCTGATGTGGCTCTTAGCAGTGTTAGCCCGTGCACCATAAACGCGGATTGTGGGGATTAGATGTATAGTCTGTGTAATATGTAAATGTGTTTGCCATTACTGAGCCAGTGAAAACCTCCAGTTCCATAATGACATGCTTTGGTTCAGCCAATCATGAGCAATTGTAGAAATTGAGTCATCGGCTTTTGAGCGTGTCTAAAGAGAGGAGTATTTCAAGTGTTTTGCTGCTATCTTTAGAAGCACTACAATCTGAAAGATTGCTGCTTTCGATAACTGAGGCAGTACTTTGTTTGAGACTTGCATCTGGGCTTCAAATTTGGCTTTCCAAAGAGTGGCTGCACTTCCATGGCAGACAGAACGGGTGCATGGTAGCAATAAGTGTGTTCCACCAAATAATAAAAATAGTTTGAACATACTTTTTGCAGAAAAGTTTGTGTTTGTTGAATTTTTTTTCTTTTTTCCAGACCTTCTCTGATGCTGATCTATGAAAGTTTAGTGAGTTTTGAGATGCACATGTGTTTAGGGTTTGATTCCAATAATTCACAAAGTGTCCCACCTTACCCCCCCCTCTCTTTCTACCCATTTCCCCTCCCTTTTTTCTCCCCCATGCTGCGGGTCTCCTCAGGCGCATGAATGGAAGTCTTTATTCCCGGGAGAGCTGGTGGGAAGCAGGAGAAACAGGGATGAGGGGATGAATGGGCGAAATGGGGGTCTGTAAGAGTGGCCACAAGATCAACACAGTGCCATAGCGCCCTGTTTTTTTTCCTCCCCCCGATCCCCCTTTTCCCTCCTTTTTCTCGGTGCCCCCCCACCCTCCTCGCCGTTGTAAGTGCTGTGGACACAAAGCCGTGTTAGTATTCATGGTGTTTGTTTGCAGAGGAGCTGTGTGTGTGTGTGTGTGTGTGTGTGTGTGGAGCTGTCAAAAACACAGATCACAGGGATGGGGAGCTTTGAATGGAGCTGGAGAGAAGCTGGCTTTTTTGGGAGGGAGTGGAGGGGCTGTAATGAGGGTGGTAGTTCCCACAGAAAGAGAATGGTCAGTTCCAGAAAAAAAAAAAAAGGATGAAGAGCAGAGTGGGAAGGTGGGGGGTTTACACAAGGCCAAAGGGGCAGTGTTGAGGGGGGGGGGTAGACTTGCAAAACTACAAGAGTGTCCGATGAGGCGAGACTGAGGGGAAAAGACAGGATCAGATCAATCGTAAGGGTTCGGTAGGGGAACGAGCGGTAAACGAGTCCAGGCACCTCTCTTCTTGTTTTTCTGTTGTTCCTCTTCTTCCCTCTCTCTCTGCAGCTTTCATTCTTTTGGTAACACCCCACCACAGCATCCACCCCCCACCCAGCCCTTTCTCCCTCCTCTCTTTGTGTGTCTGTCTGGACAGCTGCCCAGTTCCATACACAGGGAAAAATGAAACACTCTAACCACCGGGCGTGCAGCCAAATAAAAGGCTGCGAAAAACTATTTGAAGGGCAGCGTGTTTGTGTGCGTCTGGGCATGGAGGTTGTGTACATGCTTGCTCTGATGTATGCGTGTGGTGCATGGTGAGATCTGGGTGTGCCTGTTTAGGGTGCTCTTTCTCAGTTTAAGGGTTTAGCCGGGCCGCTCTTTCTACATCCACGTGAGGTGGAACTCAGAAAGAGGTGGGCAGCATTTCAGCGTCTAGACCTGAGATGAGAGATGAGACACGCAGAGGTATTAGCCAGGGCATCTATGCTGACTCATTTGCAAAGTGGCTTTCAGTCAGGTTATTGCAGCACTTTGTCACATATTATCCCTGACAGTGCCCCCCCCCCCACACATTCCCCCCTTCAACCATCTGATAGTTTCATCACAACTGAAAAAGAATGTGCAGCTTCATAAAGGTGTTTGAGTGACTAAATCCATGTGACCAAACATGGGAGACATCTTGGAAAAGGCTGTGTGCTAACATAAGCTCAACGCCAAGGGTTGAGGACTTAACACTGAGCCTTTTCCCTTTTTGGGGGACTGGTTGGGGCTTGTAGAGGGAAGGATTGTATGGGAAAGGTCCAAGTCTCACAGGTCTGAGTCTGTGCACTGCGCAAGAGGTCAGAGTCCACACTTGTGCTGATTTCCTGACCGTCCGCCCCCTGCTGCAGCCCAGCAGTAACACACTGATCCGACGGCCTGTTCACAGACAACACAGCGAGCACCTGAACAACAGAGATGGATCCGACACAGTTATTTATAACGGCGAGAAAGATAAATGGCTGTGGAAGTGTTTACATGAAAACCTGTCAAAGTGTTGAAAAGGTAGACACTGTCTGGGGAAAGGGAAGGGCAACGCTCTTTCACACTGTTGACTGAAAAATAGATGTGAGGACCACCGTCTTTCTAGCCTGTATTTACATAGTTTTTAGGAATATTAGACTGTTCATACATTTTCCTGGAAATGCCTTGCCGTGAGGCATAGAGGAAGGGTGACAGAGGAGAAGGAGCTTGTAGAGAGGAAACTAAGAACAAAAAGCTGAAATTGTGCCAGTATTACCCAGCCTCAACCGGAAAAGGGATGGTGAGGGGTGATAACTATTTTTTTCCTCCTCTCTTTTACACCCCTTTTTGCTACTGGGAAAGGTTTCCATTTCTTGTGTCCTCATTATCTGTTTGTGGGTGCTTTGTGGTGTGTGATAAGGGAGTCTTTTATATGTGTTTGCATGTCTGTGTGGCTCACTTGAAGCACCCCTGTCTCCCTGTCAGCCTGTCGCCTGTGCCCTCCTTGAACTTGGAACAGCAGGTATTCTTGGACAGGTTAAATGAGAAAGCAAGTGTGGATCAGGTGTCTGTCATTCTATCCTTCTGTGGACTCTCTTCTCTGGTGTCACTCACATGCACCTCATACCTCAGAGCACACCAATGTGTCATGTTTGAGAGACAAACTAAAGAGACCTTTTTGCATTTAGGAAAATTGATTTGTTAATTATTAATTGTGCGCATTTTCTGGCTTGTTGATAGTTGGACCCTAAAAAAAGTTTGTGCAAAAATGAGCAGTGAACAAGTACAATAATAACTACATATGCTAATATTAAAATAGTGTTGATGACTATTTTACTTGATACTCTGGAGTCTTGTCTGCGTCCACAGTGGGCATGCGGGAAGTTTTAGAGGTTGACCTGTGGTTAGGATACATCTCCTTGCTGCAGAGCAGTTTTTTTTTTTTGTTGCGTTCCATTGAGTCTGATATTAACTGACGAAACCACAAAAGCCCTCCACCGCTCTGTTTCTCATCTTCAGGCCAAACATGGATCACGCTGCAGGATTATCACGTTTTAAGCAATAGATTAAATTTTGTCTTTAAATCATAAAAACTCTTCTGGAAAAAGAGGATATTTTATTATTGGAAAATACATTTTGTGAGTAGAGCAATTTAAACTCAAGATAATAAAAACTTTATACAGCAAATAAAAATTCTAAATTAAAGACAAAAATGGCAGGTTTAAGCTACTGTGCATAAAAGTGTGTGTGTGTGAGTGTGTGTGTCAGTGTGTTCAGGGATCCCTAACTCCTCCCCCCAGCTCTCACAGCATGCTCTGTCCTTGCCACAGGAATTTAATTGCTCTGTAAACAAGCCTTTTGTTTTGGTGCACACTGTTTACTCATGCACAAAAGATGTATTAAAATCCTCAGTTCTGCTGTGAAAAGAGATGGATGTTGTATCAGAGCACAACAATTCACAGATTTAATACGTGCTGACAAAATGAAAATGTATGCTAAGCTGACTGTTGAGTTCCACTTGTATTATCTCCATGAAGACAATTTGATGCTATAAAGACTGGAAACACTATCATTATCTTGTCATTTGTCTGTCCCTGCAGCTGTATAAAACTGTTATGTGATTGCACCTTGTGTGTGGTAACCGCTCTGATTCACTTCTCTGTCGTCCCCAGACGTACGAGCGACAGTTCAGAATCCCTGAGCAGAGAGACGGAGGCCTTCTGCAACTGCTGGGAGATGCCAGTCTACCCAAACAACCACCTCGCAGCTCCCTTCTTCCTGCACACACAGAGCAAACACAGCACACACTCCCCCAGAAATTTCACCAAAACCAGATAAGTCCCGAATGGATCACATCGACTGCACCTCCTGCATCCCCAGCCCATGCTTCAGACTCTGAGCAGACCAGAGATTTAGCAGGTGCCAGTAGAGCTTCTTTGCTTGATCCGACGCAGACTCTCATACAAACAGCAACACAAAGCCCTTCACCTCAGAGATCCCTCACTCCAGACCTACAGCTGCCTGTGGTTACCGATGCCAGCATCCTCAATCTCACCTCCCTGAGCAGGTACAGTCGCTAGACTTTTGGTTGCCAAAGAAGTGATTTATTGGAGATTCAAAACAGTCGTCCCTTTTCTGTTCCGCTTAATGTTATTTCTTTGTGCATCTCTCCAGGGGGAAGGGTTTGCAGGAGGTCAGTGAGCAGCTGTTTGGAAACATCAAGAGGAAGTACGGCAGGAGGGACTCACAGAAGATGCTCTGTAATCCCCACAGTGCAGATCCACACTGGGGAAGACAGCAAGAAAGAGGATCCGAGAGCCCAAATACTTTGGATGAAAGGCAAAAGTACAGAGAAGAGGAAACACCTGAGCAGCTCCAGGAAGAAAGGGACGAAAGGAGAAAAGTAGAAAGAGAGAAAGCTGTTACTAAAAGGAGAGGAGATGAAGAAGAAAGTGGCACACCTGTGCTGGTGGAAGAAGGAAAAGGAAGAAAGCGAAGGAGAAGGCCCTCCTTTGATGGGTCATTTTCTGTGGAGGAACAATCACAGCAATGGCCTTTTGATACAGCTGAGAAGCCCCAGAGTGGGCCCCCAGAACCCAAAGCAACACACAAGGCAGAGTCTGCCAAAACGGATTTTTGTACAGCAAGTCAAACTGATCGCAGCAGAGAGAGGACCGAAAAGACAGAGAGAGCAGATAAATTTGATAAGAGAGAAAAAGGGGAGAAGATAGACAAAGCAGAGAGAGCAGATATGGTTTCATGTGGGCCTGACAAGGACTCAGATCAAAGTACAAACAGGATCAAGAAGTTCCCTGTGGGTCGTCCCAAAAGTGGCAAAGATTTTCTCAAACTCAGAGAACCTACCTACAATCAAATCAAGCCAAGTTTAGGAACAAGCCCCAGGCTGTCAAGTTTAAACCTGAGCCCCAGCTCTAGAGCTAGTATCAGTCCTATTTCAAGCCCCAAACCCCGGAGTTACATAAGTCCAAGCCCAAGCCCAGGACCCAATTCTGACATGAATCCAAGTCACATCCATATCACCAGTTCTCCTTCCAATTCCAGGCCAAACAAGACCAATGATAGATGGTCTTACCTGAAAGCTAAAAGCCATGTTACTCTCACATCGCCCCAAAGAGAAAACCTGGGTAGCTCCTCAGCATCAGCAGATCCCCCCTCTGCTTTCCCCATTACCCCTTCTAGTCCACTCTATTGCAACACAGACAGCCTGACTGTCCATGTTCCCATTAAGAGAAAACGAGGTCGCCCGAAGAAGCAGCCACTCTTAACAGTCGAGACCATTCATGAGGGCACCTCTACTTCACCCCCAAGACCCCTTTCACAGGAAATGACTGCAGGGCTGACTTGCAGGAGAAAGACCAATACACTCCACACATTAGCTAAAATGACCAGTTGTGCTAGTTCCAACAGCCTGAAACTAAAGCGTGCAAAGGGCAACACTAGGTCAATAAAAAATACAAAATTTGGGAAAATGCAGAGCATTCTGAATGAGATCCTTTCTGGTTCCACTCAAAATGGCCCCCTAGCTCTTAAGTCATCCTCTGCTCCTGTTAGTTCGGCCATGAGTGCCATGGCCTCCACCATTGAGGCTCGGTTAGGGAAACAGATAAATGTCAGCAAGAGGGGAACCATCTACATCGGTAAAAAAAGAGGGCGAAAACCTAGAGCAGAAACTCAATCCTTCATCCCTTCCAAAACCTCTAGAGACAAGCCACCAATGTCTGTCTCAGCATCCAGCATCTATGAAAACCCTGCAGTGCCTTTTGCCACCTCATCTCCCAGTTCTAATGCTCCAACCTTAAGAACCAACAACTCTGAGGCCACCATGCCTAGTTTGCAGCCCATCTCAGCGCTGCCTTCCAAAACCCTGGGCAGGGGCTTTCTCTCAGGAGGTTGGAAACTTTCTCCTCCCCGCCTTCTGGCTAATTCACCCTCCCACCTTTCAGAGGGGGCGTCAGTGAAAGAGGTGACTCTGTCTCCCATCAGTGAATCCCACAGTGAAGAGACTATCCCTAGTGACAGTGGAATTGGGACGGATAACAACAGCACTTCAGATCAAACCGAGAAGGGTCATGCCTCTCGCCGCAGGTGCAGTACTCCTCAGTAGCTCTCTGTTTGAGAGGTTGTTCTCAAAAGTGGAAGTGTTAACAGGATCTTGCATTGTGTCCATGCAGGTACTCCTTCGATCTGTGTGGGTTTGAATCTGCGGAAGCGGCAGCTCTTGATGCATCCAACAGGGGCAGCAGAACACGATGTGATCGGCAAGTTACCGCTATCGACAACTTTCTGTCACAGCAGGAGAAGAAGCAAAAGCATCACAGAAGGAAGAGGAAGTGCCTTCAGAGTCGGGATCATCTTCACTTTTTCTCTGAATTGGAAGAGGTAAGTAACAATATGATGAATGTGTTTAGTTTTTTATCCAGCATTGATCTATTGATGCTAGCATTAAAAATTGATTTTATCTCCCTTTAGGTTGTGGTAAAGCTCCAACAGCTACGAGTGTCTCACAAACGATACACCTGCTACCCCCAGCATCCATATCCTTCCATTTTCCGCCTGAACTTCCACCATTACTACCCTGTTAGCTACGACTCCTACCCCTGTGACTCCAGCTCATACCACCGCAGGAGTGCAGATCTGAAGGCTAAGAGGAGACGTGGCCGGCCAGCCAAAGCCAGCGAGCCAATCACATCAAAATTGCCTTTTGTTCAAGGATATGGTTATCCGCTGGGAGGGGGAAATTACTATGCAGCACCGTATGCGATGCCTTACGCACCTCCTCTGAGTCTAGGCTACTTTCCCCACACTCCCCCGTTTTACTTGCCCCACCACTCATTCGGACCTGCACCTCCATCTCCCTTCATGAGGCCCGCTGTCCCACCACCTAAGGCTTTCCATGCTGGTGGACTCTCAAAACTGCAAAGTGGGACCAAAATTCGAGGCTCGAGTGGTTCGCTCCAGGGCCCCACTGTAAGAGGGGAGGGTCTGGGACCCCTGAGTACAGGTGGTCTCACTGGGGTCCGTCTCCATAAAAGGAAGCACAAACATAAGCATAAGCACAAGGATGAACCCCTCCTGTCACCACGAGACCGACAGGAGTTGGGTGGACTTTTCAGTGGAGCAAAGACCAATGCTTGCCTTGGGTTGCTGAATGAGAGGAGGGACTTGAGCAGCCAAGGCTCTTCGAAGCATCAGGAGAAGCAAAGAAGCAACAACAGGGGTTCAAACGTGGCATCCAGCGTGGGGATTTTTGATCTAGACCAGCATTCTCTCGCTGACAGACAGTTTCTGTCCCATCAGACAACGCAGTCAGTCAAGAGCTTCATGAACAGCTACAGCAGCCAATCGCAGCAGACAGAGACTATTTCTGACCTGTTCTTGGGGTCACGAGAGGATGAGTGTGGTGGAAGGAGTAGAAGAATGAGGCTCACAGGGTTTGGTGATGAAAGCTTGATGTCATTCCAAACAACCAGACAGGAGCCAGGGCAGACGAACAAGTGTTCCAGTCCACCCCTCACTGGTAAGAAGCAATTAAGAGCATCTTTTTAAGCACCTTTGCTGGGAGACGCAGTCCTCCTCCATAATAGCAACCATTTTCCTTTTAATTTTAACAGGGCCTACAAGGAAATGTGTCCTTTATGTAATAATTAATGCAAATCACTCTTCTCACTAAGGA
Organism: Oryzias curvinotus; assembly: GCA_023969325.1. Classification (NCBI taxonomy): domain Eukaryota; kingdom Metazoa; phylum Chordata; class Actinopteri; order Beloniformes; family Adrianichthyidae; genus Oryzias; species Oryzias curvinotus. The sequence goes on from CM043714.1 coordinate 20,633,755, forward strand.
GGGAAAGCTGTGTTAACATTCAGCACTTGCTTAGTGATGTAACAGTGCATTTAGTTACAGCCTGCAAAATGAAGGAAACAGGTTTGGTTGCACACTGGTTTTAGGTAAACATAGCATGCAAAGGTTGCAGGAAATTCACTGAAAATTCACAGCAAAGTTTTTAAAATCTTCTAGATCTGGAAAATACATATGAATTCATTTTATTTTTCTTATTTATTAAAAACAATGCAGAAAACGCACAGCAGACAAAGAGGAGGGCTAAGTTTTAAACCACCCCATCAGAGAAATTTGTAATTTGGTCCATTGTGTATTCTGTCTTCTTTGAACACATCTGGTTGGGGATAAAGAGAACGTAATGCATGGATGGAAACAAGTATAATTCACCAATCTCTCATTTCTTCCCTCCCTCCCTCCCATTCTTCCTTCTCTCCTGCCAATGCCTTTGCCAGATATATATTATTCACACAGTGTGATTTATTTTCTACAGACACGCCGTAAAAGGCCCTTGCCTGTGTTAAAAGAGCTGGCTGCCAGCCAGGGGTTTAATGACTGGGGCCTAGTCCAGTGGTGGGGAGAAGAAGCCAGCAGCTCCGTTAGAATAAACCCCCCCACCCCAGGGGATCCAGAACGGATGACTCATATACACAACTCACCTACCCCCACCCGACCCTTTTGCATCCATATTATTGTTATAGTACCTTTTCCTACCATGCACATCCTATGCTTTACATTTCTGCTGCAGCTGCAGTTCTCCCACTTATTTTTTCCTTTAACTCTGACACTTCTCACATCCATACGAAGGATGCCCCTCTCTTTCTGCTTTCTCCCCCTCGTCTCCTAACCCCCTTTTGCTCACCGATTACCTTCTCTAACCACCCCCCCCCACCCCCCCCACACACACTCCTTGACTTACTGCTTCACTTCACATCTTTAGTCCAATTAAAACACAGGCGTTTTTGCTGTGCACACTTGCATACGCAGGGTAGATAGTTCTGCATTTACAGTCCACATAAACGTAAAAATTCTGATTAATTCAACATATTAGGAGACAATTGTACACCGTTATTTCCATTCGGTCTCCTGTTTCTTTGCAAAGCATGCCTCTTCATAAAAGCACAATCACCCAAAAAAGATATTCACAGGGAATCTTTTTTTTTTTTTTTTAAATCTCGTAAATATAAATAACAATTTTTTGGCACCACCTCAAGAACCATAAGAATTGGACAGCAGAAGGGCCTCCTCCCAAGCAAAACTTTTATATTATTCTGAGAAGAAACAAAGACACGAGAGGAAGACAAGGAAAACATGCACACATGTGACAGGCGGAGACAAGAGGGGCAGAAATCTCCTGAAGGATAACAATCTAGATCAAAAACATCTGGAATGAAACAGAGGGAGCAAAGGGGGAGAAAAAAGAGGTCCAGTACAGACAGGTCACATGACTCACTCTAAACATGTAATTCCAGAAAAATGCTTCCTCAGATTCTGCAATTAAAGGATGAATTCCTCCTGGTTTCATCGGTGACCCCAGCTTTTACACAAGTGTGTATTTTAGCACAGATATGACTTCCTATTTAACAAAGGAACAAGTCCTTAGTGCTGAATGGCCCCTAAAACTGCTGAAGGTCATCAGTTTTATGTTCCGGGTATGGGGCTCATAAATTTCTGCTACTTTATGGTGTGCGCATGTGTGAGTATGAGTGTGCTCACTTTCATGCAGCTCGTAAACTACTGCTACTTAGTGCTTTCTGCATTAACTAATTTCACTGCCTGTTCTTAAATCTTGAGCCACAACAGTGTCATGTATTCAGAGTTTTACCGTGCATCACAGGCAAGGAGACGTATCTACGATAAAGCTTAATAAATCTGCAATTGCACTGTATTCTTAAGAAAAAAACGAGAATGTTCTCTTATTCGCAATCACCTGAAGAAAAAGACCAAGTTAGAACCTAATAAACAATAAATTAAATTGTATGATTTACAGCTTATTAGCTGCATTACCTTAGTTGTGAGATGATCCATAAATACTAGTTTTTTCTTGTTTACATGACAGATTTCTTATAAGAATTTTTTTAAGGAGCTAAAGAAGAATCTTTTACAACTTTTACAATTGAAACAGAGTTGCAACCTTAAGAGTGAATGAGCTAATCAGAGTTTTTCAAAACCACAACAATGTTTCTATTTGTGCAAACTAGCTCTGAACAGGCCATGGTTAACTGCTCTAAAGATTACAGCAGAGTTTGTGGAAATTATTGTCTGTTGCAGCTCAGACAGAGCGCATAATAATGTCAGTGTTTCAGGATGGTACCCGGAAAATACACATTTTACCTGGTTTTTGGCACAAAGCTTCAAGATTGACCTTTTTTTCTCTTCTAAGCAAATACAGACGGATTACATCTTAGTCAGAGCCTGGGATTCATTTTATGGGATTCTTTTTATATGTGCATTCAATGCAGTGGGAAAACAATGTTGTGAATATGTAAAGGTCCGATAGGGGATGGCTGGCATTTATAAATGGCATCATAGATGGTCAATACACAAAAACATATTCGTTAAAGAGGAGTTCTCTGAAAATTAGGGACATCCCACCCCAATAACAAGATATTGCTATGATTACAATAGCAAAAGAGGAATTTGACTGAAATTCATCAGGATATCTGCTGTTTTTCAATTATCAGTCACTAATAACTGCAGTTAATACCAGACCAACCCCTGACCTTCAGTTGAGTCACAAAGGTGTGGTCATTTCTGTTGCATGGTACAAATGACTGTCTCTTAACCAATGACAGTGAGTTTCAATCAAATATAAACATCAAAGTGTGCTTGTTTTCCAGTGTCACGGCACTCCTGAAAACACAAGAAAGAAGATGGTTATGGAGTAAAAGCTCAAGAAAAAAAGATTAATCCCGCTGCATGCCTACCGCTTGGGGACCAGTGGTTGATTGTGCTTTTCCTCCATTTTGGCAGTAACTCCCTCTGAACACTGGGAACAGTGCCCAGACAGGGAGGTGGTGGAGGATGAGAGGAGGTGTGTGTGTGTGTGTGTGTGTGTGTGTGTGAGGGGGGGATCGGGGGGTAAAGCAGTTACAGAGACAGATCAGGAAGTGGTTTCTGAAAAAATATAAAGGTGCAGTGTGACCATAGTCATTGAGATTTGGAGAAGCATTTTTTCACCCAGGAAGAGTCCGGATGAAAAGAGAATGTGAGAGCAGGAAAGGATAGAGGAGTGTGTAAAGGGCAAACTGCCCAGTTCATCACTGTGAAGGAAACAATAAGGCTCCAGTTTCTTCTGCTCAGCCATTCTGAAACGCTGAATTCAATATTTCTACGGACTTTGTGTGTGTGTCTGCTATTTTCTATTAGTGATTGTGTTACTCTGTGAAATAGACTGTTGATGTGTGTGTGTGTGTGTGTGTGTTTGGCTTTTTGGCAGCCTGTGCTCCAGATGCGCTGGGTTGTTGTTGTGTGGCAACATATTAAATAGTTGGAGACATTTTTGTGGGTTTCCTGCTTTCAGAATAGGATCTACTTCTTTCTCCTCTCGAGGAGACAATTACAGGATAGGATCTGCTCTCATGTCTCAGCTGGGCTTTGAAAAGCTTATATGAATATCTCAAAATTAGCAGGAAGCTCTTGAAGCAAAAAAAAGGGGGGAAAAAAGAATCTCTCCATGAGCTGAATTGCGTGACGTCTTTCCATCTTTTTTCTGCTTACATCAAAACTGCTCTCTCTTTAAAGGCTTTGCTTTGGAATTTGTTTACTGTGTGAAATCCATCTTCACTGATTCTCTTCTCCTCTTGCAGGTGTTCCCAGTAAGAGGAGGTATAAACGGCGCGAGGTGGAACAGATTCAGAAGGATGTAAAGAAGATGCATTCTTTGAACTTCAATCACGTGCAGAAGATCCTCCGTGCAAAGCGCCTGCAGCGACAAGCCAAAACAGGAAATAATGTCATCAAAAGGCGACCTGGACGGCCCCGAAAACAACCCTTAGAGGAACCAGAGCCAGCTAGCATTAGGAAGGAAGACTGGGCTGATGCTGGGGGTCTGGACATTGTGGCAAGTAGCAGAGGTGATGGGAGGACTCTGGGGATGCCTGTCCTGGAGAGGTGTGACAGCCTGCCAAGCAGGCAGAGCCTCAGGCCTAGCTTGACTCCCAAACCTCTGGAGTTCTCTAATCACGACTCGATCTCAGCAGCGATTGAGACTGTGGTGCATCAGGCACGGTCTGTTCCTCCACTGGCTAAAGCGGGGAAACGCCGGACTGGTGAGAACATAAAGGACGAGTTGTGGTCTCCGAACAGTCAGTAGAGATGCAGGACTCCAAAACTGGAATGAAAAGCAGTTTAGAGTTGATTAAAGCCTATCAGATGCAGTGCCCTTCATTTTGGGACTCTTCGGTGCACTTTGATGCGTTTCGCCGCACAGATCTGTTGGATGTTGGGTGGTGAAGCAGGAGGAGGGAATCTTCTTCAACCAGACGTGGGCCTTTCAAAGATTCTTTGGACCTTCATTTACAATGGCACTATATGGTACTATTTGATACCGAATCTGATGCTATAAAAAGTGTGTGGTACTTCTGATAGTGTAGGATTTTATGTGATTCTTCATGTATCTGATACAGTGTTGTGTATGGTACTTTATAATACTGTATCTGAATGTGGCTTTAGCCATATATTTACCAGCAAGGGGGGGAGGGGAATGGTTAATATAAAACTGTGCAGCTCTGCTTATTTTTGCCTTTCTGAAGATGCTTGTCAACAACACACATGGGATAATCCATCATAATTAAGCCACCTTAACCCTACCTGTGTCCGCACCCATAACTGCTTCCTCAGTCTTCTTGCCCTCTTTGAGAAGTGACTGAAACTTCCTGGCAGCTCTACCCTGCTTGAAAATTTGTCAACCCCTCAGCTCAAGTTTTCCCCCGTCCTTGCCTCTGCTTGATATTCTACATCTCCATTCTTTCTCCATCTACCCCTTGTGTCATGTGCTCCTCCTTCCCCAATCACTTTTTTCCCTGGTCTCAGGCCCAAAGGCAATATGGTGGATAAGACCGTCCCAGACTGTACATAAAAAGAAAAAAAAATCCACTGTTGCCTGATGAGAAACCAGCTCATAGATGTCTACTGGCAGACAGTATATCAAATAGAAATGTTGTACCATAGACAATGAAAGTGTGTATTGTTTTATAACCAAAAACATACATGGCTGTGACTCAAGACAAGTTTGTTTTAAGTGAGAAAAACTACATATAATCATTGAAACACTCATCTCCGTGTTTATATCCACAGGCATTGCATACCTGAGGGATGTCAGGAGTGTTTTCGATTACCTTTGGAGTTAGTTTAATGCACTAAGAAAATAAATACAGTCACTTGCATCCATCAAATGCAGCACTTAGGTAGTTTTCTGACCTTCTTCTTTGTAGAATTTGCATTTTCTTTCTTTCTTATTTTATTTTATTTCTTGTCATATTCCATTCAGAGAGCGGGCTTTTATTTTTATTATCAATTCATTTATGCAGGCTGCGCAGCCAAAAGCGTAAAACTTAATCCTGAGTCTGAATCATAATTGGACCGTTCAGCAAAAGTCGGCTCACTTTCAGTGTTTTTTCAAGCTTCCCATCCTTCTCCTTTAATATTTTCAAACCATACATGTAGAAGTGTTTTTGGAAAGTCAAAGCAGTGTTCAGATTTGGAAACCAAAGTCTCAGCATTCACCAGAGGGATGTAAGGAAACAACCATTGGTGAATCCGATCCCCACCATGTCTGCAGTGTAAACCATTCATGTCCACTGTAGAATGTAGCCTCACCGGGTTTTCATGTGAGAGTCTTTGTTGATGTTTATCCAGTTTATGTGATTTTGAGTTAAGATTTGTGTGAAAAGCTTTCACAGAGTATAGGCAAAAGTAGGAATTCATATCATCTGCATATCAGCTTTTGCTAATTTTGAAAAGTTGTTTACTTGTTTACCTGCAGCAAAAGAAAAAAAAATTTAGGTGTCAAAAAAAAACCCAAAAACCTGAACGCAAAGCCGCTTTTCGTTAACACTGCCGTACTTATTCAAAAGTCCAGGGTTGTACATCCCTAAAGTGAAAAAGTAGTGTTTTTTGGCAGCTTTTTCCTTCAGGAAATGTTGTTTTTGTTGGGTGGGGTGGAGTTCCCAGTTGCAGCAGTTCAGCTTGTGCCTTATGTTTCTTTCTCTCATCAATTAGATTTGACCTGAGATTGAGAAAGTGGCAAAGAGTGCCCCCTAAAAAATGCCCTGATACTCATGATTGTGTATATGACGCATGTGTCTTAGTCATCAGAACCCTGGCGCTGCCTGTGTCCCATCACAGCCTCCATTCTCAGCATCCTGTCACCGAGCGCTCAGCCTCTCTCCCGGCTTCCTCCCAGTTCTCTGACCCATATTCCTATGACAGCTAGATGGCTTGGACTTACGGTATTAAACTCACATCCTGCCCCGACCTAGATACTGCTGAGCAGCAGTGAGAATAGAAAGCCCACCATGTTAGACATGCTTCCACCCAGAGGTATTTATTGTACTCACTGTCCTAGGTTTCTAAATGAACAACACATTATTGGTTAAATACCTTGCGCAAAGTAGGAACAGATGCAGTTGTCATGGAAACCACATCTTCCTGTATTGTTTGCTATGCATTGGGCTATACTCGGCAACGACCTTAAAATGAATTTTTGTTCTGGGTCCATTCGGTGACAAATAAGTGTTCTTATTTAATAAACTAAATTAATTAATGTAAGAAAAACGAGGAATCGTTCAAGGAATATTAAGTTGTGCAGAAAGTGACTATCATTTTAACAAAATTATAGGAACTGTGTTTCTATGCAGTACAGCCTTAAACAGATGACCTACAGTATTGATGTTGTAAATAGTATTATGTACATCCTGCGTGGGTACCGGCTGGGCTCTGCTGTGCTCAAAAATCCGTCGCCAGTTTCCATCAAGACTGACCGAGACTACCCAAAATGGACAGAAATGATGAGCCAGGTGACTGACGAGACTTTGACGTTCATCGTCAGTTCCAAAGAATGTTAAAACACGGTTCCTGGAGCCCCCTTGCTTGACCAAAAATAAAATCTCCCAGCTGACTGTTAGAATCTTTGCCTACAGCTAGTTTGGTGCAGTGCTAGCTGAGAAGGGTGAGCATGTTGGGGTAGTTCTCCTAGGAATTAGCCAAAAATACCCTCAACCTAACATAAGCGTATGTAACCTTGCTGTGTTAGATGACTTTCAGTGGGTTTGCAGTCTGTTGTGGCGAATATGAGAGATGTGAGCCATCTCTGTACTGTGGTCAGGCAGCCGTCTTTGACGTTAAAGGCCCCAGGTAATGTCTGTCCTTTCTATCTCTCCCACCAGCCAATGCTCCGGTGCCTTCTAACACTGACAAGTATTGTCCTCATCCAGAGCTTTCACTTTACATAGAAATTGCAGGGGGGGGGGGGGGTGTAATTGGGAGGGAGTTATGGTCTCTATCCTTGTAGTATATTTAGCAGCCATCCTGGACCTGTGGGTACCACTAAACACCAATGTAAGCATCCAGTACCTTGGTTTTTGTTCTGGCACTAAGGGCAGTGCAGCAGTGTTTGATCTTACATTTGTGTCAGTGGTGTTTTTACCGTACAATTAACCACACAGACAACAAGAGACGCCATCCTTTTGTTCACCCCCACCCCCCACCCCCACCTCGAATCCCTATGTAGCATCAGTGTCCTACACATGGGGTGAGGGGTCACATGACGCAGAGCCTCTTCAACGTACACGTGCTCATCCTCACAGCGAATGCTACCATCCTAAGCTATAATGTGCAGATAAAACATTGAAAAAAAAACCATAAATGTACTTCTGTAGAGCACAAAGTGAGCTCCTCTGACAGTGTGGACATATTTTAGTTTGTATACATAGTGTATTTGAACTTTTTTCTAGAGTGGGTTTCCTTTATTTGCATGCCCGATTTGATTGTATGCATAAATATTTTAGATGAGCCGAAAGTTGAATATCAACTGAATTTGAAGAAAGACTTGTACATTGTTTGATATGTTTCTTTTTGTATTGAATTTTTTAATTCATAAAGCATTTTTGTACATTGTATGAATATTAAAAACAGCAAATATTTGCCATATAGAGTAAATACTAGATGCGCATGCATATGCATATATCCTTCACAGTATGTATGTGTATATTTACACATATATTTTGTATTTGCATTTGCCAGCATACAGGTATATGTCTTAAGCACATATATACATGTAATATATATGTATATCCATGTTTTCTGGCATGCTTTTGGTCATGTTTATCTTTCATGATCTTGTAGGGTTTTTTTTTATTACTCTTTCCTTAAAAATAAAGGCTCATTCTTTTGCTATCCTTCCATTGGCTGGCAGCTTTGAGCACTTATTAAGAAGAATTACAATTGAAGTTGTTCATGTTATCCATTGTGTGAAATAATAAATGACTTTATTGACAGCTAACAGTGATTCATGCTTGTTGTTTTCCGATGGAAAGTGGAGGGATCATTTCAAACAAACTATTGGAATCTGCGAGGAGGCAAAATGAAGAGTGAGGATTTGCTGCACTGTTGTTCTGAATATTAAATGGTTTTTATGAACTTCTCTTTCATACATTAATATGAAGGGAATCCTCCTTAGACTATGCAGCAGGCTTCCTTGGTCCCTCACACACATCCCTACACACTTCTACTCTCCTGTTTGTTCCTCAGCCAAAGCTACATCTCTTCGTGGACTAGCCCATCAGTGTCAGTTTTAGGTGGGCTGGTCTGCAGGCTGTTCCGCTACTGGATGGAGCTGAGTGGAAAGTGCCCCACTATTGGCTGCCACCAACTAGTAAAATTCTTCTGTTACCATGGTTGCAGACTGAGCTGCCCAAATGTGTTTCAGTGCATCTCGTGGTGCTGATGGAACCGTTGGCATCACTGTTGTTGTGCTGCAAAAAAAAAAAAAAAAAAAAACCTTTAGTGGGAGTCAGAACTGCAGTGAGGCTGCACCCAAATCACTCTAAACCAATGCCTGTAAATGAGCCCACATGGCCTCCTCTCCACCCTCTGCACATGAGAGAGGACGAGATGGATGACAATGAAACAGCCCTGCAAAATACATCCTACATGATGGATGCACACTTTAGCCAGAGGAAAAACAGAATCATCAATCCAGTGTTCAACAAATGGATTTTTTTTTCACCAGGTTGAGTATCAGAAATGATTACCGTCCCATTTTACACTGGGAAAGCTTAATGTGCAAAGCTCACATCATAGCTGTACATCACTGACAATTGAGCAAACACGGGAGAGAACAAAACGCTTTTAAAATGATCTGAAACACAGCACATCTATATCATTTCATAAAAGAACATTTGTGAGACCTCTGCCATTTTAAGTACTGGTATGTTAATGCAATTAGCCACTGGAGGTGACAATCAGGAAGTTACTGGCGCTCTGTTCCTGCAGTAAGTTTAAGACTGCAAGAAGATAAAGGATGAGGACAGCTTTTGTGAAATTTTGCTCCTAAAATTGGGACCTATGGGCTTACTATTCCCACACTTTGACAAAACGAACATTTATCCACCAACAGTGTAACACTTAGAAGTTTGTGGTCCTCTACAGTGGTTTTATTCATGTTTTTTTTTATCCCTACCAACAGCAAAACATCCATCAAATAATTTCTTCATTGTTCAACTTGGGACACAGCATCAGGGTCAAGAATCCAAACATTTTGTTAAACATCTAAAAATTGAACCCATCTTTAAATACAAAATAGATGTATTTATACATTCTATTTTTATTGGGGAAAAAACAACATTATTTGAATGAGCTAATTTGATTCTCACTCACTTTCTAGTAGGTTTTCTCTCTTTTCTTTAATTTATCAAGTTTTACTAAAGAAGGAAAAAGAAAGAAATATACTTAAATAATAAGACTCAAACCCGGAGCTTCATGCTGTGAGGTGAGAGTGCTAACCATTACACCCCCGTGCAGCCCTTTTTCCTGACTTTATAAACTTATTTGCCAGGAAATATTGAGGGTCTGCCAACATGCTGACACTATAAACCAACATGAATGTAGTCTTTCTGAGCGCCCTATTTTTCATTTTAACCTCCACCTTTTCCTTGTTACCTCCACTAAACCCCCACCTGAGTCCAGATTGAGAGAATTTAAGATGCCTGAGCCACTTGTCTATCTTCAGTATTTATGATTTATGGCTGTGGTCGGACTACTGCCACACCTGCTGATGCAAATCCTTTGGCAATAACATACACCAGACCTTTAAGATAAAGTACACATTTATCAAATTTATCAGAGGCTTTTGTTTGTCAGAAATACTAATACCTACTGAAATGTGCCCAAGTACCCTTAAAAAGAACACAACCCCATGGTATGGAGTCTCTGATCTATAGGACAAATCAAAGTTTGATAGCTCAACAAGGGAATATTTGTGAGCTTAATAAGATTTAGTCATGTGGTAGGGAATAATTTGGAAATTAAAAAGTATTATTGCTCAATTTTTTTTAATCTTATTTTCACCACTTTCAAACATTTGTTTCCATTTACCAACAGCCTACCAGTGACCACCTGCATCCCTGACATTACCACCTTTGATAGGGATCATTGAGTTTGGACCTCTACTAAATCTGTGCTTATGGTTTAATAACACACATTTTCATACTGCTTAGATAAAAAAAGTAATAGTCATGCAGTTGGAAAAGGTTGATTTTTGACTTGTATTTAATATTATGTAATGCTAAATACAAATTTGGAAAGGACCACAAAGGGATGTGTGTGCATCCAATGCCTATTAAAAAGCTTAAAAGTAATTACATGAAGAATATTTCTCTCTTCTTCCAAACAAAAATCTGTCACCTATGACTGTGTATGATTCTATTAGGATTGTTGGGTCTTTTATAGACTACTTTTACTGTTAATTTTAAACTTTAGGTAATCCCTATGTAAAAGCACTCCCATGGGCAGGGCAAAACAGTGTGATTTAGGGGCAATTATTTAGTTAGAAGGCTTTCTATTTATTTTGGGCGGTGTTGATGTCAGCTTTAAGGATTTATTGCTCCACTGTTGAAGTTATTTTTCCCTCTAACAGTTCAATTTATGTGTTAAAACAGCAGAAGAAAAAAGGATTACAGATTCGCCAACATGCTTCACAAATGAAGACCTTCTGATTGGTAATAAATTACCATATTTAAAAAAAATGACTGAACACTATAATGCTACAAAGAATATAATATTGCTTAGATGTATTTTTCCGCAATTAATTTAGTTGTGAGAGTACCTGAAAGAGTTAAAGATCACATTTGTGCATTTGTTAACCGCCATTGTTCTGCTTTATCACTGATGCCTCAATTGTATTGTGAATTGAGGAAGCAGTCAATGATGGTTAAGAAGCAGCCTTGCCCAGCTTTCATAATTATTGTAAGACTGCTCAACAGCTGCTTGTAGGTGAGACAATAGTTGTCGCCAGCCATGGCAAGGGTGGTAAGAAAAAAAACTTTAATTATGTGTTATGTCACTTTTTTATGTTAATTTAAAATGTACAAAGGTAATGCAAGATTTTTTTCTTGAATGCAATTAGGGATCATCTGCTAAATTAATGAGTTCAGAGTTTTTCTTTTGTTGGATTTTTTTTTCCTTTTTGGATTCCAGCATCCAAAATAAGAAGGAATTGTTAAATGGATTTGATGTTCTCATCTCATATAATCCACCTGAATAAGGACTTTCCGTACCAATCCAGAAATTAAATCTCTGTGAGGAAAAAAGCAACACAAACCAGATTAGGTTGAAAACATTTTTTTCACATCTGCAATTTCTTAAGCAAACTCCTGATCCATCGGTGATGATATTCTCAATTTAGATGCATGAGTGGAGACCAATGAATACCAGGGACTGTTTCATACTCATCCAAACCCACACAGACCACTAACAACAAACAGAGCAATAAATTTACTACAGAGACTCCTGCAGTCTTGGCCAACTAACCAGGAAGCCTGCCGGAACCATGAGTCTCCACAATTTATCTCTGTTGCTGTTTTCAGAGGATGACTATTGCTTGTGTTTATGAAGATGGATAGAGTGAGCACCATCCAAAGTACCTCCTTCCTCCTCCTTTTTTTATCCTTTCAAATTCCTCCCTGCACAGAGATAGAAGACACCACCTGGTGGCCAAATGAAATAGTGCGAAAACCCTTCACATCTTTTCCAGAGGACATGGAGCATCACCTGCCGAACTGCAGTTAAAGCAGAGAAGTCAGCCTTCAAAGATGAATACAGGATGTTTTTTTAAGAGTCTATAGCTGGAGGATTTCATAATTGTGTTCAAGGCAAAGAAGCAAAAAGAACATACACACACACAGATATGACAGAATATGTTCTGCATGGAGCTGGCCACTGTTGCCACGGTGACAGTGTGACTCATGGCAGTTTAATTTGGGTTTAGAGCGGTGCCACGTTTTTGGTGTGTGAGAGCAGTGTGTTTATAGGGGTTTGTACCTCCTTTCATGCATGTCCATGTTCTCCTTCCCTGTACGTACTGTATGCACATGCAGATGTCAGGATGAAAGCAAACTAATTGTCCACTTTTAATCATTTACAGCCTTTGTTTGCAGAGTGGCTCTGCCGGCGTTATTAATGATGCCCATACTTGGGCACAGTGGCGTTTCAGTGAGAGTGGGCCACTTAATCTCTCTATTTAGGCTTCATTTCTGTCTCACACACCTCCCCCTTATTCCTCCTAATAAGCTGCTTCTCCGTCTCCTGTTATTTGGCAGACGAATCTATTATGCGATACGTCATATTTTATTAATGGACCCCCTCGGTGAAGACACACACACCTCTTAGCAGATGAGATTACGTGACACACGGGGAGCACATCTCCATGTTAAAAATGATTTCAACTCTGCAGTTAGTTCTTATTTGTGTCATTCGTTTAGTACTGCGGCTGGAAGGCTGAACCACTGAAGTTTAGCAACCTTCTATCAGATCTGCAGCCACACGTGTCACTGCAGCTACGAGAGGTCAGAAACGGGTTGAATGAAAAGCAGGTTTAACTTCAGAGGTTTGGTGGAAATGTTCTTCATGTCTCAATTCTTTTCTGAGTCTCTCGCCGAGACAGAACTTGTGCACTTAATTCATGCCACATGTTTGAGCAATGCCATGCACTTCATGCATGCCCCCGCAAAAGTAATGTTCCCTACTGCAAAACTGCTCTCTTACTGGATAAACAGTAAATGTAATAAGATATTTGTTTTCTCACTCCAAGTTTTTATTTTTGTTGTAAATCTTGTAGATAACAAAGAAAACCTAACACACAGTTTGGACAAAGTTAGTTAAAGAACACTGAAAATGAAGCATTAACACAGAATGGAGGGTTTCCATTTCAGACATCTCTGACCAGATAAAATGTTATTTATCAAAGTTGACTTCTTCTTACTACGTTTTTCCGGGGGTTACCCACACAGCCCCAGAAGGGACATCAAAGTAAAATAATATATATTTCTGGTTTCTCATACGCATGATAAAAATTTGAACTGGTTTCTCATGCACACAAGAAACTTTCTAGGAAAGCGGCTGGTTGGCTCAATTGGCTGCATGCACACAGACGCAGGGGAAACAAGGGTTTGTTTCCCAGGCAATGCAATAAGCTTAATTCAGTGTGGGTCCTTAGGTAAGACCCTTTACGATATACTGCCTAGGTATGTAGCCACAGGTGGCCCCAGTCTGGGTGTCCCTGTGCCAGTCCCCAGCCCGAATAAAATATAGGGTTGTGTCAGGAAGGGCGTCCTATGTGAAAAACTCTCTGCCAAACCAAGTGTGCGAATCAGTGTAAGCTGATTAGTTGTTGCAAACCAATGTTGAATGGTGAACAACAATGACGTGAAACTTTCTGCTGCGTACCAGAAGCAAGTACTATATTTTGTTTTACTTCAATGTCCCTTTACAGGCTCTGTCAGTACCTGACTGTGCACGTGCCCAATTAAAACTCAACTCATCCAGACTGCAAATGTAAGCATCAGGAAACCATGAGGGGAGAAGCCTCAGGATGTTCCGACTACTTAGAAATTTTCCTTTGAGGATCCTAAAATAACACAGCAAAATGACAAATAAAGGCGTCACTAGGCACTGTGGCAGTTCATAAAAAGAATCTGGAAGAAGGTTTTGGGCTAAGCAGGATTTTTATGTCTGTCTGTCACTGATACATTTGTCTGGATTTTAACTGTTCTTTATTTTTTGATCACACAGAGACACACTGAGCAGCTGAGGGGAACCTGATTGCAGAAAACAATTTTCCAAAAGCTGAAAAAATATACATATAAACCAACGTTCTTGATACTGTATATTTTTCTAATGCCTAATATGAATAAACAAATGATTCAAAGTGTAAAGGTAAAAAACACCAAGATGATCTCTATTTTGAAACTACTGAATGACCACAAACAGGTCAAAACATGAGCTAAACGTCCAGATCGATTGTATTTCACAGCATGAACATTGTTTTTCAAATCCATCAAATGTTTCTGTGTCTCGTGCATTTGTCTGCCTCCATGCATCTGACACACGAAGTGCGCAGCGCTGAAGACTACAGCTTTGAGGTGTCTTGTGTGATGTTGCGTGACAGTCAGGACTTGCATGCTGAGAAGAAACATATCATTAAAGCCGCTGGACTGGAACTGAGAAGCTGCTCATTAGAGGCATCATGCGACATGTTTGGTTGTACCAACGTACAGAAACATTGTTTTGTCATTCATTAAACGTGAAACACCTGTGAAGACCATTCGAGATGAGAAAAGGGGGTGTGTAACAGATAAAAGGGTAGCTTTTTTTGGTGTGCTTTACATGTTCTTGTGGAATTTTTCTCATGATTGAGGACATTTATAAATAAAATGAAGCTTAAAATTGCATTTCTGAGTATTTCTTTATTCAAATCGTGGTGAATCAGGAGCAGACAATGCTGTTGAAAAAAGCTTGTATGTGTAATACAGGACCAATAATGGCAAGCCCCAAGCTCCTTCCTTGACTACATTCAGCCCCACAGTTTTGAGCATCTGGTTCATAACAGCTCCAATATTGCTTGCCATTTTTGTTGCACCACTAATTATACGTTGGGGGTGTAAAGGCCTGTAAACTAGCAGCAGAGGGTGTAAACAAAGGAATGTTGGGAAATGGGGGCAGGCTTACTCCACACCAACGATCCCGCACACTTGTCTGAGGTGAATTTCTACAGAACTACTGCAGCTCTGCAGAAACTATGTCCTAGGAAACGACACTGATTTATCGGATTTTGCCTAAAAACAGCATCATCATAATGAAATAACCACTGGGAACACTTTGAAAATAGATCAAAAGATGATCCGAGTGGGACTTTAAGGCTTATAGCAAGATGAAGATGGTTGAAGATGATTTCCAATTATTGTAGGGAATGAGTTCTTTAGAAGCTAGAGGTATTGTTTGGGTTAAAAGTGCATTTTTCCTGAAAATTGTTGGTAGAGGGACTTCTGCTGTCTTCCTCTAATAAATCAGAAGTGTAGAAACCCTTTACATAATTTTCTAATATAATCTCAAACCTTCATTCTATTTGTGAGCACTATATCAGAAGAAGCAAAAATGACTTTTTTTTTTTTTTTGTGGGGGGGGGGGGGGGGGGGGGGGGGGGGTTACTTGTCCTACTATTTTATCCAATTATCACCCTTTTCTCTTTGTTTTTCTCCTCTCAACACTCCTCCAGCAGCAGAAAAAAAGTATGGCTGGTGGTTCTCCTGACTTTCCATTAGTTCATTTTCCTCCAGAATGTGCTTCCTTTCTGCATGGATGTACGTGCATTCTAGCGCACATGTGTCTCCTGAGTGTCAGAACAGTATTATTGTAAACATACCATTTGATGGGGCGAGTGGTTCAGGTTGTTGGCCGTCTGCCCCGTTTTCATTTGGAACTGAGCTGCCAACATCTGGACTGTGTCAAACTCACTGACGGGATTATGTGTATGAATTTGCTGTGTGTGTGTATGTGTGTTTATGTCTATGTGTGTTTGTGTCCCTGCCTCAGCTCCGGAGCTGTCAACCATTGGATGGGGAACAGATTTGCCGAGATTAATCAAAGGGGTAGCATTAATAAAAGGCGCCCTGTGCCTCCAAGCAGCAGTTTAAGAGCCTGGGAGAGCAGCTTTGCAGGATGAATGCAGGCCATATGCTGTCACACAGGAAGGCATGCAGGCTGTGATGAGCTGCAACACTAAAAAAACATTCTCAAATAAAAAAAAAATGTAAAGAAAAGGAAATATTTTTGAATATTTCTTTTAATATTATAACTTAACAATTTTGTTATTATGAAAGAATTACAATAAATGTAAATTATTGTATTATATCAACACATTTGAAAACATACATTAATCTTGAAGTTGTGATTTATTTGGTGTTACTTTCAATATAAAACTGAAGTGTAAATACTAAGTAAGTAAAGAAGACATTTCCAGGTTTTTATCACAGCTTAAGGGGCAAAAAAAAAGAATATTTACGCAACCTAATTTTTTGGGGGAAATTAATTTTGCATGTCCTCAAAACTTAAACCTACATGATACAATTTACAAGCTTTTTAGGCTGCCATTACTGCTCTCACATTTTTGACATGATCCTCACATCAGCTGAATTTTACCCTCCTTTGTTGTCTTCATGCATTCTGCATACGTACTTCCTTAAAATATGTCATGATTTTGTTAGCATTTTAATGTGCTTGTGAAAAGTTTTTTTTTTAAATTTACAAACAAATTTTAGGGATGGTAGTAGAATAAAATTATTTGCTCTGTTGCGTTATTATTAGTCTTTTTTTTAACTGTGCATCCATCCTCAGAACCTGCTATGTCACTGCTGGGGTCAAAGGGTTGCAGGAACTGACCCTGCTATTGTTGGGCAAAGGGTTGCCAGTATGTTACAGGGCTGCACACTCCCACTCTGGGGGAATTTAGAGATACCAATTAACCTATGAAGCATGTTTGTGGACTGTGGGAGAAAGCCAGAGTGCCTGAGGAAAATCCAGGCATGCACAAACCGTCCTTCTTGCTACGTAGCAAGAGAGCTAAAAATTGAGCCATCGTGCAGCCCTTTTTCAGCGTAGTTATTGTTCTGACGTCATAATTTATTTTTTAAGTTTAAACATTTGTCAAACCAACTCATCTTTTTGGAGACTTCACGGTAAAGCAAATTTTATCCCATTTTCAGATCCATTTTCTATAAATGTTGTTTTTTTATTTCTATGGCACTTCTTAGTTTGCCGATTTTAATCAAATTCAACTACTTTTTGTGATCATTTTCACGGATTTTGTCGTTTTAGCTCTCAAATGTGTAGACTTTTACTTTTTGCCAGCAGGTGTAAGAGTTTTTGTTTGACTGATTGACGTAGATGTTCTTTCAGCTCCACAGATGCCGAACCTTTAGTAACACTGCAGATTTCTGAATTAAGTAAAACTGAAGAATAAAAGGCGAAGATATGAAAGACAAAATTGGCATTATTGCAGTTAGAACAAGTTTTCAATTACCAATTTTTCCATAATTCATGCAAACGCTGTAAAAACAAAGTTAAAAGTGGAAGAGACGTAGAGAAACCTTATTACAGACAGAGTGTGGGAATTCCATTCAATTCAGACGATCTGTCTGTCTCTTTTTTTTACAGGACTACTGAGGTAAAAGCTTAATTTCCTTCCTCTTGTGGCAGAGAAACAAAATCTAAAGTGAGCATGAACACATCAGTAAAAATGTTGAAAACCTTGTGGTTTTTTTCAAACCAACAATCACATGCCCTCTCTTTTTCTGCTTGGTCGGCGAGTTTTCAGATTTTCCTGTTAAAGGTTTGATTCGAGCATTTGTTCATCAGTGTGTGTTTAAAGGCGCAGTGAATCACAGTAAATGTGTGAATGCAGATCTGTCTGACAGGCTTCACTTCAATTGAGGTTAAAAACTCTTTCCAGCCTCCATCCTAACCACCCACCAGACTCGTCTGCTGGCTCTGATGCACCACTTGATCTGCTCGCATGTGGGAGCAGATATTTGGGTGCAGCGTTTTATTTTTTTTTAGAAGAGCTCTGGTTGAAGTTAGGCCTCGCTGTGTTTGGGTTGGCTGGCTGAGAGATGAAGCCAGCTTGTCTGCAGGGGCCGAACACTCGGCAGGGGGTTTGCCTGATCTGCTGCACCATCCGACAGCTTAATTAGTGTTTCGCTGCTGCACTCACACACCACGTTCGTACACATTGGATCCCTCTCCTCCACACATGCACAGCATACAGGGGCATAGCTCGTTAGTCTAATAAAAAGCCATTAGAAGGTTAAATGTGGGTCTCATTAAAGATTAGTCATTTACTACCGTGCATAATAAGACTCTCTTGTGTGATTCTGATAACTGCTCATATGCCTGTGAAAGTAAAGAGTCAACTCATGCAATGTTAATTTACGCTGTTACAGCCTGTCTCCTGCTGGGAGCATAAACGCCATGAGAAATGGATGCAGTCACATTTAGTCAGACTAAATGTCATTACATGATGGTGTTTTACGCTATGGGTGCACCGAACACGGTGGAAGTGGCTTAAAATTGATGTGACAAGAAGCTTAAAGAGGAAGAGGATGATGAGCAATGAAAGAAGTACAGATTAGCTTCAAGAGAAGTGGACTTTTGGTAAAAACTGCGTTCAAATGTCAATGATATTAATTAAACTTCTCATACTTGAAAAGATTCTCATTCTATGAACTTTTGAATGTGGACTAGTCATCATCCATCACAGCAAAAGAGGTGAAAAGTTAAACCTTTTGGAGATATAATTAAATATTTTCTGCTTAATTTGGTTCCCAATGACATTATGCTGGATCTCAACATTGAAACGGCAAATACGAGTGAGTCATAAAGGGCAAACACAATTTTTAAGAGAGGATTATGTTATCAGAGCGTGCCAAGCTTTTGACTCAGTGGCAGTTATAGGGAAAGACTGAGCATGAAGCAGAAGACATGCACAAGCCTCTCTGAAATGCAACAAAACTAAATGTAAGCTGAATTTAAGCTGTGAGGGCTGTTGAGTGCCCCACAGGTGCTACCTGCCCTCTCCGCCCCGTTTTGACCCGCCCTAAATGTTTTGCCTCTAGTGAAAGATGCACGTGACAAATTTATTTTAAAAAAGCCCTTTTTCTTTCCAAAATGGCAGCTTTACCGTTGTTTTTATCTCCATAGCAACCATCATATTTTTTGATCACCTGGAGGTGACGAACACGATGTAATTTTAAGAAAAATCGGAAAAAGTTGACTTTTGGACGTTATTGTTAACCACGCCCACATTCCGAATGTGTTCATATCATATTTAATAATGTTTCGTTCAGCTTGAGCAAATGATTTATGTAATGTATTTTCACAAAAGTTCAGTAAAAAATATGAACAGAGGAGCGCCGCTTTTGCAAGTTCGCCACGCAAATGCAGTTCAAAATCTACAACTTTTAATTCCCGCATTTTTTCCTAAGAACCTTCTTAACTGTGCAGGAGGGGTTAAAAGGTGATAGATCAAAATCCCTTGCAGGAGTTTAAAGTTTAGCTGGTACTAAACGTCAAAAGTCAGAACTGTCTCCCTGTCGTCTCCAGACTTCGAGCCACACTTCCTGAATGCCGCACACCTGACCGTCATTTACTCAATCAACCACAGCATACTTCAGCTCTGCACCGAGCCCAGCACCAAGTATTGTTTGTGCCAGTCTGCCTTCCTTACAGAGCGTTATAGGCTGGACCTTGTCTCCTTTCTGCTGTCTTCTGTCTGCTGTCTTCTGTTTGCCGCCTGCTGCCTGCCGCCTGCCCTGACCCTTGACTGGATTTTGACAATCCTGTCTCTTCTCTGATGAACTTATTGCTTGGTATCGATCCCTGCCTGCCTGACCCTGACAAACCTAAACAAAATTTTGGTTGTGGTTGTAGTAGACATAAGTTGCTGGTGTGTGAGTAAGATTTGGTGACGATCACTTTTTTCCCCCCACATTTTTTCCTATATTGTAGGAAAATGTGCCAAACTTCACACTTGGTCACAAAATGGCCACCAAGCCATAGGTTTAGGCCATCCCATAGGAATTCAAAAACTTCCTTTGGATATCCTCAACATGTATGTTTTGGTTTTGTTACTTGAATTCAAACTGTTTTTTGTCTGGAGCCCCTTAAGAGATTTTGAGATTTTTCCCGTTCATTTTGGTATGGTTTGTCTTGCTATGTCATCTTTTTCTGGGGACAGTTGCTCACTGTAAAAAAAATAAATAAAATACATCATTTTCTCTGTGTACTAGGTGTGTGCAAATTTTGGTGAGATTTTAGAGTATGTGGCAGGGGCAAAATATTTGCTCAAAGGCACAGTACGAAAGAAGAATTGCAAAAACAACATGGTCGTTGCAGTTCAGGTCTGCTGCGGGACATTAAAGAGGATGTTGCAGTCCTAGCAAAGGTCATAGAGGTCAGAGTTCAAAGCAGAGATGGATCCCAAAACTGAAAAAGAACAGAGAACATAAGGTTTTCCTGTAATGAAATATGACATTTCTGAGGTGTAATGGGCCTGTAGTCTCATGACAGTTCTGGCCCCTCCCACTTTATTAAGAACTTAAAACAATGGATGAATTTGTGGCTTCTGAATTTGATGCACCAATCGGAGTGAGTCATTTTGTGTGTGGTGAAGGTCATTATCTCAAATAGCTGTTTATGTAATAAACATAACAGCACAATAGCCTGTCACTCGCTGATTGCCTTTCTGCAACCAATTTAATCCAATCCAGGCCTCTATTGCCATCTTTGTTTGCAGCACATAAGCATCCTCTACAAAGTGAGACAAATACACTGTTGTGTTTGTGGCAGAACCTCTGTAAAGTCCTCTATTTTGGGACAGCTGATGTTTTTGCTTGCCTCTGGCTTTACGTGGTCCAGAACTTCAGGATGTGTGTTTGTAGATGTTTATTTTGCTTGTTTGTTTTATTGTAGCCTAGCTTTTGTGTGCGAGTTTCTCATTTAAATTTCTTCATTTTATGTTTGTTCATGTCTTGTCAGAATTACACCAATTTAAAGTTCATCATTGTTGCATCTCTATCTGTTTCGAATAATAGCTCCTGTAATGTCAAAACGTGTATTGCTATGTTGTCCAATCGCTTTTGTCACATTTTTGTTTAACCCATTCAAATTGATGATTTTTTTATGAGTCAGGTTTCCATTTATTTAATACTTTCGCTGCTATGTCATGGCTGCCTGCCTCCTTCTGTCATCTTCATTGGGCTCACACCACATCCATGAAACAAAATCTTACAACCTTTTTTAACCCCACACTCACACTCTGCTGACATTTTGCTTTGGAGAAAAGTGTGGCCATATGAGACGACGTCCGTCAATGTTATGGAACATCTATCAAATATTGTTTTGCTGAAAGTAAAAGGATTAAACTAAAACATGTGTTTTGTGAGACACTGTTTATCACTTTGACAGATGTTATCACACCTTTTTAATTCACATTTGTGCTCAACAAAACACTTTTCAACAGTGTTTATAGTTTATAATTGGATTAACCCAGTTGTGTTACATCATTCTCTGGTGTTATATGCCTTTTAACATTATTAATAACTGGTTTAATTAGATGTGGTTATGTTTTGAGTGTTATAGCTGTGCACGAGCCTCTTGTTTGAGTGACAGACCACACTTACAGACAGACTCACTAATTTACTGTCTCTTAAACAGATGTCACGCTTTGTTTCAGTCTGTCACACATACCTTATGTCATATCCAAGCCAGCTCACATCCACTTACATATGCAGCTATATGGGATCATTAAACGAATGCTTCGCCGTGCTAAAAAAAAAAAAATTAGGAAAATCCTGACTAGACCTGCCATCCATCACCTGATAAATATCATCAGACGCATTTTTTTTTTTTCGTTTTTATGGGAAACATTTCAAAAAGTCAACATCATAGATTTGTTAGCATTGTGGAAATGATAATAAGGATAAGAAAGCTCAACTGTTTAAAATAGGGGTATCTAAACGTTTTGCAAAGAGGGCCAGATTTGGTGAGGTGAAAATGTGTGAAGGCCAACTAAGAAAAAACATTACGTAGGGTTAGTGCAAATCAACTTTAATGAAGACATTTTTTTTATTAGGATAATTTTCATTTCTTCACAATAACAAATAAATCGGGTTCTCTCATTGGACTTTAAGCCTATGAAGGTCAAGTTGCCACAGGTTTATAATGGCTTATAACGTAATTTATCCAATCACAATAAAGAAATCGTACACACAGTGCTAGGGGCAGCATATTGTTGATTTTATGACGGGAACCTATGGGGCCAAGAGAAATTAGAACGTAGGTTGGGTTTGGTCTGTCTGACTTTGGACATACCTTGCTTAGAATATTAGGGAGGTGGAGCTGCAAGGGTTCTCTTTGAAGATGGAAATCCATCAGCTGACGCTGAATAGCTTACAAGTTCTGCATCTGAGATGTGGCTCTGCTGTTATGACATGATTTTTCCCCCAAAAGAGATTTGTCCTTTGTTTTGGTAGTCAGTTAATTGTTCTGCTGGAGGGCTCAAGTGCTGGTCCAGAACCCACATAAACACCAAACTCACAGAGCAACCTGGCATGCACTGATAAACCTCTTTTATGTCTTTGTCAGGTTAGCTGGACGCAGAGAGAAAACATTTTCATCTATATTTAAGGTCATTGTGTCTGATGATGGTGAGACTGCCTTAACCTGTACCAAGTTCTTGGTTTCCAGCTATCACTCTATTATCAGAGTAACAATAGAGTGCATTGACATTGTCAGGTCAAGAAACAACAAAAAATTTGATCATACATCAAATATTTTCCAGTTACTTGAACCTGAAGATAGAGTAATGATGGAGAACTCTTGATTGAATAGATAGTTACAGATGTAATTTGATTGTTTACTATTGCATTTGTATGCTTTTGAAGGTGCTTTTGTTTATTGACTTAATACTCACAAAAAAAATGTATATTGCAGGTGTTTCTTACCAGTAAACGGATATTCCAAGACTGCAAAAGACTGAGACATGCAACATTTAAGGCAGTTCAAGCACTGATGACCATTGAATTTAAAGACCCAGTCCAATGCAAATCGTGTTTATGGTGTTTTTAACATGTTCTTGTAGAATCTTTCTCCTGGTGATGGTTATTTGTGTATCTTTAAGAAGAAAAATGTGCTTCTGAGTACATCTTTATTCAGAGCAGATGGAAAAATGATGTTGGAAAACACCTTTAGCAATGACGTAGCCACAGTCGGCGGGCAACAAGCTCCATGCTCCACATATAGATCCATGTACGTCTTCGTTTTCCTCATCTGAGCTGGCATCTGGCTTAAAACTGTAAGGCTGGATAGCGTAAACATAGGGCTGATGGGAAATTTGGGCAGGCTTACTCCACACCAACAGTCCAACCCACAACTCAGAGGTGAATTTCTAAAGAACTCCTGCAGCTTTGCAAAAACTATGTGCTAGAAAACAACACGTCTTTTGATTTTGCCTAAAAACTGCATAGTCATATTTAAAAGACCACTGAGAACACTTTGAAAAAATATCAGAAGATGATTGGAGTGGGACTAAAATGCTATGAACCTGGTAAATTTACATTCTAAAAAGTCCTTTCCCTGCCTTTTACCCAAAGTTTTGCACTGAACACTTTGTGACAAAAACAGGGATAAACTTACACAGGGGATGTTTTAAGTTTGTTTGTGTGAATCATTGAAATAACTTAGCTTCACTTAGCAGCGGAGGTTGCTGGCATCTAGTTTCAATTGGACAGGAACACTATCAGTAGTGATCAAAAGTTAAAGAGTTACACCTTCAAACATGTAGCATTCAGGAAAATCATTCACATTTTTCCTGTATGGAAACTGCAGTAATAGCAACCCATGCGCTTATGATTGGAATCACAACTGATCTTGCTTAATGAAATTACACCGACGCAGTGTGTGTTTCTGTGTTCCAGCATTTGTGCGTGAAGCACACAAAATATGGTGTGGCCATGTGCCATGCAGCTGGAAGCCATCATTGAACCAATTACTTTTTGTCTTTGTTTCTCATTGCTTCTACCCACTGTCTCGCGCTCTTTGTTGACTTTATCTTCCCTCTTTTTAGGTTTTATATTTTTTATTTCTTGTCTACACCTTTGGGAACCGATAGTTCACTGTAACTGCTCACCACCATCATCTATCTCGTTTTCTCAGATTACTCTCCAACTTTTACTCTTGTGACTTATCCTTCTGTTTTTCAGGTTTATTTTTTCTTGCAGATCTATTAACATTCTATATTATTCCTGTTCTTAATTTATTACTACCACATGTCTTTAGATCCAGATGTGTTCCTGATGTAACACTTGTTTACAATTACATGATGAATGAATGCATTGCAGACATGACAAAAGAGCTGAAGGACTGTAAATGCTGATTACAGATTGTGTAGTAAATGACTGTGTCACCACAGTGAGGGATGGAGGAAGTCAGAGGGTTAACAATGTAAACAAATGACGAACGTAATGAGGATGAAGTGCTGCAGAACATAAGTGAGTCTTTGTTTTCCTGCATACCTGCAGCTCTACCCGCCTCTCATGCTGCCTGACGTGCATGCATGCACACATGCACACAGGATTCTGTGAGGAGTTTCAAATGTTTACTTTAAAAAATGATCAGTGTAATGCTCTATAAAGCCAGGCGTCTTCTTTTTTTTCTTTCTTTCTTTTTCCAAGAGAACTAAAAAGGATCAGAATCAACAGAATAAAAACTGAGTAAGTCCTCAGGTGTGGTCAAATGTGTTTTGGTGAGAAAGAGCTGAATCCAAAGCAAAGTATTTTGGGATTTCTAAACCAAATTCATTGGTTTTACTTGATTCTAACTTGAGTTATATTATTTTTCAATCTAGTTATGTCTTTTTTCTATTTTATGCTTCCTGTGGTAAATCGTGGCAATTCAGCTTCCAGTTAGTTAGTTGTTACAGTGCACCATGGCTCTTTCCAAGAGCATTAACGTTCATTACAACTTAAAAACCAAATACTTGACTTACCTCGATCCTCTCAGAGTTGATATCTAACACAGACTCCAACTCAAAAACTCGGCACTTTACATAAATTTGCATACTCATTAGTATCTATAGCTTTAACATAGCACTTGGTTTCAGAGCATAGTGTCTTCCTTAAGCTGTTAATCTTTATAATTTCACATAATAACAGGGCCAGAGCTATTAAACTGTGGTATTGGGCACTACTATTGGTCCTTCAAAGTTTTGTAATTGTTTTATACCACTTTGGTATGAAAAAAGTGCAAATGTCCCTTTCCGAGAAACATTTTTACATTAATATTATCATTTGTTAAATAACTAGGGGCTGTACGGTGGTGCACTTTTGTCTCACAGAATGAAGACCCTGGTTTAAACCACAGCTGTGGACCTATCTGTGTGGAGTTTGCATGTTCTCCCTGGGCATGAGCGGATTTTTCTCTGGGCACGCCAGCTTCCCCCCACAGTCCAAAAATATGCTTCATAGATTAAATTTCTCCAATTTTTTAAAATAAACTTTTCTGTAACAAACAGGAATGTAATGAAGTAAACTAAGGTAAAATTGTCTGTGCATATTAGTGCATCAGTGTGTCACAGGCTCCGCCTTCATCACCCTCGTTTGCTCCTGGCCTTCTTCCCAACGTTTTGTCAAAGGCTTCACCTTCATTACATCGTGTCACAGAAGGCGCCCTACCTCCTTGACCTTTTTTCATATTTTACTGTATTTTATATATATTGTTGTTTTTTTATTCCATTTAATTTTTTTAACTAATGTTGTGCTTTTCTGTATTTGAATATTGACATTTTAAACTTGTCATTAACATAGAAATGACCAATTTAGCTAATTATTCACTTAAAAATGTTCAGTAATATGTTTTCCCTCATTTCAATAATAAATTAAATCTATCCTTTTGTAAAGATTCTTTTTTTGACAAAGCTGTAATTCTTGGATGGTCTGGTTGGTTTGTCTTTAATGACATGTAAACTAAGACCTTATGCAGGTGGAATAAGATTGTTACAGCTCAATTTGGGGATGATTTACACTTGATAAATGATTTATTACCAATGAAAATAATGGTCGCTAAGAACAATAATTCTAAAAATACATCACTCATTTTTGTGTAGGAGTCTCTTTCTTTCTGCCTTGTCGGCAGATCAGTACAGTATATATGTTTTTCCACTTTCGCAATGTTTAATGTTTAATGCAGAAATAAATTTAAAAAGTGGCAACCTGTGTTTTGAAAATAATCATTAAAAAATGTTCTTAAAACATTAATCCAGAGGCAAGATCCTTGTACCAAAATTTAGGAAATACTTCTTTTTCCCAATGAAGTGACATCGCCTGAGCAATAGACTGGACAACATCACACAAAGAATGTCTTGCTGTGCTGAAAGAGGCCGCTGGTGAAAAAGGGGGAAATTGTAGCAAGTAAGACTTTCAAACGCACACAAAACACACACGCAGATGGAGATGTGGCTGGGCTTCAGGCCAGATGGTCTAAGAGAAGGAAACTCACATTCTTGTGATGGGGAGTCACCAAGTATCAGGTTCCATAGACTGTGGCAGAGGCTGAAGCCCCTCACCACCACACACCACGCACATGTATGCATACACACATGTAAAAGCACAATATGCTGCTAGTTCCTTATGTGCACAAAGACTGCATGTACTGCTGCTTCCATTGAATGATTTAGGCCTGTTGTTGAAAAACACAAACAACATTTAAATGCAGTGAAATTTTTGTGTCATTTTGTGTTTTTCCAATAATAAATACATTAATATGAGGACTTTAACAGATAAATAAACCCAAAAGATCATAATAGGTTGATATGCAACGCAAAACACTAAATTGGATTGAAGATGTTTTACTTTGGAAGAGGCTGGGATGTATTTCAACTAAATTCCACTAGAGGTCAGCATTAACCTTTTTTCATTCATTTTTGTCTTTTTAACTTTGACCTTCATCCCTGTAGTGGTGAGGACAGTTCATAAAAACATTTGTGCGTGTGTTGACTGAAATGCATTTGATCAAATGATATCGCCTTTGTCTAAGTGAAGAGAGATTTAATTGGTACATTTTCTAAAGCTAATGATGAGTCAGTGGATTGAAATATAATGAAGACAGGAAGGACAGTAGTGATGTGTAGTGAACTGTAGACAGGGCTTTTTAGTAATAAATGAATGAACAAATAAAAAGATAATCTATTCAAACCATCATCAAATTCCTCCTCACATCTGGATATAAAGTCTTGAGGATGTCACAACGAGACGCTGGTATCTTGTCAGTGGGCTTCTGCTTTTGTCTATTTAGGCCCTCAGGTCAGGGTGGACACTGGTCCAGAGTCGATATGGCACAAACCTGTAAAATAGGTACAATACTAATAGCATTTAAATGGATTTAAAAACTTATTGAAACAGAAGAATTTCAATGTTATTTCTTTCTGTCTTTCTTGATATTTTTCCTTTAGTTAAGCATCAAAAAACACAAAGACAATTACTGAATAAAGCTTTAATTTGACAGATTTACAACTCCATGAATGGAAGCGAGCAGTTCTAAGAATAAATTTCTTATTTTATAGAGCTTTGTCCAGTGAGGGTCCTTGAGCAAGACCCTTAACACTCCTGCCTACCTCATGACCCATGAGAGACAATGAACCAGACGTCATGCCCGGTCAAATAAGATCTGCGTCAGGTGCTGGGGGACCAGAGCATCCTGATGGAAAGTGGACTACTAGAACAAGACGGAAATGAACTAGATGTGAGAACAAGGTTCTGTCGGAATGCTACTACTCAAGTAATCCTACTCAGACAGGTTACATGCAGACATTGTGGAGTGAATAGATGCTTCAAAACCACCGGACCATAACTGAAGTGGCTGATATCAAGAAGTCCTACCAATGGCTAGAAAGGGCTGGCCTATACAGGACAGCACTGAAGCACCAAACCTGGCAGCTCAGGAACAAGTCCTGAGCACCAGAGCCATAGAGGCTCAGGTCCACCATACGCAGACAAGACGCAAGATGTAGGCTGTGCAAGAGGCACCTGAAACAATCAGCAAATAACTGGCAGGGAAAACACACATGAAGTGCCACAACCATGTGGATGGAATAATACACAGGACCATGTGTGCAGAATATGGACTGAAACCCCAAAGTTAAAATGGGAAACATCTCCGAAAGTGGTAGAGAATGACAAAGCTGAGATCCTGTAGGATTTCTAGATCCAGACTGACAGAATGGGGATGGCAAACCAACCAGACATTGTGGTGTGCGGTGGATAAAGAACAGAGAAAGCCTTTGTGGTGGCTGTGGCATTACAAATCAATGGCAACATCAAGAAAAAGGAACATGAGATGCTGGAGAACTACCAGGGACTCCGAGAAGAACTGGAGGAAGCATGGAAAGTGAAGGTGACAGTGGAGCACTCGGGACAGTAACCCCCAAGCTGGAGGAGTGGCTACAGATCCATGGAAAGACCTCAGACCTCTCAGTCCAGAAAAGTGCAGTGTTAGGAACAGCTAAGATACTGGGTAGAAACCACTCTCAGAGGGGCATTTATTTATGTATTTTATATACAGTATACTGTATATATGTAAATATGTGTATATATGATGAAAAATAGACTGAAGTAGAAGAAAGATGAAGTATCATACATCTATAACCGTTATCATAACTCTGTTATTGATCTGTCTACATTTTTTTAAACTAAGGAACATGTGTAGGCCTGCATTGTTTCAAATCATTCTGTTGTGAGTTCCAAAGTTTAACAACGATAAAAGAAAAACTCTTTTTTTTAAACAGTGTGAGCAATGGGCACTTGAAATCCAAACTCCTTCTATAAGATTATCAGGACTGAAAGCAAAAACAGTGCAGGGTGTACCCCACCTGCATCCAACAGTAGCTGTGTTGATTCCTGCTGCTGCATTTATCCAGATTTGTCACACTAATAAAAATTCCAAAACTGCTTCTAATCGGGAACATCTCTCTTAACCGCCTCTGCACGAAAAACAAAGGCAGGAAACTCTTCATCACATGACCAGTGTGTATAACATTCTCTTTTCAATCAGACTAAAAATCTATTTTTTTGTCTAAACCAATCAGACTGCCAGCATTTGCCGCTCCTTCTTTGCACCATCCTATGGCTTTTCAGGTTTCTACTTACCAATCTTCAACAATGACAAGGTATAACTCCAGAACTTTGTACATTCCAGTGAGCAAATACTTCCTCTGAATGTAAAATTTAACTACAAGTTGCTGCAGGAGTGCTAGTATATTTTCACTCAATTTAGTGTGGCTTATGGAGAATTTATTTCAAAATTCAACTTTTACTCATACTGATACAAATGTAATAGCAAAATAAAACAGAAAACCTGAAAAGACGCACATGTGCACACCTCTATGACCTCAGATACCAAATTTAAAATACACATTGCTGTAGACACAAACAAAATTCAACATATTTGTTTGTTTCATTGATTTTTCTCTAGAATTTTAATTAAGTGGGAATACTAAAGTTCCCCGCTGTAGCAGATGAAGTATTTGGTCACATTGTTTTGAGCAGAATACGCCCAATGGTTGTAAAATAATACGATTTAAAAAAATCAGGTCTGAAGATGCCAATATACATTTCTTTCTGAACAATTAAAAAAATTGCAGAATGTTACATA
The DNA here is from genome assembly GCA_023969325.1 of Oryzias curvinotus. Classification (NCBI taxonomy): domain Eukaryota; kingdom Metazoa; phylum Chordata; class Actinopteri; order Beloniformes; family Adrianichthyidae; genus Oryzias; species Oryzias curvinotus. The sequence goes on from CM043714.1 coordinate 20,663,503, forward strand.
GTTAAGTAACCAGTGGCAAAGATATTGAGAAGCCTTATTGAGTTGCATTGAATATTGTAAGCATCTGCTTTGGATTTCTGCATAGATAGAGGTGTGAGTGGGAGGAGCAGCTTTCTCTTTCCTCATAACTATAAAAGTCTTTCTTGAAAGTGTCCCTGATGCAGCCCGAAGGAGCTGGCAGCTTACACAGACTGTGCCTGCTGCTGGACATATGACAGAGTCACATCAAAAGAAGGTTTGTTTATTAAAATCCAGCATGATTTAACTTGATTGATTTGAATCTTTTTGTGCTTCATATAGAAACAGAACTGTTTATTGAGAAACGCGTCATTAGTGTGGTGAAGTGAATTACTTAAGACAATGGAAACACTTGCAGGATAATTTGTAAGCCTTTGAGTTACTCTAATAAGGTCAAAGTTTTACAACTGTTTTGATTTAAAAAAATGTCTGAAGTGAATCAGAAGGAACAGCAGCCATAAAACAAATCATTGCATCTTCATGCATTTAAATGCGTCCAGAAAAATCTGTAATTTCTTGGTCTTGTCAAACATTGTGATTCAACATCAGAACTCTGAGATGCATGTGTGTCAGTCAGTTCTGTGATTACATAAAAGATGCCGCAGGTTTGAGGAATTCACTTACGTTCATGTGTAAACATTAGAAAACTAAGACAAGACAACTTAACTGTAGCTCCTGTTCTTTCTTCTGACCTTTGTGTGCACACATTAATTTTTTGTTACTTAGAACAATGAATGAATTTTGGGTTTAATGATTAGCCTATGCTTTTTGAGAAATGATGAGCAAATAGTAGCTCCAAAAGCAAAAACCATTTTAGAATAACATTATTTTTCTTTGATGTGCCATAGAATATCGGCTGCTCCCCCTCTGCTCTGTCCTTCAGTGTTTCTGGCCTTCTGTTTGCAGTAAGTTTTTGCTCACTCCTCACTATCTTTTATAATTAACATAGCAAAAAAGAAAATAATTCTATTCTGATTATGAATTTAGGAGCTCCAACCTCTGATGGCGCAGTCTGGTTTACCATCTGAAAAGCCCCTGGAGGGCCAGGCGCAGCCCTCAGGAACAGCTGGATGTCAGCGTGCCAAAGCCTGCCTCCTTAAGGGAGTGTCCTATTTTGCAGGAGACATGAAGGTGTTTGGCAAATGGATGGAAAGTGAGTCAACTTTAAATGATCGATAAATGATGTTACTGGTTCACATGAAACAATGTCAGCAGACATATTGATAAAAAAGGGACAAAACAGGTTCAGGGTTTTAACAGTGATATAAAAGAAGGTAAATTGATGCCTGACATAATGTAGGTATACAAAGGAGTGTCTTGTAGTTCCTACATGTTTTTGTATGACTTAGCAAACTACCTGAATCAGGTCTGCTCCACTAGTTGAAGTAGAAAGGAAGCTATAGTTTAACACTCTTGAGTTAGGAAATTTAAGAAATATGGCCAACATAAAAAAGTATAAATTATGTTTACTTTAGTGAAGTCTCTATCAGCCCTCGATTTCTTTTATTGGCAGTCAAGTAACTCAGCACCCTCTTTTTGCAGAGCAATTCTTCCTGTTACAGCTTCTGGACTGGGTTTTGCGCGGAGCCTCCCAAGTGATGTTCGTCAACAACCCTTTGAGTGGTCTCCTCATTTTTGCGGGTCTCATCCTGCAGAACTACTGGTGGGCTCTCAATGGATTCGTGGGAACCCTCTTTGCGACTATCTCTGCGCTCATTCTGCAGCAAGACAGGTGCTAATTAGACATGAACTGTATTATTATTTGTTTTGATGAACTTTAAGAGAAAACTGACTCAAAGAGTTTTTACTTCAGGGGTGCAATAGCCGCTGGGTTGTACGGTTACAACGGCATCCTGGTGGGCTTGCTGATGGCAGTTTTTTCCAATGCAGGAAACTGGTACTGGTGGCTCCTGCTGCCGAACATCTTCCTGTCTATGATGTGGTAAGCACATAAGACATTATAGCAACACATACTGACTTGGTTTTTATGTTTAATACAAATCTGGATTGTAATATGCCCTTTATCTCTGGATTTCAGCCCGATTGTATCCAGTGCCCTGGCATCGATCAACAGTCGCTGGGATCTGCCAGTGTTCACGCTGCCCTTCAACATCTTGGTGTGTCTTCACATGGTTGCTACGGGCCACTACAACCACCACTTCCCCCAAGTGCTCATTCAGCCTCGCACAGAGCTCCCTAACATCACCTGGGATGAGCTTGATGTAGCCAAGGTCAGAAACAAGCCAACTTCAGCATTTTTTTCCTGCATGACTAACATGTAAAAAAAATCTGTTTGGTTAGATTCTTTATGTCTTAAAAGTCTAACGCACAGCTTTTAGAGAATGCTTGAGCATTTCTGAGAATTTTTCTTAAACTGTTTTTGTTTTTCCTATTTTTACTTGTGCAGCTGTTCATGTCGATTCCTGTGGGAATTGGCCAGGTCTATGGCTGCGACAACCCTTGGACCGGAGGAATCTTCATCATCTCGCTCTTCATCTCCTCTCCCATCACATGTGTTCACGCTGTCATGGGATCTGCAGTGGGTATGGTTTCAGGTGAGGACACCATAAAATGTAAAATATGGTTCTGTTGGAATCCCCTGCAAAGGTTTGTGTCTTTTTAAAATGTGAATTTGGGCTTTTCAGGTCTGGCATTAGCAGCTCCTTTTGGAGACATTTACTTCGGTCTGTGGGGGTACAACTGTGTCCTTGCCTGTATTGCAGTTGGAGGAATGTTTTACGCCCTTACCTGGCAGGTACACTTGCTTGCCATCACATGCGGTGAGTTAACAGCTCAAGACAGAAAAGATTGATCAAAAACTACATCTAATATCCACTAGTTTGTTGCATTTCATGCAACAAAAACAGCTACTCATCTTTACATTTCTTAACTCCTCCTGACTTTTCTGCAGCTTTTTTCTGTGCATACCTCGGCTCAGCCATCGCCAACATCATGTCCACGGTAAATAGACATTTTCCCTCCTCGCTCTTTGCATTTTTGTCTTTCATGAAAAATATTGAGTGCATGCTTTGTTTCTTCTTTTTTTTTTTGCAGTTTGGTCTGCCAGCATGCACATGGCCTTTCTGCCTGTCAGCCCTCACCTTCCTCCTCCTAACCACTGGGACCAACAAGATTTTCAAGCTGCCGCTCGCCAAAGTCACCTATCCGGAGAAAAACCTGGCCTTCTACTGGAAGATGAAGAAGAATGAAAAGGCAGAGAAGACTAAAGCAATGAGGAAGGAGCAAGAAGAACAACTAAAAGCCATTGAGAGAGACATGATACTAAACGAGAAAGAAAAAACAAGGCTAGAGCTTGAAAGAATGGAAGAGGGAAGAGTTGAAGGTCAAATTCAGAGGTCATGTGTTGAACAACAAGGACCTGCAGTAGATGGGCAGGTTTCTGACGAGGAGAGGAGTCCAGAAGAGAAAGCTACAGAAGGGATCCGTGTTGATTTGTTCTGAGGTGTCTTTAAATGAAAATAATCTATGTTTTTACTTATTGGTAATGGACTTTATATGGCGCTGTATAGCTTTTTATTTCTTTAATAAAAAATAAGAGTTCACTATAAATGTTCACAACCCCAAAACCTTACCTCCGTTCTTTTGTTCTCAAAGAAAAAGCATTATAAACTTGTTCCATGTGATATTTTTTAGTCAATGTTACCTTTGTGTGCTGTCCTTTTAACTCGTTTGAAACAAAAACATTTGAAAGATAAGTTAGAATCCCATTTTAAAGTTTTCACAGATACAACAAAACTTGTTTAATTTTTTTTTCTTTTTAGTAGAAAGATTTTTACATACATAAATATTTTTTATTTGCATGAAATGTATTTTTTAAAGAATATTATGATATATGTAAATAAAATATCAACTTTTTTGAATTACCTTTAATAAAAAACACATAACTGTGCTCGTGGTCTTCACGTGCCTATTATACAATAATGTCTGTCAAAGAGGAGGGACTTGTGCACACACTGCATGACTTGAGCTGAACAACATAAGACGTCAACACTTCAGGTGTTGTGGTCACACTGCGTGCTGTCATGAAGTTTTGGTTTAGCCTTTCTCCTTGGCGTGTGGACAAAATTAAAAAAGCTTCCACAAACTATTGTAAAACACAAAATCTTTGTGCATGAGTAAAGTCCAGAAACAGCTTTTGTTTATACAGAAAACCAGGCCCTTAACCATTTCTAGTTTACATATAAGCACAAATAAATTTTTAAATTCTATACATTCTATGCAAAAACATAGTAACTGCTACAGTAAGTGAAAACATTATTTTCAGGAAATATTCTTAAAATATAAGTTTACACTTTTTTTCAGCAAATTCCTACAATTAAAACTTCTGATTAAATAGTTTTTGTGGTTTCACTGTGTGTTTTATCTTACGAATTCTAAGTGTGGTTTATTATATTAGCCTTTCGGCTAAGCCTTATTCCAGATTACACAAGAAGAAAATGATACGACTTGACTAGATAAACTAACACATCTGAGGTGTGGATTTATTATGTCTCTTATTACTGCAATATAGCTGTAGAAAAAAGCTGCATCCAAGTTTGACCTGTTGCCATAGTGAGAGCACATCAACTTTAACCAATAATATTCCACAATATTCCATCCACTTTGGGCAGCAGTAGTTCAGGTGGTTGAGCAGGTCTCCTAATGATCAAAGGGTTGGCGATTTGATCCCCGCTACCCCTAGTCAACTGTTATTCTGTCCTTGGGCAAGACACTTCACCCTCCCTGCCTCCAGCATTGCTCCACTGGTGTTTGAATGCATATGAATGTCCCAGTGATGGTCAGAGGGGCCATAGGTGCAAACGTGCAGCCCTGTCTCTGTCTGTCTGTCTGCTCCAGGGCAGCAGTTTACCATCACCAAGTATGAATGAGGAGGGAATGAATACTGGACATATTGTAAACTCTTTGAGTGTCTGCAAAAGGGTAGATAAATCCAATCCATGATTATCATTATTTTCTTAACCAACCATGTCCCTTTCAGGGTAACGGGGCTGCCAGAGCCTAACGTGGCTACTGTTAGGCAAAGGCAGTGGATACACCCTGGACTGGTCGCCACTCTGTTGCAGTGCCACACACCCATACACACTCACACTTTCACCTAGATACAATTTAGAGTAATCAATCCATCAATCATGCTAGTCTTTGGACTGTGTGAGGAAGCTGGAGTGCACGGGGAGAACATGCAAACTCTACAAACAAAGGTCCCAGCTAGGATTTCATCTCGGTTTGAGGTGAATGCACTTTCCACTGCACCACCATGCAGCTCTTTTTCTCAAGTTGATTCATTTATTTAGATTCCAAAACTCAGTGTAGTAGTGTTGGTCTCTGATTCAGTATGGTAGGGAGTTGCCCTGTGTGAGCTAGATCATAATGGTGATAAAGACCTTACATTTAAGCAACCTTTATTTACCAGAGAAAGATCCAGAACAAGAGCACATCACAAAACAAAACAGTTGAACAATAAAAGCAAGATAAATGAAAAGACATCCATCCATCCATCTTTAGAACCTGCTGAGTCCCCTTCCCTTTAGAAAAATAAACAAATGTCTTTCTCAGAACAGGAGTTAGTATAACTGATATTCACTTGTAAATGTGCAAAGGTGATCATAAACTTTGCTTTATTGGTTGTTAAAGTTGGTCTTAAATGTTTATATTTCAGATAAGCTTTTTGTATTTTTTGAGTGTGTCTTATTGGCTCTTCTGTGACATATTATAATAATCTCAGGTGTTATAGTTTAAACATCATAATATCTGCTGCTTCCAATAAATAAAAAATCACCTCTGTTCCGCATTCTAATGTTGTTTGAACTTTTACAGGTCATCTTAACTGTGACTCTCTGAGATGCTGCCGAGTGATTACCTGATTAGATCTGTGCCGATGGCCCGTGGAACCACTTTACCGTGTAAAGTGCCAGGTGATTCATGCTCACAACACCAAGCCTAAAGATAAACCTTTGAAACCTTTTTAGCTCAGTCATTCCAGCAAACTCTTCTCACATCTTTTTCGCGTTTTTTTAGTCTCACAAATTCTTGAGTTTTTTCTTTCATTTTAAAGCAAATGGATATTCTTTAAAGAGATGAAGTAACTATTGCTCACTTATCAATTACATCAATGTCACTGGAGAAAAGGCCTCTTACCCTGTCCTGATAAGGATGCTCTCACAATCACTGGGATTCCCTACACACAATGTTCTCTCTTCTACTAAAAGAAAAAAAAAGTCTTTTTAAAAACACATTTTCCTAGCTTTTTTGTTAATTTATTTAAGAGACGGGTAGGCTATATTAATATGACATTTTAAAATGCAAATATATGAGATTATAGCCTTTTAGACTAATTTCCATCTTTAGTACCCAGACAGGCTTATGGTCCCAAAGTCAAAAGACAAGTTAATCCATAAAGAAAAGATAAGAGAGAGCAGACAACAACAGATACAGAACAAGACAAATGGAGTTGAAAACATAGTGGCAACAACTACTACTACTACTACTACTAAAGAAAGCTGTGGACCATTATATCTGTCTTCAGGCTTCAGGCAAAGAGATATACAACCATCACTTCAAGATTTACTCAGAATCATTAAAGACCCTCTCCAATGAAACATTGTATTTGTTTTTTTTTTTTAACATGATCCTGAAACCTTTTTCTCATGATGGAGGACATATATAAAGAAATGTAGGATTAAAACGGCATTTCTAAGTATTTCTTTATTCAACTCATGATGAAATAGGAGGAGACGATAGGATATAAAACAGCATTTTTCCACATTATGAACTGAAAAGACAGTTTTTGCCCTAAGCTCCTTAATTCATTGTTCTAAAATGACCCCAGCTCAGAAGAGGAAGGTGACTTTGCAAAATGTCCTTGGTGGAGGTTTATACTGACCTGTGGCTGCTTGTTTCTAATTCTATGGGCAGTAAATAAACAGTTTTGGACATTCATCCTTTTAACACACTAAGTCCTTTATAGATTTGTGAATGTATTCACACATGTAGATGATGGAAACCTTACTGATTTAGAACTATTGAAGAAAACATATTGAAATAAAAATTCAAAGCAACTATGATTAGACATGCAGTGCATGACATAAGGAGCATGCTTGTCTGCACTAACATTATGTAACATTTACCATTTTGTGAGATAGAGAATGAAGATATAGGTTCCAGGAAGGACATGACTCTATAAGTATGTCCAACCAGAAGCTTTGTTTTTTTTTTTTTCCTTCAACAGAACGAGCTGAAAAGCTGCAACCTGTCATGTTGCATCATATTGAGGATCGGGATATATTTGCGGTAATCAAGTACTTTCAGCTAAGTAATGGTAAAGTTGAGTTTGTGAAATGTCAGAGGGAATCCAGAGTGTTTCAGTGGAAGATGCTTCAGAAAGAATTTTGGAACATTAAAAAGTGCAAGGATGATGAAAGTTTTTACATTTTACTTTGCTTATTAGGTTCAGATATAACAGGTTATGAAAAAAATTGCTTTTTGCTTTATAAAAGTCCATAAAAATAGAGATCTCTTTAAACACCAGGAGTGTTATTTCATTTAGATAGGTGATTAAGATGACCAGTGCAAAATCCTTTTTCCTAAGTGTTCAGTCATTGCAGAACACACACACACACACACACATTTTTATCTTGAATAAAGCAGCTCAGCGTGTCCAGTGCACAGAAGTTTCTGGAAAGCTACGCTGCAGGGTTGTGGAATGAGCACACGAAGTATCTGCCATCTCCTTCCTCGTGTTAAATCTGTCATCATTTATCAAGAAAATTCATCAGCGTTCAGATCTGATGCTAGACTCACGAAAGCATAAACACGTGATAATCCAGGTCATCTTGCCATTGAACAAGTGTGACTAGTTTATTCTCTTTGTTCCAATCTTTATTTCTCTGTTTGGCAGTTTACTGAGCAGAGTTACAGTCAGGACCACAAATATTTGGACAGAGACACAGTTTTTTCTACTTTTGTTTCTGTACGTTACCACAGTGAATTTTAAATAAAACAACTTGAATGCCATTGAAGTGCAGACTTTCAGCTTTAATTCCATGGGTAGAACAAAGAGATTGCATAACAATGTGAAAAATTAAAGCATTTTTTTAAACACAATCCCTTCATTTCATGGGCTCGTAAGTAATTGGACAAATGAAATAACTGAAAACAAAATGGTCATTACTATTATTTGGTTAAAAACTCTTTGTTGGCAATGACAGTCTGAAGTCTTGAACTCATGGACATCACCAGATGCTGGGTTTTCTCCTGAATGCTCCGCCAGGCCTTTACTGCAGCGGCTTTCAGTTGCTGTTTGTTTGTGGGCCTTTCTGTCTGAAGTTTAGTCTTCAACAAGTGAAATGCATGCTCAATTGGGTTAAGATCAGGTGACTGACTTGGAAATTTAAGAATATTTCACTTCTTTGCTTTAATAAACTCCTGAGTTGCTCTGGCTGTACGTTTTGGGTCGATGTCCATCTGTATTATGAAACGCCGCCCAATCAATTTGACTACATTCACCTGGATCTGCGCAGACAGTATGTCTCTGAACACCTCCGAATTCATTGGGCTGCTTCTGTCCTGTGTCACGTCATCAATAAACACTAGTGTCCCAGTGCCACTATCAGCCATGCACGCCCAGGCCATCACACTGCCTCCACTGTGTTTTACTGATGATGTAGTGTGCTTTGGATCATGAGCTTCTCCATACTTTTCTCTTGCCATAATTCTGGTAGAGGTTGATTTTGGTTTCATCTGTCCAAAGAATGTTTTTCCAGAACTAAGCTGGCTTTTTTTAGATGCTTTTTAGCAAAGTCCAATCTAGCCTTCCTATTTTTGAGGCTTATGAGTGGCTTGCATCTTGCAGTGTACCCTCTGTATCTACTTTCATGCAGTCTTCTTTTTATGGTATACTTGGATATTGATACTCCTACCTCCTGGAGAGTGTTGTTCACTTGGTTGGCTGTAGTGAACGGGTCCCTCTTCACCATGGAAATGATTCTGCGATCATCCACCGTTGTTGTCTTCTGTGGACATCCAGGTCTTTTTGCGTTGCTGAGTTCACCAGTGCTTTCTTTCTTTCTCAGGATGTTGATGTTGCCACTCCTAATACTGTAGCAATTTCTTGCATGTTTATTTTTCTTTTTTCTCAGCTTAATGATGGCTCCTTTCAGCTGCACGGAGAGCTCCTTTGACCGCATCTTGTCTGTTCACAGCAAAATCTTCAAAATGCAAGCACGAGTCCTCTAATCAACTCCAGGTTAATGACATAACAAGGGAATTGCCCACACCTGCCCATGCAATAGCATGGAAGTCAATTGTCCAATTACTTACGAGCCCATGAAATGAAGGGATTGTGTTTAAAAAATGCTTTAGTTTTTCACATTTTTATGCAATCTTTTTGCTCAACCCATGGAATTAAAGCTGAAAGTATGCACTTCATTGGCATCTGAGTTGTTTTATTTAAAATTCACTGTGGTAACAGTACAGAAACAAAAATAGAAAGAATGTGTCTCTGTCCAAATATTTGTGGTCCTGACTGTACTTGTCCTATAAGCGTTGGTGAGAGTGAGAAAGAGAAAGTAGTGAGTACATCTTAAGGAGATCTCCAGATCTATGCATGTTTAAGTGGTTTCACTTAAGCTTTTGTTTGCATTCTTAGGAACCTCATTTTTTAAGGACATCCATTCATCTTCTATTCCTGCTTGGGCCTGTCATGGGGTTGCTGAACTTAATCCCAGCTGGTCCACTCACACAACTTAAAATCACTGATCAGAATTTTTTTTTTTTTTTTTTTACTGTAGGAGGAAGTCAGGTGTCCAGAGAACCCACACATGCACCAGGGGAACATGCAAACAGATAGAACCCTATCAGGACCTTCTCGCTGTCAGACAATAGTGCTAAGAAACCACACAAGCACAAACCCCTAATTAGACATTTGATGGTTTCATTTCTTATTTGTTTTATTTTCAATTTGCAAAACTTCCCAGACACATAAACAGATATTACAACACATTTCTGCACTGATGCTTTTATTTTGATGTCGTGGAAGACCTGTGAATTAGGAACCTCTGCATAGCTGCATAGCTGCAGTGCACAGACACTGAAAAGGTGTGATGATGAATGCTCAAAAGTGTTGAACATTGCACCTTTTACCTCTGCATGGTTGGACATTACATTTTGGGTTATATTACCAAAGTAGTTAATTTTGCCTAACTGCGGCCCTGTGTCATCAAATGTAAAGGGTTAGCTCAAATATTAGCTCCAGTCCTAAGAGGTTAATCTCAAACCATAGTCACACATATGCAGCTAAACACTTCTGCAGTACAGTTCTGCATTTTATATAAATCTCTCTAAGTCAATAAACCCTTCAATGAGTGGGATATTAAAAAAAAAAACTTTTTTAAATGAGGCTTCATCTTTTAACCATCCATATACTCTGAAAGTGGAGACTATGTTTCACATTAACAAAATATGCAAAGAATACTCCAAGAGGATCCGCCTCCAGACAAAAAGATGGCACCTAGACATCCTTTTAACCTCATCTTGCTCACTAAGCTATTTATTTACAGTAAAAATGTTATCAAAAGGCCATGGCTCCTGCCCAAATACAAAAATGTCCTGAATAAAAAAAAAAGATTAACATTCATAAAGAAAACATGAGGTAGCTGAAAGTTTAAAAGCTGGTCAGATTTTAAAGGTCAAGACAAATGACTGAACATCACATGTGTCTCTAAACCAGTGGAAGTGGGCAGGTGGAACACCTTCATCAGGAGGATGCCAGAGTTGGACACAGCTGCCAGAGAATCAACCTGTAGTTTGTACTCCAGCTGCGTGTTTAACCACACAATGAGGGGTGCCAGTGTTCTTACAGGAGATGTTCTTGACGTCACGTGGGATTGTAAAAAATGGTCGACCTTAGAAGAATTTCAGGCAGGCAGCTCAGCAATGAGTTTACCTGTTTACAACTCCCGGTTCAGCCCAATTAACTCACCTGTTCTGCGTCCTACTTAAGAACCAGGTGTGCGGCCTATGCCCTCTTCATCCATTTCCTCATTAGGGGTAGTTTATACCTGAAGTTTTCAATGGAGTTCTTGTTTTATTGTATCTGGACGGAGCATTATGCTAAACTAAAGAAAATATTGAAGATAAAGCTTTCTCTACTGCATGAGTTGTCTGACTGGAATGCAGTCAATATGTATGAAGAGAGATGTGACCGGCATCCATCTATCTGTCACGTTTAGCCGTATAATTATCTTACTATTTAATTCATGTATTATTTACCCTGAAATTTCTTCAATCCTGCTTTGTAAAATCTTTTATAGCCCTACAGCAGGGTAAACCTGAGCACAAATTAGCCCAGTTCTTTATTTATTTTGTATGTGTTTTGTCCAACAGCTGAGCAAACAGATAAGAGCTGAAGGCCTCTTGTGCTGGATACATTTTAGAACAAAGCTACATGTTAGCATTGTTCTAAAGGGTAAAGCCAATTCTATAATTATCTTTATCCAAGAGTCCAAAAGCATGAAGACCTTAACTTCAAACAGGCGACAGACTATTTCCATGCAGTTCCAACCGTTTCAATATTTACTTTCACTCTGTGCGGGGGTTTTTTTGACACAGATTAAGAAAATAGTTAATTTTCCACCTTAACTATGACCTAATTGTTAAAACATAAAATTTTACCAAACAACACCATATTGGAAATAGTCATACCATTTTTTAAATGTCTGTAAAGTACTGCTGTGTCTAAAAGCAGGAAGTTATATTTTTCATAATTCCTATAATTTAGAAGTAAAATATATTTTTAATTTGTGTTGGTTGTCAAACTTTAACTTTTTTTGGTTAGATTTTTAAACACACCATCGCTGCCAAACTAGGGGGGTGTTTTCCATACTTTTTTATCATTTGCTTGTTTGCTCTTACAATATATAACCTTTAACATTTCTAGAAGGTTCTTTAACATTTAAGATAGAACAGGAAGATAATTTTACTTTGATTACATAACCGTGAATGTGTCAGGCCAGATATGATCTGCTGCCACATCACAGTACATCGTGTTGCTTATATAGCCCTGGTGGAGATGAGCTTTCTGTAGAGTAATGCATAATGTCTTCCTGTTCTGCCATCTTGCTCACGTCAAGGTGAACTGAAGTAATACTGCAGGTGTCAGGTGAGCAGACGTTTCTGGAAAGCTACCCTTTGGAATTTATGGAATGAGCAGTTGACTTATCAGTCATCTCCTTCCTCATGTCAAACCTTTCATGAACAAGAATATTCACTGGCGTTCAGATCTGATTGCTTGCATTTCACGTGAAAATCCAGGTCACCTGAACTTTTCACAAGTGGAACAAGTTTTTTTTTTTTTTTTTTCCATCATGATAAAAATTATGACCTCTACAACACAAGGTAACGTGTTTTATCTGAATCTTTAAGATTTTGCATCAAGTCAGATACAAACACTTACAGAAATTTATCTAAGTCAGGGTTTTTCAACCTTTTTTTTTAAAGCCAAGGTTCACTTTTTAAAAAATGAAAATCACAAGGCACAACACTAACCAAAAATGTAAAAAAAAAAAAAAAACTCTGTTGCATTGACAAGTTTTAGTCATTCTTTTCAAAGCATCTTCAATAATAATTATAAAAAAAAAAGTATTTTATTATCTTTTATATTTTTCCCTACTCAGTGTGACACCTTGGCTTGTTTAAATGCACAGGGATGAAATCAATGGTAAATGTTTTTTGGACCAATTTGGTGAAACTGAATAACTTCTAATGGTACACCTGACCACCTCTCAGGGCACACGACTGCACTGCAGTGATACAACACTGATACAAGTATTTTGCCTCTTCTTGTCCAGCTGATAATTACCTCAACCGGCTGGATGGCGGATGGCCGGCCTCCATGATCAACCTTTTTTTCTGTAGAAAAGTCACTTCCTTTATTTTTGTCTCTTTAGTTGTGGGGTTTGAAGGATACATAACCCATAGAGCTGGTTCAGAAGCGTGGAGATTCTGGTCATACTTTTCTGAACCAACTTTGCATGATAGGCAAACATAGAAATGTGAATTTTGTGGTGAGACTGAGACAATAGAATAATAATGAGTATACAGGACAATAGATAATATTCAAAAAACAAATAGGAAAATCGAAGACATCCTGGAATCTACTTGTGTTGAGTAATAGGAGCTCTGTGTGAATTTTTTATGTTGTTTCAGCCAGAAACAAAGTCGCCAAGGGAAATTTAGGTGGTAGTTTAGGGACAAAAAAAAAAAACATCTCGATCCAGACTTCAGACTGGTTGGAGGCAGTAATGCACTAAAAAACTGTTTGCCATCTGCCAATAAACAAAAGAAGAGAAGGTTCTGGTTCTGCACAGGAGGTGGCAGACATTCAGCTTAAACGTAGGTTGCCACCCATTAATTAAACCCAAAGGAAGAAGTGGAAGTTGTGGGGTTTGATGACATTTCTACATTGCTGCAGAAACATAAATCAAGGATTCATTAGAATGTTGAGACTAAACTTGCTTTTGAAATTAGCAAATTTGCCTGGTGATTCCAGACACACATAACCAGATGTGACAACACATTTGCACATGTTGCAAGCTCATGCCGTAAAAGCAATCATCTAAGGCCCCCAACACTTTCTACTGTGTGTATAATTGCTTAATTTTGATTGGCCAAAAATGAGGGCCGCCTCTTCCAGAACAAGTGGAAAGTGGCATTTTTTTTTTATTGAAACACAATACAACTGTCTGCCTAATACGCCTGTTGTTAAGGAATCTAATATCAAGAGGCATTACCAAACGAGACATGTTCATGGGGTGGCCGTGGTGCAGCGGTAGGGCAGTCGACCCATGATCGTAAGATTGCAGGGTCGATTCCCGCCTTGCACACACCCATGTGTCGAAGTGTCCGTGGGCAAGACACTGAACCTTGCCTCTGGTGGGAGGTTGGCGCCAGTGTTTGGCAGCAGAGGCACCACCAGTGTGTGAATGTGTGTGTATGGGTGAATGAGACTGTGACTGTAAAGCACTTTGGGCCTTCAAAAGAGGGTAGAAAGGCCTATATAAGTATACGCCATTTACCATGTTAACTCGTTTGGTGATGTAAATGTAGCCTCGCAGATTTCTAAGATTTGGACCCGTGTGGAGACAGGACACCCAGGACCACAGTTCAACAGGGAGCAGAAAAAGAGTTTATTTGAGGGGGGCAATATTGGAGGAGTCTGTTGTTCTGTCCATCCGTTAGAGCCAGGAGCCTCCGTCTCAAAAAAGTAAAAACCCAAGAAGTCCATAAAAAACTAACACACCAGGCTCAATAAAACCCACTAAAAAACACACAATTAGTAAAAAAATAAATAACATGCAATAGTTAAAATGTGGCTCTGGTGACTATACAAAAAGGTCTCTTGGGTAAAAAAAACATAAAAACAACAGAGGGGTACTTAGCTCAAAGAGGGGCGGGTCACAACCACACCCCTCTGCGTTCCAACGTCGCTTCCCCCTCTGAACACTGTCTGGCCTCTGGCTCAGCTGCTCCTCCGGTGCCGGTCAGCGCTCATCCGTCCACAGGGGCGTCTCCTTCTGGACGTCTTCCACCGCCACTTCACCCGGAGATGCCTCACTCCAAGCGCGGTACTTTGCTCCGCTCGTCCACGTAAACAGGTGGAAGCTGCACCCCCCCGCCGTCTCCTCGCTGTAGAGAGCTGCTCCTCTTGTGTTGCTGCTGTCCAGAGCCTGCTCCTTTGGAGCGGCTCCTTCCGAGCCTCTCTCCAGAGTTGCTCCTTGCAGTGGCGCCTCCAGAAATTTTTCATGGGGGTGGCCGGTAGGGGGCCACATTAAATCTTAGGGTGGCACACAAAAACCATGAGCTATATTTTTAAAATTCATTCTACCAAACGTAGTAAAACAACCTTTAGAAAACCAACAGAAAGATAAATGCCTACTGATATTTTGTAGAACATGAACTTATAGTAGATACTACTAGTATAATAACTAATAGATACTAGTAGATACCATTAGTAGATACTACTACTGATACATATTTATTTTTTTTTTGTTTATATTTAATGCTTAGGTGTGTCTGCTTGGGGTGTTCGGCTCTTGACTGAGAGATATCTATAATAAACAAAAAATTAAATCTGTTGTTCTGAAATAATAATAAAAATATCCTTCTAATTATTAATTATATCTGTAGACGTTTCTATTCAGACTAATAATCATGAAACATTTTTATTATTAGGGTAACATCATTCTAACTTCACCAGTTGGTCCAGGATCAGGTGGAGCTCCTGCTTATGCTGAGTTCTGCTTTGTTTCTCTGACCAATGATGCTGACTGTCCTTCGTCTGACGCCGTCTCATCTTTGTCTTCCTCATTATCTTCTGTCATTCATGCTGCTCTGTCTCATCTTCCTCCTCACTACTCCTCTGTTGCTCCCCTACCATCTCTTTCACTCCTTCTGCTGCACTTTTATTCTTAAAATAAGAATATATGTTGAATTTCTCTTCATTCTCTGAAAATGGACAGACACAAGCATCAACTAATGACTATAGGTAACCCTGTGGAAACAAAAACACATCAAAATGTTGCGGTAACACAACAACCAGTGCTTAAATAGTGCCATGAAAATGAGTGGCGCGTGTGACAGGGACATCCTTTTTTTACTTATTTATAAAAAGTAATGACACATCCACCACCGCTGATGATGTATTTGCACCAAGTATTTGCACACTGGGTTTACATGTTTTGCAGACCGCATGTTTTTTACACCTTTGCAGCTGTATTTATTTAATATTTATTTCTTTATTTAATAAGAATCTAATTTTTGATAATAATTTTAGTGATATTTTTAATTATTTAATATAAATGTCATTTGTGATGTCCTTTATTGATGTTATATTATATAGATTATTTCTGAATGTCGTGTTGCTGCCACAGATAAATGAAATTTCCCCATTGTGGGATTAATAAAGTCATCTATCTATCTATCTATCTATCTATCTATCCATCCATCCATCCATCCATCCATCCATCCATCCATCCATCCATCCATCCATCCATCCATCCATCCATCCATCTATCCATCTATCTATCTATCTATCTATCCATCCATCTATCCATCTATCCATCCATCTATCTATCAATACAGATCTAAAGTACAGTAAACAGATTGTTAAAGACCCACGGAAAATATTTAAGGCAAGGCAAGGCAAGGCAAGTTTATTTGTATAGCACAATTCGTACACAAAGTAATTCAAGGTGCTTCACAAAACAGAAAAATGCATTAAAATCACAATACATCATAGAAATAATCAACATAAAATTTACTTTAAAAGAAAAAAAAAAAAGGATTTAAAAAAGAAAGGAAGGAAAGAAAAGTGCAGATAGGACTTTTCAATCATATACATGACTAAACAGAAATGTTTTAAGTCTAGATTTGAACATGAACACAGAAGAGGCCTGTCTTATGGCTTCAGGGAGGCTGTTCCAGATTTTAGCTGCAGAATATTGAAACGCTGATTCCCCTTGTTTAGTTCTGACTCTGGGAATCAACAGGAGGCCGGTCCCTGAGGTCCTCAGAGTACGAGATGGTTCATATGGCACTAACATGTCAGAGATGTACTTTGGTGCGTGGCCATGGAGAGACTTGTACACAAGCAGAGCTGCTTTGAAGTCTATTCTTTGAGGTACAGGGAGCCAGTGCAAAGACCTGAGCACAGGACTAATGTGATCATACTTCCTGGTTTTGGTCAGGACTCGAGCAGCAGCATTCTGGATGCACTGAAGCTGTTTTACAGCTCGTTTGGAGAGGCCGGTGAGCAGGCCGTTACAGTAGTCTAACCTACTGGAGACAAATGCATGAATAAGTATCTCCAGGTCTCGCTTTGACATTATGTTTTTGATTTTGGCAATGTTTTTCAGATGGTAAAATGCCGCTGATGTTACTGACTTGATATGGCTGTTAAAGTTCAGGTCAGAGTCCATGATTACCCCTAGATTTCTGACTTGATTTGAGGGTTTAAGAGACAAAGAATGAAGGTAGCTGCTGACACTTTCTCTTTGTTTCTGTGGGCCAAAAACAATAACTTCGGTCTTGTCTGAGTTTAGCTGGAGAAAGTTGTTCTGCATCCACGCACTGATCTGTTGGAGGCAGTGGTTGAGTGAATCCACTGGCCCATATTCACCTGCTGTCAGTGACACATAGATCTGAGTATCATCTGCATAGTTGTGATAAGAAATGTTATTACTGCGTATTAACTGCCCTAGTGGCAACATGTAGAGGTTGAACAGAAGGGGTCCCAGGATCGATCCCTGGGGCACACCACAATTCAAGCCCATGTAGTCTGAGACACAACTACCAATTTCAACAAAGTATTTCCTGTCTTCTAGATAAGACTTGAACCAACTTAGGGCAGATCCAGAGATGCCAACCCAGTCTTGGAGTCTGTGCAAAAGGATCCCATGATCAACAGTATCAAAGGCAGCGCTCAGGTCTAGCAGGATTAAGACAGATACTTTTCCATCATCAGTGTTCAGGCGGATGTCATTGGTTACCTTGATAAGGGCAGTTTCTGTGCTATGATGGGGTCTAAAACCTGACTGGAAAACATCAAATGAATTGTTTAATAAGAGAAAGTCAGTGAGCTGTTGGTAGACAACTTTTTCAAGGACTTTTCCTAAAAATGGCAGATTAGAGATAGGTCTGTAATTATTCAGTACAGTGGGATCAAGACCGCTCTTCTTCAGGAGGGGTTTAATGACTGCAGTTTTTAAGGCCTCTGGAAATATTCCAGATTGAAGAGACATGTTAACTATTTGAGTAATTGGTGGCAACACACTGTTCAGGACAGACTTTAGAAATCTAGTGGGTAACACATCAAGGCAGCATGTAGACGAGCTCAGACGGGTGATGGTCTCTTGGACAGTTTGGTCAGTGACAGGTACAAAGTGAGTCAGCTTAGAGTGAGTAGGTGGCCGTTGGATAGTTATATGTGTTGTGGAGTTGATGGCTTTTTTAATGCCCTGAACCTTGTCATTGAAAAATACAGCAAACTCATTACATTTAGGTGTACAAACCAGTTCTATTGGTAGCTGGGTTGGAGGGTTAGTTAATCTGTTAACTGTTGTGAACAGGATACAAGAGTTGCTGCTGCAACTTCGAATTATTTCAGAGAAGTACCTTTCCCTTGTTCTGCATAAGATCTGGTTGTAAGCGTACAACTCCGCCTTATATATTCCATAATGAACCTGGAGTTTTGACTTGCGCCACTTTCGCTCGGCTCTGCGGCACTGTTGTTTCTGTGCCCTGACTAGATTATCATTCCTCCAGGGAGCTTTCTGTCTATGTTTTCTCAATTTAACCTTCATAGGGGCAATGGCATCCAGAACATTCAAGATACTAGAAGTAACAGAATTCAGCATTTCATCAACATTGGCACCAGAGGCGTTTTCAGGGTTTATCATTTCTACAAACTGTGCCCTAGTGCTCTCATTTATTTGTCTCCTTTGGACAACTGCAGGGCCAGGCGGTGGTTTGGAAAAGAAACGTAGCATTTTGGGATGTGTGATTGTGTGTGTGTGCGAGCGTTATCGCGCGCACGCGTGTGTGTGCTCGCGCGATGCAGGAAGAGAGGTGGGAGAGCGCGTGTGAGTGTGTGGAGCGCATACACGCGCGGTCAGTCGCCGTTTTGGACTTAAGGAAAAAGTAATGAAGAAAGTTCATCTTTAGTGACTGAGACTGGTTCTTTTGTCTGACCGGCCCGGAGGCTCTGAGGGTTCGAACGCGGAAGTGAACCACGCGTCCTATTCATTCTGCATCCAGCGACTCCTCTGTAGATGTCTGCGCACTCAAAGGCAGCAGGGAGGGGAGGGGGTAAGGGCCGGTTTAGGTGATCAGAGCGACTTGCCCGCTTGCTGGCTGTGCATTTGGGATGAAACGCACAACTGATGCTACCACAGCTTATAGCGGCTAGTGGGGTGGCCACTGGGGTGGCCAGGTGTCGGAGAGGGGTGGCCGTGGCCACCCCTGGCCACCCCCTGGTGGCGCCACTGGCTCCTTGCTTAGCGCACCCCCTTCCTCAAGTCCCACTGTCCTTAAAAGCAGTCTCATGGGCACGCCCCCAGTGCACACCTGTGTCCAATAATTAGGTGGCCCCTTCAGGGGCCTCAGGATAAAAGACCAGCAAAAAATAAAAGTTCACCCTGTTACATAAACAAAGCTGGAACATAGAGCGAGATGATCTTCTTATAGTTTTTTTTTTTTTTTAAATCTGTGCGACCAGTGCGTTTTTCTTGGCCGAACTGACCCAGAAGAAGGGTTAGGATGGGGTTAATACGTGCTAACAACGTTTAGCCATGGATGAACTTATACTGGAACTACATCAGCCTTTATTTTGTCTGGACCCGACTGCTAACACAAATTCACACGATTGCTTGCACGGTTTCTCAGGACTGTTCATTCAAAAGCCGCCTCCTCCCGTCCTCTGCCTGGAGAATAAATCTCCCATGAGA
The DNA here is from genome assembly GCA_023969325.1 of Oryzias curvinotus. Lineage (NCBI taxonomy): Eukaryota > Metazoa > Chordata > Actinopteri > Beloniformes > Adrianichthyidae > Oryzias > Oryzias curvinotus. The sequence continues at coordinate 20,683,038 of CM043714.1, forward strand.
CACGGTTCTTCTGAGTCCGGCAGCCCTGGGACGGCGGTCCGAAGCCTCCTCCGTTGGGCACACCATAACAGCCCCCTCCCCTGGTTGCTCTGCTCAGAGGCATGCACATGCAATATGTTGGCGCCCTCGATTGCGCAACAGTACGTGCACAATTGATTATTCTGTGGACATGGTTTGAAAATCTTTGCGCATGGTTTATCAGATTTTATTTTTTAACCATTGGCACCTGGAGGGCTCCGTAAGACAGACTTTTTATTTCTAAACTTTTACTTCTAGTCTTCAAATGTGGACTTCACAGTCAGTCTAAAATGTATTTCGATGCGTTTGTGTTCTATGTGAAGAAATAAAAATACCAATGCAATAAAATTGTTCATTAAACTGTTGATTTCCATTTAATCTTACTAAAATAGTTTATGAATGCAGGCTGAGATAACCAGATTCTGCAGTCTGTTAAAGGTTGACTGAAGGATTCTTTTTTACTTTGACCAGACTAATCCTTTGAATCCTTAACTTTAAAGGTTACCACAATATGGACTCAAATTTGGAGACAACCACTTCATGTCGGGAGGTGTCATGGCCCTGGAGCTTTGCTGGTGCTGGGCCATCAGTTAATGAGCTTGATTGGCTGCACCTTGTAAAGAACCCAAACTGGCTGGTGTGGCCTTCACTGACCTTTTCTGCTGTATTCAGATCACTAGTTTTTCTGTCTTTTAATTTGGGTTAAACAAAATGTTAGTTTTCTTAATTTTTGCTTCGACTCTTCTTTCTGTATGGTTGCCTGTGAGCTGTAAAGTGTTTCCTACTGTTAGTGTATTTAAAATATGTATTAAATAGTCTATAGAAGTGAGGATGTTGATGTTGATATATATATATATATATATATATATATATATATATATATATATATATATAAGGAATTAAAGCTCTTTGTGTGTTTTTATTTGGGTTCACTACTTTATCATAACTTATGACAATACGTTTTTGTGGCAAGTGAACAAAAAATTAAAACTGTTCACCCCTCCTCATAGTTTACTGAGTTGTCAAACCATATGAACTGATGCTGTTCGTGAATCAATAACAGTATAAAAAGTATAGTTGAATACTATGAAGCTTAAAACTTCCATAACTAGAGTGCCCTCTGGTGGTGGTGTTAATTTTTTTTTCTTTAAATCAACGCTGCTAAATGCTCAAAGATGTACATTTTTCAGGTTAACACAATCATAAATCCCATCTTTTCAAAGTATAATTATATTTGCATCTAGGTTTTAAATTAATATTTAATGTTTCACTCTATTGTAAATTCAAGTCACAGTAGAAGTAGTAACACAGTTGAGGCAATGATAGTGAGGAGTGGGTGAAGCTGAGCTTTATTTGGAGTGTAGTCACTGAAAGCAACTTCAGCATCGTTTCAGTAAACAAACAGAATTAAAGCATAGAAGCAGATGACCAACAAATGAACCATAAGATTTATGCGACTTGGATTCAAAAGTTAGCTTATGTGTGTTTTGCTCACATGAAGAGCCGAACCAAAACATCTCTGTAACTATCCTGTGCCAGTTTTTCCAGTGCAAAAGAAAAAAAGTACCAACATAATGGACTCAATATACACATGCTTCCCCACCACATTTGTCACAATACAACATGGAAACAGAAGAAACTTATGAAGATGGACAAAACACATGGGCTTAAATAAATACTGGGCTATGAGGGTCTACATTCTCACTGAAACTTAACCACTCTATAAACAAATAAGCATGACACTCATTTAATTTCCCCTGAAGTCCTCCCCTGTGGCTGATCCCACACGTGTTTGTTTGGTTGTAAACAAACTCCCATGTCCCCAATCATTGGCAGTCACCAACATACCCATCAGAACTGAATGAGCCAACGGTGCAATCAAAAGAAGCTTCAGAGCGGTCTATAACATTTAACGGCACTTGCTTTAAACACACATTCTGATTGACAAATGCATATTAGGACCTAAAAGCAGAGCGAACTCAACAAGGAATTTAACCAAAATAATACCACCGTAAATGTACACCTGTCCTTGCCAAACATGGAAAAGAAAGTCATTCTGAGGAGTGACAAAAGTGTGGCAAATACTGGAGTAACCTGTGCATCTTTTGGCTGACGAGCAACAAATTTCTGGAGAGATTTTCAATGCAGATCCCTTACTTTGGACACTAGCCCTTAAATGCAACATTCATCAAGATAGAATCGTTTTTCTATCTTTAAACCCAAAACATAAAAAAGCTCCTGAATTATCATCAATCTATCAACACAACAGAAAACAAAACCTTCAAATACTTCACAATGTTTAAAACAACAAATCCAAAAGCAGGTTGTATTTAAAGTTACCAATATTTACATTAAAATTACAATTTACAAGCGTATGGAGTTGAAAGCTGGCAAAAATAGAAGAAAACATGTTGATTAGAGATAAAATGTGTTTTAATGGCTAGAAGAAAGAAACAAATAAAAAAACAAACAAAAAAAAAACAAGAAATGGCCATTTGGTTCCAGTGTGCACTGCCTGCTCTCTAAGACACAATGGTTGTTGATTTTAACCTGCACTGGTTGTTGGTACATCCACTACGGTGCACAGTGGGAAGGTTTATTAGTACATTCAATTGATGTCAACTCAAGTTTGGTATTTTATGCCAGTGAATAGTCAAGCCCAACCATGATGAGCAAATGCATCAGCTTGCAAGAGTATTTTAAGCACAATTGCATTTTCAGTTTGTCGCTGTTGAGGAAACCCTGACAGCTGCATCTTTGCATGGAACTTGAAGGAAAATGATGTTTGCAGACACTGCATTTTGGAGTGGCACAGTGCCTGAGATCCAGCTGAAATAAAGGAATCTATTTGGAGCATGATTGTCTGCTCTGGCGTGAACTTTAGATGCAAACTGCCAGAGTTTTGGTCGACAGCATAAAACATGAGGAGTGTGTGTTTAGCCCGACGACCCACTGTCAGACACACAGCCAGAGCCACCCTGAGCGATCGAGTACAACTAATAGGAGTAGCCTCAAAAAACAAATCCAGCACCCAGTCCACCAAGCTATTGCCACTGATTACCACTCTAATCTGGATGCTGGGAGTTGTGAGTCAACCCTACAATAGTGCAAATGTTTCACCATCTTAATGAGACACCCCAGGCTCTTGTTTCTGAGGTTGAGATTGGATTTTTGTAAGCAACTCTCGAAGAGTGGACAGGTTCCTCTCCATCCAGCGTTGGTTCAGTCTGATTGTTTCTAAAGCTTCCTGCACGCTCCTCATCTGAGAGCCACGCTCCTTCAGACCGGAGAAGAAGGCCTTCACCTACACAAAAACACATCGAATATCAAGCTCACAAACAAAGCAAATGTTTTCATTGACAAATAGCTTTAAAGCATACTTGATCGAGATGAGCTTGCGTGGAGAACTGTGAAGTTACAGATTTGATGATTGTCTGGATGGCAAAGGAGCCCACGAGGAATCTAAAAGGCAAAGAAACCAACGCTCAGACGCTGCTTTGACTTGAATATTTCCAGTAGAAATCCTTAGATGGGACAGTTCACAGCTCACTTTTCTATGAGGCGGTCCCAGTTGACTTGGACAAAATCCCATGCAAACAGATAACCTGCAAAGCCTCTAGAAACAGTGTTGATGATCAAAGGCAGCTCCTGCGTTTGGATGACGTCCCCTTTCAGACCTTCATTGAGAATCCTGGACAGACAGGGTAAAGGTTGATATGCTGCGGGCAGAAAGCCTTTCAAGCCCTTGTCATGCCGTCAGACTGTCTTACTTTGCTAAAAGCTGTGTGTCCTGAGTGGATGCCAGACCGAGTAGCATGTTCCGCTTCTCTGCATCAACGGTGGACTGTTTGTACATGTCGTACAAAATCAACCAGTCTGCACGTGACTGTGCAGCCACCGAGAAGACGACTTGCTGCAGATCTCCTGGAATCCTTCAAAAGTAAATATTAAGAAATGTTTTGAAAAAAAAACTGACTAATTCCAACTGCTGTGGCCTCTTTCTGAAATTTTATGGTCAGATCTTAGCACTTGTGCTTGTTTAAAAAATATATTTATAAAAACGATATCAACATACAAAGGTCACAACTTGGACAACATCATCAGATACTCTTGTTCTTTACTTACCGCCAGGTCTGGTTTGACACATATTGTTTGAACATGTCTTTGGCTGACTGAGTGCAGTTTTCTTTTTCCAGACTGCAGGCCATACTCAGGAGAGCTGAGCGCAGCTCCTGTTTAGACAAATTCTTCTCTTCGCCCCAAGTTTGGTTGTCCATCAAAGCACCAAAGTGATCCAAAATGTACGTCTGTTGGATTTTAGAAAATATAATGTTGCATTAAGGGAAGCAAAAGCACCGACACTGTAGTATAAAGCCTAAAAAGTTATTTTTCTTCCCCTAAAATAAGTATTTAACTGCTTTTTAAAAATGAGGTAATTGTGGCTAAACTGTTGCTAAACAACTGACTGACCCCTGAAAGACAAAATTTTTACCTCTGATTTAAAAGAATGACAATAATTTTACCTAATTAATTATTAACCAAAGTAAAACTAAACAGGGTTTGTCAGGGATGTGCGACACAAAAGTTGCTGACATCAATTTTGCTTTTTTGAATGTTCAGATTTGCCCCAAAAGATATTTGATCTCAGGGGCAACAAAATGAGATTATATGCATGTATTAAATGTACTGCACCTTCATGCAAGACATAAGATCAAACTCCTGTCTTTTTTCCAGCAGCCTGTAGATGTTATTGAGCTGGAGCAGAGCCTCTGTCACAGGAGCTGTCTCCATTTCTTTGGATGTGTAGTTTAACAGGCTGAGGACTCGATGAAAAGACACGCGTCCCTGTCTATCAAACACAAAAGTCTATGAGGATTTTGTTTTTAAAAAGTGTTGTCAATTGGTTGTTTGTGGTGTCATTTATACCTGGAGAGAGCAAACATGTTGTGTATGAGCGAGGCACGGTCCTCATATGTTAGGATGCTGACATTTGTAGACAAAGCGTTGATGAGAGCAGTCCAGCCTTCATCTCCATAGTCAACTATGTAGTATCCTGTGTTTTGATAGTTCAGCTTCAGCCACTTCACACTTACTGGTACCTTAAAAGTACCTGAAATGACAGAAGAAAATGTTTCTAATTCATAAACTAAACCCCTATTTCAGCCTTTAAGGCAGGTGTTTTCACTTTACCTGACTTGGCCTTCAGAATGAAAATCTGTCGGCACTCCGGACCCACGCTGCAGCTGTCATTGACATACGTCACCGGGATGTCCCACAAGCTAAACACAATCAGACTTCAGTCAGGTTTGTGCTGTAAGTCCGTGATCTGTGTGTGTTGGGAAAAAAAACCCACCTGGAGGTGTGCGAGGCGTTGGCAGGTGTGAGGAGGAAGTGCTCCTGTGTGAGGGTCACCTCGTCCCCTTTGCGGCTCACACTGACTACTGGAAAGCCTTTCTGTGACGTCCAGGAGCTCATCATTTCTGACACATTCTGGTGTGGAGTTGAGACCTCAAAACACAGAGACCACAACAATAAAACCTAAAACATGTTGTTTTAGCTGTTACACTAATGGAGATGCCAGGACTCTTTGATACACACCTATATACCCACATTACATGTAAAAAAATAAAATAAAAAGAAAAGAAAATGAAGCAATTGGGAACATTTATTCCTATTTTACTTCTTAAGTCCTTTGTTTTTAATGAAAAAACTGAACTAAGAGTTCTATAGACTGAATGGAGAATTATCCTGTCTGCTTTCTTTGAGAGATTTAAAATCCCACTCCAATCATTCTTTCATCTATTTTAAAAGCATTCCCTTGGTCTTTTAATTATGATTATGCCGTTTTTAGGCAAAATTAAAAAAAAAAAAATCAGTCATTTTTGGGACATAATTTCTGCAGCAGGAGTTCGTTAAAAAATGTGCCTCTTAGTTGTGGGTGGGACTGTTGAGGCAGAGCAATCCCACCCCCCTTATCGTCACTCATAACTGAGACTCTGTTTACACGTTCTCCTGCTGGCTTACAGCCCCTCACAACCCCAACCTGCAGCGGAAATGTGGAGCAATATTGAAGCTATCCAGCCGTACAGTTTTAAAGCCACATCTCAGCTCAGCTGAGGAAAATAAAGACGTACATCTATTTGTCTGAAAGTGGATCCATCAGAATAGAGCAGAGCAGGGAGCTTGTGGCCCACCCAGTGTATTTTCTACATAACAAATACAATCTTTTTCCAATGACATTTCTTCTGCTCCTGTATCACAACAATTAGTTTACAGAAATATTCAGAAAGGCTATTTTAAGATGAATTCTCTTTATATATGATCTCCATTATGAATGGAATGGCAAAATGGCAAAAGAACATGTTAAAAACACCAAAAACATGACTTCATCAGGGTGGGTTTTTAAACCTCAAGATGTTATCCACGCTTTTGTTATCTTGTAAAAATGGCATAAATGCCCATAGGATAAAAAAGCTGGTTCATGTAAGAGTGACCACACATACACACCTGAGTGAGGCTGTCCCAGAGGTTATTGGTTTCAGTGTTCGACCCGCTGAACTGTTTAAGATACTGAATGATGCCCTTTCTGAACTGCTGCTCCCCCGGGAGGTAAGCGTTGAGCATCAGGAGAATAGAAGCACCCTTTAAACAGAGCGGAAGCATCTTTAAAAAACGCTTACAGTAGAATTTCCTGAGCAACAAGTTTGTCTTTCCTCACTAACGTAATAAAGCAAAGCATACTAATAAAGAAAGGAAGTACCTTTTCGTAGGAAACTGAATCAAACATCTCTTCCACTTGATCTGGTGTGACAACTGCAGTTGACAGCGGGTGGGAGGAGATCAGAGCATCTTTGTCCATGACTCTGAATCTTACCGACAGAAATAGGTTTTCCTGCGAGTACACATAAAAAAGGTCTTTTTAGTAAAAGAAATGTCTATGAGAAAAAAACAAAACAAAAAGCCTTTTCCTGGATCGTATACTTACAGCTTGGAGCTCAGGAAACTTTTTCTGCAGTGACAAATATTGCATGTACGTAGCGAAGCCTTCGTTGAGCCACAGGTCGTTCCACCACCTCATGGTCACCAGATTTCCAAACCACTGCAACGCCGCATCAGAGTTGGAGTGAGCAACTGCAGCACGTTCAACGTCTCTTTGACAACTTCAAAGAAGAAAGCGCTACCTGGTGTGCGAGCTCATGCGCTACGACAGAGGCAACTACTTGTTTTTCCAGAGGGGAGGAATCTTTGCCCACCAGTAAGGTGGTCTCCCGGAACGTAATGAGCCCCCAGTTCTCCATTGCTCCAGCCAGGAAATCGGGAATGGCAACCAAATCTGACGAATGAAGGGTAAATTGTAAGAGTAAAAAAAAAAAAGAAATGGGGAAAATAAAAAGTAAGAAGTGTGCAGGTGTCTGCTCACCGAGCTTCTTGAGCGGGTAATCAATATCAAAGAAATTGTTGTAAAAATCCAGCAGTTTGGAAGCTGCTTCCAGAGCATACTCAGTGTGCTCTTTCTTCTCTGGCACGGAGTACACAGACACCTGAAACCAGCACACTCTCAGCAAATGTATACAGCACAGGGATGTGTGTGCTAGAGCCTTAATGCAGGTATGACGCACAGAAGAATGCACAGTCTAAACCCACAGCTAAGGTGGCCACCAGACCTACCAAGGTTCCTGAAACATTTTTGCTGATGGGTGAGAAGTTAGCGACAACGAAGGCCACCAGGTATGTGCTCATGTTGACACTGGTCCTTTCAAACTCATCCTGGAAAAGGCCACTGGGAAGAAGTCTGCTTTTGGTCTGGAACATATAATACAAAGGAGGTTATTAATATAGTTTTGGAACTATATAGAACTTAATCTTAAGCTGCTGTTGTTGCTGTCAGGCTGAGAAAAGTTAGAAAATGGTTTTTAATCACTTTGGTATTCAACTGTCTAGCTGGTAAGGAGGTGAGAACTTTGCCAAACTTGGTTGGATGGACCGGAGGATTACCACAGAACGAGTTACGCATCAAGACAAAGATCCAAAACACAACACTGATTTAGAAAATGTGTGACTATAAGAACACTCAAATAGTATCAACGGTTCAGTAAATGTAAAGAAAAGGGAATTCTTTAAATAAAGTTGCAAATGATAAACTTTCTCTTACAGATATCTGACAGATTGAACTTACAAAATTTAAATAAAACTATACTTGTTTCAAACTGCATCTGCTGTTGGGCTACGGTATTCTTTAGTTGGCGTTTCCCAAGCCTGGCTGTCTATTTTGTCTTAAAACCCGCTAAAGAGCTTTTTTTTTTCATATATTATGACACCAATACCTACACGTGAAAGGATGTACTTCTTTTATGACAAGTCCATAGATTTATAGAGACTTAATAAAAAAACAACAACAGCAAATAAAAGACTGTAGGATCTTTAAATCATTACTTTACAAATCCAGTCAGAGGTTTTCCAGTACCTGAGGCATGTTGGAAAGAGTTGTGTAGTTTTGTTTTCTGTTGATTTTGATCAGAAAAGTGGCTTTGAAAGCGGGTTCATCAAAACAAGGGAAGGCCTTCCGGGCTGACAGTGGCTCAAACTGGGTTGCTGCTAGAATGCTGGAATCAATAGAGAATCAATAATAACTTTATTAACAACACTTCAGAAAACAGTCTACTATTGTAATTATAAACTGAATACAAAAACAGCACATCCTGTGTTAATAATAACTTCACAGCTGCTGGCCAAACTTACTGTTTTGTTCCACTTTTATCAATATACGAGCTGCTGTAGAAGCCATCATATGTGCTTGAGAGGTTGGCGGAGTAAGTCAGGGTCAAAACACAGTACTGGCCTGCTTTTAAGTCTTCTGTGAACTTTACAGCGATCTGCTGATTAGCCTTATACTGCAGTACCGTAACATTACTGGCCGGCCCGTCACCAATCTGTAAGAAATATTTACTGTCACACAACAAGTGTTTAGAATTGAGTAAAAAACAATCCTATTTCAGTCTTGCCTTGAAAGTAGCTTTGCTGATGTTTAGATTTGCCCCATGCAGGACGATGCGGTTTGTGTTGTGCAGTACAGACATGTTTATAACAGCTATGCCAGCAAAGGTCATGTTGTCAAGGTCAGGGGTCAAAGTGAGCTCGTAGCTGAGAGGATGTACACTCTGAGGTAGGCGGAGCTGCGTCCATGGAAACAGTTCCCCGTTAGTGGACAAAGGGTAGACCAGCTCCAGAGGACTACTCGTATTTAGCTTAGGACAACCTTCCTGCAGGAGGAACAAGGGATGATATGAGACGGACCAAAGAGTATCTGACTAAGAAAAATTCTGCTTCACTGTTAGGAGAACTAAGCGTTATCCCTACCTTGGTAAAGGTGCAGCCAGGCAGAAAGTACAGTACCATCGTCATAGAAGCTACAATCACCAGGAACAGCACACATACAACCATGGTTCGGGCTGTGGGTCGAGAACATGACCTAAACCAAAAAACAAGTTCAGCACTGCTTTAGTTTTTCCTATATAGACTAAACTGTAATAAGGAGCAGTGGAGTAAACACATTTTGACAGACAACTGTAAACTACTGTTTATCCTCAACACTTTCACATTTAAATCTGAATAACGTTGTAGTTTTTTTTCAGCACTTTTCACATTTTCATATATAAATGTATTCAACAAAAAGCATTACAGCATCCCCTTGTTTATTGCAGGAGTTGCAAAGTAGAATTACTGATGTTTTAAGACTGGAGAAAACTCCTCACTACACTTTATACACTTTTCTTAGACACACATGAACATTTTCTCAATTTTCACTCTTGTATAAACTCTCAAAAGTTCAAACTTTCTTGGCAAAATAAGTCCAGTATTTTAGATATAGAATGAAAACAAAGATCTGCTCACTTTTAAAGGTTTATGTAGATTTTGCAAACTGAACACAATCTATATAGAAGTCTGACTGACAATGGTCTACAGCCAATTAGGATGCAGAACACAGAGCGCTTTAAAAATAAATAAATAAATAAAGCATAATTGCACTGAGAAAAATCAGGAAGACTGCAAAAAGTGAACCGCAATATAGCAAGGGAACATTGTACGCATTTTATTGCAATTCTCTGTTTCTGAGTACTGCTTGATTAATTAAAGTTTTATTTTTTTTATCCATTTATGTTCCCTGTCTTTTTTTTTTGGAAAGCTTTACTAGAGTATTTTTGAAAACACCTTTTTATTTGGTTTAAATTGATAACCCTGCTTACAGAGCCAGACCTAGCACAGTAAGATGTCATGAAAACAGTGAGCTGCATCCAAATGATGGGCGTCCCAGTGCGTTACCTGGAAGGAGACTGTCGAGTGTAAGGAGAGGAGTTGGGTCTGTGAGAAGAGCTCCGGTTCATGAAGGACATGCCGAGGAGGCGAGCTGAGGACTCACAGTCCTCCTCATCCTCATCCATGTCGTTTTCCCCCAGACCTCGCACCAGTAAGCGGGAGCTGCGGGGCTCATACGTGATCTCATCCGGGTCGAGAGCAGGAAAGGTCTAGAGAGAGCGTGTACGACACACTGTCAGGCGACAATGAAACTCCCTATGTTATTAAAGGGAATCCCTCCCAGGTTAACAGCAGCTTTAGTAACAACAGCTTCATTTAGCTATCAATAAAAAGAAACTAGAGAAATGAAGTTCATTTGAAGCCACTGTGGGTTACAGCCAATGCTTTATTTGAGATAAGACAGATAAAAGTTTTAACCATGGGCTCAGAAAACTTTTCCTGAAAATTAGGAAAATGTTACTAAATGACATTAAACCACTCAAGTGTCGAATTCTCCATTTTGATTGCAACTTTTTTTTTTTCCAGCTTTAATGGTAAATAAATGAAGCCAACATCTCTTTGAAAAAAACATTCCCCTTGTGTGGGATTGGCCTAAAACCCTAAAGGCCTATGTGGTGGGATTGTTTCAAAAAGTGCTGCATGAACTGAAACTTTTTTATCCGAGGGGATGTGAAGGCACCTTTAGCATCCTTTAAAACCTCTGAACCCGACTGATTGTGTCCAACACTTAGCTTTTGCCCATGTGATTGCCATCATCAGCCTAAGACATTATACCATGAGTGTCTGTGACTCATGGAACAAATAAAGTTTTAGATCACGTCACCAACAAATGAAATGTGGCATACAGGAAACGCAGTGGTGTCCTTGGCCAAATCCACCACATCAGGCTCTTCTTCAAACATGCTGTTCTCGATCATGTTCCTTGGAAGGTTAGCGCTCTCTGCAAACACACAGAAAAAGGCCATTTAGATTGCTTTTATTCTATTTTTTCTACTTCATCTTTAGCTAAACATGGGGCCCTTTATTCAAATAATTCTTTAGCTTCTTCAGTGCTGTGAATTGTTTTATTCTGGCTTCCATGTGACCTAATATTAATGTAAATGGAAAACTTTCCTATAAAAATAAAGCAAACTTTAAAGACCCACTGTGATGAAAAAAGTGTTTTTGGTATTTTTTACCATCCTCTTGTGGCACTTGTTAGAGGACATAATTAAAAGAAGTTAAGGTAAAAAATGCATTTCTCAGTATTTCTACTTTCAAAATGCTATGAAATCAGGAGCAGACAAAAAATGCATTTAAAAAAAGCTTATATGTGTGACGTAGTACCAACAGCGAGCCACCAGCTCCCTACTTCACTCCATTCTAATGCATGCCCATATAGACTAGATCAGTGTTTTTCAACCTTTTTTGAGCCACGGCACACTTTAACCTTGACAAAAATCCCGTGGCACACCAGCATCCAGAAAAAAAAAAAAGCAGAAAACTCATAGACTCAGTCTGTACTGATCTACACCCCCCCCCCACCCCACCCCCCGCAATCTCACATGCATTTTTGTGATAAATGTAGGAAGTTGCAGCTGTTTTTTTCTAAAAGATGTAATAAAAGTTCAGTTAGAAAATTTACAAACTGTGTGTCCCTTGCTGTTTCAAGACGTTTAACAAAGACAGCTCATTGTACGCTGAGGTGCTATCACCTTAGCCCAATCTATCATGGGAGATGTAGTGTGAAAACTGCCGTAAAAGGGCAGAAAGACTATTGTCTCTGAGGTTCATTGTTTTGTTCACTTGTTCCACTGGCTCAAAACTGTACAGCTGGATGGCTTCAACACTGCTTGCCATTTTTGTTGCACCGCTAATTTTAGTTTAGTGGTGTGCGGGGCTGTAAGCTAGTAGGAGAGCGTGTAAACATATAGATAATGGGAAGTGTGGCCAAGCTTGCTCCGCGCCAACAGTCCCGCCCACAATTTACAGGTGAATTTCTAATGAACTCTTGCTGCTCTGCAGAAACTTTGCCCTAAAAAATGACGGGTTTTTTATTTTTTATTTTGCCTAAAAACAAAATAATCATTATTAAAAAGAGCACTGGGACTACTTTTAAAATAGATCAAAAGATGATTGAGTGGGACTTCAAGAATAGAAAAAGTAAAAACACACCACATTTGTAGGTGCAACTCCTTAGCTTTTTTTTGCTAAAGTTAACCACACAAAATAATACTGTTTAATAGAAGACACAGAATAAACTTTACAGATCTCCAGAAGGATCTATCAGTAGGTGTACTCAAAAATTGATAAGGACTAAAATCCACTTTTTGTTTGGTGTAAAGAAAGAGTTTTTCCACTGGCTTGAGTTAGGGCTGCACAGAGGTTTCAGTACCAGCATCTTGTCTTCTCTTTGCTTTCAGGGTGTGAGGAAATGCTCTTACTTCCTGAGTGCTTTCACATAAACATGATCTCACGTTTAGCAGTATCAGCAACCCCTTTGTTTGCTTTTTTAGAGCTAGAGGGGCTTGAATACATCTTTCAATGAAAAACACGCTGTTGCAAAGTAGGATGATCAGTTTCAAAGTAAAAACAAAGGGAATTTAAAGTCACATGCCACAATTCAGTTAATGCCTGTAAATTCCTGTTTGAACGCCTTTCCTTTTCTGTGGCTTCCTGACCTACAAAAACAGGTTGTTCAAGTTGGCTTGATCTATTAATAATATAGTTGTCACGCTTTCAAAAACACTCTTTAACTCATTTTATTAATTTCATCAACATTTTCGCTCTGTTAAAGTCAATCAAATGAGGAAGCAGTTTCAGATTTTGCTCAAAAATGCAACAAATATTCAAAGTCTTCACAGACTGCAGAGTACGGCCGCCTACGGTTCCTCAAAACGTGCCCCTTTCAGCGTTCAGACAAGACTTAGGTCTTGTTTTGAGGCATTTCTTCTGCTTCTTCAGCATCCACATTCTCTCTTCAGCAATTCTGCGAACAATCAGAGGCATGTTGAGCTTCCTAATTGAATAACCCAAGCAGAGAAACAGTGCATGTCTGCCTTGGTGCCTCACAATCGATCTACACGCTTATAGGGGATGTGGAAAACCACTCATTTACAGGACAGGAGTGGAAAGTAGAAAGTCGCTAAAGTGAGTCCTCAATAGCAGGAAAACGAAGCACCTGCGGCTCTATGAAGTAGATTAAGAGTGAGTCTTTGGCTATTGTTAGCTCAGAAGAGTTTCTAATATGAGTGCAATAGTCTCACTGTCTGGACAGACATTACTGTGGCATGAAGGTCTATTAATAACCAGGAGCTAAGTACTTAGATTCCATGTACTGTTTAGAGGAGTTTATGACAAAAAGAACATATCACAGAGACAAGTAGGGGAATTTTTTTTTTGTAATGGGAGACATTTTTTTACCCCTAAAGATAACTCATCCACTCACTGTAAGAATGAAAGTTAAATGAAAGTTAAATTAAATATATGACTGTCTTTTTTTTTTTTTTTACATACATTTCTGACTCAACGCTGCGAACGCCCATTGTTTAAGGCACATTATACATGATAGTATGTTGGGTTTGAGCAAACAAATAGTTAAAGCGCATTTTTATGGACTGCGTGTTTAGTAAATGCATTTGTTAAGGCACATTTGGAGTTACTGAACAGATGGTTGGCTTGTTCAACCTTGGCGTGTCATATTTTTTAATGTGTCATTTTAAGCAGGAACACCAGCTTTAGACATTCCCAATGTGATGCAGAATGCTGATTAAAAATATGTTATTATCATCTCAATGAGACTGTAAAATGCAAGTATACTTCTGTACTGAATGTCACAAAGTATTAAGCATTTAGCCTTAATTTTAACATTTAGGTTTAAGCATAAGTCACTGTCGACTAAATGAGGAAGTCAAACCGCTGAGATTTGTTAAGAAGGTTCTTCCTGTTTAAAGGAAATCTACCGTGATGGGTGCCCCAAAAAAATCTATTTTTGATTTAATAAACCTGCTAATGGTTAGCAGATCTAGAGGAGCTAATAATTTATCTGGTATC